>CM052538.1:169512722-169669111 GCA_028533065.1 Trachops cirrhosus
GCTGTAATAAAATGGCATCTGCCTCCTTTCTTCCAAATCTCAGCCTGAGTACACCTAATTGGAAGAACAAAATGTGCATCTTTGAGTCTGGGACAGGCAGCTTTTGTAGCTTTCTAACACATCGTACTAGAAAGAGGGTGGAGTGAAGAATGAAAGAGTCAAGCTATGCCCAAAGGTTTTTCAGTCTAATGAGAAAACAGGTTGCAGTCACGACAGAGGACAAAGCAAGAGAAAAATCAGGAAGGGCTAAGAGAAAAACATAACTACACTATGGCCTTGATTTTCTAGTATTGTTCCTATTCAAAGACGTGGGCCCATCATCGGACCTCATGTCTATTTTTGGGTTTATAAAATTGCTAACATCAGATACAGAAGAACTAAATTCACCCTGTTCCTCAAATATCATTCCTTCTATGACTTCATCTGCATAGAAAACAGTCAGTATTCTGGAAAAAAATTGCAGTGATTTGAGATGGGGATCTGTCCTACCAAATGTTTTCTCAGAATCTTGAAAACATTCCCATCTGTTGCACATAGGAAGCATGTTTTCCAAACCAACTTCTGAATAAATCACAAGCTGCGGCAGCCATGAGAACGGGTCTCGCGATCTTCCAACTGCAGGCAGTGTAACTGACCAAGAGCCTCAAGCTGCTGCTGGCTCTGCCACCCAGAGAAATTCATCACTGCCTTGGCTCCAACGCCACTCTTCCCACAAGCTGCTCCCGGGCAATCACTGAGCACAGGAAAGGCAGTCCCACATCGATGTGGAACTCACTTGATGGGTGACTTTGGCTCAAGCACTTCCCCAGAGCTTTGCCACACTTTCCTTAGAAATGTCCTTAGCCCACTCAGCAGTCGAGGGTGCTTTTATTCAACCGTTCTTTCCTCTACCCTTCCCTCAAAGTCAGACTCGCATTCTGATCTGCAGGCTCTCTCATACTCTCTCGGCTTCCTCCCATTTCCTCTGACATTTTCCCAGGCATTTTTCTTAATAAAATCCTTTCTTGACATCTGCTTTTGGCTGAACCTGGACTACCACATAAGGCATGCCTTATGGCTGATCTTTAATGTCCTAGTCCCCAGCATGTCATCTGGATAGGGAGGGAGATGAGAAGGAGGTAGAGACAAGAGGATTGCTATGAGACCATCCAGAGTAAGACCATCCAGAGTAGGCACTGGAACCATGTTTTACATATATGTATATCTAATAGAGAGCAGATATGAGAGGAGGAAGTCGCAGAACAACCAGAAGGGCTCAGAAATAAACATGACTACTCTATGACCTTGAGTTTCCAAGATTGTTCCACTTCAAATATTCTGGCCCATCACCAGACTTCATGTATATTTTTAGGTTTGTAAAAATATGCTCACATCAGACACAGATACAGAAGAACAAAATCCACCTCATTTATATACCATGGACACACGTACACACGTGTGTGTGTGTGTGTGTGTGTGTGTGTGTGTGTGTGTGAGAGAGAAAGAGAGAGAGAGAAAGAGAGAGAGATTGTACAGAAGCAAAAACTGTTTAAAGAAGGACATTTTTTATTGTTAATTCCTGTCAGGAAAAATAACCTCCACTCGTAAATGAATAAAATAATGGAAATGTTTTAAAGCTTTCTTCTCCTGCCTGTATTCAGACAAAACTTTCTTTCCTTTTGATGAGTTTTTATTGTTGAGTTTAGTACTTTTGTTTAAACTGTCATTGAATCAGAGTTTGCCTTGATTATTTTATTTCTGAATATTCTCCTTGTTAGAATAGATACACGATTTTAGAAATCGAGTTTATAAACTTCACTTCAGTCTAGTTAAACACGGTAACGTCAGTCCCTAGCACAATGCTGGGCATATAGTCAGCATGTTAAAAAAACAAATTTTGTTGATTATGTCTCAACCTTGATCCTCATGAAGTCTGACTCAATAACAAAATAAGTCACAGAAGTTTCTCCTTGCACTTCTTTTCTAATATTTGCCAATCCATAAACAAGGACCTGTCTAGAAGGAACTGGCTTTGGAGCTAACTTCCATGGTCCAGATCATGTGAAGTTGAGAAAGGGACTGCCATCTGCCCACATGGGACCTTTAGTGTTACCTGCCCCTATACAACCAGGCACAATTATCAAGTAGGAAAATCCTGACCTTCGTGAAGTCATTCAAAAATTACTTATTGAGCATATACTATATTCCAGGCCTGACCATGATAAACAAAATTGACACACTTTCTGATATCATTAAGGCTTTAAGTTTTGGAAGCAGACAATAATAAAGTAATCCCACAAATCATATTATAAACTAAGAAATGTGTGACAATGAACAGGAGCATCTCAGAAGAAGTAAAAAGTTGAGTGAGTTGTGAAGCGTGAGTGACAGTTAACTAGGAAGAGGGTTAGATAAGAATTGCAGGGAGGGGCATTCAGGCAGGCAGAGCAGCATGTAAACACGCAGGAACAAACAGAAAACACTTCAAAAGCTGGAAGAAGGCCACAGTGGCTGAGCCCCACGCATGGGAGGGAGAGCAGTGAAATGAGACCACAGAAGCAGGCCGCAGCCAGACAGGTCGCTGGGCCCCTGTACGCCTGCCAGGGTGGGCTTTTCTTCGTCCCCTCAGCCCAGAGCTCGGTGTCCTCAGAAATCCTCCGAGCTTTGTACTCTCTCCTTTCGCATCTCAAAGTCCTCTCTCACTCTCCTTCCTCCCCTGAAAACACCACAGCTCTCCTCCTGGACGAGCCTGCACCAACGCCATTCTAGAGCCCCTGTCCCTGCCTGCTCCCAGCTCTGCTCCTGGCCCTGCTGCTTCTTCAGTGCGAAGAGTCTTGCTACTTTTTTAAGCCTCTTAGTTCAATTTATTCTCAGGCCCTCCCTTTGTTGATGTGTCAATGCCTTAGAGCCCACTGTGTAATCTTCCCAAGGACAGGGGGCATTAAAAAGGAAAGCAAGGCCTCTGAGCTTTAACCCACAGCCAGGAGGTCTCCAGGAAAGGTACCTTGCAGGCAGAGCGCCTACTCCTGAGCTCAGCATTCCCGGTGGTCCTTAAACCTGACACATAAGCAACTGCCATTTCCCCCAGCTCTTCTTGTCTAGCTCCTAGTAGAAATACATATGAGAGAAGATTATCCACAACTGATTATGCATTCAGTAAGCCAGTGGTTCTCAACTGAGGGCTCATTCTGCCCCCCAGGGGACTTAGGGAAATGTTGATTGCCATGTTGGAGTCTGGTGGTGATGCTACTGGCAGCTAGTAATGGAGGTCAGGAAAGCCGCTGACATCCTAAACATCCTACGAGGCACGGGTCAGCCCCCTCAACACAGAATTATCTGGCCCAAAGTGTTAATAATGCTAAGATGAAAAAAACCTTCAATAAACCTTTCCAGCTTTGACATGACAGTTCAAGGTCTACACCCCTTATGCCTGATTAATATAATTAATTTATCATAATTAATATAATTTGGTTGATAACGCCTCCACAATGCACTCACATAATTACTGCCTGCATTTGTATGTATTTTTGTTGATTACAGTTTCACCCTTTTTGTCTCATCAACTTAGATATTTAAGGTCTTCCAGAAACTGCTACATCATATACACTTAGTAATTCAATAAGATCTGGTTGAGCAGTTGGCATTCAACATTCTCCCTCTGTGTTGGCAGACGTGATTAGATTGTTGAGAAGTTCTAGGTCTCCCTTTTGCTTTGCACACTGTCTTTATGTCAGGGATGGGACTGCTGGAGGGGGCCCCAGGGATCCCCGTGTAGGGGGAGATAAAGGTCGTTAATGTCACAACCTCAAAATCTCATTGCTTTAAAACAACAAGCTTTCATTACTCACTCACGCCACATATCCACCGCAGGCCAGCTGGGGTTCTGCTCCTCCTAGTCATTCAGGGTCCCACGCTGACGGACACGCTGCCATTTCAAGTTGGGTCTTCAAGGCTTTATCTCAGCATGAAAGGAGATGCTAGAGAATCATGCTTCATCCCAGGATTCGTACAGGTCACGTCTGCTCATAGCTCATAGGCCAGACATAGTCATACAGTCCCACCTAGACTAGAAGTAATAGCAAGCAGTCTGGTAAAGACGGGGTGGCAAATAGAATATTAGCTTAGTTTGTGTTCCATTTTTTCCCTAAGCCCCAGCTTCTTTTCAGTGTAGATGTTACTTTGTGAGGATTAAATAAGATGTTTTCTGTATAGCTGTGAGATAATAGAAAAAATACCTACTGGTTTCCATCCCCAGTTCCTGGCACAGAGCTCCTGAAACCCTAATAACGTCCTCAGTGATAAGAGCACTAGGAGCACCTTTGTTCCAATGAGGCCACTCTGGGTGGGCTCCGAGGTGGCTCCAGAAGGACCAGCTCACAGTTAGAAGTTTGGATTTTCACCTCTGCTCCCAACTTCTCTAGAGTCGGGAGAGGGGGTTAGAAATGGGGTTGATAATCAGTCATGCCTAGTGAGGGAGCGTCCATTAAAATTCCAGTGGCACAAGTTTAGGGGAACTTACAGGTGGGCAAACACATCCACACCCAGGGAGGGTGACACTCCCCAGCTCCACAGGGCCAGAAGCTGCTGTGCTGAGCACTCTCCCAGCCCCTAGGTATTTCTCCCTATGTGTCTCTGTTCACCTGTGTCCTTTACCACAGCCTTTAATAAACTGGTACATGCAAGTAAGTATTTCCCTGAGTTCTGTGAGCTACTGTAGCAAACTGATCAAACCCAAGGAGAGGGTCATTGGAACCTCTGGTTCGTAGCTAAGTTGGACAGAAGCTTTGCCCTCCTGTAAATGGGACTCTCTGGCAGTAGCCCCCTCTTATCCTCGATTCTTCTTTCTGTGGCTTTGGTTACCTGTGGTCAACTGTGGTCCAAAAATACCAAATGGAAAACTTCAGAAATAAACAGTTCATATAGTTGAAATTACACATCATTCTGAACGGTGTGATGAAACCCCATGCCGTCCTGCTCTGTCTTGCCCAGGACGTGAACATTCCCTTGGTCCAGTGCACACACATTGCATTCACTACCCATCAGTCACTTAGCAGCCATCTCGGTCATGACATCTGTTATTGCAATATCACTGTGCTTGTGTTCAAGTAACCTCATTTTACTTAATAATGCCCCCAAAGCACAAGAGTAGTGCTATTGGCACTTCAGATATCCCAAAGAGAAGCCAGAAGAGTGTTTATGTATAGGTAAAAACATAGTACAATATACAGGGTTTGTTGGAAATGGAGAGGCTTTAATACTGAGGCAAGATGCAGCACAGACATTTAGGGGTACAATGCAAAGTCGGATGGAATAATATCAATCAGACTTCCAGGGAAACCTATTAACATAACCATTATTCAGTCTATGTTCCAACTGCAAAAGCTGAAGAAATAAAATGGAAGCTTTTACACAAGTATCCACAAAGAAATTAATCACACACCCAAACAAGTCATGCTGATAGTTACAGGTGATTGGAAAGCAAAAGTAGGAAATAAAGCAGAATCAAATGTCATTGGGAAATCTGGACTAGGGGTCAGCAATGAAGCAGGAGATCAGCTTGCGGGTTTCTGTGATGCCAACAACTTGTTCACCACAAACACATGCTCCAAACAACTGAACAGATGATTATGACTGAACAGCTGGCCAACAGGGAAATCAAACAGACAAAGCAATTGAAAGCAAGAGATGGAGAAGCTGTGTTCTCTGCCAAAACAAGGCTAGGAGCATTGGTACTGACCACACACTGTTTATACCAAACATTACAGAGAGCTGAGGAAGAGCACTAAAACAACAGTATTGCCAAAATATAATGTAAATCACATTCCTAATGGATTTAAATTTCACATAAAAATATTTGCGATGGTAAACTTAATTGACTGAGGTCAGATCTGTGGACTGAAACTAGAAATATTATTAGAAAAGAATGCAAAAAGGCAATGCCAGAAGTAAAAAGAAAGATAAATGGGTAGATGACCAAAGAAACATTAAAAAATTGTTAAAAAAAAAAAACAGGTGAGAGGGGGAAGAAGATAACAAAGACACGGTTAGAATCCTGAATGCAGTTCTTCAAAGACTATCTCAGAGATAAATAGAGCTATTGCCGTAGTCACTGTAAGAACAACAACAAATCTCTACAGAAGATTCAAGAAATAAAAAAGAAATTCGAACCTAAACTAGAATGCTGAACAACCAACAAAGAAGCACATTATCTGATCAGGAGAAAATAAAGGGAAGGTGGAAACACTCTACTGAAAATCTATCCAGAAGAGACAAAGGATGACAGATACCTGTGAAGAAAATTCCTGTGAGGAAGGACCTGTAATTCCAGACAGCAGTGTGAAAGCTGCCCGAGAGTGCTGGGAAGAAATAAATCCCCAGGGGTAGGTGAGATTCCCGTAGAATGAGTTAAGGCACAGAGACAGAATCTGCCAAACTCTTAACCAGGATATGCCAACAAATACGGAACACAAAACAATGCCCTACAGATTGGAAATGTTTCATATTCATCCCAATCTTCAAGAATGAAGATGCCCTGGCCAGTGTGACCCAGTTGGCTGGAGCATTTTCCCTTAGCCAAAAGGTTGCAGGTTCAATCTTGGGTCCGGGCAAGTACAGGAGGCAACCAATTGCTGCTTCTCTCACACATCGATGTTTCTCTCTTTCCCTTCCTCTCTCTCCAAAGGCAATGGAAAAGCAATGTCCTCGGGTGAGGATTAAAAAAAAAAAAAGACACCAAGGAGCACAGTAACTATTGCACCGTGGCTCTAATTTCCCGCATAAGTAAAGCAATGCTGAAAGTGATGCAGCAAAGATTTCTACCTTATACAGAGCAAGCAATGCCCGACGTTCAGGCTGGATTCGGTAAAGGAAGAGGCACTCAAGATCTAATTGCAAGCATTTGTTGGATACTGAAGTGCTCCAAGAATTCCCCAAGAAAGTTAGTCTATGTTTCATAAACTACAGTAATGCCTTTGACTGTGTCAACCATGAAAAGGTTTGGGTTGCTCTGAGAGAAATGGGAGAGCCTCAGCACTTGATTGTTTTGATGCAAAACCCAGTTTGTGGAGGCTTCCTTTAGGCAAGGGTGTCAGATAAGGGTGCATTGTGTCTCCCTATTTGTTTAATCTCTAAGCAGGATATATGTAAAAAACTGAGCTAGACTCAGAAGAAGGAGGAGTGAAAATTGGTGGAAGAAATATCAGTAACTTAAGATAGCCAGATGACATCAACTTATTGGCAGGAAATAGCAATGATTTGAAACAACTTCTAATGAAACTGAAAAAAGCAAAGGGCCAAAGCTGGACTGCATTTGAATATCAAGAAGGCAAAAATCCCGACTACAGAAGGAACACACGACTTGAACATCAATAGTGAAGACATGGACATGACTAAAGATTTTGCTTCCCTTGGCTCTGTCATCAATTTGAATGGACACTGCAGCCAAGAAACAAAAGAAGGCTGAGACTTGGAAAGGTAGCAATGGAAGAATTAGGAAAGATCGCCGACAGCAAAGATGTGTCGTAGAGACCAGGGCTAAGATCATCCACACTCTTGTGTCCTCAAAAACTATGTACAGATGCCAGAGCAGGACAGTGAAGAAGGCTGATAGGAAAAAACACTGGTCCATTTAAAACACGGCGTTGGAAGACAGTTCTGTGGATACCCCAGGCTGTCAGACAGATGAACAAGTCCTAGAGCAAAGTAAGCCCGAAACATTGCTAAAGGCAAAACTGACAGATCTAAAGCTGCCCTCCTTTGGGCACATCATGAGAAGGCTGGGTTTTTGGAAAGACAGTAAAACTGGGAAAAAAAAAACAGAAGGCAGCAGGAAAAGAGGAAGACCAGATATGAGATGGAATGACTCCATGAAAGAGGCCACAGGCGTGAGTCTACAGGAGCTGAGCAGAGCTCTTGAGAACAGAATCGTGTGGGCATCCTTCATTCGTGGAGCCATCGGGTGTCAGAGACAACTCAATTACATTTAACACACACTTACAGAGTTTGCAACTATTCGTGGTTCCAGGCATCCACTGAGGGTCTTGGAACGTATCTCCTGCAGATAAGGGAGACTCTTGTACTTACATTTGGTATCTGAAGTACAGTGGGGCTGTCTCTGTGGGACTGAGCCCTTAACCTATGGGATTTGATGCTATCTGTGGTTCAATAGTGTCAGAATTGAGCTGGATGGAAAGATAATGAGCTGGTGTTGGAGAATTGTTGGTGGTGTGGGCAAAAACACACAGTCACTCTTTGACATTGGGCTCAGAGACCTTTAATAACTCATAAAATACTTTATGTATATAGTATTGGCTCAATAAATGAAAACTGCTATTGTTGTAACAATGATGACAGCAATAATAATGTTTTTCTTGGTCTTTGGGTCACTAGCATGAGTAGGTTCAACAAATCATAATGTAAAGTAGACCCCAAAGGAGGCTACTCCCAGACTGTGGTAACACAATGACTTGTCAAAGTTTCTTTTGTGTCCCTGAGAATAAAGACTTTTACTGATTGTTCATTCATCCAAAATGAGTTTGGAATACCCACTATAATATCATGCAAATGCTGAAAACAGAAAGATAAATAAGACCTCAGTCCTGTCCTTCAAGAGTTCAGTCTAGAGAAGGGGACAATTCAGGTCTGTGGAAACTCTGGAACAGCACCCTGCAGACCAGGGAGGCAAGAGTCAGGTCACAAAAAAGCAAATGGAAATTATGAGGGAAGGGGATGGTCTGGACAAGAAAGGATGACCCAGCCAAGGAAAGGACCTTTGGAAAGGTACAGAGAGAGCCTGGTACACTCTTGTCATTTAGCAAGACCAGTGCACTGAGTGAGAGGAAGGGGCAAATGTAGAGGGACCATCTACACAAAGAAGAAATTTAAGCAGGACAGCAATATGATCAAATTTGTTTTTGAAAGACTCCACTTAAGTAGGTATATTAGCCTATGAGGGCTGCCATAAGAACTTACCAGAGACTGGGTGGCTTCAACAACAGAAATTTATTTTCTCATAGTTCTGGTGGTTGGATTAAGGTGGCAGCAGTCTGGTTTGTATTGAGGATCCTGCCCCTTGGCTTGCGGAGAGCCACCTTCTTGCTGTGTCCTTACATGGTGTTTTCTCTGTGGTGTGAACATCCCTACTGTCTCCATCTTCTTATGAAGACATGCCATATTAGATCAGCACCCACCCTTATGACCTCATTTAACCTTAAGTACTTACTTAAAGGTTCCATCTCCAAAACAGCCATATTGAGGTTAGAGCTTCAGCATATGTATTGGAGTGTGGGGAGGGCAGGGGGGGACACAATTCAGTCTGTATCAGTGGGCAAGTGTGGTGGCAGAGATGAAAGGTAGAGCAGAAATCCAAGCAAAAAATTATGCACTGAGTCAGTGGGAGTAGGAATGAAGTAAAGGGGACGTGTCTGAAAAATAAAAAGTTGACATGGTTGGTGAGACAAGGTAGCTGGTTAACTGCGGTATGAATTGGGCAGCTGTGTAAGGAATAATCATACCATACACTGAGGTGGAGGGAAAACAATATGTAGGCAAAAGGTGAAGAGTTCACTTTTTCATTGGTTTTGACGTCCCTGGGAGACATATCAGTGGAGAAATTAAATAGGTAATAGGTATGAGGTCTGGCTCAGGAAAGAAATCTAGGCTGGAAATACAGATTTGGGAATTGCCAGCATGGATAGGGGCTGGGGAAGAACATGAGAGTAAGTGAAATCACCCAAGGAAAGTAAGTAGAGTGAAAAGAAGACATGGCCAAAATCCAAACCTCAGGAAAAAACGTTTGAAGAGTGGGTAGAATAAGAGTGGCTTGCAAGGGTGCCTGAGAAAAAGAACCAAGAAGGTAATTGAGAAATCAAGAGCATTTGAGGTGACAAAAGCCAGGGCAGCAGAGGGCTTCAGGAAAGGCCTGGTCAGTAGGGTCAAATGCCACAAAACCATTAACAACGTGCATTTAAAAAGAGAGCAGCAGGCAGCTGTCGTCAGTGACGGCCCTCAGAACAGTTCCCGCACAGCACTGGAGGCAGAAGCAGCTCTGGGGCGGGGTGTCTGATAAGAGGGCGTAAGGAAGGGGATGAGCAAACCAACTCTTCCAATTTGTTTGTATGAAGAAAATAACAAGGAAAGAATAAGAACTAAAAGGGGATTTAAAAGCAAATTACGGACTTGATTTTGTTCAGGTAACGGACTTAACAGGGGTGTCAAACTCATTTTCACTGAGGGACCACATCAGCCTCACGGTTGCCTTCAAAGGGCCGAATGTAATTTTAGGATGGTATAAATGTAATTACTCCTTAACAATTAAGCGAGAGCTTGGTGTTGCCACTGGGTAGAAACAAGGTGCCTGGAGGGATAAAACAAAGTGGAGGGCCAGATTCGGCCCACGGGCCTTGTGTTTGCCACCTGTCACTTTAAACATACTTATATCCTGAGGGAATATGCCAGTAAATAATAGATTGAAAATATAGCCAAGTGTAGGAAACCGATGGTGTAAGGATTCCAAGGAAACAGGGGGATGCAATCCAGGGTCCAGGCAGAGGATGGCACAGGAGTCTTTTGCACGGACCAATCAGGTCCCTGGAGTCAGAAGAGAAAATGAGCACGCTGCGGCTCTTACCTGGGCCCACCTTGTCCTCATGTTACCTCTCCTGCTTCCCTGGAGGCCTTCGCCTGCTCCGACATCTCCCCCTTTTTGGGGACAAACACATTTTTTCTGGGTTGGGCTATCATGAGCTAGACATCTGGGATTCAGCACAGTCCCAAGTGTCTAGTAGGTTCAGTAAATGTTTGCCGAATAAATAAACCTAGGGGTGGCGCCTTAGCCCTTTCAGTGCAGACCCTGCTCTCCCATGGTCACTGGAGAATGGACCAGAGAGTGGGCAGGCGAAAAGAAAAGGCAGACAGTCTTGCAGGGAAGGCCTCTGGGTAAGATTCATTCTGTGAATCTGATTATTCATTCTGTGAACAGTTACTGAGAGCACAGTGCTGCTTTCAGCCACAGAACAGACTGCTCAAGGCAACTGATTCACAAGGACTCCTTCAAACTGGAGGATTCCCTGCTCCCTGCAAATGACAAATCAGTGGCTTCTACACGCACCCATCTGCCATGATCTGGAGCCCAAATATTCTTCCTGAATCTTCAGCATCAGGAAGCAGATCACAACCAATTTTTCTTTCTGCCAACAGGAGCTAAGGAATAATTATGCCCAATTGACATAAGCAGCTCCAATTGCCTTTAGAATTTGGCCTGAAGCCCAATTTTATTTCTCTAGCTTGTGCCACGGCCCATGAGCAGTACGATTTGTCTCATTTCTTTCTCTAGCTTTTTAGAATATTCAAAAAGCTCAGTGAAACCAACCAAGCATGTTCTTTAAGAATAATTTTGAGCGCAATCCATAAGCCAAGTTAATATGATATATAGTCTGAGAGAAATTCAGTTGAAAGCATCTAGATATATTGTTTTTAAATGATATGCACATGAGTAAAGTATATTGCACACAAATAATTTTAAAATGCTATTGCTAGGCTGAGTATAAATCACGACTGTAAATTTGTACATGTACACCCATGAGCAGTTTTTAAAAAATTATTTTTCTAAGCTGGCTGTTTGAAATTTAGATTGTATGTTTCCAGAAATAATAACATAAATGACCGGCGGCTTCCCAGGGTCATCTCCAGCAGCAACTTCACCTCTCGTTCAAATGGACTAAGTGGACGGTCTGGTTTCCAGGGACAGTGGGGAAGAAAAAGAGAACAGGGGAGCATAGGACAGGGGAAAAAGCACAGCTCCAGCTAAAAACTGTTAGTGGGTGGTGTTCTGTGCATCTTCCCCTTTCCAAGACTTCATGTTGCACTAAGTCTCGGGTTTTCTGGAATCCTTTCCCCAAGCTCAGGCCTCCACGTGATATCAACAGCTCTCTCTGTACCAACTGTGCTTACCCCTGCCCATGAGCAAGTTCACGTTCCCTCAGAATCATAAATCTCACCCCACGAACAGACCCGCACCACCTGTGGACTTGTCCTCAGGACAGGGCTCAGTCTGGAACCACTGGTGAAGCCCAGATCGAAGGAGGGTTTGCTTGACTCACTTAATGAATGCTTGTTCAGTCTTGTGTTCTTTTCTTTCAAACTATATTAGCTGCTAACACTCTAAAGCCAGGAGTAGAAAGTCGATATTACCAGTGCTCACCAATATCCACTTATCCTCTCCTGGGTCATACTTTCCAGCCCCTCGGGTACTGGTGGGGCCACAGGACTGCTTCCGGTCAGCAGTCTGTGAGCAGAAATGAAGCGAGTTTTGAAGCCAAGGCAGGGAAAAGCTCCTATGTGTGTTCTCCAGTCTCTCTGTTTCTCAGGGTATTCGTTTCCTAAGGCTGCTATAACAAAGTAGCACAAACTGAGTGGCTTAAACTACAGAAATTACTGTCTCCCGTTCTGGAAGCTGGAAGCTGGAGATTAAGGTGGTGACAAGGCCATGGTCCCTCTGCAGGCACTAGGGAAGGGTCAGTTCCAGGCCTCTCTCCTCACTTCCAGTAGCGCCTTGGCTCATGGCAATAATTCTTCACATGGCCTTCTCCCTCTGTGTCTTTCTCTGTGTCCACAATTTCCCCTGTTTAGAAGGACACCAGTCATATTGGATTAGGGCCTAGCTGGTGACATCATTTTAATTAATGACCTCTGTAAATACCCTAATAAGGTCACATTCTCAGGCATTGGGAGTTAAACCTCCCACATATCTTCTAGGGGAGATGCAATTCAACCTGCAGCACGTGGCCCCGGGAACATAGAGACCTGGTGTTGAGATGGTGCAGCCTGGTCCCCTGGGTCGATGCCTGGAGGGGAGTTCCCTGGAGAGCTGCCCAGGTTCCCAGAGGACTGCACATGAGGGAGAAATAAACATCCGTGAAGATGCTGGGATTTCAGTGCTATTTGTTATCACAGCATAGGCTGGCCTAACTACCTAGCGATACAAGAATATTTCATGTAAAAAATCCAGATTTCTTCCTTGGAAAGTCTAGCCTGCTGGGTTTGTATCCTAATGGCAGCCATCAGCAAGCAAGCAACTGAAGAACAGCAGGTTTTTCTTTTAATTTTTATTTTTTATGGCATTTTTTAATTGTTATGCAAGGATAGTTGTCTCCAATTTCCCTCCACCACTCTCCCCCACCCCCCCATCCCCACCTCCCACCCTTGATCCTACCCCCCTTTGGCTTTGTCCATGTGTCCTTTATACATGTTCCCTGATGGCCCTTCCCCTTTTTCCTTCCCATTATCCCCTCCCTTCTCCCCTCTGGTTACTGTCAGTTTGTTCTTTATTTCAATGTCTCTGGTTCTACTCTGAAGGGCAGCAGTTTCCCTTAGGTGAACCAAACACTGTTCCCCAGTCCCCAGCTCCCTGCAATCCACACAACTCCCTACCATTGCAGCCCAGTTTTTATTCAGCTACCATTTTCCATTACATGCCTGTCGCTATTTTTCTTACTCTTACCTGGCTTTATTTGTTTATATTACCTGCCTGGACTCTTTAAACTTGTGAATCTTCCAATTCTGCTCTAAACTGGGCTTATTATTCATAGCTACCTCCTCACTTCCCTTTCTGAAAGCTATAAATTATAATTTGTGTGTGTTCACAATAGCTCCCTAGGTAGCTGCAGGTTATAACACGGTAAGTTCCTCCTAGTTAGGAACTCTCAGAGTTCATAATTCCCTGTTCTTCTTGTTCCCTTTTAATGAATGTAGAGGCATAAACACATTTCAGAGGCAATTTCAAATATTATGTTGAAAAATCATCATAATGTCATCAAGAGAACTTTATACTCATAACAATTCTAATGAGTTAGAGGCAGCAATATTACCTACCATCTCTTTATCAAGGAAGAAACAGAAGAGTAATGACGTCAGGCGATGCCACTGCAGTCCCAGCAGGGATCGTTGGTGAAGGTGGACAAGTTTGCAGCTGTCTGGACTCAAAAGCAGTGTCTTTCCAATGATGGGGGTCTCTGTTCCCTCAGAGACAAAAGAAGGTATTGGGTAGGAAGCAGGAGTTTCCAAACTTACATTTAGTTGGGTAAGCTCTGTTCTCGCCGAAGCTCACGGAACAGCCGAAGTCAGTAAGTGGCACTGGCTGTCACAGAGGTGAGCTCTAGAGTCAGATCAGTGATATTTTAATGCTGGCAGATGTTTTGACCGAGGGACATTTGACTCAGGAAAAAGTACAATCAATTAAACTTCCAATTTTTTTAAAAAAATTACCAACTTTCCTTTTTGTTTATTTTATTTCAATTTTCCTTTTTAAATTACCAAATGTAGTGGGTGGAATGGTGCCCTAAAAAAAGTATATCTACAACCTAATCCTTGTGAATATTACCTTATATGGCAAAAGAGCGAATGTTGTCTTATTTGAAAAAAATGGGGGGCGTCTTAGCAGATGATTAGGGGCACTGAGATAAGGAGATGAATCTTATCCTCCTCTGGGTCGTACTTCCCAGGCCCTCAGTGCATTCTCCCCTTTCGAAGCCCTGAGTCCAATGATAAATGTCCTTATAAGAAGCAGAAGAGAAAACACAGCCAAAAGAAGAGGAAATGACCACATGAAAACACAGGCAGAGATTAGAGTTCTGCGGCCACACAAGGAAAAACTCGGTCCATCAGAATCTGGAAGAGACAAGGAAAGAGTCTTCCCTAGGGATTTCGGCGGAAGCACGCCCTGCCGACACCTTGATTTATAGCCATCAAAACTGTGAAAGAATGATTTTCTGCTGTTTTAAGCTGCCAAGTGTGCGGTAATTTGTTACAGCAGCCACATGAAACCAAAAACACCGAGAAATTATGGAAACCCAATGAGCCCATACTACACTTTTACCACACTGGCAATGCCGTGCCAGGGTAGAGAGGTAGGGGTGAGGTCAAGTTGAAGGATGTGGAGAGGGTGCATGAGGTTCAGAGACAGGGTGAGGCTCAGGAATTCTCTAAGAATGTACTTACACCTTGGCTGGCCCAGGTCTCAAATTCTCTCATTCATCTATCTGACTGAAAGACACTTTGTATAAAGATATTCAGCCCTTTATTCTCAGCTCCAGACGGCACAGGAAATTGCCAATTATATTTCTAGCAGTGCTCTCAGAACTTTTGGTAATATACACTTTCATTTCATAATATTCCTATGTAATGCTGGTTTGGGGAGATAAGCCTGATGCTCCTAAGAACTTATCCTAGTTTAATAAGACTTCTAAGAAATATCTTTAATATTTTTCTGAGTAAGAGTAATAAATATGCATAAAAATTCAAACAATAGATAAGTGAATAAAATAGAAAATCAAATCACCATAACAGGAGGAGCTGGGGTAGAATAAAGATCAAGGGCAGCTACTGTATACATTATTGATTATTACAACCAGTGACCTTCTGGTTCTACGGGCTCATTTCATGCAGCCGTGACACAGTGTCTGCACCCAAACGACCGAGCCAATATGACTCTTGTATCAAGATAGCCACGTCAAAGTGCCCTGCTTCACCCCCGGGACTGTACATGCCCTGCCCCTGACTTTACAATGCCCAGGAAATCTCTTAAGGGATTTTCAGAAACCCCTAAGAGCTCTCTGGGACACAGTTTTGAAAAATACTGGATGAGATGTTCTTGAAGTGCCTTCCAGCTATAACATTGAATACATGGTGTAGACGTGAATGTGTTTAACAGACAGTCATACAATAACGTGGTTATTTAGAAAGCTATTGGGATGCACACCCATAAGCCAGTTAATGTCTGCCAGCAACTAGTGGGTCCTGCCTTTATTGATACTTGTAATTGCAACATAATAATGTTTTTACTTAACTGATGGCAGCTGTCTCCAGGAGACGCTATTAGCACATTAGGTCTTTATTAAGACTGGCAAAAAAAAAAAATAATGTCTTCAACTTCTCTTTTGTTTACAAGGTTAATTGTTGTTTAATAGTATTATTTTAATGTGTTAGGAGCTCCTGAGGAATTATATATGCAAACCATTAGACTAAAAACAGGCATCTCAACAATCTACTAACTTATAAGTTGCTGATAGAACTGAGATACACCTGATCTCAGTCCTTTATTCAGCCCCTAAATAAGTACTGGGTATTGTGATGATCAAACATTCATTCTGATTTTTTCATTTAAACCAACAGTACTTATTTAGCAATATACAGAGCTATAAACTCTGAGAGGTATGATGTTCTTGAGGAGGAAACTATATACATGTTAAGTAGATTACTGAATGAGCAGCATTCAGAGGATGAAAAGAGAAAACTACTCCAGCTGGTTGAAATATATAATCTTTTTTACATATTGCTGGGCTTGGCTTGCTAAATTTGTTTAGAAATTTGTTTGTCTATTCCATTTGTTTAAGTCACTATTAATTGGTTACTTTGCTACTTGCTGCCAAATATACCCCAACTTACCTGGGCACAGTTCTTTAGACACCACTCCCCTTGGAGTAGGACAGGACCTAAGAGATCATTAATTTCAGTCTCTCTATTCTGCCGAAGAGAAGGGTGGAGGCCAGAGAAATGAAAGGATTGGCCCAAACCACATGGCAGCAGCAAAACCTGGACCAACCAGGGCCCAGGTCACCCAATCTCTTACTTCCTTGAGGCCTTAGAAGATGGTTTCAGTTGTGCCAGGACTTCCCATTATAGCTTTCCCAGTTTGTACACAATAACTCAAATCCCAACACACAACTTAGACACACAGGCAGAAAGGGGAAAAAATGATGATGAGGAGGAGGAGGAAGAAGAAGAGGATGACAATGACAGTGGCGATGAATGAGGAGAATAAGAAGAAGAAAACACTCTATTTAGTGAAAGCATACATTGGACCAGATGCCTTACAAACACATCTATCGTAATATTTACAGCATTTCTCTGTGGTAGGTAATACAATTATTCTAACTTTGCAGATAAGGAAACAGTGATGCTAAATACCTGAGGTTGCCCAGTAAGTAATTGGCTGCTAGTAAATGTGAAATCCCAGATCTAACTTCAGCGTCTGGATTCCAAACCACAGCACATATAACATTATGGGCGATGCAACTTCTGGAAAATCCTGCCCATCTTCCAAGTCTAACAGGGACTAGACAGGGACACAGACAGTCCCTGCTGGAGCTGGCTAAGGAAGACTGGAGAAAGGCTCAGATTGCTACAGCAGCCCCAAATGGAGCTTTTGATGTTCTTGCTCTCTGTGGTGCATTCACTTACCAAGACAATCATCTCAAATAGAAATTCCAATGAAGCTCACAGCAAATTAATTAGCCGTGCAGCAGACACATTAAGACTCTAGGAGCAGTTACCATAGTAGGTAACCTTGCATGTTTTACTAAGTATGGCGTTTTCATTTCAGCTCACGTTGAATAATGAATAAATTTCCCTGCCCCCTGCTACACAAGTGAATGATGACAAGCCCTCTGACAATTCAGTGATGTTGTATTAATCTGATGGCAGAATATCCATATTTTTCCCTAGGCCATCATACCCTTATGCTAATGGGCTTTTCCCCTTTTCCTCTCTCCCTCCCCAACAAATTCCACCACATACCTTAAAAGAAAATGGTGCTCTATTCCTGGCCACAGAGGCAGTATGTACTGGCAATGCCCAGCAGGAGCAGGCCTGGGTGGGAATGGGCGAGTGCTGGATGCCACTGGCATTCCAGGCAACCCGGAGGCAGTGCCGCTGCCCAGCAGCCTCAGCGCCCACCTGAACACACCTTGCCCGAGGCATCACAGCATTGCCTTCGAGGAAGACAGTTCCAAAACCCTCCATGGCTTTCCAGGCCCTGCTCTGTTTTCTTAGTCTTTAGAAAAGTTGTATATTTATTTGCTTTCAATTTTATTTCCCTGCTCTGAATGCAAAATCCATGATAGCAGGGCCTTTGTTTCATTCACTGCTGTGCTGGGGAGACAGCACCTAGAGCAGTGACTGGCACACAGAAGAAATGCAACGCCGTTGGCTGAGTGGATGAATGAGTGCTCTCAGCATCTGCCAGCACGCCAGTTTTACTGCGGTTTTCCTGGCGAGGTGGAGGAGAGAAGGAATTCATTCCCGTGGAGCAAGACTTTCACCCAGTCCCCCACCGGACATCTGTCTTCGGAGGTAACCCCTCCCCTTCTCCCACCCAGTCTCCACAAATGCTCCTCAATTGTCCCAACAATCTGGGAGGCACATGTCATCAAAACAAAGCCAGAGACACTTTGTTTTGATGGCATGTTCCTCCACCTCAGAAATTTCTTCAGCCAAACACAAAATAAGCCAAACATCAATAGAGAAGTAACTAAATAAATTATGGTACACTTGTAAAATAAAATACTACACAACCATTCAAAATTTGGCTGATGGGAAAGGGGGAGAGAGAGAAAAAGAGAGAGAGAATAATGGCCAACACACTGTTTAATGAAAAAAGTAAGGCATAGTACCACACACATAGTATGATTATATATATGAAAGAGATATGCACATATATTACTATTTATCTAGCGATCTTTGGAAAGGCACATAAGAAATTGCTAATGGTGGCTGCCTACAAGAAATAGAACTAGAAAACTGTGTAAAAGGGTGGAAGGAGACTACATTTTAGGATTTTTTGGTCCTGTCTGAAGTTTTAGTTTGGGTTTGTTTTTTTTTTTGTTTGTTTGTTTTGGTGTGTTTGAATTTTTATGTCCACCAAATAAACAGAATTTCCTTTATAAACTAAAGGAAATAAAGAGTGTAGGTAGGCAGGGAAGCAGAGCCATCAGTCAGAATTTTCCCAGCCAGAACAAGAATATGATGCCTGGGTGTCTGCTGAGAACACAGTCTTGAGTCTACACCCATCCCTGCAAGAGTGAGTCTCAGAGCACACCCTGGCACCCGCCGAGGCCAGGGCCAAGGACACTCACTGAGCCGACAATGAACTTAAAACGCATTTGCTCAGAAAAGCTATTTAGATGTAACTATGAGGTTGGTTTCCCCAGAACTTTTAGTTCCCTCAGCCATTCTTTTCATAGAAAATATTTTTTAATCAAAATAAATTGCCTTCTGTGATAACAATAGAATGTAATGAGTGTTTTGAAACGTTGTATTTATCAAAGAACTCTCCAATCACATCGACTCCGTTTTCTGAGATACATCTCTTACAGAATTATTTATTATTTGCTGGTCCTGTTGCCTGTATTCACCACTTGTCAATATGTCCTATAATGTTGTTAGGTCAATTTTTGGGAGTAAGAGAGAAAGAAAGAGCAAGGATTTTGTTCTGGTGTTAATCCTTGGGTAGGATCCAGCCTACTCCTCTGAAGGGCACTCTGAACTCTGCTGAGGGGGTGAGAGTGTTGGCTCTCTGCCAGGGAGACCCCATGGCCGCTGATAATGACTTTCAGTGGCTAACCAAGCCTTGTTCCAGAGGGAAGCAGGGAGTTAAGTCAGGATCCAAGAAACATTCAGTTGAGGCCATTCTCACCTCCCACAAATTTTCCCAGGCCCCTCATCTGTTTCTATACACACCCGGACACCTATCACTACACCTACAACTATACCTACACCTCCATCTATTCCTACACCTACACCTACACCTAACCAGTACCACGATATGTATACCCTTTCCCTTTGACTGAATTGGACAAAAGACTGAGGTGGATTGAACACAGACAAGGGAAGGGAAGGCTGGTGAATTTCATGCTTGAAAGAAGGAGTGGACGCCTTTCTCCTAAAGTGATTTTGCACTATTTGGCACCCTCAAGGAGCCCATGGCAGAAAGGGCAGTTACGTTTTGGTTGCCAAGGAACAAATGGGGTTGAATTTTGTACTTCTAAGACAGCTGAAAGGAGAGGGGGGCTGTGATAAGCACTGAAGAGAAAGGCCTGTGCCATTAATTTCTAGACAAGTCAGATGAGATGGCCAGCACAGACGTAGGTGAGTTAAGCCAGGCATACAAGTTTGTTTACTTATTTATTTACTTAAAAGTGTTTTACGGCATATGGGTTCAGATTCATATCTTCCTAACTGTCTATTTTGCATCTTCCTGGAATTAAAGAAAAATTGCTAATGTAATCAGCAAATTCCTAGATCACTGACAGTTGTTGAGGGTAATTGAACACAAATGCATTTTAATTTAAGAGTTGATTAGCTAATAAAAGAGGTGCCATTTAGAGTTTCAGTCCTCTAATTTAAGGCCTTGACAATCAGTATCAAATTGTTCAGGACAGAACCCACAGAAAGACTAACCCTTATGAGTCTTTCATACCTAATTGTGAATCCATACATTTTAGATCTCCTTTTAAGAATAGCATTCAACAGGAGGAAGAGGGACAGGACATGGTCCTGAGTGTCTGAGGGAGCTGAAGCAGAGGTGCCACCATAGGATGCGGGAACTAGGAAGAAGAGAAGAAGAGATGGAAAACAGAGTATAAGCACCAAAGACAAATCTCACTGCTTTTCTTGGGGAGCTGGGCTCTCTGGTGGCAGAGAGCTCGGCCCACTTCACATGCTTCTGTGCTCCACCAGAGAGCATGGGGTTTCCCGGCATCTCCGGATTCAGAGTTCTATCTTTAAATCTTTACATACAGAGTAGCCTCATCCAGCGGTGTCTGCCAGCTATTCGAGCTGTGGTCGTTCTTGATCCATTCATCTAATTAGCAGCAGAACAGCATAACCTCACCGAGAAGTTTCACAGGAATCACTAGATAGCATCATCTGCACCCAGCCACTTCTTCTCCCTCTTAACCACAGTAATATACGCCTTGAAAATCCTCATTACCCAACAAACATAGAATTCATAGTGGTTTATGAATTCATATTCATGGTCTGTTACTGTCAATTTCTTGAAGAATCAACCCTAATGTTAAATGTACCTTTATTAAGAAAGCTCTTAGTCTAAATTTAAGCGGACTCCATAGCCAGAGATCAGACACACAGGGAAGATTAAACCTCACCACGATGGGTTAAAATGCATCCCCCAAATTTATCTGTTGAAATCCTAACCTCAGGTACTTCAGAGTGTGACAGTATTTGTAAAGACGGTCTTTGCAGATGATCGAGTTAAATGAGGTGATCAAGTTCAGATGAAGTCATTAGGGTGGTTTCTAACCCAGTATAAAAAGGGAGACTTGCACACAGAGACAGGCACATGCGCGTCGAGAGAATGCCGCTTGAACAGGAAGGCCAAGATCAGGGCGGTGTGGTTACCAGCTGAGAAACAACAGAAGTTAACAGCAAACCCCCGAAAGCTGTGGCAGAGGCGTGGACCAGATTCTCTCTCAGTCCTCAGCAGAAACCAGCTGCGCCAGCTTCACTCTCAGACTTAATCTCTGACTTCCAGAACTGTGAGGCTATACGCGTCTGTGAGTAAGTCACCCAGTCCACACTACTTTGTTACAGCCGCCCAAGCAAACTAATACACTAACTTTCAAAGCCCTGGCTCAGGATCTATTGATGTAAACCCTAACATCTAAAAACATTCCTTTCTCTACTTACCCAACCATTTCAGGAATCATCCTTCAGTCAAATAGCTCCAAACAGAGAATGCTCTTGAGTTTCCAACTGGGGAAATAAAAACATGGATTTTAGTCCTGGTTGATTATTTGTGTGAACTTGAGGAAGTTATTTGGTATCCCTATGCCACGTTTCTTGATTGTCATATGAGGCAGTTGAACAAAATTTTGATTACCAAATAGATTTCATCTCTTGTGCCTATTCTGGTTCGTAGCAGCAACGTAAAGCAGAGTCTTGACCGCTCTGTGTGGACCAGATCCCTGCATCTCTGAGCCTGACCTGCTGGCCCTGCTCATCTCATCGGGTGAGAATCAGATAATTTAAGATTTATATCCATCCCTTTTGCACACTGTTCCAACAAGCTCTAGGTGAGACTTTACATTCCCACAGAGCAAGCACTTCGGCTTGCCACTCAGGTGCCTTGAGTGAGGAGAAAAAGTGCGATGATCAATCAGCAATGTCTACTGTGGATACAAGAAGGGAAATTTGCCCCACATGACCTGTGGGTTTGCCATCCTTGGGCTGATTGATCTCTGAGCCCTTCCAAATCTAAAAACTTCACAATTTCTTTCTTCACTGATCCAGAGCTGCTTATTATTAACCTCATTATCACTTTTAATCACTGCTGCTGCTTCACGCTATTCTCTCCCAAACCATCTGCTCTTTATTTTTCTTTCTTCCCCCTACCTCTTTTCCAACTGTGATAGTTAATTTAATGTGACAATTTGACTGGGCTAAGGGATGCCCAGAGAGCTCGTAAAACATTATTTCTGGGTGTGTCTGTGAGGGTGTTTCCAGAAGAGATTAGCATTTGTATAGAAAGACTGAGTGCAGTGGATGGGCCTCACAAAGGCGGGTGGGCACTATCCAATCTATTGAAGACCTGAATAGAACAAAAAGCAGAGGAAGAGTAAATCTGCTTTCTGGTTGAGCTGAAACATCCATCTTCTCCTGCCCTGGGACACGGGTGCTCCTGTTTCTTGGGCCTTTGGACTCCAACAAGGACTTGTACCACTGCCCCCCGCCGCATCCCCGCATTCTCACCGGTTACACTAGTCTCTTTTTAAGTCTCCTGTGGTAGTGCTGGGCAGCTATGAGCTGTGGATACCGATAAACTGGGGCAATGTTTCGATACCACAAAGAGCCCTCCCAACACTCAATGATTGACAGGAGGTAAAAACCACAGCCATGGTTTCTGAAAAGGAGGTGATTACATTGCAGCAAAGTCCTATTTTTATCTATAGCTTTCCATATATTATCCTGTTTGCTCTTCACAACCTTGTGATGCAGGCAGTACAAGAACTCTGTTATTCCCATACTAAATTCAGGAATCAAAATCAGAAAAACAAAGTGACTCAATCACACAGAATTAAAACATTTCAGGTTGTGTCATTTCACTAGTCACTTGACAAATTATTTAATGTCACTCATAGAGATATTACCACATATGAGTAGATCCTTTTCATTAACCATCGAGGTCTGCCGAATGAGCAGGGTTACACAGCTCGGCCAGGGTTGCATTGACTAAAGGCTACATTTAATGGAGCCTTAAACTGTGTCCAAACTGCTTTTTCCCAAAGCAATAGAATGGCTTCTCTCTGAAGAACTCTCCCTTTGAGTGAATCCGTTTGCAATAATTTCAGACTCAGGAGCTCTGCTTGCCTTATCAGGTGTAAATCTGATAAATTAAAGAAATAACTAAATTCATTTTGCACATGATTCCAAGTCAGTGGGCCTAGCATGAGGGCCTGTATGTTACTCCACACTTATCCCCTACCCCCCCGGCCAAAGGGTAATGGACTTCTGGGTTTTCCTTGCTACCCGATGTGTCTAGGGGCCAAACTCCCCATAAATATACAGACACATTGCCAGCACTTCCACAGAAATCAACCAACCTTTAATGTTTGTTAGGAAAATAAGCAGACCATAATGAGGTTTATGCTGTGTATAGCTGCCACTTTTTTCAATCCCTGCCAATAGGCTTTTCTGAAATATTAACAAATAGAAATAACAGGTTCTCCTTTAGCCTTAATTTTCCTCTGGACCAAATTCTAAAGAAATCTACACCAGGAGCTCAAATATAAAAGGCTCGCTGTGAAAAGGCATACATCTCCAAGATGAGAAATCAGTATTTCCTCTGCCTCCTGGTTCTGGTGAGACACCCCGCACTACAGGGAGTCTGCGGTGGCAAGCGTTGAAAGCTCACCACAAGAGGTGCAGCTGCGTCCATGTTTAGAACAAAAACTACAGGTTTGCTCCCTGAAGATCTGCAAAGTATTAGGAAGAAGTAGCAACACCATCATCCTTCTTTGCTCTTGACAGGTATTACCCAAGTTATCTGCCAAAAGGACAGAGCACAGGTTTCCAATAATTCTTTCAGGTTGAGATAGCACAGAGCTCATTATCAGATTAGAGATGGAAAGCTACCAGGTGGTTGCGGCCGGGAAGGCGCCCCACAGCCCTGAATCACTCTTCCCGAGGCTGTCCACCCACACGCCTTCACAGGTCTGGCCATCGATCAGGTGTCTAGTGTGTGTGGGGCTCAGATACTCGGATACTTTTTAGGCCTTATTTCATCAGATAAATCATATTTGATCGTTCTCTGCTTCTTTAAATCCTCTTTTTTCTCTGTATGATACTATACTCTCACTGGTTTTCTCCTACCCCTCTGACGAGCTCTTCCCTGTATTCCACTTGTACCTTCTCCTCTTTCTAAATTCTGAATGCCGGAGTTCCTGAAAGTGCATTTCCAGTTCCTGTTCTGTTCTCTATCTAGACTTTTTCATAGGTGATCTCATTCATTTCATCGTTTAAAATGTTTCCTATGTCCTGCTCATACTGAAATTTTTCTCCACCGAGATCTCTTTTCCAAGCATTATATTTGCTTATTCAATAACTTCTGTGTTATCTTACCTTAAATATCTCAAAAGCTCTTCACGTTTAACAAAATAAAAACTAAAGTCATGATCTGAAAAAGATCTGCGACTTCCTGTATAGATTTTGATCAAGAAGGACAGACAGTCACCTATTCAGGGAGAATCACTTCTGTGGATGGTGAGCTAGAGAAATCAGACCAACTTTCCCACTGAGAACAACTAGAAGAACTGGGAAAATAGATGTAAATCTGTTTGAGGAAATCAGAGAACTAACACAGTAGTGAAGAATCATTAGGCCAAGATCCAGAAAAAAGAGGAAACCCAGAGAAATGAGCCCAGCTTTGGGGACCACTTTTTTATCCCTGGGGGGAGCATCCAATCGTGCCTAGAGGCAGAGAAACTGAACAGAGCTTTTATCAAACTTACAAGGCAAGGGGACAAAAATGAGGGTTTAGGGCCTTCCAAGGATGGAAACCCTCATTAACTCCCCAGGCTTTGGGTTGGGACCCCATAGTAGTCAGGGTTCTCCAGAGTAACAGAACAAATATGGTGTGTATGTATATTTACATGTGTGTATATATGTGCTTATATATGTGTGTTGTATACATAGAAATGAGAAAGGAGAAAATAATAAAGAACATATATTAATGAAAAGAAAAACAAATGTAAAATAGAGGGGATCTCCCCCAAAACTAGTTTGTTAAAAAGACTATTATAGTGATAAACTCCTATCACTGTACATTCTACAAATGTTGAAAGGATAATAAATATATTGTTTTAAAAAGCTGCATGCAATAATTTGAAAATTTAAATGAATTAGATATATCCCATAAAATACACACACATAACCTAGCAAAACTAAAATAAATTTAAAAATTAATTTCTTGTTCAGAAACTTTCCCACAAAGAAAACTATCAGTATTGATGGCTTCATTGTGAATTCTACAACTATTTCAAGGGAAACAATGTCAATATTTTTCACATATTTTTTCAGAGAAGAGAAAGATCATTCTTCAAGTCATTTTTAAGGCAAGCATAATCTTGATACCAAAGCTGGACAAGGACATCAGAAGACAGAAACATTGGAGACCCATATCTCTCATGACATTGATTTTTTTTAATTCTAAACAAATTCTGGCAAATCAAAACCAGCAATGCATGAAGAGATTATACATCACAACTAAGCCAGAAATAAAGAAAAAAGATGCAAAGTTGGTTTAACACTCAAACATCATTCAGTACAATCTGCTCCATTAATAAAATAAAGGAGATCAATCCTGTGGTCATCTCAATAGATGCAGAAAAAGCAGTTCATAAATTCAACATATCGGAGTTTAAAAATATATGTAGCAATCTGGAAATAGTAACATCCTTCGCTGATAAAGATTATCTACAAACCCCTCCTCCCCCAAACAAGTTCTTAATTATTTGATCCAGATTCACTCTTCTTCTAGTCTTCACCCATCTCAGGAAAATAACATATCCATTCATCAAAAACTGCTAAAGTCTAATATCTGAAAATTATTATTTAGAGTTCAGTCTCTCTGTCTCCAGTCCATTGCCAATCTATGTGTTCTACTTCCAAGTGTTCCCAGAGTTTGTCCACTGTTTCTATTTCATTCATTACCACTCAGGGCTGCTGCTCTCTCTCACCTAGATGACTGGCATAGACTTGTAACTGGTCTCTCTGTTTCTATTCTTACCCCTCAAACTGTATTCAAATCCACTTAGCAGACAAAATGATTATCTCAAAATGTTAATCAGATTACATCATTGCCTGTTGAACAACTCCCTAACGTGCTTGGAAAAAAAAAATATGAAAGTCTTATCGGTGCCCTAGGCATCATCTGGTTCATCATTCTCCCCACCCCGGCCAACCTACTACCTCACACTGACCCCTTGGGTCATTTTCATTTGCACACAAGTGTCTTCTTCAGCACTTGCCCTCTGCCTCCTGCGTTCTACCCACTTCCATCCGCCAACTTGTAGTCAGCCTACAGGCTCCAGCTTCACTGATATTTCTGTACTGAACCTTTCTTGATCACCCTATGATTCCCTTTCTCATAATCATATGTTTTTCCTTCAGAATTCTTATTATAATTTGCAAGCATCTATTGTGTACTTTTACTTTTTAAATGCCTGTTTTCTTCACTGCTCTGTAAGTTCCACAAAGGCAAAAAATCATGACTGCTTTGTTCTCTTCTATTTATCTCTGTCTATCCTAGCGCCTAGTACATAATGGGCATTCAATTTCATCATTTATTGTTGAAATAATGAATAAATGAATATAGATTTCAAGTATAGTGAAAGTGTGTGCAGCTTTTTTAGTAGAGTCCTTCCAGCGTGCACATTTTGAGTCGTCATTGTTAGTAAGTGTGACTGCAAGCAGTTTCGGGCATATACCCTTGAGCTTTCAGACAAACCTCGAAGCAAATGAGCATCATGCCTCAGACCGCTGCAATTAATTCTAACTCCTAAAAAACCTTCTCTACTGACACTAGGGTTTGCTATGCATGGGTCTTACAGGAAGTCATTGCAAACAGACATAAAAGCAACCAAGACAATGTATCAAGAGTTAAAAGCTTTTATTCAGCTACAAATATATTTTTCTACTGAGCAGACTTCAAAGTCAAGTTAAAAACCTTTATTTTGTGGTAAGCAAATAATGTTCCTAAAATAAAATGTGCAGCCAGTCATATTTATTTATAAACACCCTATGACCACCTTCTAAGAAATGCTAAATGATGGCAAAACTTAAACAGGCATCAGCACAACTAACACAGTATTTTTGTTAAAAATAACATCATCTTCAGATGATAATCCCAAAAAAGCAATCTTTATTAGACTTGCAACTAATCTCTAACTGCAGAATGATACAAACTTAATTTGGTTATTCCTTTGTACTTCATTTTATCTACCTGCAAAAAGTGACTGTTTATCTTACGTGAAAGTAGAATCTACAGGAATCCCATATTCCTAATACACTTTAGTGACAGGGTCAACTCTCTCTCTCACTACCCTACAAAGAGAGGAAATACATTTTTTTTCTTCAGAGGTTGAAAGACATGACCAGACTTTGTGCCATAACTGGAATCAACTCAAAGCTATAGCTCTTCATAGAATTAAACCAAACTCAGAATCACCAGCTAATAATTGATACAAAAAAGTAGTTTAAAAAGGAGGAAAAGAAGAAGCACCCACTGCCTATATCCTTACATGATGTAAACAAGAAGAGTTCAAGTAAATATCAAGCTGTGGACCCAAGGGCACTTGAAGGGGAAGGTTCTAGAAGCAACAGGGACTGGTAAGACCTTTGTCCTCTCATGGTTGTGAGTTCAGATCCCAGGTCTTTCACACGGACGTTGTGTGACCCTAGGCAAGGAACCAAGCCTCACGCAGCTCCAATTTCTTCACCTATGGAACTGAGGATAATGATGCTGCCTCAAAAGGTTCCGGTGAAAAGTTAGAGATTATCCACAGAAAGTACCTGGCACACAGTAGGAGTTCAACAGATGGTAGTTATTCAGTGGAATAGACATTGGCCTTTCTTTCTATTTCCCCTTTGTTAAAAATAAAGAAAAGGAGCATAGAACTAGCAAAAGGTGTTCTTAAATACTAACATGCCACCTGGGGATATTTTTTAAAAAATCGTATTTTACTAATTATGCTATTATAGTTGTCCTGATTTCCCCCCTGTACCCTCCTCCACCCAACATGCCCCACTCCCTCGGGCCATCCTCCCACCATTGTTCATGTCCATGGGTCATGAGTATAAATTCTTTGGCTACTCCATTTCCTATACTGTGCTGTACATCTCCATGGCTATTCTGTAACTACCTATTTATATTTCTTAATCCCCTCACCTCTTCCCATATTCCCCCACACTCCCTCCCATTTGGCAACTATCAAAACACGCTCTGTACCCATGATTCTCTCTCTGTTCTTCTTGTTTGCTTAGTTTGTTTTTTAGAGTCAACTGTTGATAGATAGGTATTTTTGCCATTTTATTGTTCATAGTTTTAATCTTCTTTTCTTAAATAAGTCCCTTTAATGTTTCACATAATAATGATTTGGTAATGATGAACTCCTTTAGTTTTTTCTTGTGTGGGAAGCTCTTTATCTGCCCTTTGATTCTAAGTGATAGCTTTGCTGAGTAGAGCCATCTTAGTTGTAGGTTGCTGCTTTTCATGACTTTGAATATTTCTGGCCAACCCCTTCTAGCCTGCAAAGTCTTTTGAGTAATCAGCTGATGGTCTTATGGGAAACCCTCTGTATGTAACTAACTTCTTTTCTCTTGCTGCTTTGAAGATTTTATCTTTATCTGCAACCTTTGGCATTTTCATTATAATGTGTCTTAGAGTGGGCCTCTTTGAGGCCCTCTGAGTTTCCTGAACTTGTTCTATTTCCTTCACCAAGTTAAGGAAGCTTTCTTTTATTATTTTTTCAGATAGATTTCCAATTTCTTGCTCTTTCTCTTCTCCTTCTGGCAGCCCTATGAGGCAAATGTTGGACCTCTTAAAGTTGTTCCAGAGGCTGCTCATACCTTCCTCATATTGTTAGATTCTTTTTCCTACTTGTTGTTCTGTGTGGTTGTTTTTTACCTCTTTATGTTCCAAATCATTGGTTTAATTCTCAGCTTTATCCACTCTACTGGTGCTTCCCTGTAAATTGTTATTTATTTCAATTAGTGTATCCTTCATTTCTAACTGGGTCTTTTTTACGCTGCTGAGGTCCTCACTAAGTTCCTTGAGCATCCTTATAACCAGTGTTTTGAACTCTGCATCTGATAGATTGCTTATCTCCATTTCATTTAGCTCTTTTTCTGGAGTTTTGATTTGTTCTTTCATTTGGGCCATGTTTCTTTGTCTTCTCGTTCTGGCAGCCTCCCTGTGTTTGTTTGTATGTATTAGGTAGAGCTATTTTGACTCTGTGTCTTGGCAGTGTGGCCTAGTGCAGTAGGTGTCCTATAAGGTTCAGTGGTATAGCCTCCCTTATCACCTAAGCAGGGTACTCAAGGTGTGCCATTTCTGTGGGCTGAGTATACCCCCCTCTTGTAGTTGAGCCTTGGCTGCTGTTGGCCAATCAATGGAAGGGATTTACTCAGGCCAGTCACCTGTAAGGGTTGGCTGTGACCACTTGCCAACAACCTCTTTCCTCTGTGGAGGATCAGATATGCAGGGGCAGGATGGTGGTGCTCCAAAGTGGTCTGTAGCTATGAACTGGGTGTGCTGGCCCTGGAGCTGTCCATGTGGTACAGGCCAAGGTCAGCCCCCACCTGTGTTCTGCCAGGACCATCCTGCCTAAGCTATAAAGCAATCTGAGATAGATGCTATTTGTGCTGGGCTTGGAGAGTCTTAGGCAAAGTCAAGCTGTGAATCTAATCTGGCTGCTGCTGGTGCTGCGCCTCGGGTTCACTAAGGTAAGCTATTGCTTGTTTGTTAGCATTTAGGAAGTTGGGAAGCATGAGCCAAGGCCAGCCATTCATATGGAAAAGCAGTGTGGGTGGTCCCATAGGTTGGGTGGGGCAGAGTCTCTGGGGACCTCCAAAGTGGGTCAAACAGTGTTAAGCAGGTTGATGGGGTCTCAGATATGGCATCATCTTGCCAAGTCTGTTGGGAGAGGGTTTAGAAAAGGGACAATGGCCTCTGCTTGCCTTGATGCCAGATACTTCATTTCCTCCCTGTATGCCACTGGTGACTTTCAAGCTGCTACCCCAGTGCTGGAGCTCAAGGGAGTGAGTCTGAGTAGGTGAGTCTGTGTGTGGGTTTTTAAAGAGGAACTCCTTGGGGCTCCAGCAGTTTCTTCCACCAACTCAATCCCCACTGGTTTTTGCAGCCAGAATTTGTGGGGACTTATCTTGCTGGTACTGGAATCCTGGGCTGGGGGGCTTGGTATATGGCTGGGACTCCTCACTCCTGAGATATCCCTCCTGAGTTTTTATCCACCACACATGGGTGAGAGACCAGCCTGTTCCAAATCTGCCCCCCTCCTGCCAGTCTAGATGGATGTGGTTTCTTTAATTCCATAGTTGTCAGACTTCCATTCAACCCAATTTCTGGTGGTTCTGAGTGATGGTTGTTCTATATTTTAGTTGTAATTTTGATGTGGTTGTGTGAAGAGGCTAGACATCTCTGCCTACACTGCCATCTTGGCAGGAAGTCTTTTCCTGGGAATATTTAATACTACCAGGAAACCAAAAAAAGGAATGTGAGCCAGATAGAAACGTGACTGGTCACCAGGACTTTGTTATCTCACATTCTCAAATTATTATTATCTAATAAACTGAGTGACATCAAATCTGTGCTAAATTGAGAATAATTGTCAGAATCCCATGGATACAAGATAGAAAGGAAGGAAATAAGAGAAAGAGATGAAGGGAAAAAGAAAGGGAAAGGAAAACAGAGGGAAAAAAAGACAGAAACCAACCAGCTTCATCTGGATTCAATTTGTTTACAAGCAGAATGGTGTGGGACTATCGTCCTCTTTCTGCTATATTCCCTATGAAGCAAAATCCATAGCTGCTTTATTCACTTCTGTATATCCAGTAGCTAGCACAGGGCCTGGAACATCACAGGCATTTAATAAATAATTGTGGGCTGTGCAAGTGAGTAAATGAATGCTGCCTGAGTCTCTGGAGTCATAAATATTCACCCTACAACAGAGAACTTGAAAACCCAGAGGACTGATTTTATGTATTCTCTCTAGGCACCTGGAACTAGACTTCCAGATATGACTGCCCCCTGGTTTGCACCTACTGGCTCTGGCCCTGTAGAATGGCCTTTTCAAATAAAGATTTGAGGGTCCGGTGGGGTGGCCTCAATTTCAGCTCTCGCTCTGCCAGTATTCTCAGTTGCCTTATAATATACTTGTAATTTCTGGTGCTAGATATTAAAATGCAAAAAGAACTGTTTAGAGGCTCTGAGTTGTACTTTTAAAAATCAAAGATAGAGCTGAACAGTTGAAAATCAGTCAATATAGTGTCTGCTCTCATTATTGAGAGACACTTAATCTCGTTATTCAGTTTCTGGAGAGAACAGGAGGTAAGTAGTAAAATTCAATACAAACAAAATAAACAGCACCATCTTAGCAACAGATAGGGCAATATTGCAATTACCAATTTCAACATGTTTACCTCTCAATAACTATAACTATTTAATCAAAACACTGTAAGAATATTTTTGGTGCATTGCATATTAACATTTTTTAGCATATTAAAAACAAGTCCAATGTCCCATTTAATTTATGCTTTGAGATTTTTTTCTAGGACAATTGATATAAACTCACTGCTACCAAAACACAGAGCTGTGAGGATTAAATTTAACTGTGTATGTAGAAGTGCTTAGCAAACATTCGATGACATTGTTTCTCCATCAGCCAGCTTGCATGTCACATGTGATGATATCACCTTCTACCCTTACCTGCCTTTCTCTTAGGGGCAAGACTTTTCTTTTTTCCTTCTTAAACTAATGTGATTGTTAGAAAACAATCTCATCCTATCAGAAGCCACCATATATCAGAAATGAAGTGATTTACGGGTGGTAATTACATTACAAAAAGTTTATACATCGTTTGGGTTCCTTCAGGGGAAACAAGTCATATGTTACTGCTGTTATTAAACCCCAGTGACCCACTGATCAAGAATATAAAGACCAACCACTTGTTTTGTTAAGTAATTAATTAACTCTTCCCCATAGCTCCCATTCAGCTTTAGAATAGTCCTGTTTCTCGTTGGCAGTCAGTCCCCAGCAATGTATTGAAAAGGAGTACTGAAAGGTGATGCCAATTACTTGCTAAAAGTAATTGTCATTTTGAAATCACATTATTGTCTAATTTGCTGCCACTAGATTGTTAAAGTGCCAATTATGCATCTCTGCTCTAATGTATTAATAAAAAAACAATCATGCATTTATTGCCTTTATAATTCCTGAGATAATTGCACAACAGGCTGAAAGTATATTTCTTCTGTGATACAACAAACTTAGCAACTGCATTGAAGGTTCCAATGGTTAGAAAATTAACATGCCAGAACTGACTATTAGCACTAAAACCAAATAATCTCAGGGCCTTTATTTGAAGTATCAGAGGGCCAGTCCATCGAATGAAGATGTGAGAAAGTAAGAGCTTGCCTCTGCACAATGACCTATTTCCTCTTTCTCCGTTCTTTCCCAAGTAGCAGTGAAATGAAAAGAAAACCAGGTTCAGGTGCAAGACAATGTTTTCCAGGTTGGTTTATAGGTCGTGTGCTCTTGAGTAGGTATGTGGTCCAGGAGGGGCTGCGTTTCTGGGCTACCCATGAACCACAGTCACCTTCAGGAAGTCCCAGCCCCACCTGAGGGGAGGTCGGAGCATCCCCACAGCATGGAGAAGGGAGTGAGGGGCTGAGGGGTCAGTCTAGAGACGATGTTTCCAGGGTTTGGTTTTACTATCGTGCTTGAAATTCTGTGAATATCCAGACTACAAATCTCTTTTTTTAACATAGATATAAAAATCCATTCTGCAGATAAATAGAAATAATTTAAGGTGTCTTTATTTTGAAATACCTGTCCTCTCTACTTTTTTTAAAAGATTTTATTTCCTTACTTTTTAAAGAAAAGGGGTGGGGATGAGAAAGAGAGGGACAGAAACATCAATCGGCTGCCTCTGCCCCTGACCCGCGAGCCAGGCGTGTGCCCTCACCGGGAACTAAACCTCAGTGACCTTTTGCTTTGCAGGATGACACCCAACCACCTGAGCCACACCAGTCAGGGCTGTCCTTTCTACTTTAAACGCAAACGAGTTTCAACTCAATCGAAGTATCCTTTCTTATCAAAAAAGTTTTGGCATCGCATGTATTTTAGTCCACTTTTCTCTGTATTTGTCACATTAAGATTCAAGCAGCTGTAGACACGGCTCCCTGGAGCTACACATGGGGCAGAATTCCCCGGGATATTGAGGAAGCCATGCTCTTGTCTCATAAAGGATACCCTGCAAGTTGCTTCTCCAGCTTTCACAGTCCACTGATATTCCTTTATTCATTCCTGACATTATTTCAGTAAAGAGGTCAACGAACTACAGCCAGAAGGACAATCCAACCCACCTCCTGCTGCAAAGTTTGATTGGAACACAGCAATGCCCGCTCGTTTACATATTATATCTGTCTGCGTCTTTCTGCAGCAGCAGAGCTGAGTAGGTGCAACAGAGACCATGCCCACAAATATTTGCCATCTGGTCCTTTACAGAAAAGTGTGGCTATGCCCTGAGTAGTATGACTCAGTTGGTTGGGCAAAGTCCCACAAAGCAAAAAGTCACCAGTTCAATTCCCAGTCAGGGCACCTGCCTGGATTGCAGATTGGGTCCCCATTTGGGGTGCGTACAAGAAGCAACTCATCTGCATTTCTCTCTCAACTCAATGTTTCTCTCCCTCCCATCTACTCTCTCTAAAAATAAATAAAGTATTTAAAAAAGGAGAGAAAAGTTTGCCAATCCATGTTCTACTGGGGTTTTCCCAGCTATTACAGAATCTCCTTCCCCCACAAACACAGACCTTTATTGTTACATTGCTTAATGTTTCCCTTTTCTTCTCTCTGAATTATTCTTCCTATATTGCAGCATCTTCTTTAACTCCTGACATCTAATTCTCAGTACCATTTCATCCACACACTCCCCAGTGACTTTGAGAACAGTTCCCCAAGGATGCTCACAAAGGCACCTCCTTGACAGTGACTTCTTTTGATCAGTAGTCTGATAAGAAGTCACCCTCTGAGTAGATCAAAAAAAGTTTATTTATCCTTTCAAGTAATAGACATTTGATAAAGGTCCTTACTGTGCCAGGCACTGGCACTGAGATGCAAAAATCCATAAATAAGACATAGTCCTTCTCTACCTAGAAACCCAGTCAGGCAGGCAAGACTTCAAACAATTCAGGATCTTATTCTTGTTGTGATTGTTGTTTGTTTAACACTTTCATAGTTACAGGCTAAGAGCTGTGTTGAGAGCTTTACATATATTAACTCACTTAATCCTCATAATGATCCTCCAAGGAAAATGCTTTTACTATCCTTATTTTACAGATAAAAAAAGTTAGGTATGCATAAGACAATATAAATGTGAGGTAGAGTTATAGCAAAGGTTTAGTAATTTGCCCAAGGTCACACACTTATTAAGTAGTAGAGCTGGGATTTGAACCAAGCAGTCTAGCTCCAGATTCTAAGCTCTTAACTGCTTTGTCAATAGTAGCTTTTATTTTGACCGCCCGTGACCTGAGAGGAGACATTGCTCCCACATGAAACACCCCCGAATTCCCCATCACAGAACAGCAGAGGGTCTGAGTTACCCTGAGCTGACTCACACACTCCCCACATCAGCCTGCACCACTTACGGGAAGATAGGTAGCTGCTGGCATCTTCAGACTCTCAGTGTAAGGTCTGGAGACTTGGGAATATTCTGATTTCCTAGCTTATGATTCTCTTACCTAACTAGAGCCTCTCAAAAGGAAAAAAACAAAAAAGGTAGTTCGAACTCCCCTGTAGTGGGAGCGGGGATCTATTATCTATTTTAGCCGACCTGTTGGCAGCTACTTCTGACTTCTAGGGGAAAGGCAAAAGTTCTCTCCAAGGGAGACAATTCTTTAGTTTAGGTAAACCCTTTGATGCACCTTAATGGGGTGTTTTTATTTTGCACGTGATTTTGGTTTATTGTTTATTTATTTGCTTATTTTCTATTATTGGGAAAGGCCCCTGAGCATAGATGTTTAGGAGTGTATGAGACCATAAGGGTTGAACTACTCTGCATAATAAAGAAAATTTGAGGGCATCCCAAAGAGAGTAGATAAGGGGCTTGAGGTTATTGATAAAGGAAGAGGTATGAGGGCAACCTAGCGAGAGAAGAAGGCCCAAGAAGGCATCCATGCATTGGGACCATAAGGAGAGAAAATTGGCCAAGGAGAGATCCCCTAAATGAAGATGGTCAGTGGCCATTAGGACTGTGATGGCTGATACCAGGTTTGAAGTTGTTTGCTGTGCTGTGTGATCCTGGGAGAGGGCAATAGCTCCAGAGGAGAAAGGCGCAGTGACCAGGAGAGTGGCACTGTGGGAGCAAGACTGGTTTCAAACACAGCCTCCGAATTACAGGCATGACCAAGATGGGAAAGGAAGAAGTAAATCTACCTCTATTCACAGATGACATGATCTTATACTTAGAAAATCCTAAGGAATCCACAATAAAACTATCAGAATTAATAAATTTCTACAAGGTTGTAAAATATAGGATCAATATAAAAAAATCAATTGTATTTCTGTACATTAGGAATGAACAATCTAAAAATGAAATTAAGAAAACAAGTTCATTTATGATAACATCAAAACAAAATACTTAGGAATAAATTTAACCAAAAAGTATAAGACCTAAATACTAGAAGCAACCCATTGTCATTGGAAAAATTAAAGGAGACTTAAATGGAAAAACATCTATGTGTATTGATCAGAAGACAATATTAAGATGACAATTCACCCCAAATTAATCTAGAGATGTAATGCAATCCCTGTAAAAACTCCTGCTGTCTTTTCACAGAAATTGACAAGTTGATCCTAAAATGTATATTAAAATGCCAGGGATCAACAATAGCCAAAACAATTTTGAAAAATAACAAAGTTGGAGGGGACTAGTACTTCCTGATCTCAAAACTTACTACACAGCTACAGTGTCAAGGTAGTGTGCTACTGGCCTAGGGACAGACAGACAGAGCAACAGAATGGAACTGAAAGACTAAAAATAAATGCATGCCCAGTTGTTTTTCTATAGGGGAGAGAATTCAATGGGGAAGAATAATCTTGTCAACAAATGGTACTAGGATATGCAAAAGAATGAATTTGGACCTTACATCACATCATTGCACAAAAATTAACTTAAAATGAACCAAACACCCAAATGTAACTATAACATACTTTGGAGAAAACATAGGCACAAATATGCATGGTTTGGGGGTGAAGCAATGATTCCTCAGACATGACACCATTAAAACAAGTGACAAAAGAAAAAAATAGCAACAAAATTTTCAAAAATGAAAATTTAAAACTTTTATGCTTTAAAAGATAGCATCATGAAAGTAATAGATAAAACCACAGAAAGGGGGGAACTTTTTGCAAATCCTATGTCTGGCAAGGGACTTGTATAAAGAATTTATAAAGAACTTTTATAACTCAGCAATAAAAAGCCAAACCAACTGAAAATGATCAAAGAATTTTAACTTTTCTCCAAAGAAGATACACAAATGACCAACAAGCACATGAAAAGATGACCAACTTAGTAGTCATTACAGAAATGAAATCAAGAGCACAGTGACATGATTCACATCTACTAGGAGAGCTATAATAGAAAAGATGCACAATAACAAATGCTGGGGAGGATGTGGAGAAATTGAAGCCCTCATATGTTGCTGGTGGGGATGTGAAATGATGCAGCCACTTTGGAAAATGATCAACAGTTCCTGAATAAGTAAACCTAAAGGTGCAATATGATTGTGGAATTTCATTCCTAGCTGTACAGGGGCCCAGCACAAATAACGCTCCCTCCCTTCTTATTACAAAACCTTCTATTACAAAATCATAAGCATGCAATCCTGTAACATAACAACATCACACTCAAATCAAGCATACCATATCACATTTTAGGTGAAATGTTCAAATTAAAACTATAAATCACACCCATATTACTACCCTACCAAACACACTCAAGCAGGCCTTACTTTTGCCGGACTCTGTAAAGCCAAAAGAAGTGAAAACACATGTCCGTACAAAAACGTGTACATAAATATTCATAGTGGCATTGTTGATTTCAGACAAAAAGTAAAAACAACTCAAAGTTGTCCACTGACTAATAAATGGATACACAAAATGTGATATATCCAAACAATAAAATGTTATCCATCAATGAGAAGGAATGAAGTACTGATAACGCTACACTATGGATGAACCTTGAAAACACTATACTGAGTTCAAGTCAGACACAAAAGTTCACACATTGTGCGATTCCATTTGCATGAAATGTCCAGAATAGGCAACATATACAAACAGAAAGTAGAATGATTGTTGCCAAGGGTTGGGGAGAGGGGATAATAAACAGTGACTGTGGATGGGTATAAAGTTTCTTCTTGGAGCAATGAAAATGTTCTAAAATTAGATTGTAGTAATGGCTATACAACTTCGTGAATATGATTTTAAAAACCCTGAATTGCACAACTTTAAAGGCATGAATTTTATGATATATGAATGATATCTCAATTTAATAATATTTTTAAAAGCTTCCTTTTTATTAAACACAACCTGAAGAAGGTGACACTGAAAAGGAAGGGAAACAGTTGGCAGGGGAGGAAGTCACCTCATTCCTAGAGACAGGCCCTAAAATAAGAGTGTTTTTTTTTTTTTGTCAAGAGAATTAAAGGCAGTTTTGAAGTACTACACCAAATAGCAATTTCATCTAAACTAGAAAGTGGTTTCAAACAGTTCTGATTGAAAAGAAAGGGAAAGGAGACTTCCAAAACGATATGTTTTGGGCAGGTCTTTTCTTTCTTTGCAGAGTGGCAGTTCAAAGGAGGTGTAGGCAGTATTCTCTGGCTGCAGAAAAGCCTTCCATCTCTTAAAACGAGAAATGTTCTCAGAAAGGGCAGGCTTAGCATATATCAGGGGCCCGAGAGCCAGCCACAGCTAGGAGTCGCCCCAGTCCAGGGGATAAGGGGCACAGGCCAGAGCAGACTGTGAGGCCCGGAAGAGGAATTAGCTGGGCAGCACTGCCCCTGCACAGCCCCTCTCCAGGGCCTGCCAGACACCGGTGCTGGGACTTGGAGCAGTTTCAAGGATGCTGCAGACTGCACAGGTGCCTTGAGGGAACTGTGGCAGAGACCGTTTCTGTGACGTGGATGGTAACTGGACCAAATTAGGGAAAATAGGTGTTCCTCCCAGTTCTGTCGCTCACCTCCCCGGGTTTGCTATTCTCTGTTCACTGGAACTTATTTTCCAGAATGCTTATGGTAAGAATGTTTAGAAGTGAGGAAATGCCAGTTTAGCAAAATGCATTTCCCCTGGTTTCTGTGTCAGTGCTAAGGCCAAGCAACCAGACCCCTCCACCTGCCCTCTCAATAATGTAAATCAGCCCCTTGCTGAGATGGCCTTTGCTAACAGGGGGGCTGCACAAAGGATGGCTCCAGGGCAGAGAAGAGAATGGAGAACCAGACTAGTGGTCAGATGTGGCAGGAAACAGGACTCCCCCTGTTTAAGAACATTTCCCAATACTTCCCACCAGACAGAAATTCACTTTTCCCAAAGGTGCTGAGTGAGGGTGATGACTAACTGGCCATCCTCACTTCTGTTCTTTGTCTTCACCCAATCATCAGCTAACTGATCAGGCTTTGGGCTTGGGGCTGGGAAGCCAGAAAAGAAAGGCAGGGAGACCATAGAGGAAGAAATAAGCACCTGCACAGGTCAAAACTTGCTGCTAACTTTGTGAGACTAGTCATGTCCTGATGGGCTTGAGACGTTATGCTTCCTGAAGGGAAGTGTGGACACTGAAGGAGGGAGCTGTAAACAGGAGAAGACAGCAGAGACCCAGGTCAGTGGGGCAGAGGTGGAAGATGCAAAACACCCTCAGAAACCCTGGGAAGCATCCCATGGGAAAAGCCCAACACACACACACACACACACACACACACACACACACACACACATTCTCTCTCCACCCATCACAGACCCTACTCTTACCCTCAGCCCAGGAGTAGCCTCATACAGGAAACAAGTCAAAGGAAGTTAAATCAAGTGCACGATACCAGAACCCCCTTCTCTGAAACCCCAGCAGTAAAAAAGGGGTATCACCTACTCCTATCTCATCAACAGGGAGAAGCAATACTAACCACAGACAGCCGGCAGCATGGGTTCTCATCTGTAACTCAGCCAGAGAAACAGTGAGGTACATGTCTCCAGCCTCCTCCTCCTCCTCCCCAGAGAAGACCCTTCCCTGTGATGACAGAATGAGAAGGAATCTACCACATAGGTTTAGCCCCCTAAGTTTGGGTACCTCCCAAACCACCTCCTATTAATACTGCAAACTTTTAGCTCCATTTCTGAAATCAGACAGTCTCAAGTTCGAATCTCAGCTCTTCTTCTAATAAGTTCGTTGACCTTGGACAAGTTTGTTTTCTCAAAACCATCTAAGAGGGGTTGTCAGGTTTGGAGCTGACAAAACTAGACCAAGGACATAAACTTGAAAGTCAGCTGTTATTGGAGGTAATTGCAGCTATGACTTAGGTGAGATTGCTTAGAGAAAGCACAGAATGGCCAGAGAGCTCAGGACTGTCAAGAGAAATTATTAAAACCTCAGAAATGGGCACGGAGATTACGGAATTCTGGGCATTGCTCAGTGGACCCTCCAGGGATTATCTGGTTCTATAGATCTGGGCACCTTTGATGGTCTTTTTATTGGCCAGGCCACTTTCCAACCTCCTAGGGATAGAAATTAATTTGTAGAAAACTGATATAATGCAAATGATTGTGATTCACAGCACTGTGAATGAATGTTGTCACAATAGAAATATATTGGATTTTTACCCTATACCAAAAATGGCCTGAGAATTACATTTTATGGTTCTATAGTCTATTTTATATCTATTATCAAATTCATTTCAGCATTCCTGAGAACATGTCTGTTCTTCAGATTCTCCTTAGACCTGATTTTAATGCCTTACTGGTTTCTTCATTAATGAATGAGTTACATAAAATCTTTGACATGTTCCTTGTACATTTGTCTGAGAGTCTTGATTTTACCTTTTTGTAAAAATGATACGTTAGCAGGACCAAGCCCTTGAGGAATGCCAACAGATAGAGGAGCTGATCTTGCAAAGAAGGGAACGAAAAAGTAGCCAGTGAAGCACAGAAAGAAGCAGAAGTGTCAGAGCACAAAAGTCAAGGTCAGACAGGTGTTTGGGAAACAGGGAGTGAACAATTAAATCAAAGGGCATTTAATTATTTTTCATTGTATTTGACCACACAACAACATTCAACACCTAGCCCTCCCTGTTGCTGCTGCGTACCACCAACTCCTACCACGAGATATGAGGCAACCTTTTCTAAACCACTCACGGCACAGGATGTCTTGTTATTCCCTTCTCCTGGGACCAGAGGCCGGGAGTCTGACATCTACATAACCAAGAGAGCCTACTGAAGCATTTTTTGTGAAACAAGGGACATTTACTTCAAGGTGATTTTCTGTTCCCAACTCAACTGTATCAGAGGGCAGGAGAGAGAGAGAGAGAGAAAACCTTCAAATTTAATCTACTAATGTAGCTCTTTAAATAGAGCCTATGTACCCTGCTACACAAACATCCTTAGAGGTTGTCCCACAACTTTAATTTCCTTGGAAGGAAATCAGTTGGCATTCCAACTTCATTTCCAACTCGCAGATGAGAAAACAAAATTATGCAGTTGTGTCTAAACATGTGTAAGTTACTCAGCCCCCTCCACCTTTCTCTTACTTCTTGTGTGACTTTGGGACCCACATAAGCCTAATTAACCCTCCATTTTCCATGCTCTGACTTCCAAACAGATTGCATTTGCCATAGCAACAATGTTCCCATCATTTCCAACTCCTACAGCCTGTAGAAGGCAGGAGCAGGCTGTAGAAAAATAACTGAAACCCAACCAATAGTTTTTAAAAAGCAAAACCCTCCAGATGTTTTCTAACCTTAAAAAAGCATAAGCCACAGGGAACAGCTTGAAGATGATCTCATTTTGTTTTACATCTCCATTTGTCCAGGTTGAAGGAAAATGTAGCAGGCATCATTACTTTTCATTTGTTGAACACCCAATGGATGGATCAGCCTCTCTAATCAGGTGCTCTACTGCACCACCTGCTATGATCTTTCCAGGTGCACACGCCAATGACACTTTAGCTAACAAGCCTGAAACTTTTCCGTTCATCAGAAGGGCACTTTAATAAATGACCCATTTGTCTAGCACTACGGGCGTCGGAAGTCGCTGGGATCCCAGATGATCCCACTTTTCAGCAGTACAGATTCTAGAGGAGGAACTTAATGCAGCTGAGCTCCCTCTCCAGCATCTGCCTTCTTACTTGCTTCCTAAGGGCAAGATGTCAAAGATGCCCCCGGTCAGGGGTGTCCAACCTTTTGGCGTCTCTGGGCCACACTGGAAGAAGACGACTAGTCTTGGCCACACATTAAATACTCAAACACTAACGAAAACTGATGAGGAAAAAAAAGGTCCATGCATAATTTTCATGATATCTGCCACCACAGATAAGCAAAAAAGTCCTCACATAATTATGCAGTGGTCCTTTCGATAATCTTTTAAAATCGTTGAGCAGGTCCCAAGTTTGTGATCATTAATATAGAAAATGTACACATCTAAGTAATAAAGCTAAGTATAAAACTTGGTAATAAAACTAAGAAATGTTTTAAGTAAGTTTACGATCTTGTGTTGAGCTGCTTTCACAGCCATCCTGAGCCACGTGCGGCCGGTGGGCTGCGGGTTGGACACCCCGGCTGGTGGTTGTTTTCAAACTTCAGAGTTCTTGGTGCCTATTACAAAATAACCACAGCCAAATTTAGATGGCACTTGCAAATGCATGCCAAGAATTACACCTCTGATAAATTCCAACAGTTGCCATTCTTTAACTTTACAAAATGTTGGGTAATTCATCTGAGTAGCCACGAGATGGCAGGCTTGAACCTCCTAAAGTATCTCCAACTCTTCGGGGCTGCTGCCTGCAAGGCTGGGGGACACTGAAATGACAAGCTGTGGGCAGAGGTGTCTCTTCCATGTATTAATAATATTCCCAGGCACAGCTTGAGAAACTCTCACTTCACTTTAGGGAACTGATTTGTTTGGACATTCATTTGGTTTAAGAAGAATAATTCCCTAGTCATTTGTCAGGTGATGTGCTTTTACATTTCAGTGCCTGCCTTTATAGGAAAAAATGTCTACCTTCAGAAGATTCATGACAAGGAACTGTGTCTATGTGCAGAATATGTCAACAGAGAAACGTTGTTTTCCAGGAGTTGCAGGGAGTAGAGAATTTACCGGCTGAGGAAACAGATGCAGGTATACGCTACTGGAACACACATACACATGGAGGGGGATCATACGAACAACGGCTTGTAAATGTTCTATCAAGTTCCAACCATAATTGTGATGTTCACATCAATCCTGCTTGTTCTTTCTGGCTCCTAATGGCTCAATCACCTACCTGCTCTACAAGGAGAAAAAAAACATGCTAGAGTCTGCATTTTTAGGGTGTCAGTCATATCTTTGAGAAGCAGAAAGTCTGTTTCAGCTCCTTTGGAAAGAGATAATAACACACTTGTACCCATGGAGAACCTACCAGTTGGGACAAGGGGCTGCTGAGGAGGGAAGGCAGGAAAGAAAGGAGGACAGGGATCCACGGGGGTGGGGGTGGAGACAGTGGTTGCACAAACAGAAATAATCTAGGTTCTCTTGGACACAACGAGGAGGTAATTTAGTTGTAACTGGATCAAGAGGATTTCAGAGCAATGAGAATCAAGTAAAGGCAACAGAGAGAGTTAATAGGGGACATGTTAGACTCACAATAAAGGTATTATTTCCTCAGGGCCTTCGGAGTAACAGTAGCTTCCAGAAGGTAGTTAGCACGCAGACCTGGAGATTACTTCAGCGCATCCTGTTCACACCGACACACATGTGGGCCCACCCACAGGAGCAGAAATTAGGCTCCACCACGCCCTGTGCCATGCAGGGCAACCACTAACCCTCCGCTCCAGAGGTGGGAGGCGGGGTCTGAGAAGGCTGTGCGCTCGGCCAGGGCTCTGTAATGACAGCAGCAATTACCCTCCCTCCGAGTGTGTGTCTGCCTCCGGCTGGGGGGGAGCAGTGCACTTAGCACATTAAAACGCATTTATAAACAGTAGGTTGGAAGGGCTCAGGGGAGGAAGAGCTGTGTAATGAGTGATGGTTATTAATGACCATTATTATCTTTGTCCTGACCTAAGCACCGTTCCTCCAAGAATGTTTACTTAGCATGCAGGACTGGAGCTGAGTCAGACATGAGGAGCTCTGAAACTCTTCTATTAATCCACCAGTTTTATAGAGAGAAGAAATAGCTCCATGAAGTTCTCTTCTCCAAAATTAATATATATAAATGAAAATTTTAGAGCTCCCGTGTTCCACCAGAAGAGAAACAGATCAATTCTCTGTGCGGTGAGTCACATAATGGAGGGCAACAGGCCAAGTTTAACATGAATAAGATATTGATTTCTCCTTGTTACTTGATTCAACTTTATTCCTTTTGGATTGCCAAAGGCCCCGTGACAATGCAGGCTGCGGTCGGGAGGGCAGCTGGGAGCTGTATTTTCTGGTCCTTTATTTATTCATTAAAGTTTTGCACTAACAATATCTGAGTAAAAGTGAGGATTCAGTAAAAGCCGACAAGTATGCCTGGGCCTTTTCAGACTTAATAGTAAGAGTGAGCAAGTGACTTTTGAGAGTTGGAAAGAGGACAGGCGGGCTTGGTATGATTCATGCTACTTGGGGTGGGGAGGCTTGGTTTATTTATTTTTTTTCCTGTTGAAATCTCATAATTTAAAAATAGAGTCATGTTAATATTTGATAAAATGCAAAAAGATTTTGAGGGAAAATTTAACATCCCCTTTCACATGCCTGCTGCCTCTTCCAATCCACGCGATGGTAACACTGTCAACACTCAGAGGTGTGCCCATCCAGGATGTCCTGTGTACTTACATCTACATACACATATTTGGTTTTGTTTTTACAAAAAAAATGGAATTGTGTCATACGCATTGTTCTAGAACGTAACATGTCCTGGAGATGTTCCTATGCTGGGAAGTCGCCCATACTTCCTAACAGCTGTGTAGTATTCCATAATATGGATATTCCTTTACTTACTTAATCGTTCTCCCACGGATGAGTTTGCAGAATGTTTCCACTTTCCAGTCGCTACAGTGACACCACAGAGCTCACACACCTTGGCCCCACAGGAGGGCTCTGTCACATGGGCAGCCAGACGAAAGGCAAAGTGGTGATAGGATAGGCCTGGGGTGGCAGAGGCATGTCCTGGGACTACCACCTCTCCTCCCTCACAGACTCCGGACAACATCTGACAGGTTCCCCTTGCTTGACCCCATTCTGCACCCACGTGGCTCCAGACAGATGTAGATGAGGCTGTGAGTGAGTGGGCAGACCTGGCTGAGCCTCACAATTCAGATGAAGACGTTGAAGCCAAGTAATCTGCTTGGATGCAGTGACCTGGTACCAGGCATGGTGTGGGGAGTGGTCACTTCAGCAACAGAGCATTCAGAGCCACACAACAAAGAGAGACAGAGACATATCAGCAAAATCCAAGGAACAGACACCTGTGTTGAGGGTCACAGCCTGGTGAGAAGGGCAGAGGGGGAGAGACAGATCTGAATTGCCTGAGTATTTCTTCCAAAGAAACTGAGTTCGACAGAAGACTCCCACATTTGTTTTGAATTGGCAAGATTGAGTTTATCACCATCATTGGGGAAAAAAAGCTTTGAGTGTTATATTAGTTTGCTAGGGCTGCCAGACAAAGCACTACAGACTGAGTGGCTTAACCAACAGAAATATACTCTCCCACAGTTCTCTCTGGCTCTCAGTTCTGGAGGCTAGAAAACCAAGATCAAGGTGTCAACATGGTTACTTCCTTCTAAGGGCAAAGAGGGACTGTTCCATGCCTCCCACCAGCTTCTGGGGGGTTGCCAGCACCCTTTGGCTTCCTCGGGTTGTAGAAGCATCACCCCAGTCGCTGCCTTTATCCTTGCACAGTGTTCTTCCCATAAGCATGTCTGTGTCTAAACTTCCCCTTGTCATAAATACACCAGTCATATCGGGTCAGGGCCCACCCTAATGAACTCGTTTTAACTTGATTACCTGTGTAAAGACTCTACCTTCAAATAAGGTCATATCCTGAGGTACTGGGAGTTGGAACTCCAACATATCTTTTTGGAGGGATAAAATTCAATCCGTAACAAGTTTTGAGTTTAGTTAAAAAGAAAAAAGTTCTACTTTTATACACCTAAATTATGTAGATTGAAATGTGAACTCCCAAACCATTTCACTTGCATCAAGAAATAGGAAATCTAATGGAGAAATCTGTCCTGGAAGATGCATGACCTGTAGCCAAGAAAATGTTTTCACACAAGATTGTCCCTAAGTTTGGCAGAATTCAGAAATAATCCCCTGAAAATCCACTGTCTTATCTCTGCAGAGGTGAGACCCTCGAGGCTCAAGGGACGACCCCATTGGCCACCAAGTCTGTCACAGAATCAGCCCTAGGAGGTGGCAGGGTAAGTTACCGTGTGGCAGGTCATGTACTGCAGAGGTACCAGAAGAGAAACCTAAGACCGGCCACTGGGGCCTTCCAGGATGTCTGGGCAGAGTGTAAATGGCCGAGAGCTGGGAACAGTGCAGAAGCCAGGAAGCTTGAGTGATGTGTCCATTTGGCATGGAGCCTTCCCAGGGTCCTTCTCATCATCCACTTTCCCCTTCATCTCAGGCAGATCCAGAGAGTGGCCTTAGGAGGTGGGCTTCAGTCACCAGCCCCCAGGGACGGTCCTGTGCTCTTGACAGCATTCTGAATGGAAGAGAGCTGGTAGGATCCATGTCAAACTCAGGGAGGGAGAAACGTGGCAGAAGCCAGGTCGCTCTCAGCTAGTCGGTGTCTGAAATGAGGTCAGCACCTCGGCGGCAGCAGGTATTTTCTGGAGCTTCTGAAGGAATGCAGTACCTGCCATCCATCTTGACAGTTTCTATAAGACCTCGTCCAGTTAGGGGGTTAGTTATGGAGCTTTGTTCGAGGCTGCTGTTTTCTCTTATGTGTCAAAGGTTGATGGCTGCTTGGAAGGGAGTGGGAGTTGTCAGCACAGTGGTTAAACTGTTGAAGGCTGCTGCCATGCATTGACTGGGAAGGGAGCTGTGAAAAATTCTTGTGACAAAAACAATAAAGCACACAGAGATGAACCACAGCAAGCTGATGAGTGGCTCACACCTAACTGCTAGATTGGGTTTACTCCAAAAAGCACAAGCTGCATATTATGTGCATCGCAGGCTGGACGCGCTAGAAGAGCAGCTTCAGATGATGGCTGATGGAGTGCGGTATAGAAGCGCCTGGCTCCCTCACTAGGACCAGTCAAATTCTAGGCGTCTGTTGTACACCGCTGCACAGTTCCCGGGGGGCAGAAACTCCAGTCACCTGAGTGGGTGCTTGAAAAACTCCCCTTGACTAGCTGCCTCCCTTCCCTGTCTCACTGCCCCCTTCTTCTACTGGTGTTTCCTGAATCACTTCCCAAATAAACTCCTGGCACCCACATCCTTGTCTCAGGGAAGACCCAACCTAGGATCACCACTTGCTGAAATGGATTGTCCCTATTTCACCAAGATATAAACCAAGATCTGGGCATAGGTATGCTGAGAATCCTACGCTGCTCAGCACTGTGAGAGCTGAGAGGAAACCCATAAGCAGATGACAACCTCTGGGATGGCAGCAAGTGGACACTGTGGTTGGAGGTGCAGAGAAAAATGGGTCTCATTTCAAGAAATGAAGAAGGGTCTCATTTCAAGAAAGAGAAGGTGGGTATGGAGGAGCTACTTTCTCCTCCCATTCCTGCATCACGTCTTAAAAGTAGAACCTGTGCCCTATCTTCTACCTTCTACATTCCCTTTATGGCCCATCTGTCAATACAGGGAAGTGTCCTGAGCACCTGACTAGCTCTTGGCTCTCTTTTGGATCCAGCCTGCCCACAGGCCTCAGGAGACTCCACACTCCAGACTTTTTCATGCCTTAAAAGTCCACCTTTATCCCTGTGGAATCTAGCTGCCCTGGCTGTGATGGGGTCAATTCACACGGGGAAGATTATGAAGTCCATTCTCCCTGGTGTCGTCAGAATTCCTATGAGTGAAAGTGTTGACTTTGACTCCCCTCTATTTTATATGCTAGTTAAAAAGTAAATCACTTGTAAACTTTGGCATTTATTATTAGCAATAGTAAATTATTTGCAGTTGATTGACAGGACAGACTAATATCAACTCAGCTGGGACCACTGATTCCCAGAAGTTAGTAACTGACCCTAGCGGGGTTTGGAAAAAGGCAGAGTGAGGGGAAGGGAGCTGGTGTAAATCTGAGTGCCTGGATGCACGAGCTGTAATAAATAGATATCGGAAACATGGCAAGAACAGGGTTTTGTGGTGAAGGCAGAGAACAAACAGGCATAATCAGCTATGTGCCTTAAACTATATTTAGGAATCTAGACTCTAAACTGTTCAGTGGGTATGAAGTGGTATCTCATATGGTTTTGATTTCCATTTCCGTAATTACTAATGCTGCTGGATGTTTTCATATGGTTGTTGCCTGTTTGTGTATCTTCTTTGAAGACATGTTTTTTCGAGCCATGTTATCTTGAAATTGGAATAAGATGGGTCCAACTGAGCCCCTTTGGCCTCCTGTGCCTCATTCACAACTGGTTCAGGATCCAGAGGGCAAATGGCACGAATAACTGGAACTTTCAGACACCAACAGTCATGAGATGTGCTGCTCTCATGATGGGACAGTGGGAGGAGGGCCCATTCTCTTTGTTGGCAGAAGCAGTGTTTTCAACTGCTTCATTTTGTGGGCAAAGGGTCAGAGGGTCAACCCAGAAACAACTGGCAGCCGTAGGTGGCAGGAGTCACAGCCCAGCTCCAGCTGCAAACATCTGGCTTCTCTGTGACTCATTTAATGAAGGTGAGTTCTCACCTCCTCAAACCAGCTGCTTTGGAAAGCAGATCTGCCTGATTTGCAGCATAGGGAAGAGAACTACCCTTGTATCCTTAGCCCAGTCACTTCAGCTCTCAGGGCCTCAGAGAGCCCCCACCCCCTTTCCCTGGCCTTCTTCCCCGGTTCTGCATTACTGGATCTCCATGAATGAACATGTTTCTCTCTGCCAAGTCTCTGCCTTCCCATTGATCCTGTGCTGCAGCCAGCCCTTAAAGTGTCTTCCACCCAAACCCCTCTCTATTGATTAGATAGTCATAACACCCTTTCCGGCTCTAGGACCCCTTAATTCTGTGTGCCAGATTTCCCCATACATAGACCTTCTTAACACTGCCCCACCTTACACAGAAGTTGTGTAACTATCTGTACAGAATCCTCAGAAAATCTGCTGCAGAGGCAAGACCATCAGGACTCCAGGGAAAACCCTACTGGCCACCAAGCCCACCAGAGAAGAGCCCTAGGAGGCAGCAGGGTCAGTTACCACACACTGCGTCCTGCACTACAAAGGACAGAGAACGGTGCACTGTGTCACCAAGTGTGGAACACACAGGCAGACGTAGAGGTGGGAGCAGGCCTTTGCTTTATAGGTACACCCCACCCCTTCTGGACTTATCAAAAACTCATTTCTATGAGAAAAATGAGGGGAGGGAGAATGTTCCATCACAGTGAAATCATGTAAAACATTGATTGCGAAGCACCAGGCACTGGCATTCACAGCTCAAGTGGGGTTGATTTGCATTGACACCAAGGGAGTTCGTAGAGTCTTGGGGCCTTCACTGTAATGGGATTTGGCCAGCAAGACTTCACCTTCGAGGAACTCTTATTCTTCATAACCTGACACTCCAGGCAAGTTTTCAGGCTTTCCCCCGGGGCAAACCATGAGGGAGGGCCTAAACCAGAGCAAAAAGGTCAGAATAACTGAGCAATTCTGAGGTAGGAGAAAGGAAACCAACCAATCGTCCCTTCTCTGTGAAACAGGCACAGTTCAAATTCAACAGTGAAGAACTTTCACCCCCAAACTAAACATCAAACATCAGAAGTGTCATTTATGCTCTCCAGCCCAAATGCCCACACTTGGACAGCGTGGGGAAAAAAGTAATGTTCCATTTTTGACTGCTTCTGCCACCCTTTCCACCCCAAGTGGGGTCTCTCTCTTCTTCTATCACCCTTTCCACCAGGTGGGACACGGAGGCCTGGTACTATACTTAGAATGCCATTCTCAAGTGTCCTTCTTAGTGCTTGTATCTCGCCTCTGGCCTAGAGGTGAGGGCTCTGGGCTGAGACTTAAGAACTGTGGGTTTGGCTTTGGCTCAGCACTGAAAAGCTGGAGATCAAAGGGGGAAACCTGTTCTAAATTCCACTTCTCTGCTTTGGAAAATAGATGAATAAACCAGGAAATTTCAAAGGTTCCTTCTAACTCCTAAAATATCTCTACTGTTATTCAATTTAAAGACACGTAATGGTTTAATTGCTTGCCTAGACTATATTCAGGAACAGGGATAAGAGAGACAGATGATTGAGAATAACACCTTTTCAAGACACCATTAAAAAGTAATTTATATTTTAAGACTCCCATTCTGTCTTCTTGGAAAGCCTGAAAGACATTCCTTCTTTTATCTGGTTGTCAGTCAACTTTTTTATTGAGGCTTTCATTTCCTTTTTTGAAAAAGAAATATAAATCTGGCTTTAGATACCTGGTTAGGAGTGAAAGCCGACTTCAGGTGTCCCTCAGTAAGAATGTGAATTATGGTTGCCTATCAGCAGTTTGACTCAAATTGCAAAAATTTAAGAGGAATGCTTTAAGGTAGCTGATGAAACTACAAAATGGATAGTAGATACTGGAGGCTAGGAAAAGCTGTTGAAAGAGTAATAATTAAATGGTGCATTGTGTTTAGTGATTCTCTAAAGAATCCTGCAAAAAATGTCTTCTCAAAAAGTGTTTCATCCTCATATTAGCATTTTGAGTAAGAAAGACAGATAATCCCTTTTTAACTGTTGAGCAAATTACACCCAAAAGGATAAATGACTTGCCTTAATTTTCTTATCTAAATAATGACAGAGCCCAGGTCTGCAGGCTCTCCAGCTTGGTGCTTCTCTTCTGGGAGAGTATCTACAGAAGAAAAATAATGGTTATTTTTGTCAGCCCGTTTTCCTCAGGTCGGCAGCCTGAGAAGGGCCAGGATGGGGAGAGATGAGAAGGCACACAGGCAGATTAGGCAGTGTAACTGTTGGCCAGAAAATTCAGGGTGAATTTTTAGTGGACAAGAAGAACTACATTTCCCTTGTCTCAAGTTCCTGCCCAGCCCATGGAGGAACATCCTCTTCTGGGCAGTCAGTGTACCTCTTCTTGTCAGGACTCAGCACAATATTTTAGGAGGAAACAGAAAGAAACAGTTGAGCTGAGACCCCAAAATTAGGGTGCAGTCCAATTCAGCAGACTGAATTGTTTTATTTCAGAAATAAGGACCACTTGTCACATTGTAATTTATTTGGTTATATGTCTATCTTCCTATTAAACTGTAAATCCATTGAAGCATTCAGGTCTGTTTAAATCAGCAGGGAGAAATCACATCCACTTAATCTGTGATTTATTTGGCCAAGAATGCTGGAAGCAGCAGGACAACCACCCAGAGCAGAAGCATGGAAAGCTGTTCCTCGCAGTTTCCCGTGGTGCCCAAAGCACCCGAGGGGCTGGGTGTTACGATACTGCCCAAGCCTAGTCCCTTCAGACCTGAGACCTGTATCACCATTCAAGAATGTATACAAACAGTTCATGCCTTTGATGGGAAATATTATCGGATATCCATCAGTTTTTGGTTCTTCAGTTAAACCCAGCACCAGTAAGGCCACATCCAGAGGAAGAAGTGGGGTGAGATGGGAGAGAAGAAAGTAAAAGCAGGCACAGCAGAAAAAATACGATCATTTCATTCAGCATCATTTTGATGTAACATTGATAAGATGCTATAGGAACTTGACTCTTGTTAGTGTTAACTAGCCTATGATAAAATTAGTTTTGTTCTATGGTTTTTTTGCTCGAAGAAGCAGAACCTGTCGATGATGTTAGGTGAGGACTTAGTGTATCCAGCTCTTCCTGAACAATATCCTTGCCTCCAGGTGCCCATAAGGCAGGGATGTCCATTTCCCTGCTACTTCTTATTCCTCTTGTTCCCAGTGTCTATGTAATGGCTGGTCCATGGTTTGCATTTCACACATGTTTTCAAATTGACTACTGCTGCTGTCTCTTAGCTGGGTTTCCACGTAACCATACAAATACAGTATGAGCCTTGGAGATATTCAGTGATTTGAATGTTGACCCAGCTAGTTAGTAGCATAACCTAGATCTACAAGTATTACATACCATCATTTTTTCTATTATACCACATGATTCCTCTCCTAAAAACCTATAGCACTTCCCTTAGCTTAGACCACCAGATTTAGATGTTTCTGCTCAGTCTTCTCACCCACATGCCTCCTATCTCTCCATCTTCATTCACATTAACAAAAGACTCTCTTTACTAATCAAGCATATCTGCTGGTCATCTCATTTTTGCCTTCTCACAAGCCCTTGGCCATACACTAAAATTCACACAGTGAACCAACAGTGAAGGGAAGGAAACCATGACTCAAATCAACAATTTAGAACAAAAGGAAGAAATAAACATTCAACCAGAACAGAATGAAGAAACAAGAACTCAGAAAAGTGAGGAGGGGCTTAGGAACCTCTGGGACAACTTTAAACGTTCCAACACCCGAATCATAGGGGTGCCAGAAGGTGAAGAGGAAGAACAAGAAACTGAAAACTTATTTGAAAACATAATGAAGGAGAACTTCCCCAATCTGGTAAAGGAAATAGACTTCCAGGAAGTCCGGGAAGCCCAGATAGTCCCAAAGAAGTTGTACCCAAGGAAGCACACACTAAGGCACATCATAATTAAGTTACACTTGATAAAAAATAAGGAGAGAATCTTAAAAGCAGCAAAAGAAAAAGAGACAGTTAGCTACAAAGGAGTGCCCATAAGACTATCAGCTGATTTCTCTAAAGAAACCTTGCAGGCAAGAAGGGGCTGGAAAGAAGTATTCCAAGTCATGAAAGACAAGGACCTACATCCAAGATTAATCTATCCAGCAAAGCTATCATTTAGAATAGAAGGGCAGATAAAGTGCTTCCCAGATAAGGTCAAGTCAAAGGAATTCATTATCACTAAGCCCTTATTATATGAAATGTTAAAGGGACTTATCTAAGAAAAAGAAGAAAATAAAAAATAAAAACAGTGAAATGACAGCCAACTCCAACTATCAACAACTGAACTTAAAAAAAACAAACTAAGCAAACAACTAGAACAGGAACAGAATCACAGGAATAGAGATCACATGGAGGGTTATCAGTGGGGAGGGGAGGGGAGAGAATGGGGAAAATGTACAGGGAATAAGAAGCATGAATGGTAGGTACAAAATAGATAGGGGATGTTAAGAATAGTATGGCAAATAGAGAAGCCAAAGAACTTATATGTACAACCTGTGAACATGAACTAAGGTGGGGGAAGGATGGTAAGAAAGGGGGGTACCGGGCAGAGGGGAATAAAGGGGAGAAAAAAATGGGACAACTGTAATAGCATAATCAATAAAATATATTTAAAAAAATATTCTACTGATTCAATCTCTTCACCATTTCCCAAATGTGCCCTTTTCTCCCCTTTCCACTGTCACAGCCCTGGATAAGGCTCTTGTCATTGTTCCCACGGGCCATCAAAACAATGTAAGAGCTTCCTCTCCCCTGCACCCTCCCTCTATTCAGACTCCACGGTGCCACCTGAGTGAACTTTCTGAAAGAAATCTGATTGTCTCCTATTCTTCATGGTTCCTCAGTGCCTTTGGGATCACATCAACAAGGCTCTTCACAATCAAGTCTCAAACAATTCTTCCTGTCTCCATTACTTTCCACTATTGATATATCCATGATTAAGTTAACCCTTCAAGCACAGAGTGCATGCCTTGTTAATGTTACTTCTTTGCCAGAGGTATCCTCCCCTCTTCGCTGCCCAATGGACATTTGCTTCTGTTTGGGGAATTACCAAATATATCACCACCACAGCCAGCTGGCTGCCCCACCTAACCTGAGGGGTAGCCCTGCCCTCTTCTGGACTGCTATCAGTTTGGTCTTGAGTTGGGGGTGGAGGTGTCCCACTGAGCACAGGGCACTGTAATTGCTTGTTGGTCAGTCTTACCTCTGGCTTCATGAGCCTTGTGGAAGCAGGACCAAATGTTCCTGTCTTTTACATCCACAGCCCCATCAGATTACTTAGCTCCTAGGATGCACTCAGTGTTGCTGCATTAAAAGCATTTGTTCACACCATGTGAATTTGCATTCATTCAGAACCACACACTTTTAGAGCTGAAAGTGTTATTAGAAAAAATCTTTTCTACCCTCTCATTTTTTACATGAAGCAACTTCAACCTACAAGGATTTAAGGGACTTGCCCAAGGTCATAAAAATGTAGCAAGAGGCATTGACTTTGGTCACCTGATCCATGCCATATTCTGCTTTATTGTACATATAAAGTTGTAATGCCAAAAGACAGCATAAGTACCTCAAGGTGGGAAAAAAAATCCTTTCTTTTTTTCTTTTGTGTTTTTCTATACAGGGGGCTATCTATCCTCATTTGAATTCAACAAATGTGACAGACTTAATAACATTTGCTGAGCTGCATCTCTGATTTGCAATTGGGCAGCTGCCCCAGATATCAATTTTTTAAAAGATTTTATTTATTTATCTTCAGAGAAGGAAAAGGAGAGATGGAGAGGGACAGAAACATCTATGTGATCTATATGAGAAAGAAACATCGATCGGTTGCCTCTCATACATGCCCCAACCAGGGACGAACCTGCATCCCAGGCATGTGCCGTGACAAGGAATTGAACCCACAACCTTTCACTCTGCAGGACGATCCCCAAGCAACTGAACCACACCATTCAGGGCCTGTGATATCATTTTGAAGTATATTTTAGTGAGTCAATTCAGTTGTCTTGAAATTTTATAAATTCTTCAGAACTCCCCTTAAGATGATGTATAGGAAAAGATTTAAGTTAAATAATTATGGACACTGACCTCCTCTACAAAGTTCCTAACCTATGCAATTAATGTAAACAGACACCAATGTCTGGCTCTTCCATTCAGACTTCTGTTTCGCAATGATGCTTGGGATAATTTGCACTTCTCGGATGAGAGAAGTCAAAGAGAGATGATAATAGTGATGATCATAGTAGTAACAGACACGTGGGGAAGCAAAGGAACCGACACTGTCAGTCAGTGGGAAAATAGGGAACTCGTGTACTTTTTAAAAAATCTACGACACTCTAACACAAACAGAATTTTTTTCAGGAAAAAAATTAGATGAATTTATACTTTTTAAAGCTAAGCAAGGCAACGTGCCCCCTGATTTCATCACTACTTCCTATCTGCTTACACTATCAGTTACGAGTTTGCCACCTTCTGACTACAGAAAGCACGTGTCTTAAAGGGTGTGAAGACTTTTGTTGAAGTAAATACACAACAAAGATGTTTCAGTCATTGCCATAGGAGGGAAACGGCGCTTTAGAGAGACTTGGTAGCTTTAACAGGACGCCATGCGCTAATGTATGCACAGCCTGCAAGCAAGGAGGTTGTCTTCACGCTCCTGTTAATACACTCCATTTCCACTCCTTTGTCCTGCTAATAGTCAAAACAGGCTTCAGTAGTCACATTACTGTCATTTTCTGCTATCTCGAAGTTAAATTATAATGAGCTTTGAGATTATTAGTTTTTTCTCTTGTTTTTACTTTTCTGCAGAAATGCAGGCTCCGTTTTTATTTTGAAGAATCTAAGTCTCCAGGCTTCTATGATTACTTCTCACGCCTTCTCTCTTCTTTTATTCTCTTCTCTTCTTTGGCTCAAAAAGCAAACTCATTACCAAACCAAATGTATAAGCCTCCCACACAGAATCTGGAGGAGAAAGACATCCCAGTAAATTCAGAGGAGCCATTTGAGAGGCTAGCTGCCGTCCACAGCTTCACTGACCTACGACTGTAGCCTTACTAAATACGGGACTGTCTCTTCTGGGACGGCTCTGTGGTCTAAACAAAGTCATTGACATGGAAAACAGCTACTTCTCCATGGAGTACCCCATTCCCAAGCAGTTTATAATTTAAAACTTAAAAACAATTATAATAACAACAACAATAATAACAAACATTTATAGAAGCATTAATATGTGCCAGGCATTCATCAAAGCACTTTACATGCATTATCTCATTAAATCTTTACAACAGCCCTATGAGATAGATGTTCTTATTATTTTTATTTTACAGATAAGTAAAGTGAGGCTCAGAAAGGTTAGCAACTTGCCCAAGATCACACAGCCCGCAAGCGGCAAATACAAATTAAGCTTCGTAAGTTCATACTCTGGACCACTGTGCTAAGCTGCCTCAAATGAAAGGACAAATGTATAATAAAACTGTATATCTGAAACTTAGTATAATGTTATTGTTAACCAATGTTACCCCAATAAATTTAATTTTTAAAAGTAAATAAATAACAATGTGTCTATTAATGATATTCTTCTCACCAAAAGTGTCATGGAATCAACTTTGAAACTGCATAATAGGATAATAATAAAAATAGTAAGAACAAACATTTATTGAGGACCTATGCGCCAGGTACATGAGTTATAAAACAACCTTATGGGTAGGTGTTACTATTACTGCTGATTTTCCAATGAGGAAAATTAGGTTAAGTAATTTGCCCCAAATCACATAGCTAGCAATCATCAGTCAGGAAACGAACTTACGCACCCTGACTCCTAAGTCACCCTGGCATTCTTCCCCTCTTGTTTCCATAAACATAAGGAAAATGAGTCACAGAGGGGTGTAGTATGTTATATAATACAATAACATGGTCTAACCTTTTCAAAGAGAGTTATTTGAAAGTCAGCCCAAACTCCAGGTCTTCTGAATCTCAGTCACGTGCTTTTCTCATTGTTGCTGCCCCTCCTGTGTACCTTATCAGTGAATGCTGCCCCCTCCAGTCACCCAGGAGTCCAAGTTAGACATCTGAAGTCATTCCTAGTGTCTCTACAATGCTCACCACTCTACAGCTAACTCGTCATTATGATCTCTTGAGTCTACCATCGACCGCTTCTTGAATCTATACCTGTTGCCTATGGGATAAACTCCAAATTCCTTACAGTCATTCATAATCTTACCTCAGTCTTCTTTGCCCGTATCTCATCACCACCACTACTGGCCCCAACATGCGCGCACGCCCAGTGTACTTTGCACTGCAGTCACACTAAGCTACGTGAAACCTATGTTTTTTTTACACCCATAGCTTTGCAAACTTCTTTTTGCAGGCATAACTCTATCCCAAACTCTCCATTTTATAAACTCTTATACAACCCATAAAGCCATTCTTTGCTTATCCAGGGAGTTAGTTACTGCTTCCTTGGTACCCCATGTCATTTCTACAGAATATATCTTACCATTTTGTTATTTCTTATTGGACTATAAATTCTGAGAGGGCAATAACTTTATCTGCTGTATTTTGCCATGTACAATGCACAACCCACATTTTTGGCCCAAACTTTCAGGAAAAAATCTTTCGTCTTAATTTTTTAATCCAATTATTTATTAATTTATATGTAGATGCTTATTTTTTGTATTATAAAGGAATTTTAGCATTTATTTTTTAACATATTATGGTACAAGAAGTTTTATGTAGCAAATGATTACAGATACAAGGTACTTCAGGTACCACCCATGTATAATGCGCATCCTTATTTTTCCCTCAAAACTTTGGACAAAAAAGTGCGTATTATACATGGTAAATTCCTTTGCATGTCTATCACCTAGCACCATGCCTGCTTTATAACTAAAGATTCCATAACTGCGAGTTGAATCCAGTCGAACTTCTCTCACACTGCAGTGGCCCAGTTGGTCTAGCTCCATGTTGTTCAAGGTGGGATCCAATAGTAAGGCTCTAGTGACTAGTGTTTGAATCTCCCTTGAGTGATCATTTCTAATAATCTGGAACATAGTTTCCTTTTCCACATAACCGATGTAACTGAGATTACGTCATTTAGTCTTCTAAAATTTGTGGGAGTTCACAGATAGGCAGAATCGCACAATGAGGTATTGTTCCTTTAGGTTTTGTCCAATGTAGAGACACTATACTAAGGTAATGTTTCCCCTTTCAATATAAAACAAAACAATTCAGGAAAATCAGAGTTATATTGAGGAGGATAAAAAAATTAAAATTTCTTTTTAAACAATTACAATAGAAATATAAATATTCCAACTTGAAAGTATTTTTAAAATGCATTTATTAATTTTAGAAAGAGAAGAAGGGAAAGAGAGAAACATCTATGTGAGGGAGAAACATCAAAGTCTTTGAAACCTTTGAAACATCAAAGGTTGCAACCCATGAGTGCCCCAGCTGGGAATCAAACCTGCAACCTAGGTATATGCCCTGACTAGGAATCGAACCCTCAACCTTTTGGTATCTGCTATGATGCTCCAACCAACTGAGCCAAACCAGCCAGGGCCAACTTGAACGTTTTAATTGGCCTTGAAATTTTAACTAAATTAATACATACATTAAAAATATACAGAGTATATTTCCTTATCAGTTTTTGGACACAGAAGGAATTGATAGTGTTTCACATTTAGAGCTGCTAAGAACCTAAAAACGTTTTTTAATTAGTTTTTCTTCCCAATTTTGGGTGGCAGGACCATCTGGCTATTCATTCATTTTAAAGATGAAAAAAATAAAGCACAGAGGTTTAAGTGATTTGCTGAAATTACCCAAACTACCACCTTCTGGTAGTAAAATAGTAGTAATCATTTATTAGTGCTTACCGTATGACAGGTAAAATGCTAAGTATTATGAATTATCTCAGTCCTCACATCAGTACCATGAAGTAGGTGCTATCCTAGTTCCTCAACTTTAAAACACTAATTTTCTTTTTTTTACATTTTAAAAATGGGTGATTTTGAGCCCTGGCCAGTGTGACTCAGTTGGGCATCATCCCACAAACCAAAAGGTCACATGTTCTATTCCCAGTCAGGGCACATGCCTGGGTTACAGGTCCAGTCCCCAGTTGGGGTGGATAGGGAGGTCAACCTGTCAATGTTTTTCTCTTACAATGATGTTTCCCTCTTCTTTCCCATCTCTTTAAAATTTTTTAAAAGTTTTTTTAATGGGTGATTTTGACAATGTTGTGTTTGATTGGCAGCAATTTTTATTTCTTAGTTTACTTAAAGGAATGGTGGCATCTACAGTAGTCACCCCATTTTTGTAGGTGAGGAAACTGAGGTGTAGTGAAGTGCAGTGGTTTGTCCACAGTCAAGCAGCTAGTGAGTAATAGAGCCGGGATTTGAACCCAAGCCCACACACTCAACTATCTATGGCACCACATTTGTTAGGTAATTTGTACTCACTGCATCTGAGTTGCCAGTGTGGTAGTGAGTGTTTCTACATTGGCCCTAGAAGGCAGTGCTCTCATTGGTTGCCTGAGAAGAATGATTTATGATAAATGAATGAAAAATTAAGTTTTCTTTATCAGATGGCCTTTGACTTCTTTGGGGCTCCTGCAGTGATATAAAGCATCTATTAGCAGGGTAGGCTATGCCTGGGGGAAGTGCTCATTCTTCCCAGAAATTAGAACTGGGTTACAATATCTTCCAGGGGGTGCCAGGGGATCACTTTAACCCCCAGTTCAGTGTATCCCTCTTGCAAATGGAGCCAAGAGAGAACACACCTCCAATTATATCATAAACCTCTGTGAACTCATTCTAAAAAAAAAGCCTGACTTTTCTCTAAACTGTGAAAACACTTTTAAGGCCACAGTTAAGTTTCCACTATTAGTTCAGTTTTAGAAAACCAACTTGCTAAGTCTTAAACTTGGCAGTAACAGAATAAATACATATTTTTCATTAATGTAAGTTAGAATGCGGTTGAATGCCAGAATTGAAATGTGTTGACTGCTGAGAGAGAGAAGCTGTTGATTTGGGTGGCAGTGTGACTAATTAGGTTTTCTTTTGTGAAGGAATTGGTTTGTACTGATTTGTTCATGTCTGGTGTAACCCGTGCCCATGCCCAGAGTCCTTCCCATGCCCAGGAAGCCTGTCTGGATTGGTAAGGGGTGAGAAGCTGGCAGAGAAACTCAGCTGACTCATTAGGGGTGTGTGTACCTCTTGTCTGAATCAAGTGTGCAGGGCCAGGGTGACCACATCACTCTTGCAGGTGTCCATTCCCGGCTTGACACAGGACAAGCCTATGAACTATCCCTGCTGGCTGGATATGGAAGCCCTAACACCAGAATTGCCCGGGAAAAACCACTGGAGAGAATTCAGACTGAGCTTCAGAGAACTCATTTCCCTGATTCAATAAACTAAACCAAACAGGGACCCACTGTACTTTGCTTGCTGGAGAAAGCTCACTTTCCCTCTGGATTCAGGCCTTTCCCATCACTCCTATCATGGGTGGAAGAATCTGTCCAGGAACAGAACCCAGCACTAGATCAAAAAAACCACACAAACAAAGCAACCAAGGCAGCTTTCAGCGTGAACAGCGCTTTTCAAAGAGAATTAGGAGGGCTGCATTTCAGATATGGTTTTATAACTAACTAGCTGTGTATCATTGTACTGAACTTCTCTTGGCCTGTGTTTCCTTATTTCATGATATATATAATCACCAGGAAATCTATCATCTCCAGAGCTCATGCAGAGCCATTTCTCACAAGAGACTGATGGTTTTGCACTGAGTTATCCACACTCTTTTGCCCAGAATCTTTTGTCTCAATACACACAAATTCTAATACACAGACAGCAGTCTGAAGGTCTGCATCCATAAATAGCCTTTATTTCTGTAAATTCCGTCTTTGAGAGACTAAGTAAAATCACTCATCAACAGTGGTGTGAGATGTTGACCCAGATTAGCCCCAGTCCTAGACTCAGCCCTTTACTATTGCGTTACTGCCTGGGGACTATGGAACTGAGAGGGAGGAGATCCTAAAACAATGAATCCCCGGGAAAAAGAGAATGGAAACCCTGCTTGAGCATGCCACAGAATTTATAGAGAAACTAGGGGACTTTTAGAGTAACTACCAGAGACAGAAAGCATAAAATTTTTAGTACCAAAGCAGGTGGTAGAACAGGGGCAGCTTAAGGAAATTGTTCTGAGAATGCAATGTCCAGAGAAAGCCAACCTTAGGTCAAACTAACCAGAAGAGAACGGCAGAGCACAGGAAAGCCTGCCAGTCCATGTCCACTGAGCACAAGGAGAACGATTTCATCCCAATACTCTGTGAGCATTTTGGGGACTCAAATAGACAGGGCTTTGTCATCTCATTATCTCCCTGCCCTTGGAAGTTATACTTTCAAATAGTAGTGATGTGCATTGATTAAGGTATTTTGGTTGCAAACAACAGAAACTGACTCTAGCTAATTTGAACAATAAAAAATAAATTTGGGGAAGGACATAGGGCAGTTCACAATTTTGTTTTGGGGGGGTTTTATTTTTTGTTTGTTTTTATGGTTTTTTTTTTGAAAAGCTGAACCTCAGACCTTAGAGAAGTCAGAAATAAGGGAAATATGGGAAATCTCAATAGTAGGACTTTTGGACAGTCATTTCAGGTCACTCTTCCAACCACTTTTTATCCTTGGGTCAATCTGCTTAAAATTTGAATGTCTGAATAGAATATCAGATTGGCCCGGCTTTTCATTTAGGGTGTGTTTGTGTGTGTGTCTGGTATTAAGATTACAGTTATCACTTATTAAAAATATCCATCTGTTTCTACATTATATCAATAATTTAAATGCAAACAATAGGACATCTTTCCCATTGCTCCCAAGATTTTGTCTCTTTCTGATGCTAAAAGCATGGATGGCTTCCCTTCCTCTGTTTGTTATGGGCCATGAGAGAATTCCAGAGTTTCTGGCATTTTTTGTACTTCCAGAAGTAAGTGGAACACCATTTCCTGCCATAGCTATTCTCATGCATATGTCTGGTTGAAGCATCAGATTTCGACAAGCATGCATGCACACGCTAAGAGGAGACATACCTCAGCTGGAAGTCTCACCAATGGCTGCTTGCAGTGCAGTTCTTACCAGTAGGAGGGAAGGATCTGGGGCAGGCAAAATCAGTGGACATCCACTACAGGGTCTCAGACCAGCCATTCTACAACAAGACTAAGAGGGCAGATCTTGTGTCTTTCCAAGAGCTACACCTAGGAAGTTTCAAGGAGCTAGATGCTATTCAGAGCTGAAAAAACATCTATGCAAGAACATAAGTGCTCAGGAATAAGAGAGGCTTAAGAATCAGATATTCAGAGGAAAACTGGTAAACATTAGGCCTGGACAGTCAGACAAAATTTCACCAGTCAGAATTGTCTTCAGTTTTTCTTGCTATGGTGGTTCCCATCCGGAACCTGGGTTAGCCAGCCCAATGCTTGCAGTGACATAAAGAGTAAGATGTGAGCTGTTTAGGATTGGGTAATGGTAAGTCTTGCCAATGACAAGATAGAGAAAGCTGCAACAATTAGTCCTGCCCACAGAAAGTGGGTGGGCCTGAGCCAAACAGGGCAGGAAGTATCTCTGAGAGTTCCTGGTTGTGCCCTGCTGCACATTTACAGACACACACACACACACACACACACACACACACACACACCACCCTTGGCATAAAACCAGGAAAATAGATGCCACTGTGTCTTCCTAACTTGCTTCAAGGGCTTAATTTAGAGTCCCTGGCTTTGAAACCTCCTTGCCATGCTTCTTCTATACAATAGCAAATTCGTTCACAGTGTGTTACGCTTTTGCATTTTAAAACTTTTATTCCAACTGTGGAATAGAATATTTTATTGCTAAAATGTAGTAAAAAGAGTATTTCATTTGGTGTCAAGGGACTTATGTCGATGAATCTAGGCTGGCTCCCTTTTCAGGCTCCATTACTGCAGGGTGATGCTCATGGTGAGGAAGAGTGTTCATTGGTCTTTCCCTCTCCTTGGCCACTCCTCCCCTCTAAGGCCAGTGGTCCCCCTAAGCTTCTCTACCTTGTAACTAAATTCCAGCTTTCAGGTCCAGCCCAAGTGAAGGCAATGTGGCATAGAGGAAAGCATCTAATTGCCTCAATTCGAACCTCAGCTCTACCACTGATGAACTGGAAAACCATAGACAAATTACTTTATCTCTCTGATGCTCTGTTTCATGATCTGTAAAATGGAGATGACTGTACCTCTATTTCAAAAGTCCATGAAATCATTTATGTAGAAATAAATACCCATAGTAGGCACCTGATGGCTATTATCATTACCTCTCCCACAAAGCATTCCCTGCCCAACCCATTCCAGTGATCTTTCTTTTTACTCCATACCTTAGGGTGAATTCTCTATATCGTTTAGATAGTCATCAAGTGCTCTGGGCTACTAAAATGTCACCTTTATTCTAATACCTATATCAAAAAATGTCCCCTAGTGTACTGTTTAAAAATCTTATTTGACAATATGTGATCCGGTGTGCTCCTTTTCCAGGAAATGGCTTACTAACTAAAGTCTCCTTTAGATTTCATCAGCATTAAATCCTGTGACTTTAGCATTAAATCCTATGAGTAAGATATTGAAAAAGACTGTTTCGAATAAGAAGTTTATAACTACATGCTAAAATATCCAAATCTTTGCTCTTTTTCCTTTTCAATTTAACCCCAAAAGATTCTTCATGCAGATACGCTCCAAATTTCCAAATCTTGGGATAGCACTTATTTTCTTACTACCCAGAGTTCATCCCTTTTCTTTCACTGCTATTAGTCCTATCTGTACCAGCCACAGCCTGCCAGTCCTGTGTCCTAGTTGTGCATCTCGCCCTCTGTGTTTCGGTTGTGCTCAGCATTGGGATTTATTAACCTAGGAAAAATGCAGAAGTGGGTGGAAATAAGAGCCAGGCTTTGATAGAAGCCCTCCCTACTCCTCCCTTTCACACCTCCCCAGGCACCATAGCCTTCTAAGGAGTTACTGGATTTGAGTCCCATTTCATTCAATTTCATCAAAAGTCCAGCAACAGATGCTTCGTTTGAGTAAAAATGCAAAGAGTGAGGAACTTTAGAGCCATAATATCAATTCAGCAAGTGCAAATCAGAGACGCAATCTGGCTTTAGTGGAAGAGATGAAAGGGCATGGTTGATGGCTTCCCTGGGTGAGAGGGAAATGAAGTCTGAAGGCTGTTTCTGCTGAGCGTGCTTATTGTCAGATGTCTGGAAACAGATGCCCCAGAATTGAACAAGATCAAAGGACTCATCAAAGAACCATTCATCAAAGTTGGAACTCCACACAGCCTGTGTTAGAAACTGTGTCCTCTATCCACACCCAGGAGAAGCTGCGTAGGTGGAGACAGACTTTGCTCCTGCTTATTGGTGTAAATCAAATAATACCCAAAATGGGGAGAGGAGAAAAAGATAAATGCCAGGAAAATCAAGGCCTCTGAGACCTCTATGGCCTCTTAAAACTCTTAAGAAAATCTCTACTTCTTTCTTCCTTCTTTTCCTAGGAAGTCTCTAGCTACCACCAAAAGCTGGTTTACAGTTCTTACTATTTGTAAAAAGGTAACACACTGAATGCCTTCAATGATGTCACACAATGTACAGTTAGATCCAATCTCTATTCTGTGAACTCATATTCAGAAGAGATAAACCAGTGTGGTATAAATGAGAGAATAGACATGAAATCCCTTGAGAAGTATGTGCATATGTATTTACATATGTTTTCTCAATTTCTCCACTGAGCTGCAGGACAGTGGTGAGCTCTGCATCCAAAGGAGTGCCTTGCCTGTATTATGTACTCCAAGAATAGGTAAAAGAGAAATCACAATTTGTTTTAGCTACTTTTGAATACCAAATGAAAATTGAAGGAGTTTGCCCTACTCACAGACGATAGATAGGCAGAAAGGAAATGCCAGAGGCTAGATCTATCCTTGATGAAGAACAAAACCATGACTGGCAGACAAATTTCCCACTGCATTTTCTTGAGGGCTTCCCAATGCTATGGAGAATCAGGCTGGATACAGACTCACAGCAGGCGCCATATTGCAATTAAGGTTCAGGAGTTTCTCCACATGGTCTCGGAGGCCAAGCTCCAAGTGGAAGGGAACTACGGATGAAATATTTCTCCCTAAAAGATCTTGGTGAAACAATAGATGATCTCTTTTACATATTCAAGGTTATGAGCCCAGATGTATATTCCAATAAGGACAGAAAAATAGAAGTCAGGTCTTGACATTGTCAAACACTGTGATAGCTGGACAAATCTTGTCTTGAAATCATTAAGAAATAGGATGCTTCTTTACAATGGCTTCCCAGTATTTTTCATAGAGCAAAACCAAATGTTGCAGAATTTGGAAGAACCAAAAATCATACAATTCAATTAAACTTTCAGGTGAGAATGGAGTTCTAGCAAAGGAGGTCTTTTCATGAGGAAACGGAATCCTCATTTCCTACGATATTTGGGGCTTGGCTACAACAAGGCTTGCTCTTCCTTATGGTTTTTAACCCTCTTCCGGGAAGTAACAGATGAATGCAAAATTAGGATGCGACCTTACTGGGAGGGCAGTCACATCAGGAAGACTGTTCCAGGGAGTAGTCCCTGTGGGAAAGAAATCCACACACTTCAGTGACAACAGTGGGAAATGTTCTCAACAGACTGGCTACATGGACACCACTGGGAGTGGGGTGGAGGATGTCACTGCCTGTCAGACACATAGCTTTTACTTTGGTTTCTTAGGAAAATAGTACATGCCCTTTCTGCTTCCTGCTGAGAGTGAATTACTCTTGCCTGCGCTCAAGCAGAGAGAGGCTGACTGGGCTGGGAGCACTCAGCTACAGCCTATTAAACTAAAGTTGCCTTTAAAGTTGGTTAATGACAAGAAAACTCTGTTTCCGTCTATCCATATATCCAAGCTCAGCTACAGGAGGAAAAAAAAGTCTCTGCAGAAAAATGCCCTCATTTTACAAATCTGAATATGTCACTGACTTGACATCTGAAAACTCTTACTAAAGACACTGCGATAAAACTAAAAATGCAATTTCAACATTATTAAACTTATATTCTGTGATGATTCGAATGCACGCATGCTTGTTCACACACCCACAAATAAAATGACTTTCCCAGAGGTCAAACTGTACACAGCTCAGTTAGGCAGAGTAAGCAGCCATACCTTCCCTCCCACTCTGTATCATTATCATTGGTGTTTAGCATTTACACAGCACTGCACTTTTGGCTGTTCTTTATAAGCATTGCTATCAGCTGGCCCAGGAGGAACCTTCTCTTAGAGGTCAGCTCCGAGAATGCCAGTTTGCAAATGAGACACATAGATGCCAAGTTATTTACCTAGCATCTCAAATCCAGAAACAATATTTGAGGGTATGTCTTTTAAGCAAGGATGGGAAATTAGGTATATAGCCATTGCACTCCCCATTCTAGTTGTTAATCAATTAGGTCATTTCCTCAGAAAAAAATTTCAGGCCAAACTTGTGGCAATTTTTTAGTCATTTCCTGGTATTTTTCTCTTTGTTCATTATTACAATTCAGTAGCTGATTCTAAGATGAATTTTCTCATATGAAATGCCATTAATATAAAAAAAATTACACACTTGGAATTATCCTTCTATCAATCTTACAAAGCCAGGTTTTGTTCTTTATTTGTTTTAATATTCAAAGGCCATATCCAAATCTTATCATCTAAGTCAACTGACCTAATTATTGCTGTCATAATTTTAAGCATTGTTTAATTATTTTAGATAAGAGTTGGTAATTGTATATGTCCCTTTCACAATTTTAAAAGACAAGAGAACAATTTCAACATTCAATAGTTTAATATTAGCCTTAAAGGAAGGTAGAAACAGTAAAGAAAAAGCATAGCAAACTCAACATCCTATGCCACGATCTGTCAGCTATGAAGCACCACACAAGTGTTTGTTGGTGTTGATGATGATGGAGAGAACGAGGAAGAGGAGCAGGAGGAGGAGACAGTTGTCATTTCCACAGAAATGGTCTAAGCTTCATTTCTGGTTTTTAGTTTCAATCACATAGACAATCCCAAACTGGTTTTGAAAATGCTACAGGTACAACATGGTTGGGGGCCTGGTCTTGAAATCTAAGCCTCTGATTGGAGATAAACTGACCATATAACATACGTATTTTGATGGAGTGACAGGATCTCAGCCATTTCTCTAGTATTTGATCTGGGAACTTGTCAAATGGCAGAAAGATTCAAAATGTCACAAAATCTAACTGGAAATAACCTGGGACTAACTCATTCTTTTCTTAAGCAAAGGACACTGAGAACATCTGGTTTCTTTTCAGAATCAGAGCATCCAATGACCTGCACTGATTTTAGCCAGGCACAAAATGTGAACATTTTGAACTCAGATTGTAACCCATTAAAGATTTCCTATCTGGAATTCTGCAGCAACCATGAAAATAAGCACTAACTCATGTACTTTGGGCCTAAAGTAAATCAGACAATAAGCTGCAAATAGCTAACTCTGGTTTCTTTCTTTGTGCTGTTCCCATGAGTATCTGTACAGACAGATAGCCCAGAAGTGTCTTGCAGAAAGCACCTTCACTGAATTCAGATGTCCTCCTTTCTGGGACAACATGCATCTCACCATTACCTATAAGTATTTATTTCCTTAACTCAGGCTGCTGCCTCCCCCATACACTTTCCCTCCCCACACCCCCACAATCTCTGCTCTCTAGCTCAAGTCAGTGACTCTGAACAATTGGTTAACTGTTTGATTAACCAGCTACTGCTGAGACATGAGTAGTAAGGCTGTGTAGTGTGGTGAAAGAGCCACAGACCCAAGTCGGACTTCCTGGGTTCGGATCTCAGGTTTGCTGGTTTCTAGCTGCTTGACCTTCGGCAGTAGCTGAACCTCTCTGTATCTCAGCTTCCTCCTGTGTAAAACAGGCATGTTAAAATTGCCTCACTCTTAGGCTGTCATGAACAGCGAATGAGTGAATATATATAAAGTGTATGGAGTAGCTCCTAGAATGCAGTAAGTATTACACAACTCTAAGCTGTTGAGCAACCTCACTGATATCCTATTTCTGAGAAATACTCTGCATCTCTCTCTGGGTAGAAGGGCAGCTCCCTGGACACTCTGTGGCCCTTGACAATTATCTGACCCTTCTTGAACACAACAGATGGGACTGCTGCCACCAAGCTAGTGCAAGCACTACCTGGACTCCATTCATCTCGCTGTCATTCATATATTCCTAATCAACTCCTCTGGCCAACACCACTCACAAGTGTTGCTAGAATAGATAGAAATTTGAGTGGAATGTTCTTGGGCAATAAAGAAATAAGATCGCAAATGTTAGTAGACAACTAAAGTAAGGCCTCTTGTTATCTCCTGTCTGAATACCCCAGAGTGTAAACACCCTAGAACTCCATTCCGCACAGACATTCTGCCCCCTCCCCCTCCTTGACAGAAACATCTATTCAGCTCTTCTCTAGCCAGAACCTGCTATTTATTTAGATGATGGACTCAACTACCTCCATTAACGCTTCCTCCCTCTTTGAAAAGCCCTAAACAGGCCTGCTTCTCTCCAACATTTCTTGCAGATTAAATTTTAAAGTCATGTAGGAAGGGGAGGAAGCAGAGGCCAGAGGAGACATTATGTTAGGCAAGCTGAATTCTCATTGCACCTTACATTTCTGACCAGCCTGTTTCTGAGGATGCCCACATCACATTTGCTGCTCTTGGTCTTTCCTTAGAAAGTATCAGAAGGAAGATAGCGGATAGGAATGGTAAACATGGTGGGTCCAATTCAAAACTGATTCTGAATGACATTTTTTTAAAGCAAAGATGGAAGAGCAAATACCAGCATGCCCAGTGCTAGCTGTTTTCCACTTGTGAAAAAAGTGAATAGCAGGCTGTAAAGCTTGTTATTCAATCAGCTGCCTATCCTATAATAGAGGATATATTATGTTCTACCATGAGGAGGAAGTAGCAAATAGGTGCTTTTTTTAAATGAGATCTTGGAACCCCCAGGATCTACAAAGCACATCATTATGATTTTTTTTTAAATTTTGTGACTTCATGGTAGTTACTTCTTTAAAAAAATAATGTAAGCATTGCTATAGAGTGAATATCTAAGTCTTTCCAAAATTCATATATTGAAACCTAATGCCTAATGTGATGGTGCTTGGAGGTGGGGCTTATGGGAGATAATTAAGTCTTAAGGGTGGAGCCCTCATGAATGGAATTGATGCCCATATAAAAAAGGCCCTGAGACTTTCCTTGCCCCCTCTACTGTGTGAGAACAATAATACAGCCCTCACCAGACACTGAATCTACTGGCGCCTTGATCTTAAACTTCTCAGCTTCCAGAACTGTGAGAAATAAATCTTTGTTGTTTATAAGCCACTTCGTTTATGGTATTCTGTTATAGCAGCCCAACTAAACTAAGAAAAGCATATTCGGGATCACAGGCTTCTAAAATCTCAAAACCCATGAAAGATTGAGAAATCCATAAAAACAGTTTACTCTTGAACAAAAATATGGGGAAAATGTATAAAATAAACTCAAGGCTAACATATACAGATAAGCAAAATGGAAGCAAAAAAATTATCTTAGAATTGGTTTTCTCAATTTTACCAAATGGAAATAAAAATTCTCCATTTTATTTTAGAAAATGTCACCTTCCTAAGCCCTATCTATAATTATTATGGGAAAGACATTTTTCCAGATTCATGGTCAACGTAGGTGATTCTAATGAGAAAAGTTTCCAAGGCCTTATCTCTTTATCTTACTGGGCTGAACTGAGGTTGATAACACAGCAAACTCTCTGAGACTCAGTTTCCCACTTGTGAAACAGAAATGATGATTCTAAATAAGAGCTCTTTTTAAACTCTAAAAGAAGATATCAGTATTCTAGGACAATGTATTGCTCCAAGTGGCAAGTGTACTTTCTATAAAGACTACAAGGGCAAATACTCAACTAACTTTTTGTATTTAATTTTGGTTTGAGGTTCTCCAGTTCTTGATCCTATATATTATTTTAGCGAAAGATGCATCCCTCCCTTCTTCTTAAATCCTTATACGTAGTGGAAGGTTTCTACTGATTTGTTGAGGGAAGGGAATAACTATTCCCACACAAACATTTTGCAGAACCCCTTCTTCTTAAATCCTTATACGTGGTGGAAGGTTTCTACTGATTTGTTGAGGGAAGGGAATAACTATTCCCACACAAACATTTTGCAGAACTGAAAAGTTAGGCCAACAAAAAGAAATCTTGGTTATACACTAAGTTAAAATATAGAACAAAAGGAAAGCCAATTTCTTTCATCCCAACTTCCCTAATAAATCTCTTCCATTCATGAATTGGATCCACCATTTGTTCAGCAAATATGTATGCCAATTATAATCACAGGCCCTATTGTTGACCCCAGATACCCAGCAGTGACAAACAGAGGCCCTGCTCACACTGAGTTCACACTCTAGTTGTGGGAGGGAGTAGAAACAGACAATAAGTAAATATGCCAGGTGGTGGGTAGAAAAATAAAGCAGGCTTAGGGGGCAGAGAATGGTGGAGGGAGGGGACGTTAGGTAGGGTGTTTGTTATGCCTCTCTCACTAAGTGACATTCCTGTTGAGGCTCAAACGGAACAAGGCACAAGTCATTCAGATACATAGAGGCAGCATATCCCAAACAGAGGGGACAGTAATGAAATCCTGGAAGCCAGAGGGTACTTGGCATGTTCTAGGAAGAGCCAAGAGGTCAGTGTGCCTTGGAGCAATGGGAGTAAGGGGTCCAGTGATGGTCTGTGAGGTCAGGGAGGTGACAGAGGGACAGATGGTGTGGAGTCTTGCAGGCTACAGTAAGGATTTTGCATTCTATCCACAGTGAGAAGAGCAGACATGATAGATTTTAGTGTAAAGGAGTGACATGATCTGATTTATATTTTTAAAAGATTTCTCTGAGGATTATATATTGGGGAGGAACAAGGCTACAAACAGGAAGAACCCTAAGAAGGCTGCTGCAACCGTCCGAATGAGATGAGGATAGTGAGCGTTAGTGTGGTAGGAGTGGAGGTGGGGAAAGTGAGAGTATATTGTGAAGATACCATCTGGGAAGTTGCTAATGGCCTGGGTGTGCACCAGAGACAAGTACATCGACTGGAAGAGTGGTGATGCCCTTGTCAGAGAGGGGGAAGTCTAGGAGAGGAATGCATTTGACGGGAGGAAAGAGAACTGAGATTTGTTTTGGACATGGTAAATTTGAGCTGCCTGTTAGAAATTTAAGTGGAGATGTTGAGGTTATTAAATATGCAAGATTCAGTTTTCCCATCTGTAAAATGTTCAGGAGAAGGATTTAGGCCACAAATAGAAATTTAGCAGTCATTTGGGAAAAGACTGGATGGGTAAATTTGTCAGACACTGGAAATAAAAATATGGGACTAAAAAATTATTGGTTGTCTATCTGAAATTCAAATTTAATTGGGAATTTGTAGTCTATCTTTCAGTGGAGGTCACAGAGGAAGTAAGCTGGGGTGAACTGAAGAGGGGGAAGAGGCTGAGGAGTGAGCCCTGGGGCAGTGCAATGTTAGGAGGTCTTTCAGAGTAGGAGGAGGAGCCAGTGGAGGAACTAGAAGGAAAACCAGGAAGCACTGTGTTTGGGAAACCAAGAAAAGAGAGTGTTATAAGAAGAAAGGGGTGATCAACTGTGTCAGTTGGTAGATTTGACAAAATGGAGGTGGCATGGGGGAGGAGAGTCTGATGGGAGGGAGGTCCAGAGAAAAATGGGAGAAGAGAAACTAGAGAGCACAAGAACATACGCAATACTTTTTGAGTTTTGCTGTAGTGGGCGTATATAAGTGGACAGAAGCTTGAAGGTAACTTGGGGTCAAAGGTTGTGTTGGTTTTTTTTTAAGATGAAATAGTGGTCAACAACTGGGGCAGATGACTGAACTGGCATCCTGTCCCCAGAGTGGCCTTGCACTTGACATTGAGAAGCTGGTACTCTCCTGGTTTGCAAACACAGAGCTGCGGCAGCCAGGCTGATGTGGAAGAACCACAGGGGATCCCGGCCAGGAATGTCCAAGATGTACACAGTGTGGCAGCAAGTTTGACTTAATCCCCTGAAAGCACCAATGTCTCCAGAGTGGGAAGTCCTACTACACATACATTCTTTGCCCTGGGGGTCTCCGGTAAACCCTGGGTAGACCAAGGGTACTACTACTTGTGACTTCTGAAAAATCAGAGAGATCTGAAACTATGGTTTGTTGTCTTTTCAGCAAACAGAGACTTTTTTTCTGGATAGAAACAGGCATTATGGAAATTGCAAATATTTGTACTGCTCAGACAATTAGGACTTCCAAGAGGTAACTGAAGATCCCAGGCATGTCCTTGCAGCACTCAGTGTCAGGGCAAAGGATGTGACCCAGATGAAGGGTGCACCTGGGGGAGACTTGACGTCCAACAGGAGACGGTCAGCGGCCATTTACAGGGCAGCCGGGTGCCTCCATAAACCACACAACCAGAAATTCCAACAGCGACAGATGAGAGGTACCCATGAGTTCACTCGCCTGCGCTGACAGAGCCGATCTGGCACCATACACCGGCCCCTCTGTCCTCATAGGTGATGGATTCTCTCAGTGATGAGGAATACAATTCAAAAATTTGGAAAAGCTGAAATATTCTTTTTCCTTAGGCAATATGTGTGCAATTTATTACTGCCTTAAATAGCTTTACATTTAGTAACTCATATATTATCTTTCTAGTACTTTCTCGGGAGTAGGAGAGCCTAAGCTATTCCACTTTAAACTAATTTTAACACTATCTTTATCAAAGTTACATGATTTCCCATGTTTACTAGAAGTTTGTGGCCCATCAACATTCCTTTTATTAATTCTCCCACAGAAACATGATAATAACTCCTTTCTGCTTTATTTTGGAGTCTATCTAGTTTTAAATATAACAATAACAAGGTTAGCTTTAGCATATTTTATAGAATGTCTATGTACTGTGTCACTAATGTAGGACTTTGAAAACATGTTTTATGCTTCACTGAGGGAAAGGAGCCAGCTTCATGCCTTTTACCTTTTGACATATTTCCCCTTATTAAAATAAGTATATATCAATTTGTTTTTATAGCTTATGATTAACAACTGTATTGAAAAACTTTAAAAGATGGGATATTGCAACATTATTGCATGTTCATAATAATGACCAAGTAAGGAGGTGGAAACCAATCTCACCGGAGACAGAATGCAAAATTGCAGCAGCGCTGGCTTTGAGTGCTCGAGGCTGGGGGTGTGCAGAATCAAGCTCACCAGTGGAAAGAGGTGCAGGGATGGTTCACCCACTGCATCAACAGCAAGAGCTGGTTTGTGGGGCAGATGCAGCTGGGTTATGGGTTTTGGTGAGGACATGTGGAATTTCTCCTCTGATTGCTTGTATTCTCTCAGTGAAATAAGAAATTAGGTCATGAGCTGGGAGTGAGGAGTAGGGAGGGTGTTGGAGGTGGAGGGGAGAGAAAAAAGTGTGAGATGATGATCTAGGAGGGAGGGAGGGAACGAATTGACTAGGGAAATGCTGCAAGACTGGCTGACCACACTGTGCACCAGATGTCTGTGGTAATTAGTTCAGAGTAGGGTGATGGAGAAAGCAAGGGGCAAGGGAACTGCAGGTGTGTCCAGGGGAATTACGGAGAAAGGCAAAGACATGAGAGAGAATGACCAGGGCACGGTGATAGCGTCAAAGGACTGGAGGTGAGGTGCAAGAGCTGTTCGAGCACAGACCTAGAAGAAATAAGCTGGAAACATAGGAAATGTAAAAAGATATCAGAATGATTGGAGTTGAGATTATTAAAGGGGGTAGATTTCCATAAAGTCTCGTTGTCTGCCATTATATGCAAGGTTCAATACAAGTCAGTTTGATATTTCCATAAGAATACTACATAAATGCCAATGAATGTGGTTCAGAAAGTCTCATGTCCTCCCTCCTTTTGTCCTCCCTCTCCTTTCACCTACTCCTCCCTCCCTCCACCCTTCCTCATAATTCTGAAATGGAATATAACTGCTCAATTTTGAATTTAACCAAAACAGACTAACACCAATGCCTGGTGAAAGAGCATATTTCCATCACACAGAAGATATAGCAAAAACACAAAAAGAGCATGTTGCTGGTGGAAGCTGAGAGGAAGAACACAAATAGTTGTCTCTGGCATATAGCAAGCCTGATGCTGGGTGTTTTTAGATTTATGTGATTGATAAATAACACAAGATTCCCTATGGAAGATAAATCCAAGTGAAAAATAACCAATTGAAAAAAGAGAGGTATGTGTTTGTAATCGCAACAAATAAAAAGGCTGAGCTATTTTGAAATCCAAGATACCAAATGATTTTTCATTCGTAATGTATATCCATCGCAATTAAGTTTCTTTTAACTGCCTTCTCCCTCTCCCTCTCTCTCTCCCTATCTGAAAAGTCCTAATGAACTTATGTCTCTGTTCGGGTAAACGGGGGTCCCACCTATTAGGAAAGTTCAGTGCTCGCTTCGGTAGCACATATACTAAAACTTGGAATGATGCAGAGAAGGTCAGCATGGCCCCTGCACAAGGATGACATGCAAATTTTGAAGCATTCCATACTTTTATTGTACCCTTTGCAGCAGTGTGGATAGGCCTAGAGAACATCATGCTAAGTGAAATAAGCCAGTTAGAGAAAGCAAATACCATATGACTTCACTCATATGTGGAATCTAATAGACAAACTGGAACTAACAAGGAAAATGGGGACAGACTCATAGATGGAGAGCAGGATGACAGCTAGTGAGGGGGGAGGTTAGGAGGTGGAGTGAACAATAAGGAAAAAGGACTCGTGGATATGGACAGCAGTGAGTTGATTGCTGGGGGAGGGAAGTATAAGGGGACTAAAAGGAAATGTAAAAAAATACAATAAAGATTTTTTTAAGAAAAGTTAAAGTCATATATTTTATTAGTAGGGATTAATCCTGAAATGTTCTTTTACGTGGAAAATTATTTGTCTGTTTGTCAAAATATTTCTTTTTTTTTTCTCACTCAAACATTTCAGCGAAATCCTTCTCCTCTACATGTGGCATTTATAAGCAGTGGAGTATTTCCTGGAGAAGGTGCTTGGGTCGCCATTACTATGCTTTTCCTGGGAGTGAATTGATGTGAAAAGTGAAAAAAAAATCCAATCACTTTTGTACACTAAAAATTAAACATTTTGACATTCATATTTAGCAGGAAAAATGCAAATGGTTAATAAATATATAAAAAGATGTTTGATATCACCTGAATGCATCTATTTAACTCAGAGTGATTATTATGTATCAGGCACAGCTCTCAACACCAGCCACTGTTCTAAATCTTTACAAATATTAACTCAATTACATCCAAGAGTAATCTTATCTGGAAGGTACTATTGTTTATTTCCCATTTTCAATGGGAACTGTGAAGCTGAGTCACAGAGCAGTCACGTAACTTGGCTGAGGTCACACAGCTAGCAAGCCACACAGCCGGGCTGCTGGGCTCTCGGTCCACGCTTTTGGACATGTGCCCAGCGGTCTAGCCAGGGAAATACAAATTCAAGCAAGATACCATTTTCTATCCAACAGACTAGCACAACAATTTTAAATATTGGAAACATCAAGTGCTGGTAAGGATATAGGCAAATACACCCTCAAATGTTGTTACACCCGTTTTACAAGGCAATCTGGCAGCATTCACTAAGATCCGAAGTACACAAAACCCTCTCCATAACATTTCACTTTGAGGACTCTGGCCTATAGAAATAAAAGCATCAGTGTATAAGGCTGCACATGAAATTGCAGCATTGTTTATGGTAATTCAAAACTGAAAATAGCACAAATATCCCTCACAGGAGCTATGGTGGAGTAAATTGTTACATCCATACTACAGAATATTATGCAGCTACTACATAAGACTCAAATCTATATTTATTAATCCAGAGAATGTTGCAATAATGTGCAGTCTGATCCTACTTTTTGGTAAACATTTTTATGAGCATATTTAACAGTTAACTCAGAAAGTAGGATAACAGAGAAGACTATCAACATTTTCTACATATACTTTTGAATTGTTTCACTTTTTATACAAGGTTGTATTGCCTCTGCAATTTAAAATTCTAAGTTAAAAATAATTCTAAATGGAATTGCAATAGTCAGCCTAGAAAATATGTTTGAGACCTTCAGCTCTATACAGAAAATATATAAATAGAAAAGCTTTTAAATCAGATGTGAAAGACTCAGATTTATACTTATGAACACCTCTTATGCACAGGCATTGTAATTTATCGTTCTCAGCAATTACAGAGTAAACATTAATTTTCTTTCATGGGCATTTCTGGCCTTAGACAGCAGAGGAAATAGTTTATTTATTCTTTGTCTAATAGTATAACTAGGCAGTGCATGGTAATATCATTTTTAAAAGTCTGTGTATGATCTACAATTTGTTTCTATTCCTGCAGTTTCACACTCAAATGGAAAGAGGATCCACATTGAGGAGGGAAGCGGAGGGGCTAGTAGTGGCGAAAGGTTTAAAAATGCCTTTCTTCTTTGATGAAGAGGATCTGACAGACATTTCTTGAGCTTGACGTCCTCCTCCCTACACTCTACACTGTGCAAGGCTCAGAGAGGGAACCCTGAAATCGTGGGGACAACAATAGGGAGACTGCAGCATCATCTGATTTCTGGTTGCGGTACCCGTAGGGCCTTCCTGGGCTCATGAAATTTAAAGTGCTGCTGCCATCTTCAGGAGTTCCCCATTGTCATATTGAAGTAAAGTCACAAGTAAGTTGCATACAGCCTCCAAACCCTCTCCAGGAGTCCTGAATTGCAGCTAGAAAACACACCCCCCCCCCCCTCTGACTGCTAATGTGGGAAGGCAGTTTCTCAAATAATCTTAAAATGATTACCTACCTAGTAAGGCAGTTTTAGTGTGTATGTTTAATGTTATGAAATGGCAAGCGTCTCTTGTTCAGCAATATGAATTGAGTAAATTTTTTAGGGTCCAAAAACGGGTGTGACTGAGAAGGTGAGGCTTTAAAAAATGGGGGTGGCCAGGGGGAATAAGTTACAGCATTTCTGGACGCACTGAGTGGCTCTGAAGCCCATGGAGTCATTCTCCCAGGGGACCAGGTGCTCAGTTTCCACATGCTCAATTAAACTCCAACACTGAGTTTAGAGAACATTTTGTCACAAGCAGCCTGTGGGCTTCCATTTTTACCTGATTTATTGGGTGGTTTGTTCATTAATTCTGAACCTGCCTCTTCTCTGATTGCTTGAGTTATGGATACTTGATAGGAAAAGCCAAACTAACAGACCTCTTAGCACAGAGCTCCACTTCCTTCTGGAAATAAGTCTACTTCATTATGTTGTGAATACAATTAATTAAGCCCTAAAATGAAAACAAGTCCATTGCACTATCTTTCTTTATCATTGTTAAAGTGTCCTCGAATGGTCTGGGAAGTGCATGAGAACGTTGGTATTGCTGGAGTACTCCTGGTGGCTCTCAGGGGAACAGCGGTCCAATCCGCAAGCCGTGAGACCACAATGCTGTCTGCAAATGCTCTTTGGAGAACAGGAAGTTTCCCTATAGTTCATTTCATACTGGTCCTTCTTGTTTCTTCATCATTTTAAGCAATCTAAAGTCCTCTCACAGCAAGTTAGAATCTGCCTCACAGAGTCCATTTTTGTTCTCGGTTTGCATTATTAAAAGAAAAGAGTAAATCCCTTTCAATTCACTTTTAGAAAAATTCACCTCATTTTAGGAGATATGCAAGTTCCCTTTCACCACAGAACTAGCAATTGAAACACGTATATTGAAAGAAAGGATTATAACACATAGCTAGTGCCATAATGGATTACATGTCACCAGCATGATACTTCGGAAACTTTGCTGTGTTTGGAAGGCTGGCCATGTCCTCTGAAATTTTGCCTTGGAGTTATTCATTTCTTTGGCAAATACTTTCCAAGGGCCTATCAATGTGCTAAGTATTCTGCTAGGCACTTTTCATATGTTATCTCTTCACTTTTTCACAATGACTATGTGAAGATCATACACTCCCATTTAGCAGATGGGGAAACTGAGATGCAGATAGTTTAAATAACTTGTCTATGGAGTCAGGATTGGAGGCCAAGTATGCCTTACTCTTATGCCTACGCTACTTGCATAACAGCATCACCAAAGCCGGAAACATTCTGAGCACTTCCCTGCCTCCTACGATTATGAAACAGTCATTCAATGAACACTTGACTCTTTGCTACAATCGAGGCATTGTGAATTTTATTAATAGAGCAGTAAGAGAGGAAAAATGAGTCAGGCCTAAAAATTAGGCTATAAACAAGTAAAAGTTATAAAAATGGAAAGTATGACTCAAAGCATATTGAGCTATTTGTGCTCACTGCCACTGGGGGCATTGCTGACTTACAAATGGAAGAAGAACCAGTGAACAGATCATGTACCAGAGAAACTCCTTAACCTTAAGATGATTTTGAGCCCGTCCATAAAGCCACACAGTAAAAAAAAAAAAAAAGATTAAAAATCTAAGTCATGCCAAAATGCACCTAACCATAACTTGGAAGATGGGCCAAACTATGAATTTACAATTTTTACTTGTACTTTACTTCTTATCCCTATTATGTCTGAGCACTCAAGCCTTGAAATGGGAAAACGAATGATCCTTTGCAAAATTTACCCCATCTTGTTTTATGTGTAATGTCATTACTATTTCTGGACCTCAGAGCCTATAGCCTTAATCAATGTTAGGGCAAATCTGGCCACGTTCAATTTCACTGCCCTCATTACTCTGTTCTTCCTCCAGAGGTCCAAATGGCCCCAGACTCAGAAGTTGAACAGTGAAACCACCATCTCAGCCCAGTGCCCTCAGAAGCCTCTGGTGCCACTACACAGCTGCTTACAGCTTAATGAACCACTGTTTAGTGTGCTGCTAAATGAGGGTGCAAAGAGAGAACCATACAAAATGGCATCAGCCTTTCACTCAAGGAAAGAAGTGCTCCTCATCACGTACCAGACTTCATCTGAAGGACAAAAATACCCGCCAGACCTTCACATTTGGGTAAACTGGAACTCTTGAGGGAACAGATCTGTCTCTGTCTACTAATCTGGTTTTCTGCTCTAGAGGCCATCGTTAATATTAATGCTCATTTGGAAGGAGAGACATTGGGGTCCTCAGGCAGAAAGTCAGCACAAAAGGCTGAATGTGAATTAGGCAGGATGGATGGGCCGCACTTGGTGCTGATAATGATGAAAACTTTACATTGCCCAAGTGCTCTTTGAGGAGCTCAGATGAATGCTCCCCAGATTCAGCCTAAAAGCCATGAAACCACTAGTTCTGTGATGACATTACATGAACCAAAATTGAAAGTTAAGGAAATCACTTGTATTTCTGTCTTGGGATGTACTCCATACTCAAGGAGACCCTTCACCCTAGAACTGTTAGGGACATCGTCTGAGCCCCTTGATAAAACTACCCCAAACACTATGAGCATTCAGATTTTCCTATCACTTCAAACTCAACATGTCTAGATTATTATCTGCAGCATTCCCAGCTTCCTCCTAAGCCCCCTTGATACCTCAACTATGCCGTGTCTCCAGCTTCAGCAATGGGATCTCCCCCTCCCTTCCCTTGGCCCCTACATTCAATGTCATCAGGTCTTCCTTAGTGAAGTTCACTTCAGCGTCCTTCCATCTGCCCTTCCCCTTGTCTAGATTCTCATTGTTGCACTTCTGGTCCTCCACTAACTTGACGCTGAAAGGTAGCAGAATATGTCAATGCAAAATATGTCACTTTGGTATATTGATTATTTTGAGCTGCAAGCACATGAAAAACAGCAAATCCAGGGTGAGGCTTTCTCTGAACTCCCCTTATCTACCAAAAATAAGATCCTCCAAAACTCACTTGTCATAAATTCAGTCTCTAGGAGTTTCATCAACCAGGGAAAATTGACTTTTGTCATAAGAGAGGAGCTAGAAGTCAACGCTATACCTGGACACCTTGTCACAAGCTATCATTCTTCCCATCTATTCTTCTCAGGGTCTATGTTTCTTTCCTAAAATCCATTTACTCTCTCCTGAAAGGCCTACATCTCCCCTCCCTTTTCCCTGATGGTATTTAAGCTTGAATTCTAAGCCATCTTGGGGAGTTACTCAATTTTCCCTGGATACATAAGGTGTACATATTAATAAACATCTGTTTGTTTCTCTCTTGTTACTCTGTCTTTTGTTACAGAGATCTCAGCTAAGAACTAAAAAGCATGGAAGCAAAATTATTTTCCACCCCTACAACCCCTAATCAATCTCCTGGCTTTGCAAATTCCTTCATCCTTTCGGATTAATTTTCCTAATACATTTAATACAGATTAATTGTCCTAATACATCACACTCCCTCATTCGAACCCCATCTGTGGATCCCAACTTTTCAGAGTAAAGTTCTGACCCTTCAACCTGGTACTCAAAGTTCCCCACAATCCCTGCTGCATGCAGGGCTTCAACTACTTCCCCTCTGTGCTCACACTGCTCCAGTCAAACCAGTCTCCCTTTCTGTCCCTTTAACAGGACACGTGCCTTTCTATCTCTGAATGGTTACTCAGGCCATTCTGCCTGCCTCTTCTTTCATACAAATCCTACCTCTTTTCAAAGACTCAGCTTACATGAACCACTACCACCCTCTCAGTAAGCTTCCCCAGTTCATTCTTCTGTGTTCTTTTCTTTTCAACATTATTTCTTTTTTTATATCACTACCTCCCAAAAGGATTTACAGATAACTCCTGCAGAGATTGCTGAATATGCCACTCATTTACCAGTTTCCATAATAATAGTAGCTACCACATACAGTGCTTACTAATCCCAGGCTCTGCGGAGTGCTTTACATATATAAACCTATTTAAAGCTCACAACAACCCTATCAGGCAGGTACTATTACTATCCCATTTTAACAGAGCAGACACCGAGAGCTCTCACAACTTGCTCAAGGTGACCCAGCCAGACAACTGCAGAGCAAGGATCTTGACCCAGGCAGCTAAGCTCCAGGAGCTACGTTGTTTACTGCATTCTAGTATGATGTGGACTCCGGCTCATGGGGTCCGCCACATTGTGGATGAGATACGAGAAATTCACACAGACTACCAAGTCCTATGGAGGAAAAGGGACAACATGGCTTTTCTCTCAAGAGGAAAAAAATGCTCAGCCCTTGCCATGATAGGCCTTTATTTCTTTTCTGGGCACTTTAGATGATGGTCGTCATTTACTATGCACAGATTCACTTTAGGTGGTTACCTTTTAGAAAACAAAGGAGAGGATGCCGCTAATCACATCACAGAAGAAGGATATTTGCAAATGCAAAGGAAAGAGTGGTTGAACTGGTTACACTCATCCTTGGAAGGTTTAGCATGGATTTTAGGAAGTTACAGTAAGCACTTGCTGTCTCAATTTAGGGTGAGGGAGTTTTAGCAAAAGCAAGTCTCAAAGTGGCCTAGGTACATTGCAGGCCTGATTCCCCACGGGAGAACCTATCCGTGGGCGTGGGTCCTGTGCACCTCCAAGTGGGAGCTGGGCCCACGCCACACAGAACAGTCTCCTATACTAGTAGGTAATCTTTTTATTATTCATTAATTTTTACGCCCACTCCTATTCCCCAACCAGATTCTTTAAGGGTAGTCACTATGTGTCATGCCTTATGTTATCCCTTTCAGGACTAGTATAGAGTTTCATGCACAGTTAGTTCTTTACAGTTCGATGATTTTATACGTGTCAAAGTAGTCTTAAACACTTTCCGGGCAAAAAGGTGGGATATAAGCAAATAAGAAGCTATGAAGTCTTACACACCAGTTCCCCTGAAAATCTATGACAAGACTTACAAAGACCTTGGTCATTTTCTTTGAATTGGATTTGAAAATTACACAGTCTGAAAAATCTGACTTTACAGAACGTTTGAATTCTAATAACAAGAGCTGCAGGTGAAACCATGTCCCACCTCTCTACACACACATCAACTTTCAATGTGAATATTTGAGCATTTTCACAGAAAATGATTTCCAAGAAAATAATTTTCAAATGCATTAAATACAAAATTCTTATTGAAGAAGGTTTTAAAATGCTCATTGCATTATTATCCTAAAAGAAGTTTCTGCAGCACTTAGATCTTTAGAATTGGTCATTCCAAGTGTGTAATCACTGGTGAGGTCAGAAACCTTGTCTGATATCACATTTATATTGTTCAAGCACCTAGCATAATGACAGACATATTTAGGTCTTTACAAATTCTCTGGATTGATTTCTCCAATTTGGGGGTTTTCTTGCCATCTGATTGCTTTTCCCATCTTTCCCTGGAAGATATTAATGTCTCCCAAACTTATGGATTCCCCTTTCCACCCTGCCAGCCCCTGCAGCTTTGTCCTTTCTGTTCATCTTTTACTGTGCTATTACATTGTCTAATAGTTACTTAGCCTGTGATATCATATTTGCCAGCAGGTGCTGCCATTTGCCACAGGATTTGCTAATTTTCAAAATTCCATAAATCTGAGACTCCAGATTGTGCAATAGTACAGTGCCTAATTTATCAACTTGGCAGGTTTGAAATGCTATCAAATCAGTTATTCAAAATGAGTGATACTTGTAATGTGCTGCACAGTTTTAATGAGCAGAGCTCCGCTGCTCCATTAAGACACCAGGAAACCACATTGCAAAACAAGCAGCAAGAATGTGAGGCTAAGAAAATAGCAGGGAAACCTGCCTCTTGCCACAAGATCTCAATGGGAACAATATGTTCAACAAAAAATTGGCTTTCTTGCTGGCAAGTTTAAAGGACTCATCTTAGTGTCTTTCACATCTGTCCTTCCTCTCCATTTCCATACAAGGTCAGCCCTGTATAATCCCCTATAAATATTATTCCAATAGCCTTATATCTTTTCTCCCTGCTCCAAGGCTCTTCCCACCCCAAACCGTCCTGTGCTTTGCTGGAATAGTCTTTCTAAAATGACGCTTGCTTAAAAACCTTCAGTGATGCCCACAATCAAGGCAGCCTTCTTCAGTATTACACACCAGGCCCTTTATGAAGTCCACTCTCAAGTTACCTGTCCAACCTTACTTTCTATTATCCCCAGGTTCTTCACAGTGACAAAGCAGAAATTTTATTTCTCCCCACAGATTAACCTTATTCCCGTCTTAGTACCTTTGTGCCTGCTATTCCACACACCTGAAATGCCTTCCTTCTTCTAACTCCTTAGTCAACGCTACTGCTATATTAATTTCCCAGGAGTAATTAAATGCATGGAATATTGCTGGTTAACATAATTCCTTCTCCCAGCATCCCTGGAAACATCTAAAATATAGGACAAGCACTCTACGACAGAACAATATTAATGAAATACAACACTTTGAAACACTTATATAAAGCATTAAGTCAGCAGACAGCATACAGATAATTCTTGGGGGACCTCGGTCAGCACAAGCCCTTCTACTTGCCCACAGTCATTTTTGCATTCCTAGGGATTCTGAAAGAGCTTCCTCACTTTCTCAGGAATCGTCGTGACTGCATGAGTCAAATTTCAGAGGTAAACGAACCGGGAGAACCCTCTGCCCCAGTTTAAGCCCCGTCTCTCCTCTCTGCCATCCAACCACATTTCTTACTCTCCTGACTTCCTGCACGCCACAGACTGCACTATGTTGTTATCTGCCTGCTCCTCTGGACCTCAGGCACACAAATCATGTTATGCACTAATAGCACCAGAAGGAAGGCCAGCAACGTAATGTTCCCCCTTTCAATATTTTCATATTCTGACCAGAGTCACTTTCCAACTCCAGTTAGTCCTCCAAGGGCCTCTCTGCTCACTAAACTGGTCAACCTCTGTCTCCTCTATGATACACCCCTGATTTACTGTTTTAGATGAAATATGAACTATTTGAAATCAGAAATCAAAAGGTTTAGATTCAAGTCCTAGCTCTTCTACCATCTAGCTGATGTATTTGAACCTATTTCCTCAGAGGTAAAATGGAAATGACAGCTTCCATAATTCCAGAAGTGAGCTCAAGGGGGCTACTGTATATGAAGCACACTGAAAACTATAAGGCACCCTCCACAAGCAAAATGTCATGCATTTTTTTTTCTGCACTCAGTCGGTAGCAGTCATAAACACATAGTTCACCCCATGAGGTCGAAACAATATAAACAAAACTAAAACTCTGGCAGGAAGGAGGAACTCTTCATTTTTTATTTAGCATCATTAAGCTATAGAAATAAGAATTTGCCCACGAGCTCTATCTGAATGCCATCTAGTGGGCACAAAGTTCCTGTGAGAACTGAAGAGCTGCAAATAAACACCAGCGATGGTTTCTAAGGCAAGAGCTTCTGTCAGTACTATCAATACACAAGGTAAGACTTAACCTTGAGCGGGAGGCAAATTAGTGGCCACCTGTGAGGTACAATATACAGAATTCTGGGTAAAGTCCTGGTTCTTAGTGATTCTACCCCTAACCCCAATACCTCCCCCCATGCCCACTGCAAACTTCCTCACTGCAGCTCCATTATTTCAAGCATTGGAGGGTTATTAGTTTTCAAACATCTTTTATTAAAATTAAAAGACCTCTAGGCAATTTAACCCTTAAACCTCTTTCATCTCACATCTTAGCAGGGTTTAGCTGAAGGTAAAGAAGAACACAGTCGTACAGGAATAGAAATCAAGAAGGGCAGGAAAGAGTGGAGGGCGTTGGAGAGTCACGAGAGGGTCAAAGAGGAGACCAGAGACACCAAAGACTTTGTACTCACCCTAGATTTGCTTGAGCCAGGCCTCGTTAATATATGCTGTTTGCCTGACTTTCATTCTTTTTGTATCCTGCAGCTTACAATTAGCTTTAATGGTTGATAAAGCTTATATTCAAGCAAAAGTGGGCAGAATGTGTATTCTTTAAATTTTAGATATATCTCTGAAGCCATCTCGGTACTCACAGAGGCCAGTGGGAGAGTGGGGTGGAAAGAGGGGGAAGTGCCTTGTGGTTTAAATCCAAAGCCAGTGGGGATTCCCACCAGCAACCCTAGCTTCTTGGTAGCATGGCACTGGAGGCAGGCCTCTTTGGAATCATATCAGAGCTCCTTAACATGCTTCCTTTTCTATCTACAGTATTTGGAAAGATGAGAGACAATGCTGCGAAGAGCACAAAGGCTTTTGCAAACCATCTCTGGCTTCCTCATCAAAGATGTCGCGATCGGGGTTGGATTTAGTAACTTGGCATTCACTTGGTAGGACCACCCATGTTCACTGCCATCTGGAGTCTTTTGGAGAATTTTTAAAGAGGCACTGCTTAGAGAGCATTTTGTAGTGAAGAAAGCACTAGTGTTCGATTCAGGAAGCCTGGGTTGGAGCCCAGTGCCAGCTGCTAAGTGACCGTGGGCAATCCCCGGTGCTTTCTTGAACCTCTGTTTCTTTGTCAGGTAAGTGGTTTGTCAATTCCTTGAAAGATTTAATAGTCTAAGGCAAAGGTTCCCAAAGCATAGTCCCTGGACTAGCAGCATCAGTATCATCTAGGAACATTCTCAAACTCCACCTAGGCCTCTAGAATCAAACACTCTGGAATTAGGGTCAACAATCTCTGTTTAAGAAAAGCTCCAGGTAATAATTCTAACACAGTCAAAACTGAGAGTCCTTGCTGTAGGGTTCTGTTCTTCTCTTTCTGTGGCTTCCTCTCTAGGTGTGCCTGGGCAACACTGATTTGCAGTGGTCAAAGGTGTGCTGGAGGCCAAGGGAGGCACTCATTTGCAAATATTGGCTGACCAGGCAACTGGAGAGGAATCAGGTATAAGCAGGGCTCCTGGGGAAGAGCCCTGCATTACTTCCCTAGACCCTCTCATTGCTGAAGTTCCAGAAAAAATTGAGACTTTCTACAGAGAAGACATCTTTTTGGCCATGTTCTCAAAGCACATTTTTACAACATCAAAAGCAAGAGTGAAAGTGGCTTTTGTTAATGATGCCAACCTCTCTTTTTACTATTTTTGTCTCTAATCCCCATAGATACATGCCATTTAGTGCTGGGCAAGGAAAATTACTTTCTTTATTTTAGCTTTTTGTTTTTCCCTCTACCTTTTCTGACAGCTCTTCGTTTCCTCTAAGTTATCAGGGACAACCTGCAAGTGTTGTTCTGGGTTCCACAAGGGAACGTGGTTTCCTAGCAACAGCCAGAGACTGCTGGGCCATTCTCTGAGTCACCAGCTCCAGGCAGCTCCTGATAAGCAGTGCTGTTTGCAGAGGAACCCTCTGTGGACCCCACACGGGAGCCTGCCTGCACACACCTACTTCACAGGGCAACAGGATCTATAGAGAATAGAGCCCTGATAGGACTTAGGAATACCATAACCAGGGCTCCCTTTATTCTAAGCTAAATGCATCTTCTTGATGTTTCTATGAGGTTTTGAAGAAGGAAAGGAAAGAGGGAGGGATGGAAGGGCAGGGAGGAAAGACGAAATTTTTTCAACAAACATTCTCTGAGCATCTGCAGTATACGCTTTAGCTACATACTGGAGATGGGAAATCAAATCAGGCATAGTCCTTGCTCTCAGAAAGCTTATAGCCTAAGAGGAGAGACAGTTCAGCAAATCTGATTTGCTTTCCATCATGATAGCTGTCATCACAGCAGAGAACACTGGTCCCATGACCGAGTAGAAGTACAGGGTCTCGGAAGCCATACTAAGGACTGTTTCAATTTTGTAATGTTTTTATTTCCCTATACAACCACCCTTATTGTTGAGATTTTCAAATGTATGAAGTCATATATAGGATGGCTCTTAAAATGTGTTTAATCTCTCTATCTGTGGTTATATTAGATTTCTTTTTTTAAAAACAGATTTTATTTATTTTTAGAGAGAGCATAAGGGAGGGAGAAAGAGAGGGAGAGAACCATCAATGTGTGGTTGCCTCTCACGTGGCCCCCACTGGGGACCTGGCCTGCAACCCAGACATATGCCCTGACTGGGAATCGAACTGGCGACCCTTTTGTTCTCAGTCCGTGCTCAACTCACTGAATCACACCAGCCAGGGCTAGATTTCTTATTTTTAAGACTGTGTATTTCAGTCTTTTCTTGCTTTTTTTTTTTTTGCAATAAGGTTTTCCAAGAGTTTTTTCTCTTTTATTGATCTTTTTGAAATAGGCTCTTCATCAATTTATCAATTCCACTTTTCTTTTAAATCTATTGATTTCTGGTTTTGCTTTTATTGATTCCTTTCTCCTGGTTTCTGAATGTTTGTTTTTATGTCCTCTTGAGTTGAAGCCATAATTGAATCCATTTCTTTTTATTTTTCTTCTGTATTAATAAAAGCACTTTAAGCTGTGAATATCTCTGATTTCAGGTTTGGCTGCTGCCATACATCTTACTGTGAAGTCTTATTGAATGTCCTTATTCACTTTCTTCTGCTTGATCTATCATAGGGATTAAAGTCCCTTCTACAATTATAGTTCCTATGGATTTCTCCTTGTATTTCTAAAAGGTTTAGATAGATATATCTGCTGCCATGCTGTTTAGCACTGAAAGTTCCAGTGACTCCTCCATCTTTGTCATGGATTACACCTGTTAGCAATAAAAAAAAAAAATCCTTCTTTATCTCACTTAATGGTCTGTCTTGAATTCCACATCATCTGATATAAATTTCAAAATATCAAATATAAAATTTTCACCACTTATTTACTTTTATTTTCCATAGCCCCCTTTACTTTAACATAGAGGTGTGTCTTGTATTTCAGCCCAGCACGTTTGGTCCTATTCCTTATCTGTCAGCTCTGCCTCACATGGGGCCCCCACAGACTGTCAGCTGGCTTCCCACTGGGTTTGGCTGATAGAACAAACCAGGAGGAGAAGGGGATAAGCAGGGAATTCCATTCTCCCTTCCTCTCATGTGTTTTCTGCAGTAGCTGTCTTTCCCCTCCAGCCCCAGATCCTGCTGAATGGGCCTGTCCTTGTTCTAGCATCTGCCAAGTGATCCCAGTAGTTCTGTCTTCTCCTTCTAACGTTGAGTGGGCAGTGGCTTCCTGAGGTAGCTAATCTCCGCCCTGCATTACTGTTCCCTGCTCAGCTTCTCTACTCTTCTTCCCACCCAACCCCACTGTGCAACCGATTTCCTGCACAAAATTCCTTTTGTTGTAAATATTCAAAGTAGTTTCTGTTTTCCTGAGTGAACCTTAATAAACCCACTCTTTTTATTTTTGTATAAAAATTTTACCTATTCACTTTTGCAGCAAATACTGTGGGTTGACTTACTTAACCCCCCTTCCAAACTCCTTTTTCCTTGCTTTCCTCTAGTATGAAGGCTGCAAGACCAAAAACCTAAACTGCCTTGCAGCAAGCAAGGCCATGCAACACTATAAGATGGAAATAGAAAGCTACTGAGGATTTCTGGAAATCTTGTTTTCCAAATACAGGTATTGCCCTTTCCTTTTCCTTCCCTTTTTTTTTTCTTGTCTGGACTCTGGATTTGATAGCTAGAGCTTTAGCAGCCCCTCTGGTCTATGAGAAAGAGACAAATAGAAATACAGCAAGAAGATGGTGACATAGGCAGACATGGTTTACCTATTCACATAACCACATCAAAATTACAACTAGAATATAGAACAACCATCACTCAGGAATGTCAGAAATCAAGTTGAATGGAAGTCTGACAACTACAGAAACCACAACTTGAAGAAACCACATCTATCCAGACTGGGAGGAGGGACATGGAGGTGGAATGGGCTGTCCCCACACACAGATGGATAAAAATTCGGGAGGGATATCTCAGGAGTGAGGAGTCCCAGACCCACACCAGGCCCCTCCAAACCAGGATTCAGGTGCCAGCAAGATAAGTCCCCAAAACTTCTGGCTGTGAAACCCAGCAAGGGTGGAGTTAGTGGAAGAGGCTTCTGGATCCCTAAGCAGTTCCTCCTGGGGAACCCGCACACAGACTCAACTACTCAGACTCGTTCCCTCTGAGCTCCAGCACCAAGGTAGCAGTTTGAAGGGCACCAGTGGTATACAGGGAGAGGCTGAGGTGCCTGACATCGAGGTGAGCAGAGGCCATTGTCCCTTAGCTGAGCATTTCCCCAACAGAGCTGGTAGGCTTGTGCCATATCTGAGACTCCATCAACCTGGCTAACACTGTGTGACCCACCTCAGAGATCCACAGAAGCTCTTCCCCACTCAACCTATGGGACCACCCAAGCTGCTTTTCTGTGAGAACGGCTGATCTTGGCTCCTAAATCCTATCACACAAGCAACAGCGGGCTTCAGTGAGTCCTACTGACAACCAGATTAGAGTCACAGCGTGGCTTCACCTGGGAATCTCCAAGCCCAGCACAAGTAGTAGCCATCTCAGATTGCTTTATAACTCAGACAGGGTGCCCCAGGAAAAGCACAGGTCAGGGCTGACCTTGGCCTGCACCACCCAGGAAACCCCAGGTCCAATGAACCCAGTGAACAGCTACAGACCACATCAGAGTATCACCACCTTGCCTCTGCACAGCTGATGCTCCACAGAGGGCAGAGGCTGGGGTTGGTGGTCACAGACAGTCCTTGCAGCTGACTGATCTGAGTAAATCCCTCCCATTGATTTGCTAACAGCAACCAAGGCTCAACTATAAGAGAAGGGTGTACTCAGCCCACACAAATGGTGCAACTTGAGTACCCAGCTTGAGTGACAGCAGAGGCTGTGCCACTGGATCCTATAGGATGCCTATTATAATAGGCCACACTACCAAGACAGGGACTCAAAGCAGCTCTACCTTATACATACAAACAAACACAGGGAAGCTTCCAAAATGAGGAGACAAAGAAACATGGCCCAAATAAAAGAACAGATAAAATCTCCAGAAAAAGAGCTAAATAAAATGGAGATAAGCAATCTATTAGGTATAGAGTTCAAAATACTGGTCATAAGAATGCTCAAGGAACTCAATGAGGACCTCAGCAGCATAAAAAAGACTCAATCAGAAATGAAGGATACAATTGAAATAAATAACAATTTACAGGGAAACAACAGTAGAATGGATGAAGCCAAGAATCAAATCAATGATTTGGAACACAAGGAACCAAAATACAACCACTCAGAACAACAAGAAAAAAAGAACCCAAATAAATGAGGGTAGTATTAACAGTCTTTGGGGCAACTTTAAGAGGTCCAACATTCACCTCATATGGCTGCCAGAAGAGAAAGAGCAAGAAATTGGAAATCTGTCTGAAAAAAAATGAAAGAAAACTTCTCTAATTTGGTGAAGAAAATAGACAAGCAAGTCCAGAAAATTCAGAGAGTCCCAATTATGATGGATACAAAGAGGCCCACTCCAAGACACATCATTATTAAAATGCCAAAGGTGCGAGGATGGTGCAATATTCGCAAATCAATAACCATAATACATCACATAAACAAAAGGAAAGACAAAAATCATATGATCCTATCAATAGATGCAGAAAAAGAATTTGATAAGGTACAACACCGATTTATGATAAAAACACTCAGCAAAGTAGGAATAGAGGGAGCATTCCTCAACATAATAAAGGACATAAATGAGAGACCTACAGCCAATATCATACTCAATGGGCAAAAACTTAGAGCTTTCCCATGAAGACCAGGAACAAGACAAGGATGCCTGCTTTCACCACTTCGATTCAAGATAGTATTGGAAGTCCTAGCCACAACAATCAGACAAGAAAAAGAAATAAAAGGCATCCAAATTGGAAAGGAGGAAGTGGGACTGTCATTGTTTGTAGACAACATGATAGTGTACATAGAAAATTCTGTAGATTCCACCAAAAAACTACTCCACCTAATAACTGAATTTGGCAAAACAGCAGGATACAAAGTTCATATTCAGACATTGAAGGCATTTTTGTACACCAACAATGAAATATCAGAAACAGAAATCAGGAAAAACATCCCATTTGATATAGCAACAAGAAAAATAAAGTATCTAGGAATAAATCTAACCAAGGATGTAAAAGACCTGTATTCAGAAAACTACATAACACTGAAGAAAGAAATTAAGGAAGACACAAACAAATGGAAGCATGTACCATGCTCATGAATTGGAAGAATTAAAATCATCAAAATGCCCATACTACCCAAAGCAATTTATAGATTCAATGCAATCCCTATTAAAGTATCAATGGCATATTTCACAGATATAGAACAAATATTTCAAAAATTTATGTGGAACATAAATGACCCTGAATAGCTGCAGCAATTATAAGAGAGAAGAACAAAGTAGGAGAGATGACAATACCTGATATCAAATTGTACTATAAGGCCACTGTAACCAAAACAGTCTGGTACCAGCATAAGAAGAGACATATAGACCAATGGAACAGAATAGAGAGCCCAGAAATAAACCCAAGTTTGTATGATCAATCAATATTCAACAAAGGAGGTAGCAGCATAAAGTAGAGTAAAAATAGCCTCTTCAACAAATGGTGGTGGGAGATCTGGACAGCCACATACAAAAAAATGAAACTCGATCACCAACTTACAACATACGCACAGATAAGTTCAAGGTGGATAAAAGACTTAAATATAAGTCATGATACCATACAAGTCCTACAATAAACATAGGCAAGAAAATCTCAGCTATTTCATGCAGCAATATTTTCACCAATATGTCCCCTAGAGAAAGGGACATAAAGGAAAGAATAAACAAATGGGATCTCATCAAAATAAAAAGCTTCTGCACAGCTAAAGAAAACAGCATTAAAATGAAAAGAGTACCAACCGTATGGGAAAACATATTTGCCAATGATACCTCGGACAAGGGTTTGATCTCCAAAATATATAAAGAACTTACATGACTCCACTCCAGGAAGATAAACAACCCAATTTAAAAAATCGGCAAAGAACTTGAACAGACACTTCTCCAAGGAAGACATACAGAGGGCCCAGAGACATATAAAAAGATGCTCAGCATCACTAGCTATCAGAGAGGTGCAAATTAAAACCAAAATGAAATACCACTTCATGCTAGTCAGACTGGCCATCATAAGCAAATCAACAAACAACAAGTGTTGGAGAGAATGTGGAGAAAAGGGAACCCTAATGCACTATTGATGGGAATACAGACTGGTACAGCCTCTGTGGAAAACAGTATGGAATTTTCTCAGAAAACTAAAAATGGAGCTGCCTTTTGACCTAGCAAATCCACTACTGGGATTATACCCTAAGAACACTGAAACCAATTCAGAAGAACCTATGCACCCCAATGTTCATAGCAACAAAATTTACAATAACCAAGTGCTAGAAGCAACCTAAGTGCCCATCAGTGTATGAGTGGATCAAAAAACTATGCTACATTTACACAATGGAATACTTCACAGAAGAAAGAAAGAAGGAGCTTCTACCCTTCACAATAGCATGGATGGAACTGGAAAGTATTATGCTAAGTGAAATAAGCCAAGCAGTGAAAGACAAATACAATATGAGCTCACTTATAAGTGGAACCTAATCAACAAAACAAACAAGCAAGCAAAATATGACCAGAGACATTGAAATAAGGAACAAAACTGGCAGTAACCAGAGGGGAGGTAGGAAGGGATAATGGAGGTAAAAGTGGGGAGGGTTTTCAGGAACATGTATAAAGGACACATGGACAAAACCAAAATGGGGTAGGATCAAGGGGGTAGAAGTAGGGATGGCTGGGGTGGGAGGGAGTGGTGGGGAGAAAATGGAGACAATTGTACTTAAACAACAATAAAAAATATGTAAAAAAATAAAAAAATATTTTATTCATAAATGAAAAAATGCCAAAAGTTAAAGATAAAGAGAGACTCTTAAAAGGAAGGGAAAAGAAGTTAGTTTCAAGAAGGTTGCCAGATGGGACGGGAGAGGAGGAGAATGGATGAAGAAGTGAGGGAATTAAGAAGTACAAATAGGTAGTTACAGAATAGCCGGAGGGATGTAAAGTACAGTATAGGAAATGGAGTAGCTAAAGAACTTACGTGAATGATCCGGGAACAGGAACAATGGTGAGGGGATTGCCTGAGGGAGCAGGGGTGGCGCTGGGTGTAGGGGGGCAAAGCAGGAAAAATCAGGATGATTGTAATAGCATAATCAGTACAGTATAATTTTAAAAAGAAGAAATACAGTGAAACTGAGCCCTGATACCCTTGAGCCACTGAACCTATTCTAGCAACCTCCAGGTTTCCTGCTACATAAGGAAATGAAAATACTTATGTATTTAAATTACTACTAGTAAAATGTTCTTTTATTCTTAGCAGAATGTAATTCCTAATTCGATATTTTCCAAAAGTATGTAATTGGTGTTTGAGGCTGGTCATTATTTTTTAATCCTCACCCAAGGACATGTTTATTAATCAGCTGCCTCCCATGTACACCCTGACTGGGATGGAACCTGCAGCCCAGGTATATGCCTTGACCAGAGATCAAACCTGCAACCTTTTGGTGCACAGGACAATGCTCCAACCAACTGAGCCACTCAGCCAGGGTGGGGCTAGTCAATTTTTTTTTGTGTAGGGGTGGACTTGCCAGTAGCAACATTCAAGTAGCATGGATATCTAAATCATCCCCCATACATTTCCAAATGTTTTGGGAAGGATTAGAGTTGTACCCTCTCCAAAAAATAATGCACACACACAGCACACACATGAAGTTTTGTTTTTAAAATAGTATTTCAGAAGTTACATGGATACACTCTCTTCCCCCTAGAAACTCATCAATCTTCTAACAGAATCATTGTTGTAAGGACATAAGGTTAGATATTTATAACACTGCTGGAGGAGTGTGAAAGCTTTTAAAAATAAAGAAAAGTACAAGAATAATATAACAAACACCCATGAATCCACTATTCAGAATTAACAAATGTTAACATTTTGTCACTTTGCTTCAAATTTTTTTGCTTAAAAGAAGTTGAAGTTCTTTTTTCCAATCCACAATCTCAAAACTCTCCTTTCCTCCTTCCCAGAGATGATCACTATCATGAATTTGGCATGTTTCCATTTAGTTTTTTACTGTTATTTGCTGTCTATGTAAACATACACAATTCACAGTGATATGGGTGTGGCTTTGAGTGTTTGTTAAATGTACATGAATGCTAGCATGCTATACATACTTTTCTGGAATTTGTTCTTCTATGTTTTTGCTATTTAATTAAAACACAAATGTAGCTCATTAATTTTAACTGATGTATATTATTAAATTATATGAATTAACCACAGTTCATTTATCCCCCTTTTGATGGACATTTAGGTCATTTACCATTTTTTACTACTCCAAATACCTAATGACAATCCTTGGAAGAGTTCACTGGGGCATATTTGCAAGAGTTTCCTTAGGGTATACACCTAGAAGTGGAATTGCTGAATCATAGGGTACACACATCTTCAGTTTGCTTTATATTTCTAAATTCTTCCAAGTATTAGTACTAATACAAAGCCCCACCAGCAGACTAAGAGAGTTCCTGTTTCCCCACATAGTAACCAATACTTAGCATTGTCAGACAACTGATCTTTGGCAATTAGATTACTAAATGGGAATTGGCATGCTTTTGTCATTTTAATTTGCGTTTTTCTGATTACTAATTAGATTGAGCATCTTTTCTTCTTTGCCCTTTGGCTTTTATTGTCTACAAATTGCCTACAAATTATGCTTTTGTTTCATCTTTTTATCAGGTAGTCTTCTTATTATTGATTCATGGAAGTTTAAATTCTAATTGATTGTAGAGATTTAGCAGGCTTTTCCTTCATTCACTAAGCACTTACTATGTGCCAGGTACTATTTTAAGTCTGGGGCTGAAATAGTAAAAAAATCAGACAAAATTCATATTTTCACAGAGCCTCTATTTATTTCCTCCTTCTTCCTCCACACCCAAAAGTTTATATCTTAATACGCTATCATTTTAAGTCCAGACTATTATCATTTTAATGTTTTGCTAAATTTGATAATGATAAAATTCATAACAACCATTATTTTTTAAAGATTTTATTTATTTATTTTTAGAGAGAGGAGAAAGGAAGGAGAAAGAAAGGGAGAGAAACATCATTGTGAGAGAGAAACATCGATAGGTTGCCTCTCATTACCTGCCCTGATGGGGGACCAAACCCGCAACCCAGGCATGTGCCCTGTCCAGGAATTGAACCTGAACTGGCAACCTTTTGCTCTGCGGGATGTTGCCCAACCAACTGAGTCACACCAGTCAGGGCCTTAACAGTAATTATTTATACACATAGTAAGTTTTACTGGTTTCACTTCATACAAAAAGTTCTATGGTGCTCTGGCTTCCTCCAATTTGAATTACTTATTTTGTTTTTGTTCTTGAATTGCTATAGGACTTCTTCAATAAATTTTTCTCAGGAAGAGGAATACTTTGTGTGTTTTTGACCATCTGAGAACAGATTTTTCTACTGCCTTCACACATGAACTGAATAAAAAATTCTTGGGTATCAATCTTTTCCCTCAAAATTCTATCTCTGTTATTCCATCTTCCAGCAATTAGTATGGTAGAAGAGTGGTATGCCGATGCTCTTATTTTTCCCCTTTCTAGACAGTCGCTTTTGTTCGCTGTTTTCGCCTGAGTGCAGGAAGGAGCCTGCATCAGGCTCTACCTCAATACAGGAGTCTGTACACTGATTCTACCGGATCCCTAGTAGATCCTTTCAGTGTGAAGACTCAGCTGGTTAAATTTAGGAGTTTTTCTATCATTCCTTTATTGTTACTGTTTCTCCAGCTGCTGTACCTTTTTGATTTTTTTATTACACCTATATCGGACCTGTTGGATTTTTCCCCCATACATCCTTCCTTTATATGCATCGTGGTTAAGTTTGTATCTTTTCCTCTGCATCCTAGCGGAATCTCTCAACCTCATTCACCTAATTCACCAATTCAATTTACTTCAGGATTCAATTTTCTCTACCCTGCCTTTATTTAAAAATTTAATCTAAGGATAATATTTCTGATATTATGGCAATATTTTCTAGTCTCATTGTTCTGTTTTCATAAATATAGTGTCTTTTCTAATCTTGTATTGAAATATTAAAAGGAAATGGTGATTCACCTAAGTCTTTTCTTCTTGTGATTTCTTGGAATATGTTCATTTCAGAGGACCCATTTCCTCCAATTGCTCTAACTGGCCTGCCTTGTTTGAATAATTATTGAACAATTTCTCAGGCCCAGTTGTTTTTCGCTACTTACCCACCCCTGCAGCTCCTTGACTGTCCCGTGTTCTCCTTTGTCTTGCCTTCAGGTCTTTGCATATGATGTAAACCCTTGAATGAAACTAGCATCTTAGCGTAGTGCTTGGCACATAGTAAGTGTTCAACAAAAATTTGAGTTTAATGAATGAATGTCTACATTTTTTTCTGTTTGAAGATTTGAAAGGTGGCTTATAAAAAAAAAACTAGAGCTTGCTATCCAAATTGTTTGGTTTCAGACAAAAGAGAAAGGGAAATTTTCATATTTTTGTAGCTTTATTTTTACAGGATTGACAGTCCAGTTTGTATCCAGAAGTTAGGCAAGACCATGTGCAAGAAAAGGTACTTGCTTAGCCTACGGTGCTTACTGGATGCTTTTTTGTGTTTATTGTCAGCCCCCAAGCCAGGCCCTTCCCTGACTGGCACAGCTCTCCTCAGTACAAAGCTGCTGTGATAAAGTGTCCATTTTACTCGACGTGGTAGGTCATGGCAATGGTGGAGTCAAGAGCCACTCTCCAAGGTCATTGGTAGGGTTCGGGTGTGTCCCACATTCACTGTTGGTCTGAGTTTGGAAATTATGCAGGAGTCTGCTGAGGCAATCTGCCCACTTATTTTCCAGGTGAGTCTTTCCTTCACATGTGTTGAATTGCATCTGGTCCAGTACTTCCCTAAATCCATTTTTTAAGGTTTTCATTCATACTTGTATTAGTTTCCTAAGGCTGTCATAACAAATTGTCACAAACAGGGTGACTTAAAACAATAGAAATTTATTTTCTCAGTTCTGGAGGCTGAAAGTCCAAAATTATGGCCACCCTCCCTCTCCAGGCTTTAGGAACAAATCCTTCCTTGCCTCTCTCTAACCTTTGGTGATAGCTGGCACTCCTGGCTTGGCTTAACGCTGTACCACTCCAATCTCCACCTCTATTGTTACATGGCCTTCTTTCCTGTGTATCCGGGTCCAAATTTCCCTCTCTTAAAAAGGTACCAATCACTGGATTAGGGCCCACCCTAATCCAGTATGATCTCATTTTAGTTTGATTACATTTACACAGACCTTGTTTTCAAACAAGGTCATTCACCGGCACTAGGGGTTGAGACTTGTTTATTTGGAGGGCTACAACTCAACCCATAACTGAGTTTAAAAAAAATAATAATAAAATAAGTGTGTCCTATTACTATATATAGTAAGACTCTAAATCTGGTTTTGTATATACCATATCTTATAGAAATTTCTTAAAGCTTCTGTCCTGATGGCAGCATAGTTTTCTATTTTGTAGCTCTGCTATTGAGGTAACCTAATCTTTCTTTGGCCATTTCAAATGGAAATTGGGTGGAAAGAAGGAGAGTGAAATATGTGGATACAAATCACCAACTGAAAGTGAAATAATGTCATTAACAGACTTTGTCAATATTCACTTATTGATAAATGTTCAATGGGATTCATCATGAGCACTAGGAGAAAATATCAGTGCCCTTTTTTTAGCTATTAAGGAAATACAGACAAAATGACCACTGATGTAAGAAAAAACTTCTGCCCTGAGGTTTCACTGAGCCACAACTCAAGGCGCATTCCTTCCCTCCAGTCAAGAGTAGTCTTCCCCCAGAGAGCTCGTTTAGGTGCCTAGCACAGAAAACATCTAAGAGTGTTTCTCAAAATTTTTCTAATGTCAGTAAAAATGGAAAGACAATGTGTAGTGACATTTTGTCATTGTTCTAGCTGAAGGGCGATGGGAAGCCTTGAGGCACTTGTCGAGCTTCAGGAGCACTGTAGAGTGGGCACCGAGGATGAGGCTGATGGCCAGACCTGGGGAGAGATGAGGCACCTTCTCTGCCCCCACACCCGACCAGGCACCGTTCATAGGTTAACTCACGTAATCCTCACACACGTCTACAAAGTGAGTGGCAGCAATTCTGTTTTCACAGATGAGGAACCAGGCTCCAAGGCATTGATTTGCCCACTGTCATATACCAGTTAAGTAACAGAAGCAAAGTAGGAAGGGTGGATGCAGCAGTAAGTGCTGGGCTGAGCAATGAGACAGGGATGATATACCTTAGACACAGCTTGAAATCGCACTTATTCTAGTCTTGCCTCTGCCAAGCACCAACCAAATGAGCAACTTTGAGCAAGTTACTGTACTTATCTTCTCCGAGCTTGTCAACTCATCTGCAAAATGGTGTTAAATGAGACAAAATATGTAATACCTGTTTCAGGAGAACATTAGTTCCCAACCTAGAAGGGGAAATGTCCCCAAGGGAATTCTAAACTGCCTAACTTTGTTGTATGGAAACTTTTTCTTTTCATTCTCAAAGTACATTCGCATACTTTAACCTGGCCACATGCTTTAACTTTAGTCAAAACTGGTTAGGAAAGTCTAACCCCCACTCCACTGCTCAAACAGAAGGAACAGCTTCAGAAGCACTGAGAAATCTTCCCAAGGTTACAGAGCTCCAGCTGGAACTGGGCTCCGGATCACCTGACTTCTGGTTACAGCTAAGCCCAGTGGAGCAGTCCCACAGCACTGCATTTGCTGAATTACAAAGTGCTGTAGCTGTACATCAAAGCCAAAAGCCATAATAAGCTGCTGTGACAGCACTTTTGGGTTGAGTTTCCACTGACCTGTTAGCTATCCACCCTGACCGAGGCATCAGCTATCTCAGCCGCTCCATGTACAACATGGAGCTTCAATAAAGAGCCAGGTGGGGACTATCCATCAGTGTCACCTGCTGTGTCTAGAGGGCCTCTTGGAGACAGGAGTTGTGAAGAATAATCACATAAGCAGGTTCACATAAACATTTAAATTGCCAGTCCATGGACACTCACCCACTCAACCGCACCTTTCACAAAGGGCCTTATCTAGGAAACAGAACTGAAACACCCTCTCCCCTTGGTCCCCACAAAAAGCATAGAGTAGTTATAAATTGGAAATGATGTGCAGTTAATAAAAATTATCTGTAAGGCTTACTATCATTTCTTACTTCCCGCATTCAGGTTTCTACATCTGCTACTTAACAGTATAACACACACAGACACAAAGACACAGAATCTAACCCAGGTTCAGATTGTCGGTATACGTTTATCTTGACTTTCACAGAAAACAAGGCACATGTGAACTCTTTCTCCCCATTTGGATCCAAATCAATAATTTTTGAGAGTCTGAATACTAGGAGACAAGCTCCAGAGTAATGCTCAGTTAAAATGCCGCACAGCCAGCCTCATTTCCATGGCAGCATTTTAATCTCCTGAGTGTTAAACCTTCTGTGGCGGGAATCCCTTACTTACTATTCCCCTCATGTGCAGTCTGCACTATTAGCAGCTTAAACGTGAGCCATGCTTTATGCCAAGGTGATCTCAGGCTATTGCACACATTACTCAGATTTTGCATATAGGGGAAATAAATCTCAATGACCCTAAAATCTCGCCCTCATAATCAGTTTACTTTCTTATGACTGCATCTCTCTTAGGACTGTTTGGGGCTTTGCTGCAACAAATAAGTTAATGTATGAAAGTAAATAGATGGGCTTGACTGCATTCTGGGATTTTATAAAGCAACTCATTTTGGAAATTGTAAGTGAGGTTTTGACTACAAATTCCCCAAAGGCATGAATTAAGAATGGGAATTTGGTTCCCACTGTTGTCCCAAAGAAGGACAATAATTACAGTTCTAACTCACAAGTGGCCTGAGAATCCAATCAGTAGCACTGAGGTTCTAAATGCTAATTCCAGGATGGTCTCTAATTCACTTTATGATTTTGCACATCGGTTAACAGCTCCACATTGGGCTGGAGTTTTCATTTGCCTCACAGGTTTGATATAAGAAATATTTGTTCAAAGTGAACATGTTGTTTTTTACTACCCACTAGAGAGTTTTGTGCCTTGTCTTAAAGAAAAGTTCAAGGCTCAGTTCAACTTAAAAACAACAAATTGTGAGGGAGAGGGGTGGGTGGAGATGGAAGAGGGGATAAGAGGGATAAATGGTAATGGGAAAAATACAACAAAAAAAGAAAAGATTTTAAAAATAACAAACTGTGAACTGATCACTTCCAGTAATTGGGACTTCACTAAAGGTGGTATGCTAGGGGTGAGGTTGGGGTTAGACCTCCCCTTCTTTTCTGAAAACTGTTCCACAGTGGACCTCTCTATGCAGGTACCATGCCACAATTCTGCTCCCACACTCCACTGCCGACCCCGTCCTAAGCCACGGTGAGCAGAGTACATATCTGATCCAAAGGAAAGCCATCCTGAGATTCAGCTGGGACACTGTCTACCAGACACTGTCTCCTAGAAATTTGAAATTAAAAGGCAGTGGGCCTCATCATACATTGCTGGTGGGAATGTAAAATGATGCAGACACTGTGGAAAACAGTATGGCATTCCCTCAAAAAGTTAAACATAGAATTACTGTATGATCCAATAATTCTACCCCTAGGTATATATCCCGGAGAATGGATAATATATGTCTCACACAGAAACTCGTACACAAATGTTCATAGCAGCAGTATTGATAACAGCCAAAAAGCAGAAACAACACAAATGTCCATCAGCTAGTGGATGTATAAACAAAATGTGGTATATCCATAAACTAGAATGTAATTTAGCCATAAAAAGAAATGAAGTGCTGTTACATGCTACCACATGGATGAACCTTGAAAGCATTATGCTAAGTGAAAGAAACCAGATCCCAAAAAACATACATTGTATGATTGCATTTATATGAAATGTCCATAATAGGAAAATTTATAGAAACAGAAAGTAGATTAGTGGTTGCCAGGGAACAGGGGAAGGGACAATTGGGACTAGTTGCTAATAGGTACAGGGTTTCTTTTAATGTGATGGAATTAGATGGTGATGGATGGACACTGATAAATATATTAAAAATCACTGAAGTGTACAGGATAAGATGGTGCATCTTACAGTATGTGAAATATCTCAATTAAAAAAATACTACAGGGTGGAGCAAAAGTAGATTTACAGTTGCTAGTATGGAAATAATGCAATAATTAATAACTAATAATACAAGAATAAGCACTGTTTTGTGTACTCATAACTGTAAACCTACTTTTATCCCAGTCTGTATATTAAAAAAGAAAGCAATGGGATTAAGTCAGATATTTATAGGCTCTGGACTGAGAACATCTTATAACTCAAAGACTGAGGATATCATTTAAGAGCATCTATAATGAGCCACATACAAGCTAAGCAGAGAAAGTGTGCAGGGGAAACAGAAGCAGCAGATAATCTGGGAGCAACGGAGACAAGGTGACTGGCAGCCCTCAGGAGTGAGAAGCTCCCCAAGTCCTAGTGCGGATCCTTGCGATACCCAGCTGAATAGCCTGCCCTTGGGAGATACTGCTATACCTACTTAATAGATCCCCCCTCGTGCTCAAGCTTGTTTGAGAGGATTTCTGTTACTTGGAACTGAGTGATCCCTGCCTAAGACCAATACCAAGCAAATGGCAGTACAATTAAAGCATCTATTCCCCTCCTCGCTCCACCAAAAAGTTAAAAGCACTTTCCAGATCTCTCAGGACATGCATATGAAAAAGGAAATACCCTCAATTATCAGTCCTGATTCTGTGAAGAAAAGGAAAGCTCACTTTCACTTGCAGAGCTGGGAAGCCCAAACATAGCAGGAGCTTAGAGTAACAGATGTCTAACCCGAGGGACAGGGGACATGGAGGGCCCAGCAAATGCTGGTCTCACCTGAATCTTCAATCAGTGCTTAACGGAAGCCCCTCCCTTCAGAGCAGCTGCTAACTTCCCAGAGAACTCCTCTCGAGTTTTTTTCCTCCACCTTACCTACCCTGAGGATACTCTTATTCCCCACTTAGGGCCTAAATGGTAAATCTTGGGGAGGACAATAGCTCAAATATAGTAGAGAGGGTTAAACCATTCGAAAGTCTGTCCTTTTTTTTTTTTTAACCTACATAAGATCTTAGTTTTTCTCCCAGAGTATAAAGTAATATGATATATGGCAAGAGAAAGGCTTGGTGAACACTCTCTCTAATAGCTTCCATGAAAATTAACTTTCATTGATTTGCTATTAAAATTCTACATCCATAACTACTTTGTATAATGATTTACTGGGTAAGGCTGATTTTGAGTCATGAGCTGGCAGGTGCATAGGTACATTTATAGCAGAAGAGGCAATCCTTTTAAGGATGCTAGGAGATGCCTAACTGAGAATCACTATTCACCTCAAGGCTCCTGAACATTGGAATCTCTACATCTTGCAGAGAGGCAGTTGGTAGAAACCAGTGCTTGCAAAATCAGAATGTTGCCTGTGAGGTCATCAGACCTGGGTCTAACCCTAATTTGAATAATTACATTTCATTCCACCCTGAGTCAGTAGAGGTCCCTGATTAATAACCAGCATTTGTTACGTGCCAATGAAGTGTTTGCTGCTATAAATAGACAGAGTTAACAATCAAATTAACTATGGGAACTGGCAAGATGAACACTCCATTCAGGGAGAAAGATAGATGGCGTTTCTAAGGTTCGTGAGCACTGAGCTGTCCCTGACCCTAATCCATTAGCAGTTATTGTCAAAGTTCACTCTGTTAACCCTCATTTTTTAAAAAAAAAAATCCTCCCAAATGATGCCACCTTTTCTTCTTGGGAGCAGGTATTTCAGCAATAAGTATTCTGTGATGATATGATAGAACCTTGAGGGGGCTAAGGAGAGGCATGCTGCAGAAGCGTGTATCGCTGTCATTCTAACACTCCTATCCACTCACTGTCCCCAGCCTGTGGGCTTGCTGCCCTCAGTGACCAAGCCCTTGACTCTGTGGCCAGGCAGGAACAATTCTGCCATCCCCTGTTTCACATCAGAGCTTAACTCTCGTGGAATTTCTTTGATGCTTTCTTTTACCCAATTATAATGAAATAAAATCCAGGATAGGACAAGCCTCCTGGAAAAAGAGTGTGTTCTATTCGGTGATTTATAAACTGAAGTTCACAATCTTATTTCCGTCTGGGAATATATTAAATTAAAATAAACTTTTTGCCCCCTCATATTTTACTTGCAATAATGTGTTTCCTTTCCTTATCTAGGTCCCCAACAGAAGATGCTTGAGCCCTGGAGTACCGGGCCATCTTAGCTGTGACCTCACCAGTGAGCCAATCTCTGGCATTTATAGAGGGTCTAGGAGACAGGATCTTTGTTGTTCACACCTTATGTAAATGCCTATACAGTATCTTCGTGAGTCCAGGGTCTGAGGCACATCTTCATATTTGACCTTAGAGAATGTATATCTCTTCTTGTTATCATCATATCTTTCTACTGAGTAGTTGTGTTGGGCCTCTACCTTCACTGCTGTGTCAGATGTCACTAATAGTGAACTAATAATGACAAAATGTCATTCCCATAGATTTACTCAAGCATCTGCCACCACTGAGCACCTTTTACATTTCCATCTTTAAGTTCTATCTAACTCTTCCCTTGGTATAACTAACATTCTTTTGGTTTTCTTTAACCTTCATGATAAGGTTGCTTGATTTGTCAAATAAAACCTTGGGGCATACAGTTAATTTTGATTTCAGGTAAATATGCATGGGACATATTTATACTAAAACATTATCTGCTGTTTATCTGAAATTCAAATTTAACTGGACATCCTATATTTTATCTGGCAACCCTACTTGGTGATGATATTCCTCTGCCACTTTCCATCCAGGCTTTAGTGTTTGTTCCCATTATTGCCTTTATCTTCACTTGCCCCCACTCTGAATTATCTATTCTACTAGGCTCAACTATCATATCCCTTCTAAATCACCTCCCTCCCTTCTCTGAACTCCTTAAGCCTATTCAGCAATTTAATATGCCTCCCTGTCACATAAATCTCTTCTATTGTATTAAATTATTATTTGAATCGTTCATGTGTTTATTATTTATATTTTGCACTTGATTTTAAATTTCTGGAGGTGAGGGTAGTTCCTTGTATCCCAATACCTCCAATGAGACTTCCTTCCATGGGTGGGTTGTCAGCAAATGTATAAAATTCTATATCCTTTGGTTTCCACTCTTCCAAACCATCCCTTACATTTTTATACAGTGTTACTTGGAAATCTTACCACTACACGTCCTTAGTGCATTTACTCTTCTACACTCCTGGGTGTTACACCTCTTCATAATTCCATCTCTTCCAGCTCCTCACTCTCAGCTGATGGCCTCATTTCGTACATTGCTGAGAAAAGAGAAGCATTCAGAGAAAACTTCCATACTTTCCCACTTGTGTCTGTACCCATACCTTCCATCTTCATTCCACCTATGACAATGGACCTCTCTGTGCTCCTTTCCAAAGCTACCCTCTCCCTTGTTCAGTGGACCTCATCTTCCCCACAGACTCAGGTCATCACCAGCAATTCTCCCTTCTCTGCTCTATACAGTGCTCTCCCTTTTATGGGGATATTACCGTTAACATGTGCTAATATTTCCCTTTTTAATAAGCAAACAAACAAACCTCCCTACCCCTTGATATCAAATTACTTTCCAGCTGCCACACTATTTTTTGGCCCCCTTTCCAACAAAGGTCTTCCACAGGGTCTGTATTTTCTGTCTCCACTTCCTTTCCTAACATTTTTTCCCGAATCTATTGTAATCAGGATTTTGTCCCACCTACACCTAAAGTGCTTGTTGTCACGTTATCTATTAATGACTTCCAAAGTGTCATGTTAAATGGAAACAATTTGGACTCACCTAACCCAACCGGTCTGCAGTGTGTGAAATGAGTTCATTGCTTTAGTAATTGTCCTTCTCTTTCCTGTGTAGTAAGTTTTGAAACATCCCTGGAAGGGCATCTTCCCTCAGCTTCAATATCACCACTCCCTTTGGTTTTATCCTCCTACCTCACTGGCTGTTTCTTCTCAATCTCTTCTGCCTATTATTTCTCATGTTCCTGACCCCTAAAAGGAGGAATAACCAAGGGCTTAACCTATGTTTTATCTATACTCACTCTGAACCTATGCTTTATCTATACTCACTGGTCCCAAGGCGATCTCATCCAATCCTATACACTTAAATACTTTCTATATGTTAGCAATCCCCAATATTTTTGTCTCCAGACTTTTTCCTGAACTCCAGACTTCTATGTTCATTTGTGTGCACAGCATCTCTACTTGGAAGTCCACAATGAATCTTATGTCAACTAAACTGGTTTTCCTACTCTTACCCCAAATCTGCTTCTACCACAGAATTCACCACATTAATAACTCTTAAATCGTTCTTCTAGTCACTCATATTAAAAACCTTGAAGCCATTCCTGACACATCATTTTCCTCCACACTCCACATCCGATCAATCAAAATCCTGTTATGTCTACCCTCAAAATGTATTCAGAATCTGACTTTTCTCACTAGCCCCACCTCTTGCCTGTATTATTAAAACAACCTTGGTTTACCTATTTCCACTCTTGCTCTCCCAACCATCTAGTCTCCATGTAGCAACCATAATGATCCTTTTAAAACAGCCTTTTAAACATAGCCCTTTTAAAACATAGTTACAACAGGCATCGTGCAGAAGGATAATTAAATCCTCTTGTAAAACTCTCCAAAGGCTGTCTACCTCAAAGTATCTCTGTCACTGGTCTACAAGGCCACATGATCAGCCTTCCCATAACTTTCTGACCTCCAAACCTCTCCTCTGCCGTACTGGCTTCCTTGCTGTTTTTTGAAGATACCAAGCAAACTACTTGGGATTGCTTTTTACTTGCTATTTTCTTGGCCTGAAATAATCATTCCCTAGATACCTATTACTTCCTTCACAGCTCTGCTCAAAGATTACCTTATCAGACAGGCCTTTCCTGAAGACTTTATATAAGATAACATCCTTTCTCTCTTCTCTTCTATCTCGATCCTTATTCCCACCACCCACCCTGTTTAATTTTCTCCACAGTAATCCCATGTCAGGACAGAAGTTTGTTTCATTACTATTTCCCACACTAGAATGTAAGCTGTACCTGAACAGGAACTTGGTCTGTATTGTCATTGCTGTATGTCTGTACCTAGACCTATGCCTAAAACTTGGTTAACATCCAACAAAGTTTCATTCATTTAACAAAATTTCATTCTTTCAACAAACGCGCATTGACCGTTTACTATGAACCAAGTGTTTTCCTAAGCACTGCAAAGTAGAATGTACAGCCTGGAGAACAAAAAAGTCCTGTCCCTAGTACTTAACAGCTGTGTTGCCTTTGGCATGTAAACATCTTCCTTAAATTTTGCGTTGATCAGCACATTAGGTCAAGACAACATCCACTCTGTACGGTGATTGAAAAGAACAGGTAAGATAATGTTTTTACCTGGATGTGCTTTGTAAATATTCTAGTGCTATGTAAATGTAAATCCTTACCAATGTGCATAACAACTTTATGAAGCAGATAGGGCAGTATTTTTACAGTAGTCCCACTTTTTTAATTAAAAAAAATCCTAAAAGTGAAGTGAGTTTCTCCCTAATCAGAACTAGTTAGTAGCAGAGCCAGAGATATATCTCAGGTCTTTATGCCTGTGTTCTAGCTCTATTTTCTTGCTACTCTTCCTTCCACACAGTTCAATGAATGTCATATAGTTTAATGTAATGATGTTTATGAAGACTTTCAAATGTCTTTGGCAAAAGATCTAGAGAAGTAGTTCTATTAGTTTTCTAGGGCTGCCATAACTACTACAAATTCAGTGCCTTAACACAACAGAAATGAATTCTCTCACAGTTTTGGAGGCTCTAACTTTGAAATCAAGGCCTCAGCAGGGCCATGCTCCCTTTGAAGGCTGTAGGGAAGAATCTTACCTTGGCTCTTGCCAGATTCTGGTGTTTGCCTGAAATTCTTGGCTTTCCTTGGCTTGTAGAAGTCTCACTCCAATTGCCTTCCTCCATTGGCACATGGCTTTCTCCTTATATGTCTGTATGTTTGTGTCCAAATTTCCTTTTCTTATAAGGACACCAGTTATTGGATTACGGCCCATCTGAATCCAGTATGTCCTCATAATAACTTGATTATATATGAAAAGAACCTTTTTCTAAATAAGGCCATTTGCACAGGTATTGAGAGGAAGAGGTTTGAACATCTTTTGGAGGGACACAGTTCAACCCACAACAGCATTTGAAGGGCCTAGATGTTTTTAAAGAGCATGCCAGGGAGAAGGGTAACATTGTTGGAAGCTATGCATGCCCAAAGACAGTCCAGCTGTGCATGGATCAGACACATACCATAGTTTGCCTTGCAACAGATAAACAAAAGCAAGGAGACTCAACCTAAAGGCATGAAATTGTCATCCTGGTAGAAAAGGGTTTGGCAAAGTGCTCTGGTTTCTCTGCAAGGCAGATTGATTCATAAAGTAATCTACCTTAATCAGCATTATATAATCCCTCAAAAGGACGAGAAATGGAAGCAATGATGCAAGCAGGGCAGAGCTCAGGGAAAAATCTTGCCCTACATTGTTACACAGCGATACTGCGCAGCTGGCACACCTTTCAGCTTGCTCTGCCTCAAGCACCTCGCCTGGCAACTAACCCAATTTAGTCAGACCTTCCAATGTTAAGAGAGGTTCTATATTTAGGCAATGCTTCCTGCCTGAGGATGAACTTTACTGGCTGCAGTGTCATACTTTAACATAGCTCTGTTCCTGCCCTTTGTTTTTGTTGGGGAAACCAGCAGCCTTCTCTGACATATGAACTTAAGGTATTTTTAGAGCGAGAGAGACCCCAGCTCATCTAATTCAACTCTTTTTGCAGCATCCAAGTGGAGACTTTGGAGCCACCACCTGGGTGTGAATGGGAGCCCCAACAATTCCTAGCTGCTCACCTTTGGACCAATTCCTTAACTTCTCTGTGCCTCATTTTTCTAACCTGCAAAATGCAGACAATACATTGTAGTATTTACCTTAAAAGGTTATTGAAAGAAGTAGATCCATATAAAGCACTTAAAGCAGAGCCTGGCACATAGCTAATACGAAAGAAATTTCAACCATTATGATTTTCATTGTTTCAGATGAGCACACTAAGGCTCAGAGAGACATGATGTGAACTGCCTGGGTTAACCAGCAATCTAGTCCAGTCAGAGCTGGAATTGGTCCATTGGGTGATACCTCTCATTTGGTCCACAGTTAGCAAACTTAAAGTCACTCCTTTGAGCTAAATAAAAAAGGTAAGAGTCACACCTCACCAGCTCTGGCTTTAATTTGTTTCCCAGATTACCTGATTGTCACTGTGAAAGTCAGGAGACGGACCTAAGGGGATGAGGAGATAACAGCAACAGCAAATTATATTGAAGGGGTGTGAGATTAAAGGCCAGGAAATCGCTTAGTGGCCATTACAGGAGTCTAGGTGGTAAATAAATGGGAAAGGAAGGAAAAATGGGGAAACGAAGTTTATTAAAAATAATAACAAATCAAGGATGTTTATTACCAGGAAAAGTACAAGGCAACCAAGTGAAAATATAAGTGTCTTCCTGGTTAAACCACTTAGTGTGTAAGATTCGTTTGGTAAAAGCATATGGTCTCTTCAGCCAGTTAGAAGTGAGGAGTAAAATCGATCTGTTGAGGTGCCCAGGTGGAATGGTAGGTATCAGGTTTCAGTAACCACTTCAGTTATGGGGCGGGGCAGAGATGTGGGTGGCTGAGGGGGAAGAACTACAGGAAGATTTATTCCTTCACTCTGTCTACGCAATTGAGGGCTGACAGCCCCACGAAAGCACCCTGACCTTCACAGTTTAGAAGACCCTGGTGTGGCACCTAAAAGCCAGGTATCTTGGGAAAAGCTACAAATGAATTTTCCACAGGAAAAGGAAGGAAACTAATATTTTAAAAAATATCTCTGAACTCCAGGCATGTTAATTCATGTAATGACACTCTTGGGTCCTTCATCAGACCGGAAATGACACAGGGGTTAAGTGAAGGTGTCCCTACTTTATAGAGATGAGGAAGTATTGATAGAACCTGGTAGATGATTGGATGTGGGAATAAAGGAAAAGGAGGCCTTAAGGATGATGCCCAAATGGAAGGCTGAGTTTGGAATTAACAAAGTACATCCACTCCTCATTTCTCCAAAGCATCTTAACAGACGAGTAAACACAATAGAAAATATTTGTTTTTCATACCTGTTCTCTTATTTAATCCTCAAAATATCCCCACTAGGTGGATTTGTTCTTATCTTTATTTTACAGATAAAGAAATCAAGATTCAAAGAGGTCATAGAACTCTGGTATCCTGATATCACATTAAGAGACTTTCCAGTCTGTCAGAGTGACAGCAGTGAGCCTTGTGGGGAAGGGGAATGGAGGAAGCTACACGCAGACAGAACCTGAGTCTTCAAATGCCATATCCAATTAGCAGAAGCAGAACATTCTAGCTTCACTCGATTTTTACTAGGTTTGGGGCCCTCAGAATGTGGGCCCTTGGAAAATCCTGGAACAAATTCATTCATTCATTCATTCATTCATTCGTAGATATTTTTTAGTGTCTGCTATTGCAGTCTTGTCAAGGACAACACAAAGTTTCAGCGCTTTGGCACCTAGCTTATGAGATAACTAACAAATAAACAAATGAAGTATCTTCAGAAAGTGCTACAAAGAAAGTAAATGTGAGGCAACTGGTACAGGGGATCTGAGAGGGTGTTCACGAGGTGGGTGGGTTGCGGAACACACTCTACCTCCATAGCACCAAAAAGTCTTGGGCAGGAAAGAGTCAGCCTTGCTGAGATTTGGGCAAAGCACTTTCCAGGCAAAAAGAAGAGCAGATAAAAGGTCTGAGGCTGAGTTGAGTCTGAGCCAAGGTAGGACAATAGGTGATGAGGCTGGAGGAGCAGGCAGGGGCCAGTCTACGTAGGTCTTGACATTCTCAGAAGTTTAGATTTTATTCTAAGTTCAAAAGAAAACAAGTGGAGGGTTTCAGGCAAAAGAGTGACATTATTTGATTTATGATTTTAAAAGATTCCTCCTGCTGCCATGTGATCACAAAGCAGCATGAATGACAGACAGGAGATAGAGTACTCTACAGCCTAACATGAGAGATGATGTGGCTTGGATCAGGGCGAAACCAATGGAAATGGGGAAAGGTGGATGGATATGATATATCCCATATGGTGAACAGAGCGCTAATGGACTAGATGTGGAGAATGGCCAAAAATAAAAAAGGTCTCAAGCAAGAACTGTTATCTATTGTGGTGAAAGAGAGCATTTTTAGGCCTAGGATGTGGTAAAGCAAGGCAACCAAGCTGGTATAGAGATTAGGAGAGACTCAAGTTTTGGAGGCTAAATTAAACTCAAGCTCTAGTTCCACCATTAATAACTGTGTATATCTACATCTGTAGAATGGTAGTAGTGAGTGTCTCCTAGAATTTTTACTAGCTAATCCATGGAAACACTTAAAACAGTAGTAGTATATCTTAGGTGCTCAATAAATGTTAGATTATTATTATTATTATTAATTATTTCATTAAGAATTATTTACAGGGAATCAGCTGTCACTTCTTTGTTCTCTTCCATGCTTAGCTCTGGGTCTCTTATTTCTTATTACACACCTAATCACACCATCTTCACTGATCTGATCATAGTATTTCTTTGAGTTGGATCCACAAAAGAAAGGCAATTGATCAACCGCTCTCTGGTGTTTACCTCATCCCAGCAGGCACAAGGCTTCTGAGTCTGCCCCAGGAACCCTTCCCAGGGATGTCTGACATATTTACAGGGCACCGCTGGCCAACTCTGCCCAAGCCAACTAGGATTTCCTCAACTATGTTTGGTGTATTCCGAAGCACAACTTAAGTGTTAATGCTATATAGTAGATAAGAAAGCTTAGTTATTCATGGTAGTGTCATGTTGTGACATAATTGCATTAATTATCTGCCAGACCAGCATCTTTAAAACAATTTTTAAACCATGACCTATAATAAAAAATATATCATAACCCAGTAAACAGTGTGTAACAGAAACCAACCATCATGAAACAGCATTTATTCTTACTACATATGGCACACTCTGAATATTTCCTGTCCTGTTTCCTCCACCAGCTTTTGTTTCAAATTCCGGTCACAACCTATTAAATTGATTCCATGACCTCTTAATGGGTCCTGACTCAGTTGGCAAAGCTAAGCTGAAGGGCAGAGGCAAGCAGATTGTTTTACACAGTTTCTGTTTCTCTCCCCTCACGCTGTGCAGTTCGCTACGATCTGCATGGGTTTGAACTCTCCACATCTGTAAAAGGCACTCATTGCCTGTCATTTTTCAAAGGATGCTTCTAACTTAAGTGTTAGCCCATCTGTTAAGACCTATTTATTGCTTTTTAAAAGAAAAAGAATTAAAAGCAAATTAGGAATTCCAGGCTTACTCTAACCAGGATTTTTTCTCCATTTTGTAAACCCCTTCCATCTATCTGTCTGCCCTCTTTTGGACAAAACTCAAATAGGGGCACACATCTCATCAAATCAAACGTGGGAACTTTGTTTTTTTTAAGGAGAATTAAAATCAGATTTAACAAAATGAGTTGTTTGTTTTGTTGCTTTTTCTTCTGGCCTTTGTAGAAACATGGACCTCAATTTAGCACAGAGTGTGTGTGGTAGCCCTCCAGGGACAGCCCTCAGGTGCACTAAAGTAAATGTGGGTAACACAGCTCCTCTGGGGCAGAGATTAGTGGTGGATTAAAACACCACTGGGCAGAGTGGGGTAGACCAAGAGCTTTAGCTCTGAACCCCTTCAGACTAGGAAGTCCAGAGTGAGGACGATGATCTGACCTGACTTATCTCTCTCTCTCCCACAAAGCCTATTTCAGAGGAGCCCAATACCCTTCAATGCCATTCCCCTGGCAAGTTCATCTTTGACAAGTTCTCTCTTGACCTACCTAACTTTGAGACTTGAAATAATAGCTGTCTAGCCACTCTCCAAAGATCTTCTAAGAATAATCAGTAATTAAAGGCCATATGTAAGTAGATAGAGAGACGGAACAGGTATTGCCCAGCTATCAGATGACAGAGCCCTGAGGTCTGTTGGAGAGGCCTCCCTTTCCCCACGGGATGGGTGGCCTCGGGACTGCAGCCTCGGACTACAACCCTACCACCACCGAGGATGCCTCACACAGAGGCGCGGCTGGCGCTATGAATTGGTTCAGAGCAGACTCTGAAGTCAGGCAGACCCTGGCTTTAAAATTTAGATATGTATGACCTTCAACAAATCCCATACTCTCAGTTTCCTCCTTGCTGGGGGGTTAAATGAAAACAAATCATAGAGAGCACTTAGCGCACAGTGGCCAAAAGGAAGCCCACAATGGCTGATGCTATTATTATTGTCTTTGTTATTGTTATGAAAGGAAGACACTTCACTCAAGTGGAAGTATCTTGTAGGTAATAGAACGATCAAAATGTTAGACGAATCTGTAAAAAAAGAAGAAAGGGGACACATGTAAAATGAATAGGATGACAAAAACAAATGCTTACACTTGAAAAGCAATGACACAAAAGGGATGGGTGAAGGTGAAAAATTAAAGCTGGAAAATTATTTTAAATGAATCAGTTTAATGTCTCAGTGCGAAGTCCTTATTTAATCATGCATGTGTCTTCTTACCTAATCATGGAAGCAGAGGCTTATTTTTCAATTTCCGTTCACATTATTTTAATCTCTTCTTGTCACTTTCTCATTCTAAAGAATCTTCCTCCACAAGAAAGCTAATATTTGTTTGTTGAAATTATGCTTGTTATAGACTCTACCACATCTTCTCCACGAACGCCTTATCATGCTCTGTGATGTTAAGTCACCTTCTGTGGCTCTCTGATCAATGTACCTCTTGAGTAGTACTTGGGTGTTCCATGCTTAATGTCTGAAATAGAACTAATTATAAGGGGGAAAGGAGATCTTCAAGTTCAAAGACCCAAAGAGTAAAAATAACTGTGACAACATTTTTAGGTGAGTTTTAGCAGCAACTCTTTTCTGGTAGCATAATCTATCTAGCTGGTTTACTCATTCACAAATAAGAATCTTATCTCTAGTTTTCGATTCAGTTTACTGACTCTTGCAATATCTTCCAGGTATTTTTTAATGCAAGACTTCTAAAATATCTTTCCTAACTACCTAGGCAGACACCTTTCAGTCCAAGTCAATGCAGTTCTAGTATACATGTATTTATGGAAAATGGAATATATTCAGTTGTATTTTCCCATGATTTTTTTTTATTGCAAAATTCCTTATCCTTATGTCTGATTGATCAGCACTTGGCAGTAGTTCCCCCAGACTCTCCATCAAGTAACAATGGCCAGTAATTAATATGTGCCAGGAAATTGTAACTTAAAGAGATTCTGCTATTTAAGAAAATTTATTTGTAAAGTATTACTTTATAACATAAATACATTTCTAATTTATCTAAGTTTATATTTAGATTTCTGTAGAGTACTTTTCTTAAAGTGAAACCTCAAGGCTATACCAGAAAGCCCCTATTAAAATTTCGGTAATATCTCTTCCTTGCAGTCTGGGCAAGATATTTAGGTTATCAGAACGTCAGTTTTCTTATCTATTAATGGCAGTGATAATATCCACCTTGAGTGTTGTGAGGATTAGAAGTGATAATGTTGCTGGCACATAGCAGGCACTTAATAAAGACCAGCTATTATTATAAACAGAGTTGCCACTAGAAAATAAGAGGCTGGTGAAGTTAAACAATAATGTCCAGGTGGAAAATAATTTTTTAAATGGAGTACTCAGGAAGAACTACTTTTCATGAATCAATCAAATCTCTGTGGTGATAAATCATTCAGACTGAGCAGCCAACCATTGGCTACTGACTGGTGTGGCTCTTTGGGGGAAACCTGGAAAATTGGGACTTCTGTCTCATTGGAGAACTTGCCATTACTCCTGTCATTTAGTAACCAACCTTGTTTGAGTATTATCTGGATATGGTCCTTTATTAAAGATTAGTACTGATGTTTGTTTTATGATGATCAAGCAGGATTAAATCAGATAATGCAAGGCTGGCGCCTTAAGTGCCCACTTCATATTGTTATTTCCTAGCTGGTAATAATGATTAGAATCCTTGGACCTGGACAACAGGGTAGGGATTGACTGTGGGAGTGCGGGGGAGACTGAAGAGAGCAATAGGGGAAAATTGGGACAGCTGTTATAGAACAACAATAAAAAAATCTTTATAAAAAAGAAATATGATTAAATAAGGTGACCCTGGAACCCCTGAATATCTTCTATTTTTAATATTTCATGATTTAAACCCAAAAGATACTTGCATGATTTACTGAAAACTATGCAAAGTCTTGAATCTACAATTACAAAACACGAAGTATTCCTAAAGCTGAAGTTTTTATCTTTTTTAACTCATTTGTCCACAAACCTGACCTGAATGGCTGGGAAGCTATTTATAGTCCTTACATATTTCACTGAAGAAATATTCACGCATTTGATTACAGGGTGCTTGCCACAGAGTCTGCTGGCCGTTATATAAGATACACGTATTGTGTAAATCCCTTACAGTGACCTATAAATGCTATAATCCAGGATCATTTCTGGAAAGGCCTGAGATTCACCCATCACCAGCTTTTTTCCTACAGAAAGCATGGCACTGCACTTTGCCTAAGGCAACCTTCCCCATTCACCTGATTAGATTCTGGTGAAGTACGTTCCTGCCTTGTAGTTCTTCCTGCAACCCAGGTTTTAGCCATTTGACATGGTGAAGGAAAAGATGGGGAAAAGTAAGGAAACAAAATTAAATCAGTAAATTTGACTAATTATCAGCTGCTTGGGGAAAAATTGATGAAAAAAAAACCTATTGATATTATTGGGGAAAAAAATACCACCACAGGATTTAGGCATCATGTGGACATTTCACACACAGACACACAAGCACACCCTTCTAAAGAACTTCCACAGGTTATTGTCCCCTAAGAAGCTATGTTGTCTTTAAAGAAATATGCCAATTTTTACAAATGAGAAAACCGAGACCCCGCAGTTTTCTAATTCCCATGGGCAACATCAATAACAACAACAACATTGTCTCTGTGTAAAAGAGGAAAGTAGCCCCCTGATCCACAGACATATCCACAGAGATGCCCCTCACTGACAGGGACGTGTTCCAAGACCCCCAGGGGATGCTGAAACTGCAGATGGTACCAAACACTACATTACTCTTTTTCTTATACACACACACCTATGATAAAGTTTAACTTATTAATTAGGCACAGTGAAAGATTAACAGCAATAAAATAGGACAATTATAATAGCATATCCTAATAAAAGTTATGTGAATATGATCTCTCTATCTCAAAATATCTTACTGTACTGTACTGACCTTTTCACTTAAAGGAGGCACTTTACAGCTTCTCCCGGGCATGTCTGAATTGTCTACACCGCTGTGCTTGCACTTTGGGGCCATTATTAAAATACGTAAAGGTTATCTGAACACAATCACTGGGACACCTCAGCAGTCAATCCACTAACCCAGGAGGCTACTCAGATAATGGGTGGAGAGTGCACAGAGTGTGGACATGCTGATGGAGGGATGACTCACGTCCTGGGCGGGACAGAAAGGGGACTTGACTCTCGAGATTTTGTTGGACTGCTCAGAAGGCACGTCATTTAAAACTTATGAATTGTTTACTTCTGGAATTTTCCATTTAATATTTTAAGACTGGGGTTGACCACAGGTTACTAAAAGCAGGGACAGCAAAACTGAGGCTAATGGGTAGCTACTGTATAGGTTATTGACGGACTCTGAAGTAGGGTGACTTACTGTGTCAGTTTGCCTGCAAATGAAGGATTTCCCAAAATGTGGGACTTGCAGTGCTAAAACAGGAAAGTTCGTAGCAAACTGTGAGGAGTCGTTTTCCCTACTCTGTTTCTGTCTTAGTCATGATTGTCTTCTACTCTTTTCCTGCTTAGAAAAGTAACCATTTCACTTTTGAGCAAGTGGCTAGAGTGTAAATTATAAAGAGAAGATGATTATAAAAACTAATTTCAGGTAACACATGTACCTGACTTCGTATTTAAACTTTATGCTATGCCAGTAAAAAGCACAGAACAAGACTGGAAAACAATTTGCTACTAATAGGCAGATTTTGTTTCTTTCTTCAAGCCTATCTCTATATTTTAATTCTTCCATAATGGTCATACATTATTATGCTTTAAAAAAGTCATCCTGCCACCACATGATCCTGCAATTTCACTCCTAGATATGTACCAAAAAGAATTGAAAATAGGGACTCAGATGCTTGTACATTAATGTTCATCATAGTATTATTCACAGTAGTCAAAAGGTGGGGACAGTCTAATTGTCCATCAACAGATGAATGGATAAATAAAACATGGTATATACATACAATGAAATATTACTTAGCTATAAAAAGGTATGAAGTTCTGATACATGCTACAATGTAGATAAACCTTGAAGGTTTTATGCTAAGTGATAAAAGCCAGAAATAAACATATAAACATTGTATAATTTCTCTTGAATGAAATATCTAGAATAGGCATATTCATTGAGATAGAATGGAAGTTACTAAGGGCTGGAGGGAGGGAGGATGAGAACTTATTGCTTCATGGTTAGAGAGTTTCTTGATTGGGGAGATAGAACGTTTTGAAAATAAATAATGGTGATGGTTGTACAATACTGTGAATGTAATTAATGCCACTAAATTTACACATTTAAAAATGTTTAAAATGGTGTATTTTATATTATATATTTTACTATAACAAAATATAGGCAAAGTATTTGAAGTGTATGGCTAACATAGTAATAGGATATTAAACGAGTTGGTGTGCTAAACCCAGAATTATACCTGATGATATATGAAATACACCTATCTCCTATGCCTTCCACATATTTCCCCTTTCTATACACAGGTCTCTAGTCAAAGATTAAGTATTTTCAAAATATAATTAGAGAACTCTCCTATATGCTCTATTAAAATAAGTTCTTTAGACATATGGGGGTGAGATTGTTTAAATATCAGAGAAGAGGCAGCTTTTCAACTCAAACTAATAAATAACATACTATATACTTAAGAACACCAATTTTTAGAAATATAAGTCATCCCTGAACTTGAGGTAACAAGAACACATCTCAGAGGTGAAATATACCAGGAATGGGCCTCTTTCAGGCATCATCCTGTAAGGCCCCCCAAACACTGAATCTTGTTTCCAATTATCCATTCATACAGTTACTCTGTACTAAATCACACCTAAAGAATACTTTTTGTATATACATATCCAATTGTCCCAGCAGATTTGTTGTAAAGATTATATTTTCTGGGGCTGGGTAAAAAACGGGAAGGAATTAAGAAGTACAGATTGTCAGTTACAAAATAGTCATGGGGATGTAAAGTACAGCATAAAGAATACAGTCAATAATATTGTAATGACTAAGTATAGTGCCGGATGGGTAGTTGACTTATCATGAAATCACTTTGTAAATTATATAAATATCTAACTACTATACTGTATATCTGAAACTAATGTAATATTGAATGTCAACAGTAATTGAAAATAAGTTGAATGGAGATATAATATTAGGGAAAAACAATAAAATTAACATTTTAAAAAAAGATTATGTTTTCTAATTGTTGCCTTGGCACTGTTGTTGAGAGTCAATTGACCATATGTATTAGGATATATTTTTAGATCTTCTGTTCCGTTGATCAATTTTTTTGTCTTCATGCCCCAAATCACATTATCTTGATCATTTTAGCTTTAAAATAAGTCTTGAAATCAGATACTGTATGTCCTCCAACTTTGTTCTGTATTACCAAAGTCAACTTCTCTACATTAGGTCTTTTGTGTTTCTATATATATTTTAAAATCAGCTTGCCAATTTCTATTCAAAAAAGCCTACAGAGATTTTGACATCTTAACAATATTGAATCATTCAATTTATAAACACAGTATAGCTCTCCATGTATTTAGGTATTTAATTTCTCACAATTAAATAATATGTAAGCTTTTAGGTCTCAAATTTAAAATATACATTTGTGACTTACCACAGTCTACTTTCAAGTAATATTATGCTACCTAATGTATATTATAAGACTCACCGCAGTATGCTTCCATTTTTCCCCTTTCATCTGTTGTGCTGCTGTGGTTCTGCATTTTATTTCTGCATACATTATTAATCATAAAGTACATTGTTATTATTTTTAAATAATCATTTTAGAATTTTAATGAGAAAAAAGGTCTTTTATATTTACTCATAAATTTGCCATTCCCAGTTCTTTCCACTCCTTTGTGAAGATCTAAATTTCCATCTATTATTATTTTCCTTTTCTGAAAATCTTTTGTTTATATTTCTTGTAGTATAATCTGCTGGTGATGAGTTTGTTCTGCTTTTGTTTTTATAAAAATGCCTCTTTTTTTGCCTTTATTTTTTAAAAAATATTTTGCTGGGTATAAAATCCTAGGTTAGATATTTTTCCCTTCCATGCTATAAAGATATTATCCCTTTGTTTTTCTGACTTGCATGGTTTTTAACAAATCTATTATCATTTCTGTCTTTGTCCACTTTATGTAATATGTCTTTTATCTCTAGCTATTTTACCATTTTGACTTCTTCACTGGATTTCAGCAATTTTATTATAATACATCTGTGGTTTTCTTCTGTTTCTTCTACTCAAGTTACGTCGAACTTCTTGAATCTGTGGGATTATAGTGTTCATTAAATTTGGAAATTTTTTTTATTCCAGAGAGAGAGAAAAACATCGATGTGAGAGGAACATTGATTAGTTGCCTTCTGCGCATGCCCCAACCAGGAGGAACGCACAACCCAGGCACGTGCCCTGACTGGAAATTGAACCCGTGACCCTTCAATCTACAGGACAACAGTCCAACTAGCTGAGCCACACTGGCCTGGGCTAGAATTTTTTTACTATTAATTTTTTCAAATATTTTTCTGTCTTTCCTTCTTGTTTTCTTCTCTAGGCTCCAACTACATGCAAAATAGATCACTTGATAGTATCCCAGAAATCACTTATTTTCTCATTACTGATTTCTTTCTCTATATGCTTCATTTTGGATAGTTTTACTGTGCTATCTTCAACTACACCGGTCTTTTTTTCTACAGAGTCCTAATTACCTATTAATTCCATTCAATGCATTTTTCATTTCTGATACTGTATTTTCATTTCTAGAAGTTAAACTGGGAGGGTTTTTAAATATATTTTTCTTTCTCTCTCCATCATTTTATGCTTTCCTATCCCTTTTCAAACATATGGATATGAGTGTTTTAATGTCTTTGTCAGGTAATTCCATCATCTCTGTCATTTCTATATATGCTTCTATTGATTTTTTTCTAATATGGATCATACTTTTCTCCTTTATTTTTTATTTAATTTATTTAATATATTTTGTTTGAAGAAAAATCTTAGGCTCACAAAAGAAATGAATGGAAAGTTCAGAGTTCCCATATGACCCCATTCCTACACATGTATAACATCTCTGATTATCAACAAAAAGTGCTATATTTTTTACAACAGATAAACCTACATTCACATATCATTATCAGACAAAGTCCATAGTTTACATTAGAGTTCACTCTTGATGTTGCACATTCTACAGATACTGATTAAGGTATGCACATCATCGTTTCATACTGAATAGTTTCATTGCCCTGCCAACCATGGATCTTTCTACTATCTTCATACTTTTTGCCTTTTTCAGGGAGTTCTCAAGTTGGAATGATACAGTATGTGGTTTTTTTAGGTAGGTATCTTTCCATTAGTAATACTCATTTAAGGATCCTCTATGTATTTTCATAGCTGATTTCTTTTCAGTGCTGAATAATATTCCACTGTCAAGACACACCACAGTTTACTTGTCCATTCATTTACTGGAGGTCATTTTGATTGCTTCCAAGTTTTGACAGGTATAAATAAAACTTCTATAAATAGGCATGTGCAATTTTTCTCTGTGAAAATATAAGCTTTCAAGTCTTTTGGGTTAATACCATGGCACACAATTGCTGGATTATATGGTAAGAGTATATTTAGTTTTGTAAGAAACTTCCAAAGTGTCTTCCAAAGTGGCTCTACCATTTTGCATTCCCATCAATAATAAATGAGAGTTTCTGTTGCTCCACATTCTTGCCAGCTATTGCAGTTCTCAGTGTTTTGAATTTTGGCCACTCTAATAACAGTGTAGTGGTATCTCATTATTGTTTGATTTGCAATTCCCTAATGACTAATGATATGCAACATATTTTAATATGTATCTTTATATCTTCTTTGGCAAGGTATCTGTTCAGATCTTTTGCCCATTTTTAATGTTTTTTTTGTTTATTTTATTCAGGTTTTTCCTATACTAATTCTTGAGTTTGGTTTATAACATTTTATTTAGAGAGAGGAGAAGGGAGGGAGAAAGAGAGGGAGAGAAGCATCGATGTGAGAGAGAAACATTGACAGGCCACCTTCCATATGCATCCCTGACTAGGGTACTGAACCTGCAACCCAGGCATGTACCCAGACCAGGAATCAAACTGGTAACCTTCCAGTTTGCAGGACAATGCCCAACCAACTAAGCCACACTGGCCAGAGCTTATTCTTAAGTTTTAAGGGGACTTCTATAGTTTGGATACCAATTCTTTATCAGATATATCATTTTCTTCTTCTTTTACCTGAATTTATTGGGGTGACATTGGTTAATAAAATTATGTAGGTTTCAAGTGTACAATTCTATAATTCATCATCTGTATATTCTATTGTGTGTTCACCACCTCAAGTCAAGTCTCCTTCCATCACCATCCCTGCCCCCCACCCTTTCCCCTCTGCTAATCACCATATTGTTGTCTGTGTCTGTGAGTTTTCTTTCTTTCCTTTTCTTTTCTTTTTTTTCTTAATCCCTTCACCTTTTTCACCCAGCCCCCCAACCTCCACTACTCTGACAGCTGTCAGTCTGAGTCTGTTTTTTCTGCTTCTTTAGATGTTTAGTAATTTATGTTGGATATAGGCCCTTTTTATTAAGAGTCTTACCACTCTGGCTAGTGAGAACATTAGTTATTCCCAGTCCTATGAAATCAACCTACTCCTTTTCATGGTTCTTCCTATGACCTCAGGTAACTTTCTCACATGCATGAACAGATAATTACTCAGCCAAAGACTCAAGGAATCCTTCTACAGATATTCAAAGATATCTTTTCGTGAAGTTCTCATCTTCCCATATTTTTCCCTGAAAATTCTAACCACTTGGTCTGACTAAACTTCAAACTCTGTCTCTTCAGTTTAACAGTCTTAGACTGCCAGGCTCTGTGTTCCCCTTCCCTGTGCTGCTGCCTGGAAATTCTCTCCAGGTAAATGAGCTATTATAATTGTAGGAGTCACCTCATTTGTTTTCCTTGTCTCAGGGATCTCTGTCCTATCCTGCCTGCTGTCTGATGCCTGAAACCCATTGACTCATCTACTTTTTCTAATTTTATAGTTGTTTAAAGAAGGTGAGTAAATATGGTCCTTATTACTCCATCATGGCCAGAAGTTCCCTGATGAGTTCTTTTTAATGCGAGACATTTTAGAGAGAAATGAAAGAATTAATTAAAATAATTGAACTGCTTTTTGAAGACAAGTTACGGTTGGATCATGCATAGGAGTTCAGTGCAGACTTTAGAGTCAGGTTGCCTTGATCTTGATGCTGTCATTTACAAGCTGTAGGGGACTGGTCCATGGTCTCATTTTCTCTTTGCCTCTGCTTCCCCATCTGTAAAATGAAAGTGATAGTACTACCTATTTTATGAGGTTTTTATGAACATTAAGTGAGCCATGTGTGTGCAAGGGACTATATGCATTAGCTATTGCTACATTACAAACTTGTATAACAAAATACTCTAAAACGTAGTGGCTTAAAACAAGAATCATTTATTTAGCTCAGTTTGGTAGATTACAATTTTGACTGGGTTTCTCTGGGCAGTTCTGCTGGTCTCATTGAAACTTATCCATGCATCTTCATTCTGTTGCCAATCAGCTAGTAGACCCTGCTTCCGGGGTTTGGTTCATTGTTGGCTCTGATGTTGGAGGTGAATGAACCACATGCCCCTCATCCTCCCACATGGTAGCCTGCACTTGTTCACATGACTCTTTGGGGTTCCAAGAGCAACAACAGCTCCATTGCTCAAGCACTTCTCAAGTCTCTGCCTCAGTCACACTTTCTGTTTTCTCATTTACCAGTACAAGGCATATGGCATAGCCCAGTCAATGAAGAAAGGCATCATCAGAGGTAAGAATATGGAGAATGGGCAAATCTGTGATAGATTGCCATTTTTGTAATCTGTCACGGACACAGCGAAATTGTTTAATGCATTAGTAATTTTTCTTTATTTTACTGTAATATATTGTAATAAATACCAGCTTTTTATAGTTATCATTTACAAGTAATAGACAGTAATAAGAACCAGGTAGCTGATGTGTTAACTCTATCTCATCAGTACACTGTTATAGCTAAAGTGAATGTTTGTCTTGGTTCACCTAATCTTTTCACTGTGCTTCTGTGCAATCATTACAACTTCAGGGGACATCTCTTGCCTCCAGTGCTATAGTTGCGTTCTGCTGCAGAATTCTCTCTGCACTCTTCAGTGGGAACAGTTGAATAAATCACCAAGAATGTTGGCAAGAGCAACTTCTGGGCTGAGTGCTTTTTGAAAAACATCTTCCCTGCTACCCAGAAGTCATTTACATAGGTTAATTCCTGTGGGTTAAAATTCACAGCGCCCCTTTTGCTGTAGCAACTGTGGGAGAAACTTTTTGCAGCGTTATAGTGGGGTTACTGCTTAAGCACTTTATGCACACATATTTGGGCACCCCAGCAACAAAATGCTATTTATTTTCCTGCACATTTAGGTTTGAATAGTGTTCCCTTTCTGGGTATGTTACTCTCCTGACACCAAATACTATAATTATTGTACTAGTGAAGCATTGCCTAAATATTCATGGATTAAGCACTCATTTGCAAATCATCGCTCTATCATTCTCTGGTCCTACATTCCTAAACTTGATTCAATCATAGATAGTGTGTGCATAACCCACAAGCCTTCACCGAACCTCAGTAACCTACAAGTCACCTACTTCTCTGTGGCAGGATGATTCATTGAGATATTAATTTTACCCTGTTCTTGCTGCAGTAGGAGAATACAAAGAATGAAAGGGAAATTTTCCCCATCTTCTTCCCTACCAAGAAGAATATGCCACTGTGATCAGCCTCCCTTGCTTTGTAGGAATTATTTTAGTAGCTTTTTTTGTATTTCAGAAGACACCCTGAAATCAACACCTCTCCTACCCCCACCCCCACCTGGAAACCTCACACCTGGCTCTTTGTTTGGGAAGAAGCTGGTGCTAGGAAAACAAGGATTAATGGCCTGAACTCTGAAGAAAGGAAAGGGTTCCTGTAGAGTGGGAGGTTTTTGGAGGAGGAGAAAGGCATCATGTGTTTCAGGTACAGGCAGAAGACTTGGACTTCATTCCTTTGCTGTGGCCCAGGAGTGATCAGACCTCTGACGTGACCATGCACGGAAACCAGGTACAATGATCTTTGAAACCATGACCAAGTTTGGTGTAAGGGAGTGTTCATATTCAATGGACCAGATGGGCTTGGACAATGAACCTCTTAGCAGCATCTATGATAAAATAAAGACTGAAGCCCTTGCTCCAAGTTTCCTACATTGTGTACATCCTGGTAGGGGAATAGCCCGGTCCCCACTCCCCTGTGCCATGTGCCCACAGTTAGATTTCCTGCTAGCCCTAGCTAGGAAGAAAAGCATGTATTGCCTTTTGCACATCCTAGTCAGAGTGCATAATTATACTGATGTACTCATAAATATAAAATCTTCATCAACAAGTTCCTGGGAGCAGGCTTTCTAAACTATTTTCCATCCCTGCAGTATTTGGTTTTAAGCTAGTCCCAAGAAATCCCAGAGATAACATGATAAGAGGAGTTGTTGGTGGGGGTCTAATGTGTCACTGCTAAAATCTCATCTGGCTCTGGCGCACAATGACTGCCTCACTGGCACCAGTAGGGTGCTTGCAGGTGTGAGGTAAAGAGGATTCAACTCCTACCATGGCTCAAAAAGCAATTATACAGAAATGTTGCTGTAGGACTTAACATTAAAAACTCTCCATAAGTTCTAGTTGGCTCTATCCACTAGTCCAAAGGCAATTTCCTCCCAAACTTTTAGCATTATAGATTCCCTCTTTCCCCTTGAACCTGAAAATCCAGCTGTGTTCTCTCGCTTCTGACATCAGCATTACTGGCTTTGGTACAGCCAACCATCTGGTTGATGAGGTGTGAGGCAGAATGAATCCAGCTCACTGTTCCCTGCTGTTTGCACATGAATACTACAAAGTTCACTGGCGTCACCATGGACAGACAGTGAGCTGTGACTCAGACTCACAAGTAATCAACATATTAGATGATCCTGGACCATGATTTCTGATGACCATTACTGACATTATCAGGTTGAGATTGAGGTGACTCTTTTTGTGATATCATGCAACTTTGGTGGGCACTGTTAGGCAGGTAGTCTCCCCAAATTCACCAAATAATGTGATCTCCTCTGTACAGGTGAGAGCATAGAGATCTAGAATATTGAGAAAAGGAGTTAACATTTTTAGCTATTTCATTGTTTCAATCATGAAATGTATCTGCTCATTTACTGCTTGAATTCATACTTCTTCTAAAACTGCTCTTTATTTTTTCCTACTCCTTTTCAGCACCTTATCTTTAAGTAGAAGAGTTTTACCCATCAGCATTAACCAATTTCTTCACCTCCCACCGGCAATACCTCACTCCTCCAGCTTTCCTGTCATTTCTAACTTGGGGATTCTAAAGGGGAAGAGAGAAAACAACCACACACACACAAGGAGTGAGAGTAAGAAGAGGCAGCATGATGGTGGAGACAGATTTTGTAATCAGGAAACCTGGATTTAGTCTTCACTCTGCCACTTACTAAACAATTGATCTCTGTGCAACAGCGTTTGAACTCTCTGCCTCAGATTCCTAACCTGTAAATTGGGGGAACAATAGTAAATGAGGCAGGGTGTGGTTTGTGTAAGCTAGAGAGTCCTTATAGATATTATTTATGAAAGGAAAATTGAGAAAGGATTTTGAACTCCATATGAGACCCAAAGTAGAGGCAATGAAATGAAAGTTGCTAAAGAAAACTAGTTTCTCCTCCTCATTTTCCCCATGAGCACTGAAGTAGGGACTATACTTGTTTGGTTTAGTGCTTTCATTATGGAGATGAATTCTCTGAATAGATTTTCCCTGGCAGGATGAAAATTTCTCTCTCTCTTTTCTCTCTGCAGGAAATGGAAATTTAGGATTTAGGCAGCAACACTGGGCCCTTTACCCATGTATCTGCCCATGTCCATGGACTGTCCAGTCAACCTGTTCCAGCTTTCCTTTGAAACTAAAATACACAAAGGGAAGGACTATCCACAGCTTTGCTCAATGTGACTGTGCAAACCTGTTTCATTCTCACTTTGTATTCAAGACACATGCGCTCCTCCTCCTGTAGTATTTGCTGATATACTTTGCACTCCAGCTGCTGCAATATTTAAATCAGTGATTCAGTACACAAACCGCACGATGTGCCACTACACTCCAGCAAGCAAGGTCTGTCTCTCTGTGGGGACAGAGGATCTGAGCATCTGTCATTCTCCCCCCTTCACTTATAATTAACCACATACCCCTTTACACACATAAATATTTATGCACAAAAATAAAACTCCCTGGTGCTTTAAGCCAATCTCTCTTCTCCTCAGTGAGCTTTGAAAGCTGCCAGAATAAATTTTTTACTTAATTCAAGACTCTATAAGAAACTCTTTGGTCTGAAGAACTTATAACATATAATTATATTGAAGAAAATAATTATAAAACATCAAAGTTAGAAATATTGTAAATATGTGCAAACTTCTAGAATGTAAGCTTCATGAAGGAGCAACTTTCTCTATTTCATTGATATATCCCAAGTATTTAGAACAACCCTTTGTATAATATATAGGGTGAGATTAATTAATATTTTTGAATGTTAAGTGAATAAATGCACAGGAACCACAACAACAAGACAAGATTTTGTTGTTTAGGACAAAGAATTTGAGACCAGAACTTCTAGTCAAACATCATGGAACCTGAAAAAATTGATACTCTGATGGTAACTGAGAATAAGCCAGAGTGAGAACTAATCACCCCTTTATTTATTTTTTCACTTGACAAATCATTATTACCTACTGTCAAGCATCATCACATTAGGTCTTGAAGCAATTGTAAAAATAGATAGTGTTCTTTATCTTCAAGGAACTCTTGGTTTTTATGTGATTCTCAAAGGATGGTCTATGGATCTTCTATTGTTATTTTTTACAAGTGTAGATTCCCAAACTTATTGAATCAGAATCACCAAGGATGATCCCGGGAATCTCTATTTTCAACTTGCAAGGCACCATTACTGTTTAAGAAGTTGGTCTGTTGAAAACTCATGTTATCTGATTGCTTCTCAGAAACTATGTGTTCCCTGTTTCCACTCAAATAATATTTATACTGTCATAGACAGACATCCCTTTGAGAACCAATAGAATGTAATAATATTAAAATGACTTAGTTATTTCTTATCCTATTGATTGGACCCTACAAAACAGTCCTCTTTTTAATTAATTCTTACTGGGACTGGTGATTTGAAATGAATTAAAAGGACAAACGTTTAGCAGATGTAGACTTTCAGAAACAGACCTAAAATAAACTGAAATCCCTGCATGTTTACCAAGTTCCTCAACTTCTGCTAATAGTGTTTGAAACTTACCTCAGACCTCATCAGTTTCAAATATTCATGTCTCCATTAACCTGTCCTGCTTAGCACTGACTGCAGAATTGACTGACAACTGCATACCTTCTTGAGAAGACTTAATTAGGTCCTCAGTGCCCAAGGTGTAGTCAGAATCAACTACCATCTGGCTCAGAATGATGAAGCCTCAACACTCTGAATGTTTAGTTTTAATTATGTGTTCCTGTAATTTAATGCATTTTTTCTATAGACTACTGACGAATCACATCTTTCAACAGATTTGTTGACTCCCTGTGCATTGTAAGATCCATCTCCCAGTTGTTCTTCCCATTTAAATATCTCTTTGCACCTAGCTTCAGCAGGGAGAGACCTTCACATATATAAATTTTAAAGTCTTATTCGCTTCTACTCTCTCCTATCTACACATTTTCAACTCTGATTTCTACTGGCTCGTAGTCATGTCCTGTGTAGATCCTGACACCTTTAACAACCATGCTCTTCATTTTAACATTCTTACTGACCATTCTCCAATTCTTCACCAATTCTTTTTGAAATGATTTGTAAACATTTAATATTTTGTTATTTTCCTTCTTCTATGCCTTGGAACTGTGTTGTTTGCCATTTCACTAAGTATGGAGTTCTTATAAATTGAGAGTTTGATCACGTACAAATGTGGTTATTATTTACCCATAATATTATATTCTTATTCTCTGTGGAAAAGATATATTCAATTCAATGTCATCCAGAAAAAAGTGAAAATGATTTGGGAACTGCCAACAGTGGTCACTGATCGAGCTATAAAGACCTCCTTGACATTTTGAGAGAAAAAAAGATTACTAATGCTTTGAGATAACACCTTTTAATGTCTTAATGTTAACTGTGCATATTTGCTGCTAATCAAAACAATTTTTTCAACTCAAAGTAATAGTACTTAATGTTCTGTTAATTATGCAAGGAGCTAATCAATTTGTCCCTTAAATGGATGTTCAACTGATTAAGAGAAGCTAATCATCAGTTATGAAATCCATACGGCTCAGATGAGTCAGGGATCAAATGCTTTTTGCTCACTTAGGGCCAACTCGTCTTTTTAAATTACCTCCTATTTTGGTTGGGAGAAGTTCTTTTCTTCTCTTAAATATGTAGGTGTTGTACTCTGACTTATGGATTAGAAATTAAAACCTAGTTTAGACTATAGTTTACGAATCAGACCAAGAACAATGCTGTGATAAGCTCAACTTCTTATGTAATCCCTAAAAGACAATAACTGGGCAAAGGAATTATATTTTGATGTTAAGAATAGATTGTTATGAATGAAATAGGATGATTTACAAATGTAATTCCCCTCAAGGCTATAATGAGAAGTTAGGTATCCTAATTGTTCAGTACTGTAAAAAACATCATTTTCCTGATAATATTAATCCATTAAAAAATATTTATTAAGCATTTATTAGGTGTCAGATACTGTGCTAGACACCAAAAGGTAAGTAAGGGTATATAAGCCATAGTTCCTAACCTTAAAAGGCCAACAAAGAAACAAAAAGTAACCACTATGGCTGATCTTAAAAGTTCTCATCACAAGAAAAAAATCTGTAGTATGTATGGGACCAATGTTAGATTTACTGTGGTGATAATTTTGCAATACATACAAATATCTAATCATTAAGTTGAACACCTGAAACTAATGTAATGTTATATGTCAATTGTACCTCAATTAAATTTTTTAAAGTACCCAACATGATAAATAATTAGGTACATTTTTACCTCTTATAGTTATTCAAAAATAAACAAATAAAACAAGAAAGAAAAAGAAGTAGATTTATATAGCAATATGCTATAGCTTATAAATCAAGAGATTAACAGGAGAACAAAAGCTACCCATGTCAGAAAAAAAGCACAATTCAATGACTCCAAATTTAATGAACTGGCAGTCAGGATGTCTGGCCTTTAATTCTAGCCTGTAGCTATCGCTAATGCCCTTTGGGAGTATTTAAATTCTCTCTGCATTTCAGCTTTCTCATTGGCAAAAGAGCAGTGAATTTTTCACCGTGTGGTAGGGGTCAATTTCAGATCATTTGGAGAAAAACCAGGACATCCTCAAGGGCTTCTGTACTTGGAATCCAAATACAAAGTGCATTAGTCAATCAATCATTCAGTTGGTAAGTATCTATTGATTATCTCCTGAGTGCTCTCCATGGTGCAAGTCCCTTTAGAGAACACATAGAAGAATAAATAAAATGATTACTTTCTTTATTAGCTGCCAGTCTTGTTGGAGAGAAAACAACTAATATGTAATAATAATGAAGAAGGAAATTAATAAATGATATGCCAGATGCTTTTATACTTTTTAGACAGTAAGTTTCTTTCACATGTTATGCTATTTGAGAGTGAGCAAGTGTACATCACCAAAAGGTAGGGCTGTGTCATCTGTTAAGAGCTACAGAGGTTGGAGGAGAGAACTATCAATTAGGCTGGATTGAAATGAGAGGATTTGAGCTGAGCCAAGATGCTGAACTGTTCAGGAGGAGATGAAGTTGAATACAAAGCACACTCCAGAGGAAAAGGGTCAAACCCAAAGGAGGCAAGGAACAGAAAATGCTAATCAGAGTATATTTATGGGCATATGCTTTTACTGAAACAGAGATCTTATAGACACATGATAGTGGACTTTAAAAGCCTAATTTAAAATTTGCAGTAATGTCAATTTAGGAAAAAAAGTGTGTAAGAAGAAAGAAAATATTTTAAATAAGAATAGGATAAAATTTCTAGAGTAGGGAATGCATGTAATAAAAGAGATTTAAGGGACATCGATCTGGTAATGGCATAGTCACTAGATTTTAGGGTGCAGCAACTAGACCATCAGGAGATTGTCTCCTTCTGACTCCTTATTTCCAATTTCTGTAGCACCTAAATAGTAGATTTTGCCCTTATCATTTTCAGGATAACATATCTCTTATTTGGTTTACAGAACCTGCAGTGACAGATGGCTTATGCAATATCAAGCACTAATCCTACTTTGTCCAATTCGAGATTTGTCATGCAAAGATTTCCTCAAAAAGAGAACAGTTATTTATTTGCCCAACTTTTATTTCTTCATTGTCTTCCTATCCACATTTTGGTTCAGTGTTGAGTTTAAAAAAAGGTCAGCACAGTAATGCCATTAATCCGTTTCTTTCCTTTAATTTTCAGGCATGGTGAGTGCCTGGCAGAGGTGAGATAGGGACCCGAGGTCTGTGGGGTCCTCAAAGCTTTTCCTAGGATAAGAAGTTGAAGGTCAAAGACAGAAAGAATAAAAATGAGAGCAGCCAAAGCAGCTGTCCTCTCTGCACAGTGCCTGAAGAGAGCTCGGAAAGAATGTGATCTCTACTCAGAGCTCAACCTATTTTCAAGTCTAGGAGAGTAGCCATGGGGCCAGTTCTAGACACAAGCTCAGTTCTGCAATTGCTTGGATCATCTAAGGAAACTCCTGGTCAGCAACCCTCGGCAGAAACATTTGCATTTTGTCCCTCCTCCTCTGGTTCCAGCCCCTCTCTATCTGTCTCCATCCTACCAACCTCCTCCTCTGCCAGAAACGAGTCCTTTTTGTAAAATACAGATCCACTTCACCTGTTCAAAGGCAAAAGGAGAGGAGTTCTTTTAGTTGCACACAGGATGGGGTGATATTTGATTTTTATAGTGAGTACATTTTTATGTTATGGTTCATGCCTTTGTATCTATCATATATATCATATAATATATTATCATATCACATATTATATATATATGTGTATACACACACACACCAGTTACCCTTTTATTAAATCTTGATTTCAAGGTCTAATTGGAATCCTCACAAATGTTACTTACTATCTTATTTTGTTCTCTCTTCTTTTTCCCTTCCTTTGTTCCCTGGCTCTGCTCTCCTCCCTGCCTCTTTCTCTTCTCCCATTCCTGCCAGGAAAACACACAAAGCAAGAGAACATATCGAGACTTTTCTGAAGAAATATTGATGCTAATAGAGGGACTCAGGTTCTGAAAAAGGAAGACTGCAGGGGAACCTCCAAACAGTGAACTCTTGTTCCTGTGTCATTTTGTCCATGGCCAAAGGATTTCCCTCTTTCCTGCATTGCTGGGTCTGAAAGTGTGTCACTATAGCCAAGACACTGCTCATCAAGGTTCCAAGAATCACTGTGCTGCAGCCCTCGTGCTTTCTTTTGGCCTCTGACCAGAACCCCCGTGGGGCTGAGATAACTTCCACACCAGAGGAGGTTTATCACTCAGGCATGCGTCTCTGGTCACCGGACACAACACGGAAGTGCTGAGATGTCTCACTGTGTCTCAGAGTTAGAGGAGATGGTGATCTAGACTAGTGTTTGAATGGGACTTTCTGAGCCTTTTCAAGATTCTGTTTTCTTTATTTCTAAAATCAGACATACTCCCATCATTTCTAATTTTTTGTTCTGCTCCCTGCCTCTTCTCACCCTTTCTCTTATGCACACACATCCCATTTTATTCATTTTTACAACAAAGAAGTCCTATCTACCTCACTGTGTCTTCCTCCATTTCAATTGCATGTAAAAGCCATAAAGTTTATGATTTGGAAATACCACAGTCTAATTAGGTAACAGTGAACGGAGCATCTGCACAGTGTTTCAGGTCAAGTTATGATTACATTTCCATAGTGCCCTAACCCCACTCTGTGGTCGATTTTATAAAGGAAATGGGTAGGTTTTAATAAACATTGTTTAGTTCATTCATTCTGAACTAGTCTTCAAATTACTTGTCAGCCCTTAACTCAGTTTTTCAATCACAAGTACTCCTTAAGTAATGTAATATTTTCCATTGTTAATCAATACTAATTTTCCATTAGCTAATCAGTGAGCTTCCTTTATAAGAACTGTGGCATACATCTGAGTATTAAAATAGAAGAATGGAAGAAGAAAAACAAGGCAAAAAACAAAAAGTAGAGAATGAGATGCAGTAGAGAAACCAACCATCATTTTTTTTACATGCTAGGTACAGTATCAGACACTCACAAGTTTTATTCTTAATCTTACTGTGATGATTTGAAAACAGATGAGGTCACTGACAGCCAAACTTTTAACGCTTTAAAAACACACTGGCTCTATTTGTCTGACAAAGATTTATTTCCATGATTTTTCTTCTAATGCAGTGATATAATATCTACCTGTTGAATTAAGTAATCTCATTCCACTTTAGCCTATTTAGAATTAGTTTTTTTAATTAAAATACTTTTTGACTCTTCCTGTCTCAGAATGTTTCAGACACACACTGCTCCATCAGACACATTTTACACCCACATTAATCAAAGCACAGAGAAATTATTACTGAAGATGTGAGATTGATAACACTGTCTTTTGAGAAATCTAAAGCAAATACTAAACTGCACAGAAGATAATATTCCACCCACACTCCCATCTGCCCTCCTTTTACTTCTCAACGGATCCTTACTAAAAGTTTTTATTTATAAGCCAAAGAATCCACCACTCAAGATGAGAGAAATTGTTGAAATCTTCCTTACACTAGATCTGTTTTTGAGTTTTTATTGAACAAACAAATAGAACAAACAAACAAAAGGAATAATCAGTGGCTTATGTGATGATTAAAGCTCTGCCCAGGGAAAAAGGCAAGGAAAACAGAAGCCATCTTTCCCTGAAAGCCACATCGCTTTCCATTAGCTGTAATGTTGCCATTTGTTTTTACAATGCTCATTCACATCAGGACTCAGCAATGTTTTTCCTGAAAGCACATTCATTCTTCATTCAAAAAATATTTATTTGACATCTATTGTGTGCCATACAAATTCAAAATACCGGGAATACAAGATTCCTATTTTCCTACAGTTTATATTCTAAAATAGAATTGAGTAATAGAACTTTCTGTAATGATGGAAATGTTCTATATCTATGTGTCCAATATGGTAGCCACTAGCCATGTGTGGCTGTTGAGAACTTGAAATGTAGTGAACACTGTTTGGAAACTATAGTCTTATTTTCCTTAACTTTAATTCATTTAAGTTTATATTTAAATAGCCACATCTGGCTAGTGGTTAATATATTGAACAGTGCATCTCAGTGAATGTGTGAGTGTGATGCATAAATGAATAAGAAATGTCAAATTGTATTAAGTGCAAAGCAGACAATTATAGCAGGGTGAATGTGATAACGAGCATTGGGGAGGCTATATTTGAATGGGTGTTTGAGGTAGGAATCTGGGAGTAACATTTAAGCTGAGAGTAGAATGATAAGAAGGATCCATGCAAAGATGAGGGAATGAATATCCCCAATAGAAGGAGCAGCTCGTGAACAGCCCTGGGGTGGGCACCAGCCAGGTAGGTATTCCAACACCAAGGACAGAAGAGAGAGCAGTGTGGTTGAAGGGCAGAGAGCAAGAGGAGGGCAATAGACCTGAAGCTAGAAAGTTATAAATGCACATGTATTAGTTTCCTAAGGCTATCATAATAAACCATCACAAACCTGGTGGCTTGAAATAACATAAATAATATTCTCTCACAGTTCTGGAGGCTAGAAGTCTGAAATCAAGGTGTCAGCAAAACCTATTTCCTCCAAAGTCTCTAGGCTTTCGGGGAGAATGTTTCCTTGCCTCTTCCCAGCTTCTGCTTTTCTCAGCAATTGTTGGTGTTCCTTGCTTTGTAGCTACATCACTCCAATCTCTTGCTTTTGTCTTTACATGGCCTTCTCTGCATCTCTTCTGTCCCTGTGTCCTTTCCTCTTCTTATAAAAGCACCAGTCATTGGACTTAGGGAACATCCTAAATCAGTAGGATCTCATCTTAATTATACCTGCAAAACCTATTTCCAAATAAGGTGTCATTCTGAGGTTCCTAGTAGACATTAATTTGGGGGCATAATTTGTTTAACCCACTACAGCATCAATTTTGTAAGACTTTGAAAGGCAAATTAAGGAGTTTGGTTTTTATTCTAAATGTGATGAGAAGACATTGGGGGATTTGGAGTAAGGGAGTGACTAATATGATTTATGCTTTTGAAAAATAATTCTGGCTATTGGGAGATTGGATTTTGGAGAAGAGTGGGAGAATGGAGACCAGTAAAGAAACCCCTGCAAGAACCCAGACATGAGGTTACACTGGCTTAGATAAGACAGTGCTGACGAAAATAGATTAAGTGGATAGATTTGAGATATGTGTTGGAGGTAAAGGCAATGGCGTTACCTGATGGATTAGGTGTGGGAATGAAGGAAAAATAAGAATCAAGGAAAATCTGTAGATTTGGGGTTTGATTAAAGTGGGTTACAATTTATATGCCAGGGCGGGATAGGGATAAGGCAGGTTCTGTTTGGGGATGTTAAGTTTGAGATGCCTTTAGACAGCCAAGTTGAGAAACCAGCTAAGCAGTTTCTCATACAAATCTACAATTCTGAGGAGTAACCAACCTGGAAATGTAAGTTTGGAGACTCAGATGAAGAATCCAAGGCACAGAGAAGCAGAGAAACTTTCCCCAGGTCAGACAGCTAGTAAGTGGCAGAGCTGGGATTGGAACCTAGGCAGTCTGGCTCCAGAATCCAAGCATTTAACCACTTTGCTATACTATTCATTAGTTCTTAACAGAAACTGAGAATTTTGAAGGATGGAAGAAACAGCAATGGGGGCAAGGAAAAAATCTATGGCAGCTGATCACTGTACCTGAATATAAACATAATCCCCATTTATTTACTTATATGTTAATTTACTCTTCAATTTCAGTGTATGCATATCTCCAGCCATTTTAAAGGATGAGAAAATGTTATGGGAGTCCATGTTTTATTCAAAACACGTTTTTGACTTGTATACTGTCAGGTATTTATTTAGAAGAAAGGTGTTTATATACTACATGGGAATCAAAACCTTTGCAGCATTTCTTCCTGGGAAGAAGAGTTACTACAATCTTTCTTATGTGTCTCTGTATTCTTGATTGACTTTCAAGCTAATTGGAACATAAAGAATATAGCCAATGAGAATTCAGCAATGCCTGATCAAGTACAATTATACAAAAATAATTATTTATTTACATCAACTATCAGAATTTAGTAGTTAAACTGTAGCAACAGTTGATGCAGTACCTTATTTTTAGAATAAATTAATTTTTAAATGGCATCCATAATTAGCAACAAATAGTAAAACACTTAATGCTATTGTTGCTGTATTTATTACCAAGAGAGAATGTGGTCTTGGTAGAAAACTCAAACTTTTGAAAAGAGGGAAGTTGGAGATTTTAGAAAGATATAGTATGCGCTGTATACTTTATTTTGGGGCTTTCCCAGCTCATAAGCTTAAGTAGCCTGATGTGTTGGACAGGAAGCAACAATGCACAGTTATTAAAAGCACAGATGACTCTGTGCTCTGCCATGTACTAGATGTAGGACCCTAAGCAAGTTATTTAACTTCTCTTGCCTCTATTCCTTACCTATACTTAGAGTTACGGTAGGAATAGAGTGAGATGATACACAGACAATGCTTAGAGTACTGCCTGGCACATAATAAACATTCAAAAAATGTTAACTGTTTTCAGAATTCCTTAACCTGTTTGTCCTCCTGGCTTTAGTCTGAAATAATTGTCTAAGTATGAGGTGGCAAATACATGTTCCATATTTCTAAACTGGCTAGACTAAAGTCTCTTTGTAATCTCCCCCAGTATGAAAGGGTCCACCCTGTTGCTTCTTTTCTCTTCCTTCTCTCTGCTCTTGGGAGTTAAATGTTTTCTCCAGGAAATCATTCAAAATCCCTATTGTCAACCAGAAAATTCAACTTCTAGAATTTACTAAATTTATCCTAAAAAATAATTAAGAATTTATGCTCAGATTTAGCTGTGATGTTGTTAATAATGGTGAAGAAATAAATTCAGAAAAACTTAGTGAATAAAAATAGAGGATTGGTTGGATAAACTGTGGAGCACCACAAGACTTGAAGGAGCTTCCTGCATGCAAACAGCCACTCCAAAGAACCTTGGGGTGCAATCATCACTGCTTGGCTGGAGCTGGAATGTGAAGCTGAAGGATGCAGAACCTGGGCAGGGCAGGGAGTGAACATCAGCTGCCACCCTCATCTAGAAAGATTTCCTTTTTATGATGAGTTCCTACACACCCCAACAATGTTCTCAGATTTCCTAGACTGTTGAAGTTGAAGAGCCATGGTGGACCTTGGATGCCAACTGTTCCAAACCCTCAGCATACAAGACATGGCAGGGGTTGTGACTCCTAGTCAGCCAGCTAGAGGGGAGAACCCATCAATGAATGAGCCACCAATAATCAAAGCCCAAGCACAACAAGAGAGCCCACATAAACTGAATAAAGGGCAACCCTAGAGTACCCAGATCAGGAGATCAAAGAGACTGCACCACTGAGTCTCCTAGTACACCACAGAATTCCTACTACAGAAATCCACCCCAAGAAGACAGGCAGGCAAAGCAGAGCAACCCGAGACACAGAAACAAACAAAAAGAGTCACCTAAAATGGGAAGACAAAGAAAGAACCCCCAATTGAAAGGAAAGGAGGAATCCCTAGAAAAAGAGCTAAATGAAACTGAGGCAAGCAATCTATCAGGCATAGAATTCAAAATAATGGTTATAAGGATGCACAGAGTTCAGTGAGAACTACAAGGAACTTAGTGGGAACTAAAACAGCATGAAAAAGGACATAGAAACTATGAATAAGAACCAGGAAGAAATGAAGAATACAATATCTGAAATGAAAAACATACTGGAAGGAACTAAGCACAGCAGTGGACAGTAAAGCAGAGGACAGAATTAGTGAGCTGGAAGACAAGGAAGAAAGAAATACCCAGTCAGAGTAACAAAATGAAAAAAAAGACTCAGAAAGGATGAGGATAGTTTAAGGGAGCTTCAGGACAACATGAAACATAATGACATCCACATTATAGGAATATCAGAAAAAGAAGAAAAGGAGCAAGGGATAGAAAACCTGTTTGAAAAAATAATGACAGAAAACTTCCCTAACTCGGTAAGGGAAAAAGTCACACAAATTCAGGAAGCACAGAAGGTCCCAAATGAAGAAAACCCAAAGAGGTCTAACCCAAGATGATCATAATCAAAATTGCATATTTAAAGACAAAGAAAGAATCTTAAAGGCAGCAAGGGAGAAACAGCTAGTAACATACAAGGGCACTTCAATAAAGCCACCAGCCCATTTCTCAACAAAAACACTACAAGTCAGAAGGGATTGGCATGAAATATTCCAGATAATGAAAAGCAAGGACCTACAACCAAGATTACTCTCTCTAGTAAGGCTCTCATTTAAAATAGAAAGTGAAATAAAGAGCTTCCATGACAAAAGAAGGCTAAAAGAGTACATCTCCACCAAGCCAGTACTTCAAGAGATGCTAAAGGGACTGCTATAAAAAGGAAAAGAAATAGAAAGAGACATAGACAGAGACAGAGGCAGGGGGAGAGGGAGAGAGGGGAGGGAAACACAGGTACAGATAAAATGGCAATGAATAAGTACCTATTAATAATAACCTTAAACATAAATGGATTAAATGCTCCAAACAAAAGACATATGGTAGCTGAATGGATAAGAAAACACAACCTGCCTATATGCTACCTACAAGAGACCCAGCTAGGAACAAAAGATCCAACAGGTTGAAAGTGAAGGGTTAGAAAAAATATTTCAAGCAAACAGACATAAAAAGAAAGCTGGGGTAGCAGTACTTCTATCAGACAAAATAGACTTCAAAATAGAAGCCATAAAAAGGAACAAAGAAGGTCACTATGTAATACTTAAAGGAACAGTCCAACAGGAGGATATAACCCTTATAAACATATGTACACCCAATATAGGAGCACCTAAATATATAAGTAAAATCTTGGAGGACTTCAAGAAAGATATTGACAACAACACAGTCATCATAGGGGATTTTAACACCCCACTATCAACAATGGATAGATCTTCCAAACAAAGAATCAACACAGATATTGTGGCACTGAACAACACTCCAGATCAAATGGACTTGGTATATACAGAACTTTTCACCCCAAAGAAGCAAAATATACATTCTTTTCATATGCACACAAAACATTTTCAAAGACAGACCCATAGTAGGACACAAAGCAAACCTCAACAAATTCAAGAAAATTGAAATCATAGCAAGCCTGTGCTCAGATCACAATGGATTGAAACTGGAAACAAAATTCAAGGAAAAAACTCAAAAAACTTTCTAATACATGGAGACTGAATAACATGCTATTAAATAAGGAATGGGTCAACAATGAGATCAAAGAAGAAATCAAAGAGTATCTGGAAACAAATGAAAATGAACACACAACAACCAAAACCTATGGGACACATGAAGGTAGTCCTGAGAGGGAAGTTCATAGCAACACAGGCCTACCTAAGAAAGACAGAAAAATCTCAAATAAACCTATCCCTACATCTATAAGAGCTAGAGGAAAAACAACAGCCAAATCCCAGAGAGAGTAGAAGGAAGGAAATAGGCAAAACCAGGGCAGAATTATGACATAGAGACTAAAAAAACAATTTTTAGTCTGGAAGGAAAGAAGGAACTCCTACTTTCAGTGACAGCATGGATGGAACTGGAAAATATTATGCTAAGCCAGTGAAATAAGCCAGTCAGAGAAAGAAAAATACCATATGATCTCACCTATAAGAGGAATCTAATGAACAAAATAACAAACAAAATAGAACCACAGACATGGAAACATGGAACAGACTAAAAGAGACCAGAGGGGCAGGGAGCTGGATAATGGTGGAAAGAAGGGGAAGGGACTAGACAAAGAACATGTATGAATGACCCGCCAACATAGACAACAGTGTGGGAATTGACTGTGGGAGCGGGGGGCATGGGATGGGCAGAGGAGAGCATAGGGGGAAAAATTGGGACCAATGTAATATAATAACAATAAAAAAATTATTACAAAAAAAGGAAGAAAAAATGGAACACCACACACACACAATAGACTTTTAAGAAACTCTAAAAATAATTTATATAAAAATAATGAATAACAGAAAATGAAGTTCAAAATATATATATTTTTCAGTTTTTAAAAAGCAGGTTACAATGTAGCATATGCTAGATGGTACTATTTTTTAATATGTAAATATAAGCATAGAAAACATTGGAGAATTTTAGTCACCAAGCGCAGTGCATTACCCACTTACTCCTCCCATTAACATTGGAATGATCTATTAGCAATTCTAGATAACTGGCCATTCTTGTATAAATTCAACCTAAATTTTCTCTTGCTAAGCAAAGACTGGGAAGAAAAAGGGGACTCACTGGTCATCACTAGAAGGCTGGAGTAGCAGTTTGCATCTTTTTAATTCTCCCCTTTGTACCTCTCAGTTTTGATAGAGATTTTTTCTCCCCTGGGGTCTCTCCTGTGGCAGTGTGCACATGTAGCTAAAGGAGTCATGGATGACCACAGAAGCAACGAACTGTATTTCCTGTGCAGGACTTTGCCCATGGTCACTGCCATGGCTCCAGGATGTCGTCTGAGCTCCGACCTAAGCCATTCAAATGACTATGATCACTTGGGAATTTAAAATGGATCAAATAGTAAATGATATTAGTAATTTTTTCTTTATTTTATCAGTATTTTGAGTACTTTAAAAGTAAAGTATAGACCTACTTTATTATTATATTCTTAATTATGGAATATGTGACTTTTCCATCCTTATTAACTGTAATAATCATGAGTGCTTGTTTTAACTTCAGAAATGGAGAAGACTGCTATGTGTTAAGGTAATCAATGTTTAAGATCATTAAATCTTTTTATAATAATTGAGATGGTCATTTCACAGTTCTAGTAGGAGATTTGTGATTAACCGTAAAAGTTGGTAGTAAAGGTGTCAGCTTCACATATTTTAATGAAGGTGCTAGAATATTGCTCAGATTTTTTAGGTCACTTTTCAGTTCCTGGCATTTGAAAGGAAAAAAAAAAGAGCCCTTTTAATGAACATTAAAGTATTTAATGTTTAATATATTTTTCCAAGCTTCACTTTTTCCATCACTTAAAACTGTAGGCATAAACCAGCCAGTAATTTATAAACTAAGATCAAACCATATTAAATTGCCAATATTTGGCCAGCAAAAAATTGGCAATTTCTTATGATATATCCTAATACTGTAATGAGTATACAAGTGTTTTTTTAAATAAAACTTCCTAAAAATATTTTTAAACAATTATTTTACCCAAATATATTTGTCATATCAACAGGTATTTTTTTTCTGTTAGTTTGTTTTTAATCTGAAGTTAACTGATGGTGTCATAATCACACTGGTTCAGGCTATGTTTTAAGAGAACCAGGAACATGGAAACATTTAGTAAAAGTTATGTAACTTGCCCTAGGAAATAAACAGGTTAAATAGACAACTAAGGAAAGAGCCCCAGAGCTGAAATAATCTTGTTATCCATTCAGTAGATATTTGCTGAACACTTACTATGTATCAGGCACTATGCCAGGTGCTGAGAACACACCAGTGAACAACGTCCCTTTGTGATCCAACTTTTTACTTAATTCTCATGAGTATATTTCTTGTTTAAATTCTAGCAGACACTTAGCTTCTGTTTATGCTGTATCTCACACTAATAAATGTAACTATTATTTTATATGACTATGCCAACAAAATATTAATTTTTTGCAACATGTAAGTTAATATTATTATTTATGAACTATTTCCACCCCATTGCATTTTTTAAATTGTGGTAAAATGCATATAAAATAAAATTTACTATTTTAACCATTCTGGTTATACGTTTTTGTCATCAAGCATGTAAAGGAAGTGTTAAGTCTATGTACACTTAATTCTGAAGATCTATGTGCATTGGACACTGTAGATCTGTCTAATGAAGTAACAAAAGGTAGAAAGAAAGTAGGAAATCAAATCAAGAAGACCAGTGTACCCTTTGGAAAACTGGCAATCAGAGCAGGGTACCAACTTGGCCACAAGTTCTAGATCAGTATTTCCCAAACACGTTCAATCTCATTACAATGTGGTGATGAAAAATCAATATGAATTCATAAAATATAAGCATCCGGATTACAGGCCTTGTGTTTGCCACCCGTGGTTTAAAGATATCAGTGTTTAGATTACACTGGTAAGATGTCAAGTCTGACTCTGTATGCACTAACAAACAAACTGAGCACCAGTCAATTATCCTTTGGGTGACATATGCACATTTTCATTTCTCTTAGAATTGTCCACCATTTTTAAAGACAGATTTTTGCATAATAAGAGCAACAGAACTGTGCTTTGTATTTTCTTACATATATTTTTAAATGTACTTTTTAATTTTTTATTATTGTTCAATTACAGTTGTCTCCATTTTCGCCCCATTACTCTCCCCCGCACTACCCACTCTCCACCTTCTACTTTCAGTCATCTGCACCCTGCCTTGTCTTTGACCATGGGTCCTTTATAGATGTTCCTTGATTTGACCCTTCTCCTTCTTTTCCCAGTTATTCCCCTTCCCCTACCCCTCTGGTCACTGTCAGTTTGTTCTTTATTTCACTGTCTCTGGTTTTATTTTGCTCGCTTGTTTGTTTTGTTGATTAGGTTACACTTATAGTTGAGATCATATGGTATTTGTCTTTCATTACCTGGTTTATTTCACTTAGCATAATTTTTGAAATGTACTTTTGAAGAAAATATTGCCAACACCATGTTCGGGTTTTGTTTTGTTTTTGCTGAACTTATTAATACCTTAGGACAGTTTGGGAGTATGTTTTATATGCTGTGCAAAGCTATAAAGGATTAATAAAAAGTGTTTGGGCCATATGTGGCAGCTCACCTAATTTTTTTAAAGGTTTTATGGACATTGAGAGTATCTTCCAATTTATGTGACTATGCATGATCTCCTCCACTTTAAAAAATTTCAGATTGGGACGTTAAATAGAAAGCTATGATGACCGATTAATTAATTAAGGGATTCCTTCTTTAGAATATGAACTCAGAATAAAGAGAGAATGGGTTCCTTCTTTACATTCCTAAAGCACCTAGCAAAGCACCCTGCACATAGCAGGCATATAACAACTATCTGTGCAAAAGAGGCAGTGCAGCCTAGTCGGACACCCCTGAATTCAAATTCTAACTCTGCCTCTTATAGCTGAGTAGTCATGGGCAAATTTGTTAATGTTGGAACTTGTTCACTCTGTATTATATGACAGTGATAACTTGTTACACAATTACTATGAAAATTAAATTAGATAATATATAATGTGTCCAGTACAAAGCATAGGCACATAACAGAGATCCAGTGAATGTTAGGTCCCTTCCCTTGATCTCAGGGATGTCCAACCTTTTGGCATCTCTGCACCACACTGCAAGAAGAGTTGTCTTTGGCCACACATTAAATACATTGTGACACTTAATCACAACAAAATTTCATAATGTTTCAAGTAAATTTACGATTTTGTATTGGGCCACCTTTATAGCCATCCTTGGCCCCATGCGGTACGTGGGCCGAAGGTTGGACACCCCTGCATATTCCTCATATCAGAGGCAATCCTAGAAAAAATTATAAAGCGAGGCCCCCTTCTGCTTCCCATAGTACCCAAAGACATTTCCAGTTGTGATGGGTTACTTTGGGTTAAGGTACAATTCCTGTAGTTTGAGTTCCCTCTTTTGTCATGAGAGCTACTTTGTTGAAAAAGTTGGTGACCTTTGAAGGTTTCTTCATCTCACGAATTCTTTCAGCTCATCATTCCCCTCCTCTCCTCTCTACCAAATTTCAACTTAACTGATAAAGTAGGCATTAGGGAAAACCTACTGCATATTGCCCAAGGCTTCCAGAGGCAATTTTCTGGGCACAGCAATTAGCTGCCCTAGGCAAAATTGCACAGTAGGCAAAGCTTTCCTCCTCCCTCTCCTGCAGTACCCACCCCCATGCCTGCAGGGTTCCTCAACTGCCTTCAGCTGCCAGAGCTCTCACACCTACCTATGATTCTGTCTTCTGCCCCAGCCTCAAACTCTAAACTCTCCCGATCTCCCCCCATATAACTTTTTATTCTCTCTTTGAGGTTAATCTCAGCTAGGCTATAGACAAGGTAATCTAATTTAAAATTTTCTGACACTTGCATCTTAAAAAGAATGTGTTAGCATAAATCGTGTAGTATTTATGGGAAACATTTTTAAACCCTTTAAGATAAACCCATTAAGATGCACTTTGCTCACTCTAGGCTACCAGATCTTGCGATGTTTTATTTCTTCAAAAGGATAGAAATCATTTCTTACACCATCGCTACTAAAATATTTCCAGTCCCTGTGATAAATTAATCAATGCCAGTTGAGTTCTCAGATAACATGCAGGTCTTGGTGATATTTTTTCATATTACTCCCTTAATGCCTCACTATCCTTCCCCCATATATACAAATCAGAAGTCTCAAACTGGTGGCCTAGGATATCAATAGGGCCCTGGATATGTTCTATTTGCCCATTTCATTGGGCCTATAATAGGTAATGAAGCACATATTATTCTTACCAAGCAACACAAGCAGCTTAGTACATATTGTGTTGTATTTGGTCTACTTCATGTATTTAACTGTATAAGGCATACGAGTTTGTGAACCCCTGTTCATCCTTCAAGACCCTGCTCCAATTCAGAAGTCATCTTTTCTATGAAGATTTGAGACCCAATCCTTTGCAGCAGATTAGTTGCTAGCTGCATTAAACATAAGCACCTAGTCCTAACGGAGGGGCTCCAAGGAGAATGCACCCTATGGAGAAGGTCGGTTGGAGATTTCAGACTGTGACATCCAGGAAGTAGGTATTTGGAGGCTGACTGGGCTTTTTGAGCTCTTAAGTGGTCCAATGTAGGATGCTAACTCCTTTATGTCTACAAATGTCCAGTACAGCCTTTTATGTTATAGTGGCTCCAGAGGCTCCAGAGTTACATGCCCTTGAATGCTATTGATATATTCACAGTGTCAATATGTAACCAAATTTTATTTGCATTAGGCAACATCATTTCTTTTTCCCTTCTCACATGTAAACTGAGCTATTTGGACCATTTGGACTACAAACAGGACCTTCTCCTTCGTTGCCTTTTCCCTCATCTGAGCAAAATAAGCAAAAGCAGCACATCCTACCTTCAATTCCCTCCCTTGTCATGACTTTCCCAAGAGAGTAAACATAATAATGACAGTAATCACCGTTTTAAAAAAAAGGGCATAAATCTAGTGTCCTGGAGTTTTGCTATGAGCCTGCTATATAAGAATCATTCTCCTGGTACTTTGGTAACTGAACTTCATCGGACTATAGGTCCAAAGGAGATAATATTCTAAATCATATTAATTTGCAAATAATATAATGGCAAAATTCCAGCATAATAATTACTGACACTTACAAAATACCCTTTTCACAGGCCTTCATAGTGCTCTGTGAAATTTTATATGCATTTTCTCAATACTAGATAAGAAGAAAAGGGGAGGTGATTGATTCTAGATGGCAAAAGGAAGATAGGCAAAGCTCGAATCAAAAAGAAAAAAAGAAAAGAAAGAAAGAAAAGAAGTATGGAACAGGAAGCTGAACAGTGAATTCCTAACTCTGAACCTAATGTTTTCTCCATGATCCTTCTGACAGTAAAGGGTTTTTTCTTCTGTTGAGCCTGCTATTCATTAACACCAAATGAACATTAGAATGGAAAAGAACATTAAAATGGCCCTTACAATTGGGCACAGATGAGAGACATGTTTAGAAGGCAGGGTTTATTAAAAATGGGTTGGTTCCAAATAAGCCTATTTTTAAAATTAAGAACCCAACAGCAAGTCAAAACTAGGAAAATATTAAATACGCATAAAACGAGCTGCATCTTTGTGTTCCCTAATGACAGAAGATGCAGGCAGCTGTCAGCTAGAGAAAGACCGGACTATCCTGAAATAACCCAGAGGTAAGCAGAGCAAATTATAATTCATCTGATAAATTTCTCAAAACAAAAATACATCCAGCTGGAACTCACTAGGGATTTTTCAGAGTACTAGATTTAGAAGAGAAAAAGAAAGTACTTGAAATAGAAAAGGGGGTGGGGAAGTAATATATAGAATGATTTAAAAACCTGAATCTGACTTTAAAAAAAGCAGTAACTAGAACTAGTGATGTAATAATAGCCCCAGGGATTTAAAAAGAATTTTTTTCAAATATATCTGGGGGATAAAAAACACTGGAAAGAAAATAGGTCCATTAATAAATGACAAATGAGATGAAATGAGATTTTGAAATAGTTGGGCTACTGAACTGCCTTTTTTGTTTTAAATAGATCTTTTAACAGGGAAAACAAAAAAAGCAGCTAAGAACAGAGAAGGAACAAGACTAGTCAGCAGAATGCTGATAAATAGCAAGCAAGGGAATTCAGTCTTTGTAAAAAAAATAATAAAAATAAATAAGGATTTTCCAAATCAGCAAACTTGGGGAATATGTCTTATACCGGGGATAAGAAGGAACTGAGTAGTTTATATTCTGAACCACATTTTCTCTTGCACCTTTATCCAGCCAGAATGATCAAACCATATTATGAACTCCAGGAGTTGCTTTGACTTCATGCAAATCACCTGCATTGCATTCTCACTCCTAAAATCCTCAGATAAATTCACACGCTTTTAACAAACTTTAATTATATACCAGCACCAAGCACTATCATAGGTACTGCAAATACAAGCACTGAAACATTAACACCTTTTCTAGACCATCCATCTTACCTTGGGCCCCTCAGTTTTGGTTCAGGACCCCAGTTGCCTTCCAACATGTACATATACGTGCACACACACACACACATTTACCTACAAGTATACAGGGTAACACATTTTTTCCTTTATATAACATTTACCTATGTTTATTCCTAAATCAAGGGCCTATGACCTTGAACAAGCCAGTCATATCCCTGAAGTTCCTGGGAAGCTAATCGACATTCTCCTAAAAAATATAAACAATTTTAACTGAAAAAAGTAATTAATGTATGTGGTTAACATTTCCGACTCTCAAAAGGATGCATACACCATTAAAAGTAAGTATTCCTCTTTTCCTAAATCTTCAGGCCCCTTCCCCAGAATTGATCACTATTAAATTATTTACATTGTCTTTCATATATTTTTCCTATACAAACATAGGTGTGTGAATATCTTTTTAAAAAAAATCAACAAGAGCTGATTTTAAATCCTTTTCTGCATTTCACCTTTTTTTAAAGTTAATATTGTATCTTGGGCAGCTTTCCACATCAGTGCATGGAGATTTTTATAATAGCTGCATAAAAAATAGCTGCATAATATAGTATTTTATTGAACAAATTACTATAATTTACTTAGCAAATCTCATATATTGCACAAATTTATTGCTTCCTCTCTTAGAGTATTACAACAAACCATGTCATTTATGCATCTATAAAAAGGAAGTAATAACATACTTTTGCGCAGAGTTAATGCAGAAATTAAATGAGACAATCTATGTGAAAGCATCTAGAATGCCTAGAACATGTTAGGTATTTTCACCACGTGTTAACTAAATGAATGAATTGAATGAGTGAGCAAAATAGCCCAACAATGCTTCCGATTTTGTTTCCTGCCTGATGTCAGTCTCCACACAGTAGATCCAGAGCCTCATGACAGTAGGGGTCAATCTTGTCTGTTTTCTTTCAGAGCTGAGCCCTTAGAGCCTAGAATATATACCTGCATATAGTAAAAGTTTAAATAAATAATTGGTTAATAAATGAATAAATATCATCAGCCATCTGTTTTACTTGCCTCTGACCAATAGTTTTAATGTCAAGGTAAAAGGACCTATTTAAGATGAAAGACCATGCACTTTTCTTTCAAGTGAGATTATTTGCTATTTGATTCCAAGAAAAGTTAAAAAAGAAGGCCACTCCCAGATGAATGTTGAACCCTGGCAACTCAACCTGTCCTGCCTGTCCAAAATAATCTCACTTGAAAGGTTGCTGCACCGTCAGCAGCTTCCATAAGCCTCTTGGGATCACATTATAGGCAGGATTTTTGAAAGTGATTTTAATTACACTCACAAAAGAGAAATAAGGTGCAATACCTCCATGGCCCTGCCTCCAAGTACGAGGCCTGGAGGGTGGCTACCCTAGTGGCTCTCCCTAAGGGATGAGCCTGTTAAAGACAGCCAAAGTTTGTGAATTAATCACTATTTTCAAATATAGATCAAAGTATAGCCAAGAATTTCTTTATGATAACATTATGCCCACTAGTATTACTTTCTTTTTTAAAATGTGGAGAGAAAGAATTGGAGTTAGAGAAATGTCTCTTAACCCTGGGTGCACCATGGGAATATAGTTCATATGGGGATGTCATCTGTCCTGTGTGTTAGCAAAGAAACAGTTGACAACCATTGGGCTGGATTAAGGCTTTTTGGATTATGTGAGAAAGTTGGTCAGATGTCTAGATCATGTAATTGCATATCTGGGACAATCAAGTTTGGGGATGACAGTATAACAAATAAATTGTACTGGGCCTCCCTTGCCTTATTCCCACATATTCTTACATTCAAGGACACACAGTTAGAAAGTCACAAAGTAATTATTAGTACAATACTCTCCTCACTCTTTATTCCTTGAGTGGAGAAATATGAGGTCTGTCCAGAAGGTATCGAGTTATGTAATATGAAAAATAGAGACATTTATTTAAGAAGATACAAGAAACAATGTACATAGGACAATGATGCCTCAGTCCTGTTCAAAGTAGGCACCTTGGGACCTCACACAGTTCTCCCAATCACCATCATATTGGGAGATGCCCTGTCATATTTTCCTGAACCTCATCAATGGTCTGAAATCTCTTGCTTTTCGATGGTGATTTTGGTTTTAGGAAAAGCCAGAAATCATAGGACAGCAAATCTGGGCTGCCAGGGACTAAGTCACCTGGGTGATTTAATGTTTCACCCAAAAACTCGGCACAAGACATGATGTATAAGCAGTCTCATTGTGGTGATGAAGCTGCCAATCACCAGTTGCCCATAGCTGTGTCCTTCTGAATCATCCAAACAGTTTCAGTGGAGGAATGTTCAAGCTTGATGTAAAATTTGATGCAGACTCGTTATTCTCCTTGCTCAATCATTTTGAATGTGATGGCCACACAGTACATATGCTCACTCAACAACATCTACTACACCTACTGACTAGTACAGTGAAGTCGTCATTGTTCACACATGCACATTCCAGTCCATTCTCCTTGGCTTCCAGGTTACATCAATGTTGCACAAACCATTCTTGTTATATTAACAATGGTTGGACTTTTTCTGGACCGACCTCATATGCACTCAAAGTAGAGAATGGATTCTGAATGCAGAGCAAGAATCTTTTAAGAATCTTTTAAGAATCTGATTGTTGTACCTCTCAGTAGTCTCACACAGATGGCAGCTACTCCTCAAATCACTCCCTCTTAACATTCAACTTCTCCAAAACTCTACTCAACACCCATCCAATGGGTGCATCTCCTTCCTTCCCCACCTCCTGAAGGCATTATCAATCTTCTTTGTCCCTTACATGGTGGGTAAATGCTTTGGGAGCATCAATGCTGATTGACACAAATAACCTTCATTGTCAGAACTAACCCCAAGGGACCTAAAGGACTTTTGTTTGTTCTGTTTTTCATTTTATATGATTTTTTCTTAATACAGATGTTTCAATATTTTTCCATTTTTCTGCACTTTCTAGTTTTTAACTTAGCATCTATTAATTTTATAAGAAAAAAGATTTGAATTTTAAGTTTCTACACACTCATTAGAGAAATTGTGAAAAGAGTGAAAAAAATATAATTACTGAGAACAACTTGATTTTAGTTCATTTTTTTCCAATCTTCTGAATACACACCACCATACTGTTCTGCATTCTTTTTATTTGACATTGGATTTTGAGCATTTTTCTCTTTGTATTAAATATCTTTTAAAATATTATTTCAATGGCTCCATTGCATTCCATTGTATGAATATATCATAATTTCTTCATCCATTCCCCAGTTGTTAGAAATTTAGACTGTTTCCAATTTTTAATAACTCTATAAAGAATGTTCATTAGTTTTAGTATCTATATTTCCTTAGAAAAATGGATCATTAAAAATTATAATTCCATGAACTAAAGGGGAGAATGCGGGTGGGAGGGGGTGTGTAGGGGGGAAGGGAGTGAAGGGGGTGAAATGGGGCAACTGTAACAGCATAATCAATAAAATATATTAAAAAAGAAAAATTATAATTCCTGAGCCAAATACTATAAATATTTCTTGAAATTTTATGAAAAATGTCAACTGTACCCAAATAAGAGAGACCAGTGTAAGGAACTCCACCCACAAATATCACCTATAGTCAACATTCATCAAAATTTTTCAACATCCACCCCAGCTGGTGTAGCTCAGTGGATTGAGCGTGGGCCTGCAAACCAAAGGGTTGCTGGTTCGAGCCCCAGTCAGGGCACATGCTCGGGTTGCGAGCCAGGTCCCCAGTAGGGGATGTGCAAAACACAACCACACATTGATGTTTCTCTCCCTCCCTCCTTTCTTTCCCCTCTCTATAAAAAAATAAAAACAAATAAAATTAAAAAAATTTGTTTCAACATCTGTATTTTTAAAGCTCTCGATATGCAGTATATTATGTAATTGCTTCCCAGAAATGGATCAATTTTCACTTTCACCAGCACTGTGAAGCTCCTACAAGTACTCTACCAGTACTGAGTATTTTTAATGTCTAATCTTTGCTGGCTAATTTTGGTCAGGTATTTCAAACCTAAGCTGTGACTGGCACTGGCTAATCTGGCATTATACTGTCCTATGAGTCTAGTCCAGATCCTTTGAGAATTAATCATCCCACAATGCAGTTTCCATTTTTCAAGATTGTCTACCTATCTTCAATTAAGCAGAGGAGATCAGATTTTAACTGACAGTCCTTCAGCCTCTGGAGAATGGATGTGGGCAGCAGCTCCCTCTCTGTGAGAGTATCCTTGGTATACTCAGGGAGCCCAAGCCCAGCTGATCATCCCATTACTCATCAGGACTTACTGTGAGTAATGATGATTGAAAGTAGTTGGCAGCTTTTAACCTCATGCTAACAGTTTCCATATGTCATTCTTCTTCAAGTTCTGCATCTTTGCTGAATAGACTAAAACTTCGAACATTTAATTAAACATGGCTTCTTATATGCATGATCAAAATTAGGTTGGTCTTTTTAGGACTTCCAGTCAAGATGGAGCCATAGGTAGGTACACTTTGCCTCCTCGCACAACCAAAAGAAGGATAACAACAAATTTTAGGACAAAAAATAACTATAACTGTCAGAAAATTGAACTATATGGAAGTCAGACAACCAAGGAGTTAAAGAAGAAACGTTCATCCAGATTGGTAGGAGAGGCTGAGACAGGCAGCTGACTGGAGAGGGCACTCGGCAAGGTGGCAGCTAGAGGACTGGGTGAGGTGGGGGCTGGCAGACTGGTCATCCCACATTTGCATGCGGATAAACTGGGAGAAATAACTGGGGAGCAAGACAGACCACACAACCCAGGGTTCCAGCGTGGGGAAATAATGCCTCAAAACCTCTGACTGAAAAAACCTGTGGGGCTTGAAATTATGGGAAAAACTCTCAGCCTCACAGGAGAGTGCGTTGGGGAGACCCACAGGGTCCTAGAATGTACACAAACCCACCCACCCAGGAAACAGCACCAGAAGGACCCAATTTGCTTGTGGGTAGTGGAAGAAGTGACTAAAAGCCAGCTGAGAGCTGAGCAAGCATCATTGTTTCCTCTTGGACCTCTTCCACACATACAGTGGCACAATGCAGCAAAGTGAGTTGCCCTGTCCTTCTGAATACCTAAGACTTCATCCCTTACTACATAACAGGTATGCTGAGACAAAGAAATATGGCCCAAATGAAAGAACAGATCAAAGTTCCAGAAAAAATACAGCTAAGTGATGAAGAGATAGCCAACCTATCAGATGCACAGTTCAAAACACTGGTAATCAGGATGCTCACAGAAATGGTTGACTATGGATGCAAAATAGAGGAAAAACTGAAGACTATGCAAAGTGAAATAAAGGAAAATATACAGGGAACCAACAGTGCAGGGAAGGAAACTAGGACTCAAATCAACGATTTGGAACAAAAGGAAGAAATAAACATTCAACCAGAACAGAATGAGGAAACAAAAATTCAAAAAAAATGAGGAGAAGCTTAGGAACCTCTGGGACAACTTTAAACATTCCAACATTTGAATCATAGGGGTGCCAGGAAGAGAAGAGGAAGAGCAAAAAATTGAAAATTTATAATGAAAAAGAACTTCCCAACCTGGCAAAGGAAATAGACTTCCAGGAAGTCTAGGAAGCTCAGAGACTCCCAAAGAAGTTGGACCCAAGGAAGCACACACCAAGGCACATCATAATTAATTACACTCGATCAAAAATAAGGAGAGAATCTTAAAAACAGCCAGAGAAAAGGGGACAGTTACCTACAAAGGAGTGCCCATAAGACTATCAGCTGATTTCTCAAAAGAAACCTTGTAGGCAAGAAGGGGCTGGAAAGAAATATTCAAAGTCATGAAAGGCAAGGACCTACATCCAAGATTAATCTATCCAGCAAAGCTATCATTTAGAATGGAAGGGCAGATAAAGTGCTTCCCAGATAAGGTCAAGTTCAAAGAGTTCATCATCACCAAGCCCTTATTATATGAACTGTTAAAGGGATTTATCTAAGAAAAAGAAGAAAATCAAAAATATGGACAGTTAAATGACAACAAACTCACAAGTATCAATAACCGAACCTAAAAAAAACAAAAATAAACTAAGCAAACAACTAGAACAGGAACAGAGTCACAGAAATGGAGATTACATGGAGGGTTATCAGTGGGAAAGGGAAGAGGGGACAATGGTGGAAAAGGTACAGGGAATAAGAAGCAAAATCGGTAGGTACAAAATAGACAGGGGAGGTCAAGAATAGTATGGGAAATGGAGAAGCCAAGAACTTATATGTATGACCCATGGACATGAACTAAGGTGGTGGAATGATGGTGGGAGGGGGGATAGAGGGTGGAGGGAAATAAAGGGGAGAAAAATATGCGACAACTGTAATAGCATAATCAATAAAATACATTAAAGACAAAAAAAGTAGGTTGGTCCTTTTAATGAGAAATTGAATATCTCAGTGGCTTAATATTTTAATTTGAGGCTAGATGTTCACAAGCAAAGTATTGTTGTTGTTGTTGTTGTTGTTGTTGTATAGTAGTATAATGGTTCTATGGTGAACTGGAAATATCACTAAGATAGGAATAAGAGGTCAAAATGTAGGCTTGGCTCTGCTATTAACCAGTTATGTAATGTTAGCTTTTACATAATCACTTGATTATGTTAGTTTTAAGGGTTAGTTTTAAAATCACTTGAGATTTAATTTTATTCTTAAATTTACTGAAATCCCTTTTAGTGCTAAAAATTTCACAACTTAAAAATGTCTTGATATAAGTTATTATCCATTTGCTATTATAAATACACTTTAAAAGATGATAGCATAGTAATTGTTATTACAGTACCTGTAGTAGTAAAGTCAATCATCCCATTGTGTGCTGGTGATAAATGGTTAATGACCAGCTGTCTGTGGAAAAAGAGAGTCCTGATATGTATCATTGCCCTAGTTCCATCGCATAAATACATGCACCATAGGTGATTAAAGCTACTATCTTGAAATCACCGAAAGCAGAATTGGGGAGAAGCACAGTTGTCCCACACAGGCTAGTGTGAGTTGGCTCTGGCACACCACTGGTCTGGTTTTCCAGGTAGAATGCATTAAGCTGCAAGTAATAGAAACATTGCTAACTGTCAGTGGCTTAAAGAATAAAGTCATTTAAATTTTTTCATGTATCAAAAAATCTAGAGGTAGGTGGTTAAAGGTTATTTCAGCAGTTTCACCACATCAGGGTGCTGGGTTAGGTTTTTTAAATCATTATCTTGACCATCCACCTCATTGCTGCAAAATGGCTACAGTTAAGTACTTCCAAATTTTATTTTAGGAGTGTCCAAAGTAGGGAAAAAACTTAGAGAGAGTGAACATAGTTTTCCTTGTTTTTTCCTTTTATTAGGGAGGAAAAATTTTGCCCCAAAACCCCAGCAGTCTTCCACTCATGTTTCACTAGTCAGGACTGAATCACATGTCCATACTTAAACCTATCACTGGCAAAGAGTATCTGAATTGTCACAATTGGTTCAGACTGATTGTGATTCCAACTCTGGGACTGGACACATGGAATAAAGAGAAGTAGCATTGATATAGACAGACAATGTTATCTGTTACACCAAAAAGGTTTCAAGCTGAAAAATGCTAATGCTTTCAACTCTCAATTTCAATTCAATTTTATAATTATTGTATCTGTTCAATGGGCAAGACAAAAGAATTTATCTGTCTCTCTTTCATCATGATTATATACCCAAGAGTGGCTTTACTGAGGACTTCCCAGAACAGTCATTAAACCACTTAACCTTTTAAACTTCTTTATGTTCTTGGGGCAGTATTATTTTTAAGTGTCAATACATATTATAATTTAACTTCCAATGAAATTTTATCTAATTAATGTGTAACTCTTAAATCAAGCTTTGTGACCATTTAGACACAGGTGTGAATAGTTTTTAGTAAATTAAAAAATTCAGTCAGAGCCTAATTCAGGACTTTCATTGTTATGACAAGTTACTACTCATATTCTTTCTTCACTTTGCTTATTAGCACATGCTGCTTGGTTTATAGATTAATTTATAATACATGTACCTAAGTAGTAACACTTCATTTATTTAAAATGGTTCTGTGGTTCAGAAATAATGTTTTATTTGATGCCTCATTTGATAACATTCAGAAATGTGGTATAGTGTACTGAAACCAAAATTGGAAATAGAGTCTGATTTGGTATATCAAGCAAGTCTGAGTAAAATTTTTTTGTGCATGGGAAAGGGTAGCCCATAAAGCCAGAAGATTCTCAATGTCATCACCCAGGACTACACGGCCTTTAAAAATACAATCCCTGCTCAGACATGCTTCATTATATTTTCCTTATTATTGTTTATACTCCTCTAATTATTTATTTGCAAGTGCAAATAAAAAAAAGAAAAATCCTGCTATGCAGAAGAAAGTCTTAGTAATATGACAAATGTCATCTGTTATTTTTAGTATTTGATCATTGAAGTTACATAGGTGACAAGTATACATAGTTTGGTTTTATTTTTATTTTGGAGTATCTAAAATTATACATGGTTATTATTAAATATAAAAATACAGTAGAGGAATGTTTCAGGTTGTTCAGTTTTTAACTGAGACAGCAGATGAGCCTATATGAACAGCTAAACCAGAATTATAGAATTCTCTGTTCAGTTTAGATTAGACTACTGAGCCTACTTCTAATTCTGGCTATGCAATATGACCAGATTGTCTAATTTAAGATGCATTATACACTTATCCCTCCTAGTTCTTCAGAAATTTTCAATTTTATCTATGTAATATTTTTATGCCCCCGTAATGCCTAACAATCGATGTCAAAAATATCTGTTGTTTTGGGATTTTGGTTTTCATTTTATTCTGAAATGTGTTACCTCTGTCATCCATTCTCTGACATACTGAATCTGTAAATCTATCAAATTAGGAAATGAGATCGAATTGACACTTTATATAATTTTAATAAAACACTTCTTGAATTATCTGGATTTAAATGCCTTCTTTAAAAATAATCATTTTAGTGCAAGAAAAGAAAAAGTTAGAAAGCACGGAAAAAAAATTAGTAGATTTATCTTGAATCGAGTTTCCAAAATGTCAGTCTGCAGGCCAAATGAAGCCCACAAACATGTCGTTGGGTCCGCGCAGCATTTAAAAGTCAAAAAGTCACATAAGATCCAGATTTCCATTTTCTCTTTAAAGTCATTACGAATTGGCAGGACTGCGTCTGGATTTTCAGCTGGTGCCAAGTAGGGGCTCCCAACCCCACACCCTACTGTAGCCTAAGCCTCTGCTGCCCTCTATCCCCTCAGTCTCCACTATGCAGTGAGCTCCACACTTACATTTGGCATCCATTCCCCTGCCAGCTCCTTTCATTTAAGGCACCTACTCTGCATATGGTTGTGTAGGTGTGCCCTAATAAGGGCTCTCACCAAAGAGGTGAGTGGGGGGCTGCCCTCATCCCCTACCTGTGCTGGGCCTTGCACCTGAGAGGCCTTATTGCCAAGGAGGAACATCTAATTTACTAAAGGAGGTCATCATATTTCCTGGCCTATGCCTGGGAAGTTCTAGTAGAAAAAAATTTCTTTTTTTGTCTCATTTGACTTTGTAACCTTGAGGCTCAACAAATCTAGAATATAAAATGGGGTTTTAAAAACAGGACAAGTAAATGATTCTTGAATATATATTTCTAGCTTCTACCCTCTACCAAACACTATTTTTGAAGGACTGTCAAAAAATATAAGGTATATTTGGAGGAATATTGGCATATTCATAGTCAACAGCCTGTGGGATCTGGACCTCCTTCAAGGTGAATTCTGTGGACCTTGTATCTCCTTTTTGACTGGTTAGACTACTCCATATTAAGATATTCTATTTTTCATATTTGCTATGTACTACAGTTCCCTGATGGAACTGAAGCCTGGACACCTAGCTAGCTCCCCAAGTTCATCTACTCCCCCCATGCCCCATTTAACCGGTTGTGCATCTGAAATCCCAATTACCTTACAGCTGAGTGTGCCCAAAATATAATAGTAAATTCCATCAATCCAGTATCTACTTACACAAGCAAAGCAAACTTCCTTTGTAGATGTGTACACACACAGAGATGCACAGATGCACATACACAAACACACACAGAGATGAATAAAACTAGAAAATGCTTTAGTTCCAATCTATTGTGTATGTATATATTTGAAAATATACATAAAGAGAATAATTTTTGCTCATTTTCTTATACTTCCCTAGAAAGGATCTGAGGTGATTTATTAAAATGATAAAAAGAAGAAAAAAAACCTATTTAAAAAAAATTAAGACCAAGAAAAGTCTTAACTAGGTTAGAAGGTCGTAAGCAGAAGTTAGAACTCAAATGTCCAAAGTCACAAAATTATCTCTGAGATTCCTAGTCAACCAGAACAAAAGAAAAGCAAAACTAGTTTACTGATTTAGCCCTTAAAAATGCTGATATTTCCTCCAGACAAGCAACCATTACTTTAGTACCAAATTCTAAAAGAAAAATATGACACACGGTCACCTGTGAGCAGCAGTGGTGGCTGGGGGAACTGGTGATGGAATGACATCTTGGATAATTTTCTTTACAAAATGCAAGAAGCTTTCACAAAATTTTCTCAGGGCATCCCAAGTGAAAGGTAAAGGCGTGACACAGAATATAACTCAGAGGAGGCAGTTCCACAGATGGCCCGGAGTAAAACAACTCAAGTAAGCAGCTTTTTGCTGATGCATTGTGATCTGAGAAAGAAAACGAAGTGGTATTTCTCAAAGGCCAGTCCACAGATCACACGTGAAAATCACCAGGGAGTGCTCCGCAAAACTGTACATTCTCCAGATGTACAGAGTAGGCTCTCTGGGGAATGAGCCTGGAAATCAGTAGCTTTTAAAAGTTTCCCAAGGGGATTCTTACATACACCAGAGCCAATAACTACTACCCCAGAAGCAATGGCCTTTATACTTTTTGTTTTTGCTTGTATGTTTCTTTTTTAAAATATATTTTATTGATTATGCTATTACAGTTGTCCTATTATCCCCCCTTCATTCCCCTCCACCCTGAACACCCTCTCCCACCCACATTCCCCCCCTTTAGTTCATGTCCATGTGTCATAAGTTCTTTAGCTTCTACATTTCCCCTACTATTCTCGCCCTCCCCCTGTCTATTTTCTATCTACCGTCTATGCTACTTATTCTTCGTACCTTTACCCCCTTTCTCCTCCTCCCACTCCCCTGTTGCTAACCCTCCATGTGATCTCCATTTTGTGGTTCCGTTCCTGTTCTAGTTGTTTGCTTAGTTTCTTCTTGTTTTTGTTTCAGGTATGGTTGTTCATAATTGTGAGTTTGCTGCCATTTTACTACACATGCTTTTTTATCTTCTTTTTCTTAGATAAGTCCCTTTAACATTTCATACAATAAGGGCTTGGTGATGATGAACTCCTGGAACTTGAACTTATCTGAGAAGCACCTTATCTGCCCTTCCATTCTAAATGAAAGCTTTGCTGGATAGAGCAATCTGGGATGTAGGTCCTTGCCTTTCATGACTTGGAATACTTCTTTCCTGCCCTTTCTTGCCTGCAAGGTCTCTTTTGAGAAATCAGCTGACAGTCTGATGGGAATTCCTTTGTAGGTG
>CM052538.1:169669611-169706022 GCA_028533065.1 Trachops cirrhosus
CTTGGTTGCTTAAAAGGATGGGTTCTGGGGCTTTCAATTCTTCTTCTGTTTGAGCCATCTTTTTGCTGGTTTTTTTTTTTTTTGGGGGGGGGTCTTGTTGAGCACCTGTAGTGAGGGGCGGGGCCTTAGGAGTTCACCAGGTCTGGGCACCCCGTCGCTGGGTTGTGACGTTGTATGTGGGGACGGGGTCCAAGAAGGAACAATGGCGCTTGCTCCGCTCTCTGTAGGACCTCAGACCCTTCTGCCGCTTTCTGCAAGCTAACTGGGCCCCTCTGGTGCCAATTCCCATGTGGGTGGGCCTGTGCACCCCCGGGACCTTCCTTTTCAGTCAGTGCCCCAAAGCTCTATTTCCCGGTGGTGGGACCCTGAGTTGTGCTCAGTGCCTTGCTTCACAATGTCCGCCTCGCTGGGTCTGCCAGTGGCCACCCCCTGGCCGGGGCCCACCAGCCACTGCTGCTTGTGCGCCCAGGGTCTGCCTGCTGCGGGCCTGCGCGCCGCCCCGGGTGCTCAGCTCTCCGCTCCACATCCCTCGCTGGGTCCGACTCCGCCCCTCCTACTGGTCTGGATGAACGTGTCTATTTTTAAATCCCTGGGTGTCCGACTTCCATACACTTCAATTTTCTGTCAGTTCTGGTTGTTATTTTGTTTCTATATTGTTGTTGTCCCTATCTTGGTTGTGCGAGGAGGCATAGTGTGTCTACCTACACCTCCATCTTGGCCAGAAGTCCCCTGTTTTTGCTTGTATGTTTCTAAAAGAATGTTTAAAAACAAGCTATCATTTCACATGTTTTTAGGTCGACATCTAACATTTCTTATTGTTAAATATAAATAATTACAGAAATATAATTTCTGGTTTATTATAATATTGATGTTTTCAAATAAATCTTTGATATCACTTTAAAATGTATATGATTAATTAAAAAACCCATATCCAGTAAAAGCTAACTACATAAATAAGCTCTTCTTTAGGAGTCAAATTTTTCACATTTCATCATTTTTCTCCTTGAACTGGTGTTTCCACCTCAATTCCCCTACAGAATTTTATTCAAATGCAATGTATGTTGTGCTTGGAAGTCATTTTTTAAAGCAGTTTATCATTTTTCTTTTTTAAGTATATTTTATTGATTATGCTATTACAGTTGTCCCATTTTTTTCCTCCTCTTTATTCCCCTCCACCCGGTACCCCCATCCCCTCCAGCATTCTCCCCGCTTAGTTCATGTCCATGGGTCATATATATAAGTTCTTTGGCTTCTCCATTTCCCATACTATTCTTAATATCCCCTGTCTATTTTATACCTACCGATTTTGCTTCTTATTCCCTGTACCTTTTCCACCATTGTCCCCCCTTCCCTTTCCCACTGATAACCCTCCATGTGATCTCCATTTCTATGACTCTGTTCCTGTTTTAGTTGTTTGCTTAATTTATGTTTGTTTTTTTTTAGGTTCAGTTGTTGATAGTTGTGAGCTGTTGTCATTTAACTGTCCATATTTTTGATTTTCTTCTTTTTCTTAGATAAATCCCTTTAACAGTTCATATAATAAGGGCTTGGTGATGATGAACTCTTTGAACTTGACCTTATCTGGGAAGCACTTTATCTGCCCTTCCATTCTAAATGATAGCTTTGCTGGATAGAGTAATCTTGGATATAGGTCCTTGCCTTTCATGACTTTGAATACTTCTTTCCAGCCCCTTCTTGCCTACAAGGTTTCTTTTGAGAAATCAGCTGATAGTCTTATGGGCACTTCTTTGTAGGTAACTGTCCCCTTTTCTCTGACTGTTTTTAAGATTCTCTCCTTATCTTCAATCTTTGGCACTCTAATTATGATGTGTCTTGGTGTGTTCCTCATTGGGTCCAACTTGTTTGGGACTCTGAGCTTCTCAGACTTGAATGTCTATTTTCTTTGCCAGATTGGAGTAGTTTTCCTTCATTATTTTTTTAAGTAAGTGTTCAATTTCTTCCTCTTTCTGTTCCCCTTCTGGCACCACTATGATTTAGATGTTGGAACATTTAAAGTGGTCCCAGAGGTTCCTAAGCCTCTCTTCATTTTTTCAATTTTTTGTTTCCTCATTCTGTTCTGGTTGAATGTTTATTTCTTCCTTTTGTTCCAAATCATTGATATGAGTCCAGGTTTCCTTCCTTTCACTGTTGGTTCCCTATATATTTTCTTTTATTTCACTTTGCATAGTCTTCAGTTTTTCCTCTATTTTGCATCCATAGTCAACCATTTCTGTGAGCATCCTGATTACCAGTGTTTTGAACTCTGCATAGGTTAGCTGTCTCCTTGTCACTTAGTTCTTTTTCTGGATTTTTGTTTTTTTGTTATTTATTTATTTATTTAATATTTTATTTATTTATTTTTAGAGACAGAGGAAGGGAGGGAGAAAGAGAGGTAGAGAAACATCAATGTGCATTTGTCTATCATGAATCCCCCTACTGGGGACCTGGCCTGCAACCCAGGCATGTGCCCTGACTTGGAATCGAACTGGCAACCCTTTGGTTCGCAGGCCCGTGGTGAATCCACTGAGCTACACCACCCAGGGCAGGGCATGGCTTTTTTATCTTTTCTTGCATTTGGGCCATATTCCTTTGTCTTGGTGCATCTATTACATTATAAAGGGCGGGGTCTTAGGTATTTGCCAGGGTGGGACAAGCCACCTTGCTGTGTTTTGGCACTGTATATGGGGGAGGGGTCAGAGAAGGAACAATGCCACTTGCTCAGCTCTTGCTCGACTTTCAGTCACTTTTCCTGCTTCCCACAAGCCAATTGTGCCCTTTTAGGTGCTGCCCTGGTGCTAATTCCTGGGTGGGTGGGCTTGTGTACATTCTAGGACACATGGGCTCCTCCAATGTACTCTCCTGTGAGACTGGTAGTTTCTCCTGCTGGTGCAATATGAACAGGTTTTTATAGCCAGAGCTTTTGCAGCTTAATTTTCCCCGTGCTGGAATCTTGGGTTGCATGCTGTGTCTCAGTCCCAAGTTGTTCCTCCTGGTTTATCCACATACAAACGTGGGACCACCTGGTCCACCAGCCTCTGCCTTGCCACATGTGTCCTCTCTGCCATGGCTGCCCGTGTCTGCCCTGCCTACCAGTCTGGATGAATGTTCCTTCTTTAACTCCTTGGTTGTCAGACTTCCAAATAGCTTGTTCTGGCGATTCTGGTTGATTTTTTAAAAAATTGGTTGTGATCCTTGTTTTGGCTGTGTGAGGAAGTGAAGCATATCTACCTATACCTCCATCTTGGCTGGAACTCTTAAGCCATCCAGTCTATCATTTTTTTCTATAAAATGTGTGTATATATATAGATATTTAATTTTTTTCAGTGGCCTTAGGGTTCTGAGAGTTAAAATTCCTTCAGAATTGCATTAGCATTATAATTTTAGTGGTACACAATTGACGAAAACATATATTTTCATAACTCCTATGTATAACTAATTATTTTGGAAATGTTCCCATTAACGTTATGAGTAGACTTCCCCCTACATAGTCTGTGTATCCATAAATGAATACTATTTATCACTAGAATAAGACAGACTTCAGCATTAATTTTATTCATTTTTTTGCTTACATACAATATTCACTGAGAACACTTTTTATACAAATAAGTAAATAGAAATGGAAGGTGTTTTGTTATAGCAGTGTTACTCAAATCTTTAAATTCCTTCCAAATTATAAGCCAAAAATACATATAGTAAGTTATTATCAAAATAAAAAATATATTTTTTTTTAATAAATTTAAGCTGACAATCTGATTAGGTCACCTTTCAATTTTGTTGAAAGCAAAGCATTGGAAAACACCTGACCTGCAAAAGAATTTGTAGTCTAATCATTAACAATCACTCTGTGTAATTCCAACACCAATATTTTGAATTGTGGTTAGTTTAATGCCCTAGAAGTCTTCACACACCCCCAAAGCAAAGCACTGAAGTAAGATAACAAGTGGGAGAAGTGTGATTAGGTAATGGGAGATGGGAAAAGAGCCAAAGGGCCATTTTCAGGCAGACCCATTTAGCAAAAAGTACTTTTGGAAATTGAGGATCCAGCAAAAGATTCCCTAAAAACTGCCCTTGTTTCCACATTCCTTGAAAAGTCTTTGTGAAAGGTCACATACCTCAGTTTGAAGATCATTACACTAAGTATTTGGACACATTGAGAGAATGCATTACTTTCAAGAAGACCTCAACAATAACACAGAGAATTCCAGAGTCCTGAAATTGATCTTGATCTTCTTAAATACATGGATTCACTCCAAATGTAGATGCAGCCTGGCTTGGAGCAGCTATAGCAAGGGTTAGGGTGAAACAGATGTAAAATGGTCATAACAAACAGTACAGGAAGATGCGAATGATCTTTAAGAACCTACAAGTTTTACTATCATGATTTTGCCTGCACTTCTCAACTTATTTTAGTTAGTGGAATTATTATTATGTTCTCAAGGGTTACACTGGCTCTGGGTCAGAAAGGACCAGAAAAGACCAGAAGGTCTTCATTCTGTAATTTTGTGGCCACTACCAAAATCAGTAGAGGTGAAATAGGAAAGCCTCTCTCTCTCTGTGTAATATGAAAATAATTGCTTCTACTCTTGGAGATCTGGCTTAATTAAACTAATCTGATTTTCTACTGGTAAAGCTAACATTAAAATGCTATTGCTCTGAGTTCTCTAATTATAGGACAATCATGCTTTTTCTTAACAGATACTAAAATCAAATGCTATAATGTTGGATGAGGTCATTGTGAATGGTGTGTTATAATGCCTATTTTGAGGTACCACATGTATTTCAGTGATGATTATGCAGTGACAGAAAGCAACAGAAAGTTTGCAGGAAAAAAAAATGAATTGCTACTACAATTAATCCAAACAGATGAGATTCCACAAGTTATTTCCTAAGATGTTCACTGGCCATAACTACCTGTTCTTCCACCACAAATTCCTTAACCTCAACCCCTTCCCAATTTCCCCTCTTAGCTACCCCTTCTTCATTTTCTTCCCTGCATAGTCTGAATGCAATGTCCAGCCTTTTGATAGATACTCTCACAAGCACTCTGAGCCCCTTACACCCTTAAATGTCTGCCTATCCACTCTGCCAAGTTACAGCCTAAACAACCATCTGTTCTCTCTACTACTGCTCCTAGTTTGCCAAGCACTGCTGGAGAAATTGTATAACTGCTGATTCATGCCATGACAAATCTGCAGTTCCCAAACTCACCTTGACCTTTAGCACTACTTGGCAATCCTTTCACTCTTGCTTGATTGGCTCCCTTTGCCACTGTTTGGGTGCTATTTCAAACCTCAGGTCATTACTCTTTCAAAGTTTCCTACCATGATTCCTCAGTTAACAGATGAGGTAGCATTAGTGTTCAATTTCCCTTCTTTCTACTTCTAATGGTCAACTATAGCTTCATCCTTCCTACTTCTGTCCCAGAGTTAACATAGTATGTCAATGATCCCCTTGTAATAATACTGTTTTTTTGTTGTTTTAACATCTTAAAGTCTGAATATATTATGAAAAGATGAGTTCTGTTTTTGTAAGTCATATTCCAGGTTGAAGAAATGGCCATCGGAATGTTAGGAAATAAAAGAAGCTGATTGGCTTTCGCAAAGAGCACATCAGAATAGCAAGTGTTCTTCCACTTTCAATCATTCACAAGCAAGGACAGAAAGGAAGGTGAGTTGGGATGCTGCCTGCCTATTAAATGTTTTAAAATTCTAACATAATTCTGCCAGCCAAGTGTCACAACATGAAATTTAAAGAGGCCATGCTTTAGTGATCAATGCCATTTTTGTCCTCTACTATTTGCTACCACCTGCCACATATGCAGTCCAAAAAGCTACTACTAATAATAATTAGTCCACTTAGCTCCTTTTTTTTTAACCATGAGGAGTTGGCTCACCCTCATTCAATCCAAACTTTTCATGAGAATTCCTAGGGCAACCAGTGTGAATTGTTTGTACGTGGATTGTGATTGGTTATACTTTACCTGATACAGCTGTTCTAATTTAATGTCATATTACACTAGCTATCATACAAAACTTACAAGTGACACATATATGCTTTAGAAAAAGTATTTGTCGATACTGCATAATGAGAGGTTTTGATCTAGAACATACTTAGAAGAGATATGTATCATATCCAACCAGGGGCAGATCCAGGTTTTTTGGGACCCTGAAGTGTATATAATTTGGGTGGTTCTCTCTTTCCAGAAAAGAATGCAAAATTATGATAAAAAACAAGGTAAAGGGCCTTTGGTAGAGGTCTGTGAAAATGAAGGTCTCTAAAGCTTAAGCGTCATTAGTTTCATATAAATCAGCTTTTTTATATTTGACTGCTAACTTAGGGCATTAAAAAATCCTCATACCCAAATAAACCAAAAATACACTAAAATATGACATGAACCGGGACCATGACATAATATTACATTCATTCTCATAATAAACCTTTTTAATCTGCCATTCTCATTTTCACTGAAGTAGTAACTGAAGCTCCGAGAATTTAGTAACTTACAGCTCACAGCCTAGAGTGAAAGTGAGATACAAACCAAGACCTGATAAACTAAATCTTGTGTTATTTCCACTGCAATACTCTGCCTTTAAGGTTTCCCAAAAGACGGAGGGTGTAAGTTGATTTGGAGACTATGCCTAGAAAATGCTTGGAAATGTCAGTTAATACTTGAAATTACATGACTTAATTCACATTTGAGAACATCACTAAAATTACTCCCCTAAAACTCTGTTTAAAGGGCATGAAGAAATAAATGTATAACTGTGGGGTTTTCTTCTGCTTATTCAGTGACATAGATAAAAACAGGAAATCTTAGGGTCTAGGTGAAAGGTGGTTCTAATAAGGAGAGGAAAGTGGAGGCAGAATCAGAATCTGGAGGTAAGTCTAGAATTACAGCCTCTCAGGAAAGAGCCTGGCTGTAGAAGGACATGCTGACAGTGTGGATCTTTCATAGTTATGTCCTCTTGCTACATGTCCAGTATCAGCCTACCTTCCCATTGAGACATATCGTTTAAAAAAATAGGAAAACAGTGTTATTTGCCACATATATAATATTACTTAATATTATATCTATACCTTGTATTTGCCAGTTTGGCCTCTATTTTTAAAAAATGTCTCTTAAAGGTATCCTCCCCTCCTCCTAAGACCCCCAGAAGGTAGACAGATGCTTTGTCTTTATCTCTTCTTCACTCACAGAATCCAGCACTGTGCCCTACAGAGAGTAGGCATGGCCATGGAAGATGGTGTTGATGAGTTCGTTTTTATAGGCCACCATTTTCTACCATAATAGGAATCCCATAATATAGATATTTTGTGATTCTATACTATTCAATCAAAGATTTCAGAATAAAACTTTTGGCGTTGGTTAAAGCTAAGGTGAGAACATATCAGATGTAATTAATAGTATTTTCAGTCAATAAACTGTCACTAATGTTGGAGTTACTTGAAAGACCTGATGATTCTATGGTTGTAGGGCCATTGTGACCTCAAGCTGCAGTTAAAAGTCAGTCCAATGGAACAGGAGTTTCAAGAACATCAGCACAAAAATGATGACAACTGAATGGAACCAAAAGGCACATATTTTCAAGAAGACCTCTTTATCTTAAAAGTAGACATTTCTCTTCAAGATGACAAGTAGTTCAAGCTCTCCAGGTTCTCACTTGCCCTCAAAAACAAGGTGAGTCTTTGCAGAAGATGCTAAGGAGTAACTATCCAGGAAGCAAAAGAGGGTCTCTACTGATCCGGACTAAAGGCAGATGTTATGGTGTCTTCCCACAGAAGTTCCAAAACAGATTACAACTACTTGAAGGAATTGAATGAGGACTTAAAACTAAGAAAGCTGGAACTGCTAGAGATGCAAAAACCTCTTGAAAATAAGAACAACCTTTTATTCCAGAAGTTAATGTCAAACTTGGAGGAAAAACAAAGAAGGTAATGGTTCCCTATGGAAGAATTCCTGAAGGGAGAATGCCTGGAGAACTTAAATCCATAGGATTAGCAATGTTTATTTACATTTTTAAAAAAGGTTTAGACATCTAGCTATAAAATTTGTAATCATAAAATCAGAATGGTAAGGAATCCTTTATTTTCTTTCAGTAAAATTAAATATGACTCAGCCCTCATCTCACAGGGTTACAGTTATTGCTCTTTTTTCATAGGGTATCTACCCAAGAAACAGATAAGAGGTTTTAATATCTTCAGCTTATCATGGTCACACTGATAGCTCCTTATTCATGTTTGTGGAATCACTTTAGAATAGATGGCTCTGCTCTTCCCATGCCAAACAGTGGAATGGCAATCTTTTCTGAGCCTGGGGTCTGGCTTCTCTAAGCAAAGTAGGCAGCTGAGGTCTTAACACTTCACTAAGATACTAATGTTCTTGGGACCCGCCAACTCTCTGTTTCCTTTCTAGTCTTGGGCAATCTTGTCTTAATTCTATTCAATCAAAGATTTCAGAATAAAACTTCATTCTCTACCCTTACCAAAAGCATCTCAGGAGCTCAGATTTTTGAAAAACAAATACCAGACTGAAAGTTGTGGTCAAGTAGATCCAGAAACTCAGACTTCTCTCAGGGCAAGAGAACACAAAGTCTTGCTTCTCTGCTTATAATTGGAGAGAAAATAGGACAATGAATATAAACATTACTAATGCCATTAAAGGATGTCTTCTCTCACAGTCCAAGGCTTGCTATTGATTCAGACTTTGTTAGAAACTTCCTGATGGCTTGATTCTCTGGGGGCTACCATAAGGATATAAGTTGTTTCCCCAACTAACTCAAATGTCTTTATGTGGAACAGGAAGATGGGGGAGATGGACAGTTACAAGGTAGGGAGTAATTTATCCTGGAGACAACATGTTCTTTGACTGAATTCCTTCTTCCCAGGGGCAAAGTGCCCCTTTCTACCCCAAAAGTCATACACCAAAACATTCTTCTGACAGGGTGGAGAGGAGTTACACTGGCTGTTGAAGACCTAAGTTTTGAGCATTATAGAACACAGAATTCATTATACAGCACATAGCTAAGGCAATTAGGAATGGAGCCAACCTATAAAGACCTGCTATATCCAGATGGACTTCCGTAACTACTGTGACTTCAGCCCCCATCTCACTTCCATAGTAGAGCACTTTCTGACTGGTTGCAAAATATAAATATGACTCTTTAGGAAGTGTTATCATCTCTCTCTTCTTTCTAGTCTGCAGATCATGAGGCAGATCATGGCAGGGAAGGGGAGTGAAGAATCCTCAGTCATGGAGCTCATTAAGGAAGCAGAGGAGATGAAGCAGAATCTGGTAAGATGTTGATGGGCACTTCAGGGAATGGCCTCCCGAGCAGAGATCAATTCCATTGCTGTTGTCAGATGTGGAAGGAAAGACAGAGTGCATCTCTAGTATCCTATGCTTCAACACTTATACCTCCTTGATCTACAAAGTCCAGGATGATCCAAAGGAAGTCAGATACAATGTTGGGTTTGACTTTTTAAAAAACCTTTCATCTAGTAGGTAATGAAAACAAGCATATTAACTCTTCACATTTCAGGAGGAATACAAAATACCTACCAAAATAAAATAAATGGTATGCTCTGAAAGAGTCTTATAAGATTTTTAAAAATCAACAATGTAAAAGATCTGAAAAACTAGAAACTAGTGGCCTTAACTCCACAGAAATTGCCATGTGATAAGAATGTTTTAAATATTATGTGTGAGGAACTCATTTCTATTGATACCATACCATACTTACCATAATTAAAGTTATTCAAAATTGTTATTATCTTTTTATTGCTGTCATCATCATCAAGGTTCCTCTCATCTCATCTCTTAGGTTCCTGGGCTAAGCTTATTTATTGCTTTCTTCTGTGATTGAATATATCCCTGTACCCCTCTTCCCCTATTACTTAATAATTTCTTCCAATTTCACATTAATGACGGACAAACACATTTTTGTTTGTTTGATTGCCTCCCCACCCCCCAACAGGAAAGGAAAAACAAGATGCTCCGGAAGGAAATGGAGATGCTATGGAACAAGGTGTGCCTCTAGGGATCTCTTGAAAGTATTGTCGTACAGACCACGATGCAAAAACTTCCCTTTCCTCTGGTCCTTGTCCTCATTTTTTCATGTTCCTACTTAAACTCATGCCTCATTCCAATTCATTCTTTGCATGGCAGCCAAAGTGATATTTTTAAAAAATCAAATCATATCATTCTTCTTATGAAAACCCTTTACAGATGCTCCTTATTGTGGCATAACCTGGCTCTTGCTTACCTCTCTAGTCTCCTCTCATAGAAGTCCTTCCCTCCTACGCAGGCCTCCTTGTGGTTCCTCAAATATGCCAAGGCTTTTTCTATCTCAAGGCTTTTGTTCTTGCTTTATCCCTGGCCTATGATGGTATTCTCTTAGGGTTGGCTCATTCTCATCCTTCAGGTTTAAATGTCACCTGCTCGGGGAGACCCTCTTTGTTCACTCTGCCAAAAATAGGGCAACCCCTGCCCACTTCTTTCTACTATACAACTCTGTTCATGTCCTCCATAACACTTTATAATATAACATTATTATTTTATTTTACTTTATTATTATTAGTTTACTTGTTTTTTGTCTACCTGCCCGCCCCCGCCCCCCTGAAATAGCAGCTCCAGTATCTTGATTGCGTTATCCATCTCTGAATCCTAGCATACAGTACAATGCTTGGAACACAGTAGATGTTCTTACATTTATAATCTTACATTTATAATTATATTATTAATAATATAATTTGTAATTACATTTGTAATTATTGATTACATTTGTAATTATTGATTACATTTATAATCAATAAATGTAAACTGAATGAATGAGTGAATGAGTGAATGAATACCTAATTCAAATTCTCCTATAATTTTGCAATAATTATTTAAGATAACAATAGCATGGCCTTTTGCTGGAAAACCAGGCAGGGGTACAAATTGCTTTGTGGACTAAGTCCTTTGTATCTGCGTGCTTTTTCAGACTATGAGACCAGAAAAGCAGGTTGTGTCTTGTGATAAAAACAGGAGTGTCATATGATTTCTAACTGCTTTTTTTTTTATCTCACCTTTCCACAAATAATCAGGATACCATCAAGCCTTGCATCTTATGCTGAATTCTGCTGTTAGTTCTCAGTGGCAGCTACAAATCAATTCTATGAATTGTCAGAAGTTTTAGTTCCCGACTTCCTGAGCCTTTGTGACAGGAAACGTGCCAGCACAAATCCTCTATCAAAATCCAGCTTTTCCACAGCTCCCAAAAGATTTTTTATAAGGGATGGCTATATGACTTAGCTTGTGATTGACTTTCCCTATACATATTTTTATACAGTGAGAAATGGCGAAAGCACAGTATGCCTAGTGGTTAAGAACATAGATTCGGAGTCTGAGAAATCTGGTTTGAATTCCAGCTCTGTGTTTTCGTAACTGTGTGCCCCCAAACAAGTGACTTAGCCTCTCTAAGTCTCAGATTTCTCATCTGCAAAATGGAAATAAAATAGTCTTGTGAAGATTAAAGGAGAATGTTTGTAATGTAGTAGTGTAAGTAAATGGCTTATAGCAGTGATTGGTATATAATAAGGGTCCAGTTAGTAGTTATTATTATGATAAGGTAAACTCAAGGGACCAAATGGAAGAGCTTGCTCTATTCTGAACCCCCTTTGCTAGTTCACTTTTCATGTTGGGCCCTGAGCGGTTGCTGACTGGCAGGAACCAAAAGCCTTGACCCATATTGGCTTTCCACTTCCCTTACTAATTCCTGCTAATTTAAGGCTTTGCCAAAATGTCTCTCCACAGACATTCAACACAGAAGAACAGAGTGATCAACAAAAAACACCGCAGATGAAAAACAAAGTAAACCTGCAGGATGAAAAGGCAAGTAGACTTCATGGTATTAGAATTTAAAGATTGTTGATGCCACAAAACTGGAAACAGCCTGTTGACAATCAGGGCTATTTTGGGTAGGCAGATAGGTAGGATGTGGGCCTTTAGGATATATTGGATTTACTGTCTGCTAAAGCATTGCACTTGTTTCCCGGGACCTCCTATTCCTTTAGCTCTCTTTTTCCATCCTAGGCTCCCCAAACCTCCTCATTGCCTAGGAAGACCGAGAATGAATCGGAGACATCATATACAGAGAAAGCGAAGGAGATAAGAAAGGTAATACAAACTTTCTGAATGGCATTGGCTTTTAGAGCTGACAGATTCGATATCTTTAATGTAGCAGTAATATGCCTAAACTATAGTGTGCTCCTGAACTGATGCAAACATTTATAGATCTGACTCCCTTGTGATATTATATCTGAGTCGAAGTGACACTGCAGTTTCTGGGAAATCATGTTAGCCAGGGCAAAGTGAGAGGAGCTGTGCCAACAATGACAACTTTGCAACAGCTCTGTGACATCAAAACACTTGTTAATTTGTTTTTGAACATTTATTTCGAAGTATTATGCTTGTATATAATCTTCTCTCAGCCAACTCATCCACAGAAAATGATCCTATTCATTTAGATTTTAACTTTTGGAGAGTGGATTGTGCAGGGGAGGCCAGTTAATAGGACTGTGCAGTTGAAATCAATTTATTAGTGAATCTATGAAACCATAATTTTACTATAAGGTTTTTGCAGCATATTGAGAAAACTGATTATTGATCTCAATTTACTTTGTCACCCAGAGGCTCTTTCTTCCACCAGGAAAAGCAACAGAAGAAAATAGAATGGGTCAGGTATCAGGAACAAGCCAACAACCTTCAGGTATTAACGTCTTCCTAGGTTAGACTTGGGTTACAATTTCATTCATATAATATAAAGGTTTTTAGTTTCATGAATTAACCTCAATCCCTTCATCTCAATTACCAATTGTTCTGCTAAAAGAAATATTATATGGGGAGATGGCTAGAGAGAACTGTATCCAGCTTCACCATGAGTAATTTGGGGTAAATAGCACTTTTTCCTATGGTCTTGATTTTGTCCTCTTTGAAATGGGAAAAAAAAGTCACAATACTTCCTCCCCGATTTTTAAAAACTAAGCATGATGGGATCATTTTTAAACTTCTGAGTAAAAAGGATTCAGGTGACAGTGGTTTTAGAGAAGCCAATAATAGTATATGAGTAGTTTTGAAAAATGTTCTCTTGTAGAATGACTTTAATGGAAAAGTGATTGAGCTCAGAATTGAAGCCTGGAAGAACTACCAGAAGGCCAATGACCTGATATTATCACTGTACTTACAGCCAAATTTTGAGCCAAAGCAGACATTTTTTTAATCTTCTTGGATCCCAAGGAGGTAGGTACAGTTTTAAAGGTACGCAATTGGAGGTTTTGTTTTGTTTTACATTAGAGAACCCATTACATGTAAAGTGATCAACACAATATCTGGCCCATAGTGAGTTAAATATTAATAGTGTTATAATAAACGTTATCACTATCATTATTATTATTACTCAGAAGCTCTCACACGAAGGTAAAGATTCCTCTGGAGGAGATGAAATTTTTTTGTAATAACTAAGTAATTAATATATTATGTACTTAACATATAGAGTTGGTACAGAGTTGGCACTTGATAAAATATTAGTTTCCTCCCCACCCTTTCCCTCTCCCAGGAAGTACAGTAGTTAGACTTCATGAATCTTGTTGGCATAGACTCTGCTACTTCAGGACAGAGGGCAAGGGGATAGACATCTGACAATGGTTGTGAGTTTCACCAATCCAGATATTCCTTTGGGAGTTTCAGCATTTTCCCCCAAAGAATTTATGGCATCACTACAGGAAATCACATAGTTTGCCGTAAAAAAGAGAATAAAGGAATAGTTGCTGAGGAACAGGAGAAAGAGTTCTTAAGTTTTCAGGGATCTACAGATCTGAATGCTGTCTTTTAAAAAAGAAACATAGAATGAAAAATCATTGCTAAGACATGACAATGTTTTTTTATCAGTATCAGTAATGTGTATCTCTAATTTTTTCTCAGTCATATTCCATATAGGACTTGAACAGTTTACAAAATAACACATAGCACATAGGATTAAATAAATAGATGAATACATCAATGCAAAAGGAAAATAATTTGAAGACAGGTAAATACATGAAAATGTATAATGCAAGTACTACATAGTTGGTAGAGGCAGGCTTCAAACTTAGTTCCGGATTTTCCAGAAAAAGAAACATGAATTTTGATGTTAAGAAACATCACCAATTGGTCAGGAGAACCATAGCTTTTATTGGCACTGAAACCAAAGAGAAATTTCTTTCTAGCTCCTTATCACGGGGACAGGACACTCTCTGTGCATTATAATAGCTAGTGTCCACACGCACGTGTGGGACTGCCAGGTCTGCCAGCTGCCGCCTTGCCCACCCTGGTCCCCCAGCCCCTGCTTTGCCTTGAGTCCTCTCTGCCTGGCTGCCTGTCTCCACCCTCCCTAGCAGTCTGAATGAATGTTTCTTCTTTAATTCCTTGGTTGTCAGACTTCCATACAGTTTGAATTTCTGTCAGTTCTGATTGTTTTTTGTTTTTAAATTTGTTATTGTCCTTCTTTTGGTTGTGTGACATAATGTATCTACCTACATCTCCATCTTGGCCAGAAGTCTCCTATAATAGCTAGTGTCCTCAACAATATTTCCAAAATGAATTCAGAATATAAATTTCCTAGGCTGTTTCTTATCTGTTACTTGGCACCACCTGGTAAGAAATTATTAATTCAAAATTTTTTAAAAAATGATGAGCCAGTTCAAGATGATTTGGTCCAGGTACATAGCACTCTGTTGGTCTGACTTGGTCCATAAGTAAAATTTAGAAAATCTAGAAGATTGGATGGACTACCTATCCTTCAGGCAGTGTTCCATTCATATTTTTCATTTATGTTTTGATAAGAACTGGGTGCAGAAATTTTGAGGTTTTCTTCTCCAGTAAGAACCTGGAATACAGCCAGAAGTCACTGAGATACAAATGAAAATGATAGAGGAAATAAGGGTTTTGAGGAGGACAGTTTCATTTAAAATTTGTTGAGGGTCATCTTGAGGGATCCATAGTGTAAGGGGCCAAAATCAATTTAATTCCAGATTCAGTCAAGCCAAAATTAGTAATGAATGAATGATTCCATTCAATTTAATCATCTCAGATTTTTTTTTTTGCTTGCTTGTGAAACTTTGAGTCTTTGAACTTTGAACTAGTACAGATCAACATCCTTTTTTCTCTTCATTCTTCTTATGCTTCTGGAGAATTGGTAGGGCACAAAACTGTTTAGTTACTGCAAATGACTGTAGCCCCAAGCATGAGTGATGCACTGCTCCTGTGTTTTATTGATTGTGCACTCATTGAGTATGGGTTATAGGCCAGTTTCATTTTCTAATACACACATATACAAAATCTTTAGGTTTGTTTGAGCCTAAGTGGGTCTGAAATCTAAGTCTTAGAGTTTGGTTATATTGACCTATTTATAACCTAGTGTTTGATTATTTAAAAGTAAACAAAAGAAATATCAGTTTTCTTTATGTTAGGATTATTACCCACAGTGATACAACAGGAGGTAGTTTGTTGGTGCTCAGTGTTTCCCAATTTTGTGTCCCTTAGATTTGCTTATTCAATATTTTTTGTTTAGATTGGCTTTTTTAATTTCTTAAGTGCATTACCTGAAAATAATATTTATATATTATTGCTTTAAATGAAATTCCAGTGTAGTTATTCAGAATAGAAAGTTAACTTAATAGTAAGTACACAGAAAACAAAATTTTAATATTCAAACAAGATTTTGAAGCCTGAGGTATGTTTTATCTTAATTAGGAAGAGATTAGCAAGATGTAGAAAGTTTTAAAGAAATCCAGTAACAAGTTGAAACTTTCTTCTTGATGACATGAAGTTTGAGAGAAGTGAAAAGGGAATAAATTTCCCACTGTGATTTATAGTATTTAATGCATCTAGCACCTCCTATTGCAGATTTATCTCAGTTACCACCCAAATCATCTCACCATCAAATTTTACAAAATAGTAATTTAATGTGAAAAGCACAAAGTTGAGTCATATATGAGTTGAAGGTCTTACTCTGAGGCTAACCAGTTAAATAACTTGGGCAAGGCATTTAGTTTCAGTTTTTTTATATAAAACAACCACAACATATTATAGAGCATGTTGAAAAGATATGGTTTTGTTTAACCCTCAACGACTCCATGGGGTAGTTATGGAACAAGAAACGAGTACAGATAAGTTAGGCTTCTGACTCCATAGCCAAAGCTCATCTCCTAGAATATGCTATAAAATGGCAGTATTAACGTACGTGATTTCTCATGACTCCTCCACTTCTACAGGCTATGACTTGAACTGAAACTTATCACTTGTTTAATGTATAAATTTCCAAATGAAGAATCATACATACTAAGATTTGTTCAGTAATAAAACGGTTCCAAAACAGCTTGACAGATATGTAATTCTGCACATAGCCCAGTAGGTGGCACCAATCTCGTCCAGCTGTCTAGTCCACAAATCCTGGTAATTCAGGAAATGCTGTGGAAGCGATTGGCCTTCTATTTAGGACAAAATGTGCTACATTTATATATCAAATGAAAACACACACACACACACACACACATATACCTATTGACGTTTTGTGCCATGCTCTGTGGCACTGATGAGTATTACTGGCAGTCTTCAATAGACCATATTAAACTTGGTATTTTGGCTTCACAATCCTTACCTATTACTCTACTCCCTCCACTCCAAAAAACAGTCACTGCCCACTTCCTCCACAATTCCGATTGGGTTTGGGTCACTGAGTTTAAAAAATCAGGCAATTGTACAAGAGGTGGTAAATTTTTGAAGGTTAAGTATTCAGTGCTTAATAGTGTTCCTGGATAATGTTTCTTCTCCTCTAGTTTCAAAAGAATTGAATTTCACAATCTGTCTTAAGGGAAGGTGAATTATAATTCTGGACACACCTCCCAGCAAATCAGGGTAGTGACCCTTCTGTTCTAGGCATTTCCAAGAAGGGAGAACCCCTACTTCCACATCAACTGTCCTGTGTGCTGGTTGGCTGCCTCTCAGGGGTGTGACCTATTTGGCTGGCAAAATACAATTCTGTGTTAATAATACTGACTTTGTTATACTTCAAGCAAACACTACTTGCAAATTCCCTTGAGAACCAGGTTACAGTATTACCCTTGCAGGCTTATCTGTTTAGCATACTGCATCACCTCGTCTTAGAGAAGAGAAAAACATTTTTATACCTATAGTAAAATCTTTCCTTTCAGTCTTCCCAGAAATGTGTCACATTTGAAGGGATTTACTGCCCCACCAGAGTAAAATTACAATCTGAACCGCAGTGTATGGCAGTCCTTCCCTGGCTTCAGCAGAGTTGAGAGAACAGTTCGTGGTCTTTGGCAGTCACCTATCTTAGAGAACACGAAGTAATCTTTAAATTCAGCTGAATTCCCCATCATTCATGCTGGTGTGTAAAGAAGAGGTTTATCTTTAGTAATAGAAGTGGTGATAAGACATTTGATTCTGACAGCTTTGTTTTTCTCTCCTCTAACCCTCCTCAAACTCTTAGCATTTACTTGAGCTCTTTTCAGAAGCTGAAGGTTGGATGTGAATATTTTGCTATATTTATAAATTCAGATGAAAGTCCAGTGAGGTGGGAAATGAATACTCTTGAGACCTTATTTATTCTATAACTCTCTCTGTCCTGAAAGCAAGTCATTTTTCCCAGCTTTAACCTTTACTTCACTTTAGTATTACTCTTCCCGATGGCTGAAATGCACTCCAGCAGGTGCTGTTGAAAGGAAAATAGTAGTGTCAAGTTAAAGTGCTGAAAGGCAGTGGTGAAAACCCACAGCTAACTTAAACCTGGGTCCTTGATAAATAGCATTGTTCTCAAACACAGAATTTTTTAAGCTTTGAGGCAACTTGATGTCCAAGTTACGTTTATGGCATTAGCAGCTTATGAAGTTAATTTCTAAGCTCGGTCATTCTTTCACTTCATATGAAACCCCACAGAATTCCAGGGGGATAATAAAGGTCCTCTTTCAAAAATATAAATTTTAACAATTTTTTAAAAAGTAACCTGTACCTTTATTAATATCATTAATATTATAATTATTTCAATGAGTGATAGTAGATTCAAGACTTTTTGCATCACACAGTCAGGAGAGCAGCAGGATGTCTGGGATAGGGTTATCACGTTTAGCACATAGGAAGTGGATGCCCAGTTAAAATTGAATTTTAGATAAACTATAAATTTTAGTATAACTATGTCCCAAATATTGCACAAGACACACATATTAAGAGTTACTTGCTGTTTATTGAAATCCAAATTCAACTAGGTGTCCTATATTTTAGTCTGGCAATACTAACCTTGGACAGATTCATTACAGAGCCTATTTAGCACCCTATACTTTTCCCTGTCTCCTCCTTTTTTCCTTCCCCCTTTTATTGCCTCCCTTCTCCTGCTCTATCTCAGCCCATGCCTGTTATTCTCTCTGCCTCCTCTTCCTCCTCCCCACTCCCACCTTTATCTTTGGTTTGTTCTTCACTGTCCACAGTTGGCCACTTTTGTGAAATACATATCTGGGTTATTGGAGGGTGTGAATATATATGTATATATGTGAATTAACATCACATTTCTTCACTTAAATTTATATTAGAACTACATTTTATAACCTCTCAAATAAAATTGTTTGCATGTAATATTCAATGATTTTTTTTCCTGTGGGACATGAGCTCTCAACAGAAAAAGGTTCATCACTCCAACTTTAAATACTGTGATAAAGTTATTTTCTTTCTAAGAAAACAATTAGGAAATCCATATTAATGGTAGTACAAGAGTCAGTCCTACAGTCACACAATGATATAATACTGTGATGAGGCTTAATAGCCTTGCAACTTAAAATAAAACTAGTTTTTTGGTTTGTTTGTTTGTTTGTTTTTTTCAAAGAAAGCTCTCATTTTCCCAATGTTTCCCTTCAGGTACTATGGGCACTACAACTATGGGCAGAGCAACTACGGGAAAAAAATGAATCTAATGTGGTGAGAACTACTCTCATTTTCAAAATCACTTTAAAGTCTTGAAAAGTTATAGATTTTTGGAATGCATTTGCTAGTGTACATTCTAATTTAATCTTTTTAGGGGATTTGCAAAGTAAGTGCCAGGGCACTTGATGTTATAGCTGTATTTTTTTCTTCTTTTTTTTTTTTTCTTTCCTGCTTCAGAGAATCCTGGGATCAAAGACCTATACAGAACAACAAAGAATTAAAGTCAGTTTGGTGATGTAGGAGGGAGGCTCTTTTTTCTGAGGTCACTGCCAGATGAATGAATCTCTGAAGGACTGAAGGCTTTCACTCCATTTGCTTGGACAACAGATTTAAGGACTAGGCATAGCCATTTGTGTTCATTAAAATCTCTCAAACCTTTGTTTTAGTGCTGTTTCCCTTCTCATTCCCCATCAAAATGGGTGGAAATGCCAGTTAGATTCTCATCCTTAAGCACTTTGGGAATTTAGTCCTGTATGGATTTTAAAACAGCCTCTGATTATTTTGATAGCTTTTGATTTTGAAATGACAAGATTCAAACCACATTGTATATTAAGACCATAAAAAACTCATCTTCATCTCTGAAATGTTTAATTCTGGGCAAATCCATCACTGGCAAATGAATACAAGTAGATGCAAAATAAAATTATACTCCATAGGCTCCTCTTACCCTCTCACCAACCACATCCTAGCACCCAGTTGATTCTGCCTCCTAGTTATCTATTCCTTGACTATCTTCTACCCTCCTGGCACTGCTGCTTTAGTTCAGGCCCTCTTTCCTGCCTAGGTTACCACAGCCTCTTAATTGGTTTCCCTGCTTCTAGTCCCTCTAATCCATCTTCCACGGCACCACTGAAAGTACCTTTTCTGAAAAAGAAATGAGATCATGTCACTTCCCACTGATTTTAGTGTAAAGTCCAAACTCATTCACAGACCATATAATAATGATTTGCCTCCTACCTATGTCCCCAGACTCATCTTTCACCATATTCCCCTTCCCCGTAGAACCTACAGTGAACTCTGCAGAACTATTTGCAGTTCCCCTGATGCATCATGAGTACTATTATCTCCATGCCTACGCACAAAGCTGTTCCCCTGCCTGAAAGATTCTTCTTTCCTTGTCTGCTTGACCATTGCCTGTTTGTCCTAAGGGTTGAGTTTGGTGCCCATCTTTTATCCCAGTAATTCTCAACCTAACTTGTGTATTAGAATCTGCTCAGGAGCTTTTAAAAATACCAATTTATTGGGCCCCTGTCCAGATCATTTAAATCATGATCTCTGAGGAACAGGGCGAGAGCATCTACATTTTTAAAAAGCTCCCTGGGAAATTCTTAAGTGCAGCCAGGTTTGAGAATCACTGTCCTAAGCTCTCTGACTTCTATCACGGTACTTAATGAACTATATTGCAATTATTTGTTTACCCAGTTATTTCCCCTCATCAAATGGTAAGCTCTTTGAAGCCCAGGACTATGTTTTGTTCTTTTCATTTTTTCAAAAAGATTTAATTTGTTTATTTTTAGAGAGAGAGAAGGGAGGGAGACAGAGAGGGAGAAAAACACTGGTGTGAAAGAAACATCGGTTGCCTGCCACACACCCCAAAGGGACCAAATCCGCATCCCAGGTATGTGCCCCGACCAGGAATCAAACCCTCAAGCCAGAGACCTTTCACTTTGCAGGACGACGCCCAACCAAGTGAGCCACACAGGTCAGGGCCATCTTTTCATTTTGACCACCTAAAACAGTGCCTGAGATTTGACAAAGGCTCAGACATTGCATAATGCCACAGAAAGTTAATTGCAAAGTCCCAGATTTCTTGAAACTCTGTCTTATGTCAATATACTACTGGATCATACTGTAGTCCCTGAGACCTTCAGATTTTTTATTTATTCTGCATACGTGTCATTAAATTTCTATCTCATGTCAACATGGGGAAAGTTGATTTGTTACAAAACACTTCATAACCTGTAGGAATCCCTTTTAAATTCTACTAATGAGCAAAGCAAGCCACAATTAAAAATCTTCTTTCTCCCAAAGTCAATTTAAATTTTAAATGTGTATTTTAAAGTGCATTTTCTTAATGTACTTTTGGACTAGAAAAGTTAATACAAAGTCATGAAATTTGGACTTTAGAAGGGACTTCAAATAAGCATGAAGTTTCTTCACAGAAGAGGAAACTGGAGTTTATGGAGGTGTGTTGAAAGGATATCCAAAGTTCCACAGTTAATAGGGGTTGTTAACAATTAATCTGATTACCACAGCCAATCTAACTCGTATTTTGCCTCTCTTGACCACAAAAATAACAGGCCCTGCAGCCCTGAGATTATGAGTTTCGTGTTCTACCAACTGAGTTAGCTGAGTGTGTAATGCACATTTTGTTTTAAGAAAGTTAGCAGTCCTGTGATATTTTCCAAGTCAACTGGATTAGACAGAGAAATGAGAACAAAAATGAGGAATATAAAATCTGACTGTATCACTGACTACCTTGAACAAATCATTTAATCTCAGGGCTTTAGATTCCCAATTTAAAAATCAGAGTAAAAGATCACCATCTGAATGTTCAAAATCATGTTATTGTTTTTTTACTCCTTCAGTGGGTTTTGTTGAGTATCTTACCTTTATTCCTTATCTTTTGAACTATATTGCAATTATTTGTTATTGTTAATTACTCATTAACTAAGGCATGAAATAAACTAGTTTACTTGCTAGCAGAGACTTATAACTTCTTGAAAAATGAGTCATTTACCATCTTCAAAGTATTGAAATTGTATGTTCATTATCAGTTGGGCTTATCACCTTTCTTCAAATACTCTAAATCTTTCAATTTCTTCGAAACACAAAACTAAAATATTGTAACTTTTAATTCTACCTTGTTTTTAAGACTTAATTTGGACTCTGATTATTACCTATATGGCAGTACAAAGTTATCAGGTAGGCTGGCTATGCATGGATGTCTGTGATTTGATAAATCCAGTATATGGGTCTCCGGTTTGTATGTACAGATTTGTTTGGTTTACTTACCCACCAGATCAGAGACTCATTCAAGCCACTCAAACCCCTAAGAGAGTCACTGACAAACCACATTAATTTAAATTACAGAAAGGGCTGTACTTTCCAATGAGGTTAGAATATGTCTATGTTTAGCACATCCCTCATCTCAGAATCAAATTACTAGGGAAACTGAATTAGTAGTCAGAGAGTATTGGTGGAATTGAAATATCACTATTACGGTTTTATTTATACTCATAATATTCCAATTATGTTTTTCTGAGAATAAAGCTGCTGATACCCTTGACTGTACTTGGGGAGACACTTTTCAATTTTAAGTTCAATTGAGGAAAAACTCTGTCCCATCAGCAATACATTTACAAACCATAATGTTGGGTAGTTTTATTTTTATGGCTTATTTAATTTTATCTTGCCTTTCTATTTATGAAATACTTGCTTATATTTCACCTCCCACAGTTACCTTTTTGCAATGACCTCAAAATGATTAGTGATGTTTGTCATATACTTCTTTCCTAAATGGAATAAGGCCGATACTTTCATCTTTAGTATAGAATAGCGGCATCAAAGAGGACAGGTGACAGTATGAAATATTACGCCTTACACTTTTAGATCGAAGCATAAAACCCAGCTTTAGTATTGTTTGAATGAACTATGGCCACTCTAAGGGTATCTACTCTTCTAGGCAGAGGCTTCTGCAATCTGTTACATGCCAAGGCAAATTTCTATCCACCCCTCTGGCACCTTGGGATGAACCTGCATTGCTAGCAATTCAAAGTCCCCATTGCTTCATATGGTCTGTATTTAGTCATCAAATATTAGGAAATAGGAAGAGAACAAGGTTCTGTGTTTGAAAGGGATGCTTGCTCTGCAACCAATCAATCCCACATAAGATACACAAGCAGACAAATATGAAATGTAATTATTACAGGATAAAATGAGAATTTTCAGAACAACTGCTTCCTTCACAAATTCATTTATGCTTCCTAACATTTACTTAAGGTTCATTTTATAATAAAACTCTGTATGAATGTCCCATAAGTCATATTTTCTCCATTATTAGTCAACCTGAGAGAAAATGAGATTATTTAGGTTAACAAACTACCACATTCTGCACATTCTGTCATGTATAATGTGCTCCCATGTATACTGAACACCTATGTTTTTGGCCCAAACTTTCAGGAAAAAAAAATCTTTCATTTTAATTTTTAATTTAATTATTTATTTATTTACATTTAGATACTTGTTTTTTGTACTATAAAGGAATTTTAGCATTTATTTTTGAACATATGGATATCATTGTTGCTTTCTAGAGTTACACTTTCAATGCATAAGCATAAATATAAGAAAAACATTTGTATAGATGTGGAATTAGTACTATTCACATATAATGTGCATCCTTATTTTTCCCTCAAAAATTTGGGCAAAGAAAGTGCACATTACACACAGCAAAATATGATAATTTTCTTTGTGTAGATTGCTTTTATAGAGACAAAACTAATTTTCTAGGGGAGCTGGGATTTCAGTTAAGTTTGATGACCTGGGAACCAATTAATAATAATTTAAGAAAAGCATGATATTTTTGATTTTTTAAAGAGTTCACGTAACTTTAATCCATGTCAGTTGAGTTTGGAACTTTCTTGACTTGTATATACTGAACACTAAGAACTGAAGGCCTTGTAAATGGAATCCTGTTAAGAAATCAAATAGCTTCTGGGTACTTAATGCTATTTTCATTATGAACTGCCTTTCCCTTATCTAATAGCTCTTTCCTCTTCTAGCAAATTCTGTCCTCCTTCCTTATAGTCTACCCTTTCTTTTAATTAAGGGGGAAGAAATACCACTGCTTTCTTTAGAAATTAAATTTTTTTGTTCCTGGTTTTCTTCTTCTACAAGATAATCAGCCATATAAATAAGTGGTGACCTTGTCCATTTGTAAATTGTCAGGACATGTATGGAAGATTTTTTCTATCTTATGAATATTAACATAAGATGAAGTGGGTGATATTAAAGGTACCAATTAGAGCCCTCAGAAAAGAATGAAATCTTTAATAATGGTGGTGAGAGATGGGTATCTGTAAGAAGAGTTGAATTGTCTGCTAACCTATCAAGGTCCTAGCTTTACATATAGTAACCAGATCCATCTTCCCTTGATCTTAGTCCATCTTTTAGGGGACAGTTCATCTCCATCCACTGAGTGAGTACATGATCAAGGCCAAACCAATCAGAAAATGCCACTCCTGTTGCCTTAGTAAGTGCTTTGGGGATGGGCTCATGACCTAAATCTATAGTTCTCAAGGTTTTGTCTCAAGACCTCTTTACACTTAAAAAATTACTGAGGACTCCAAAGAGCTTTTGTTTATGTAGGTTATATCTATTGATATTTATATATTAAGATGTTTTTAAATATAAAAATACACAAACACTTTCCATTAGCTATCAGAATGATATTATATATCATGTAGCTTCTGGAAAATTCCACTGTATCTAATGAGAAAATGAGAGTGGAAAGGCAAATAATACCTTTGTGTTATTGTGAAAATATTTTTGACCTTGAAGATGCTCTGAAAGGATGTTGGGGTGTCCAGGTCCCCCAGAGAGGCTCAAAAACTACTGATCTAAATTATAGCCTACAGAAATCAATACCATTCACCATCATGTACAAAGAGCCAACATGGGAATTAAGTCAACAAAGAACAAAGCATAGCTGAAAGACGGCATCTTGTCGACATGGTTTCAGATCCTGAAACTAGCCAACCCTGAAGCTTTACACACGCTTGGACTTCCTAGTTTCATGAGCCAATGAATTTCTTTTGTCTTAAACTAGGATCAGTTACTTGGAACCCAAAACATCCTCATATATCTGAATTTCTGGATGGGAACCTCAGAGGAAGAGAGTAAGGGTGGAAAAAATACAAAGGACGAGGGTGCAAAATAATTATTCAAGCAGCAATCAGCACAGAACAAATAGAACATCAAAAGTGCAAGGAAAGTTCAAGTTTATTTTAAACGTGGAAGACACCGGAAAACATTGTCCTAGTTGTTCCCAAATCAGTGCCACCAAACTCCACAGGCAACTGAGGTGGCTCAGCTTCACTTCACCAGAAGAGAACAAGGGCGTAGAACTGAAAGCAAAATGTTAACTTCATTAGTAAGAATGAATACATTTATGTCACTAGACTTTAGAAAATGCTAATCTAGAAAACTACTTCTAGGGGGAAAGCATTAGGCTACTCAGGTCAGATATTAAACATTTGTCCAGTACTCTCTGTGGAGCTGCATTTTCTCTAAGTGTGTATTTAATTTCTAAATCCCAGCTTTTAAAGAAACCTTTCAACTTTCATATCTGATAGGCTGAATTTTTTGTTCTCATGGCTATACAGAGTAATGTAATCTATTAACTGCCCATACTGAGTTGGAATAGTGACCCTCAAAATTTCACACCCACCCAGAACCTCAGACCGTGGCCTATTTGGAAATAGGGTCTCTGTAGATGTAATTAGTTAAATGAGGCCATACTGGATTACTTGTACTCCCCAAATCCAGTGACTAGTACCCTTATAAGAAGGGCACGTGAAAATACAGAGAAGAAGGTAATGTGAAGACGGAAGCAAAGACTGGAGTGACAGAGCTACAAGCCAAGGACTGCTGACACCAGAAGCTAGCACCAGACAAAGAACTCTTCCCTAGAGCCTTCAGAGGGAGCATGGCTTTGTGGCACCTTGATTTTAAACTTCTGGCCTCCAGGAACACGAGAGAATAAATTTCTGCTGTTTGTGCCACCCAGTTTGTAGTACTTCGTTACAGCAGCCCTAGGAACTAATACACTAATTCAGCCAGTCCAAAAATTCATCCTTAATATAACCAAGCTTCTTTTGGGGAAAATAATAGGTTAAAAGCAACTAAAGTTTTACCTTGTACCCATTTTTTAAAAATTTGTGCTAAATACACATAATAAAATTTACCATTTTTGCCATTTTAAGGTGTACAATTCAGTGGCATTAAGTATTATATTCAAAATGTTGCTTGCACCCATTTTTAATCCACTGTTTTAGTTGTGGCCATTAGCCAAACAGGAAGGAGGAGACAGTGAAGTGAGCCTTAGAGAAAGAGTAATTCATTATCAAATTTGTTCTTGCTCACATCTAGTGCTATTGAAGAGAATCTGACCACAGAAAAGTAAGTAAGCTTTTACCTTATTTATATGAAGATTGTGATTAACCACAGGAAAACTGAAGTGTTGATACCAGAGGACTAAGTGTAAATACATCATTACTGCAAAAAACCCAACTTCATTCAGTAATTCATCTCTACTGATAAAGTTTCATCTTCATAATGAAAATCATTATGAAAGCCAGATGTTTACCTTTTATGTTAACTCAGTTAATGTGAACTCCTATAGTTCTCAATATTAAAACTTTTAAGAATGGTGAGAATTAATCCCTGGGTGCTTATCATTTTCCACATATAAACTCTTTAACTCTTGCAGTCTGGTTCTCACTCCCACCATATTTTTGAGACATTTGTCACTATTTAGAAATGCTACTCTCTTCCCACTTTCCAGAGAATGTTCTTTGTTGTAACACCTGATTCAGAATGAATTTTGAAGAAATGCTGCACTGTAACAGGAGTAAAAAAGCATGTACATACTGCCATATTCATTCAATAACCAGCAAAGAAAAAAGGTCACATCAGACAGTAAGGTCACTGGGTTTTTCCTGTGTAAATTTTGCTATAGCTTGCTAAATTTGGCAGACATCTGTTGGAAGACAAGCATCCATTATAATTGTCCAGTTTAGTTCTACTAATATCATTTTTTTCAGAAACTTTGGTAGGTTTAGCAAACAAACCTCCATATACTTTACAAGATTTAATTCATATTCACCCTTTGTAATTAAATTTTGATGAAGTTTACCAGTACTACTTTTATACAAAAAGCCCCTCGTTTCATGCTATCTGTGAAACAAAAGTGTGAGTTTCTTTCCATGAATAATTATAGAATTTCTCAGTTGAAAGGGTGCTTATTTAGTCTACCACCTTATTTAACTGATGAAGAAAAGGAACCAAACTTGTTGAAGATTACAGAACCTATTAGTGGGCAGATTTAGAATTTATCTCTCTGAAAATTCAAGACATTTAATCTTTTCAAATTTGAAGGACCTATAGAGAATAAAGATAGGTTACAGAGGTAACCTATTAGGTAAACAACTATTTGCTCTTCATCTTCAGAGTTAAAGGAAACTTATCTTGGACATACTTTCCCATATAAGTGTCTGTATCTCATTTGAAACTTGTTAGGAATCAATCCTTTGGTCACCAGGCTCTACCGTCATAGTTATAGGAAGTGGATTCATGATCTGGCTTCAATTTTTTAAAAATTTTATTTATTTTTAGAGACGGGAAGGGAGAGAGAAAGAGAGAGGGAGAGAAACATCTATGTGTGGTTGCCTCTCACGTGGCCCCCATTGGTGACCTGGGCCACAACCCAGGCAAGTGCCCTGACTGGGAATTGAACCTGTGACCCTTTGGTTTGCAGTCCGCGCTCAATCCACTGAGCTTTGCCAGCCAGGGCTGGCTTCAATTTTTAATCCATCGTCGAAAACACTAGCAATCCACATAAATTTTATTTTACTAATTTATCCCACCTCAATTCCATTAACCATCTCTGTACTCCCATTATTTAAAATGAAATACATAACAATGTGACTCAAGTGAGAGGTCAGATCCATGCTCCAAATGGAAGAATAAAAAACTCATAGCCATCAAACTGAGATTTTGTGTACCAGGTTGATTATACATTTTGGACACTTTGCTTTTCAAGTTTCCCAGGTTTTAACATGGCTGAGAACCAAAGGGAAAAATACATACGTGCACATATAACTTTCTTAATTTATGAGCTGAAAGGGCTAAAAGAAGGGAACTAGGAAACTGATATGAAACAGCCACAGGTGATTAATAACATTTTATGCAAAACACCTGAAAAAAAAGTGGTACCAAATACTGAAATGAAACTCAAATGCCTTGGCCTGGGTTCTATTTCCACTTTTGTGACACGGTTAGGGTGGGAGGGGCACCTTCTCACTAAAATTGGTGCTTTTCATTGAAAAGCAGAGACTGTATCGAAGAAGCCACAAAACCACAGGAGAGCCGCAGGAGGAAAAGCCAGGTAATCTACACTAAGATGCCCTGCTGCAGACTCCTAAGCTTGTGAAGATCGCGTGTACACACAGACTTCGAGATGGGGTCCTAAAGCACGGGAGAAGCAGACTGAGGAAGCAATTGGAAAGACGAGGCTGGACAGGATACTTCCTTCTTCAAGACCCACCGCGGAGTGTCAAAGTAGCCGCCGTTCTGCCACCCACGCAGCTGTTCGAGCGCCAGTCAGGTTCCTTGGAGCCTTCAGGGCATCGGCCGGCAGCTCCCGGGGGATGCGAGGAGTGGCCCCTCCTGCGAAGCCCTTTCCTCTTGGGCTCGGGAGAGCGGCCCCGAAGCCCAGACAGCCGGCTGGAAGCCCCGCCAACACAGAGGCGCCCAGCTCGGCAGGGGATTGCTTCTGCCTGGCGCTCCGCTGAGGCTGCGTTGGTGCCCCGCGCGCACCCGCTCCCCACTCCCCCAGCCAATCCGGCGCTACTCGCGCGTCCCGGAGCGTTCACCGGCCCTCCGTGGGCTTTGCCGGCTCCTTCCCGCTTCCAGTACTCCGCTACCGAGCTCTCACTCCTCCCCTCACTCTCCACGAGTTCCACGCCTCGCGGTGTAGCTCCGCCCCGTCCTCAAGCCCGCCCCCACAACCTCCCGAGCTTGTGCTCCCCTTTCCGCTCAGTCTCTAGCCTTCCAGCTGCCCCGGCTCTCGCGCCCTGCAGAACTGCCTGGGTCTCGCTGGCTTTAGACGGACACCTCCGCGCGTTCTGCTCCAGAGGCCACAGCGTGTGCCCCCCGCAGCTCACCGCTCCCGACCCAGCTCCGGGTCGCGCGCCCTGACTCCGCCCCCTCCCGCGGACTCGCGCGCTCCTGGCGCGGCCTCCCCGGGCGCAGGCCGACCGGCACGCGGCCGGCCTCCCCCTCCTTCCCTGCTCACCTCGCGCTCCCGCTCTCGCGCTGTCCAAGGCGAGCGCGCTCCCGGCGGCGCGCTCCGAGCTCCGGCTTCTCCCGGCTCCTGTCTGTGCGGTGACTGCGCTGGGAAACATGGCGACCGAGGGAATGATCCTTACTAACCACGACCATCAGATCCGTGTCGGAGTCCTCACAGGTAACCGGGGAGAAGGTCCGGGACCGCCACCGCCGCTGTCCCCGACTTGCCTCAGGCTTCTTGCCCGTGGTGACCCTTCTCTGAGGCCTCGGGAGGAGGGAAGCCTGAGAAGGGGGACGGGAAAGGGGGGCGTTTTACAACCGCGGAGATCTGCTGTAGGTTGGGGTGTTCCCGTGGGGCCCCCCCGGGAGCAGGAGCCGGTCCCGTGGGATGCCAGGCCCCAGCGCCTTCGCAGCCGAAGTCCCTGGACCCTGGGGACCAAGGGGCCGGTGCGGCGGGCGCTGCGGGGCTCCTTGATGCCGGTGCAGGCGGCGGGATCCCGGGGCTCCGCAGTCAAGCACGCCGCTGGGCTGGCCCGCGCGCTTCCTCCGCTAAAGCACGTCCAAGAAAGGGGGGGAATCCCGTTTCCACCCCCTCGCTACCCTCCCCCTCCCCCACTCTAGTGGCCCCGCGCCGCTCCTGGTGTGCTTGCCAGGGGCACGCACCGGACACCACTTGGGTGTTCAGCAGGCGGAACTCTGCTCAGCTTCGGGCTGCCCCTCACGAGCCGGGCTTCCCCTCAACCACCCATGGGACACCCCTAGTCTCCCCCGAGAGATGGGGGATTGGCTTGCACCCGGACCTCGGAAAGTGTCTGCATTTCGCCTTCCGAAGCTAAGGGCCCTCTGCTCGCCTCGACGTTCTCCCCAAGACGGACTGGCTGAGCCTGCTGCTGGGGATCCAGCCCTTCTCACTTGGGAGAGAAGGATTCCCCCACTTGGGCTCTTCTGTCCTCTTCCCCTCTAGATCCCCCCTCCCCCGCCACCCCTTGGTTCCGAGGCTGATGATGAGCGCACTTTTCCCGGTCGCGTTTCCCTCCCTCGCGGAAACAGTGTGTGCCCTGCATGTCTGATTCCGTGGCGTTGTATTTGGGTAACGTCCCTCAGTTCGGCGACGGGCAGTTGCTGCAGGGCATGACTTCCGAGATGAATAGCAAGCCAGTTTGTAGGGGTTCTGCTGTGGTTCTGTAGTTGACAAGGCTTATGTGTAATTGAGTGGCAAGGCGGGGGTTAAAGAACTATATTTAGAATCTGAGGGTTTAGTTCAGAGTGAAGGAAATCCAAGATTTACTGTTGTGATTTCGGAAAAAGAAGTGATGTAAACGGGAATCCTAGTGTCCCCCCTCCCCACCCCGCCCCGATTCTTTTTAATTTTTTCTTCCTTGTCAGATTCTGACAGGTTGAGACGGTGCTCGAGAAGGGACTAAATTGAATGAGACTTGCTTTTATTATTAGGTAGAAAAAAATCTCTGCCAGTAGATACTGAGTGCAAAGCTTAATTTGGCTGCTGAGTTTTATGAAAAGGAGATATCCATGACACTCCACGCACTCTTTTAAGTAAATGGGTTGCTTTTTCCTAGTTTTTCTTTCCAGATGTTAATGGTGATTTATTGAATCTTTCTAATCAAAAGCTTCTTGGATAGAGAAACTAGTCTAAACCGACTGCTGGAAAGGGAATCCCCCCACATCAGAAGATGAGCTGTGCTCGCTCGCTGTCTTTCTCTCTCTCTCTGCCGAAACTGTTGCCTTGGGCAAAGATTCACTTATATCTCAGAATCGTTAGAGTTAACATTGCTGATTTTCAAAGAATCTGATCGCAGGGTGTAGAAGTGTATACCCTGTATCACCTCTCAACTTACTCTTTGATTTCTAGTCATGTTTTGAAAGCTAGTAGAGTAGTGAAAAATGAAACAATAAAAACCAAAGTATATCAGCTGACCATGGAAATGAAAGGTCATAGATGTCTTAAAGTTAAACCATAGAGATTTAATTTTTTTTTCGTTTATTTAAGCTTTCCCTGATAGTTTTATTTAGTGAATCATCTTGCTTGGTTGGTGACAGTTGTAGAGAATGCTTTGAAAGGTGCAGTCCTTATCTCTAACCCTACAGTCCAGTAGGGATAAGATTGATACACAAACAACTAAAGAAACAATGTATGCAATTATTTTGCCAAAATTGTTTAAATAAATTATCTGTGCATTTGAGTACTAAATGTAAAAGGAATTCCACGTTCATATGGATTAGGATCAAATGTGATTACTGAAGGCAGAATTTAATACATTTACCAGAGGTTAAGTAAAAATTGATATTTTTAAGGGTAGTTGAAAGTGGAGAACCTTATACATGAAAATATTGGTGAGGATGAGGCTCTTGAGCAGAATAACAATGTAATGCAAAGGCCTTGAAAAGCCCAGGTGGTATTGGTAGGTGACGTAGACAAACTGTGAAGGAGAGAAGAGAACTTTGCCGGTGGGATTGAAGATAATCTGGGGAAGCTGTCTCATGAGAATGAGGTACAGTAGTTGAGGGGGGAAAGTCTAGGGTCGGGAGTAAGGATGTAGCTGAAGGAATGAAGAGAAAGTTGCAGATTTGGGAGAAGTGGTAACAGGACAATAGGATTTGATTATGGTATATTTGAAGTCAGAAATAACTCTAAGGTTTTTACCTGAAAAGTTATTGATATAAGTATTTTCTACTATGATTGAGCCTGGAAACAGGGAGAAGAATCAGAAGAAAGAGCACCAGCCCTCAGTGTGCAAGTAGTGAATTTCATTACAAACAGCTTAATATTTATGCTCTTGACATTCCATTTAATTTTGTGCAACCAAAAAACCCCTATAAAAATGAAGGTGTGTTGTGCAATTTTGTGTCTTGTAGAACTTCGAATGTTGCAATTATACTGTGTGAAATTATTCTTTACTGAACTTAAGTACTATGATTTTATACTTAAGAATATTGAGTTAAGAGGCCACACTTAAAATTATGATTTTATGAGTTGTAATTTGAGGCCCTTTATAAAGATGAATGGCTTGTTTTATAAAATGTCCTCTGCATGCTTCATAATAGGGATTTAAAATATTTTATCTAAATCTATTTTGCAGAGGTAGTGGAAAGTACCTCTACCTGTGCCTACATTTTACAATGTGGTAGTATTTTTGTGAAACTTTATTGTCATTTCTAAATCTTTAATTGGTTTCTTTGTGACATTTTTTATTTTATGTTGCAAGATAATATTTATACTTTGAAACTTTTCATCTTGATGTTTTTTTAAATCTTTAGCTCAGTTATGTATTTGGCAACTATATTATGCAGTCTATTGAAACTTCTTATCAAATAACTATTAGAATTTAGAAAGAATAGTGGTAGAAAAGAAAATATTTACTAAGTCATTTATTCTTTTACCTAAAATCTTGAATTATTTAGGGCTTGGAAGTTAGATTATGATAATGTAATATGGATATTTTAGTATAGTAATTAATTAGGAAAATTGGGAACATTTTTGTATGTAAAATAGGTAATCATGGAAACATTTCATGTTGAATATTATTATTCATCTCTAGGAACAATATCTTTGTTAGTAACTATTTTATGCTGATTTGCTATATATAAATGAAATATTATAGGTCTTCTGTGATCTAATATCTAGTTTTTAATATGTTTCTAATGTTCTTTATTTCTATTGCTGTTTATCACAGAGACAAAAGACAATGTGATGATGAATAACACAGGGCAAACAAACAAAGATCTGCTGTTTTGAAACTAGAAACAAGAAGTAGGGCAGATATAGGGGTTTTTTTGATAACTTTAGTAGTAATTATACTTCTAGAAGGTCTTAACAATTACACAGCCGGGTAACTATATTTCAAATTGTCACTTTTCACGTAATTTTTTCTATTTCTAATGAAACTGTTTATCAAGGGAATACACTAGTTCTACCACTATGTGTGTTTCTCCGAGACATCAGGAAAATAATGAATACATGTATGGGTAATGGAGAATGAGACAGATTATGTTCCATTGGGTATTTAATGTTATATTAGCTAGCCACTGCTAATGTTCAATAACAAAGCAGTTAGCTGAAGATGATAATTCATTACTTATTTCACTAACAGTGGCATGGATGAGAAATGATGCAAATATTCAGGAAGGGGCATTTTAAAAATCATACTTTTGCTCTAGTAATACTCTTTTTTTTATTGCCCTAAAGCTGCATATTTGTAACCAGTAAAAGATATTAGAACAAGATGTAAGACTAGATAATAGAGACAAAAGACTAATTGTAAAGTAGAACAACTAAAATATTAGTTACATGTAGGGAGTATTTCAGTCATTCAAAATATTTAAAAACCAAACTCTAAGCGAAGGAGATGATAATCTTGTAACTCTGAAATTGTTTAAGCATTTACTGTATTTCATTGCTCAAGCTTATCCTTGTACATGATAACTGTCAATATTACATCCTGAAAAGCCCATTTATTGATGAGAATATATAAATATATCTTTGTTTGGAGAATAGATGTTGTCATTAAGTAGCCAAATCACTATTGCAAACAAAACCTAAATCCTACCAAATGGAATTGTGTGTTCTGGCAGACATACCAACGTTGATCTGTGTGACTTTTGTTGAAAGGAAGCATATCTCTCAAACTAAGTTGTTCTTTCATGAATTTTCGGTTGCAGGCAATATATCAGAGAATTAAAATTTTAGTTGAAGTATAAAATCATTAAATCAATTTCTAATAAATATACTTAATACAATCATCACTGACCAAAGACTTTATAAACTATTAGTACATAGGTTGTTACATATTAGGAGCTTTAACTTTATTAAAAACCCATATGACAATTTCACTTTAACTGAGCTATATGGTGGAGAATCAGCAATATGTTATTGAGAAGGAAATGATGTATGCATCTATTTTTACTCTTTCAGGTGATAGATTTCAGGTTAAATTGAATAGGGTGCTTTTTTGAAACAGTGAGTAAAACAGATATTATCAATACTTTGCTCCTAGAAGTAGTATTGAAGATTAATAAAGCATATTTGGAACTTGAGATGTTAAAAAAATACTAAAAAAGAAAGTAATGAAACCATAGGGATTTCTTCCTTCACATCTGCTCAGACAGGATAAATTGGGAAGGAGAAAAGATTATTTAACCTGCTTAAAAGTAATTGGGAGTGTAGTTACAATAATACGAATAGCATGCAATTCTTACTTAATTTGTGAGTGACCTTCAATGACGTACTGACACATATAAGTTCTGTCCAGGTTGTTTAGTGCGTTCCTAAGTGGATTGTATTTAATTAATTTTAACTAAGTAAGTAGAACTTCTTGAAACTTTTGTAATTAAAAGAAATAAGCTCGACAACTTTTACAGTAGTTTTGCCAGTAACTATACATTTTGTAAGAATGGAATTAAGTTTACTCTGATTTAAAATTTTACTAATTTGAACATAGAGAAGCAGAGAAACGAGATTTGGTGAGAAGAGCATCACACAGTTTGTGCCCTGCTTCTCAAGTTGGGGCACATCACATTGTGTTAAAGGGTATGCTCCTGATTCTAAACCTTAGAATCTAAGCAGTGGGAACAAACATAATAATTCTTTTAGCATTTTATTAAACTTACTGGAGTGACTTGGTTAATAAAATCATATGTATCTATTTTATTTGAGATTATATAATTTAAACCACTTTGGTATTAGATAAGAATGAGTAAATCAGGCACAGAGAGTAGAATTCACAGGAGCTTCTAAGATAAAATCTGAACCTTCAAAGAAATTTCAAGTGAGTCCATTACATAACTCCAGACTTCATCATTTTCTGTTATTAGTATTTTGGCCAAAAAAAATTTTTTTAAAGGAGCACTGGGTCATAGAACACTAGCAGACTCATTTTCTAATGCTAGCATGGCCAGTAAAATCTTTATAACCTTGAACAGTGTTACTTAACTCTCCCTCTCGCAACTGTTCTCACCACTAACATGAAGAAGTCATTCTCTGAGATCACTTTAAGCTTTGTGGCAATATATATCTCTATCCTTTAGAATCTTTACCATCAGGAAAGAGAAATATAGAGTATCAGGCTTAGTTGTTTTTTTTTTTTTTTTGTCTTTACAATGGAAATGATTATGGAAGAGAGGTAAGTTATATATAAAATGTAAGAGAATAAGAACTGGAAGAAAAGATAAAAATTTCAGATATCAGGTACTGTCAGTATAAATTAAAGGAAAAGTATTTAGATCTTTTTTTAATTTAGAAATTTTTGTGCCATTAACCCTTTTTCTGTTAACAGTAGTTTCAGTCTTCCCCTTAATTTCAAATTTAGCTCAAACCTCTCTTCCTCAACAAAATTTTTCCTAGGATTTATTCTCTACATTTGTTTTCCTACAGTGTTTATACATTGTTGTCCGTACACTGTAATAATGTACGTGTGGGAGGCTGAAAGCTGTGTGTGGCGGGGGGAGGGTTATGTTTTTAAAAAGGACTTTGGAGTCAAACAGACTTGGATTTCAGACTCTGGTTTGCCCTCGATGAGGGGAAGTCATTTAACCTCTTTGAATTTCAGTTTCCTTCTCCAAAATGAAGATGGCAATACTTCACAGAGTTTTAAGAATTAACTGAGATAATGTATGTGAAAATGTCTACCCTGTATGTCTAAATTAGAGTATATACAGTACTCAATCTGTATTTCCTTTCCCCTTCATGTTGCTTTGGTGCTTTTGGCAACAGCTTCATGTATAAAAATTTTATTTAAGATAGATTTTAGAGTTCTTCAAACAGGTGATGTATTATTTACTTCTGTTGTGCCCTTCCTATTTTTTTAAAATATATTTTATTGATTATGCTATTACAGTTGTCCCATTTCCCCCCTTCACTCCCCTCCCCCCTGCACACCCTCTCCCACCCACATTCCCCCACTTTAGTTCATGTCCATGTGTCATAAGTTCTTTAGCTTCTACATTTCCCATACTATTCTGGCCTTCCCCCTGTCTATTTTCTCCCTACCATCTATACTACTTATTCTCTGTACCTTTCCCCTCTCCCCCTCCTCCCACTCCCCTGTTGCTAACCCTCCATGTGATCGCCATTTTGTGGTTCCGTTCCTGTTCTAGTTGTTTGCTTAGTTTGCTTTTGTTTTATGTGGTTGTTAATAACTGTGAGTTTGCTGTCTTTTTACTGTTCATGTTTTTTATCTTCTTTTTCTTAAATAAGTCCCTTTAACATTTCATATAATAAGGGATTGGTGATGATGAACTCCTTTAACTTGACCTTATCTAAGAAGTGCTTGATCTGCCCTTCCATTCTAAATGAAAGCTTTGCTGGATAGAGCAATCTG
>CM052538.1:169706522-169732621 GCA_028533065.1 Trachops cirrhosus
TTTTATCTTCTTTTTCTTAAATAAGTCCCTTTAACATTTCATATAATAAGGGATTGGTGATGATGAACTCCTTTAACTTGACCTTATCTAAGAAGTGCTTGATCTGCCCTTCCATTCTAAATGAAAGCTTTGCTGGATAGAGCAATCTGGGATGTAGGTCCTTGCCTTTCATGACTTGGAATACTTCTTTCCTGCCCCTTCTTGCCTGCAAGGTCTCTTTTGAGAAATCAGCTGACAGTCTGATGGGAATTCCTTTGTAGGTGACTGTCCCTTTATCTCTTGCTGCTTCTAGGATTCTCTCTTTCATTTTTACCTTGGGTAATGTAATTATGATGTACCTTGGTGTGTTCCTCCTTGGGTCCACCTTCTTTGGGACTCTCTGAGCTTCCTGGACTTGCTGGAAGTCTATTTCCTTTGCCAGATTGGGGAAGTTCTCCTTTATTATTTGTTCAAATATCTTTTCCACTTGTTGTTTTTCCTCTTCTCCTTCTGGTACCCCTATAATTCGGATGTTGGAACGTTTGAAGATGTCCTGCAGGTTCCTAAGCCTGTCCTCACTTTTTTGAATTCTTGTTTATTCATTTTGTTCTGATTGTATGGTTTTTTCTTCCTTCTGGTCCACTCCATTGATTTGAGACCCAGTTTTCTTTCCATCACTATTGGTTCCCTGTGCATTTTTCTTCATTTCACTTAATGTACCCTTCACCCTTTCATCTAATTTGCAACCAAAATCAACCAATTCTGTGAGTATCCTGATCACCAGTGCTTTGAACTGTGCGTCTGATAGGTTGGCTATCTCTTGGTCGCTTAAAAGTATTGGCTTTGGGGCTTGGATTTGTTCTTCGGTTTGAGCCTTTTTTTTTTTTTTTTTGGTCTGGTCATGCCTGTTACATATGAGGGGCGGAGCCTTAGGTGTTCACTAGGGCAGGGCAAACCAGTTGCTGGGTTGTGGCACTATGTGTGGAGCCGGGGTCAGAGAGGTAACAATGGTGCTTGCTCCGCTCTCTGTTGGATTTCAGTCCCCTCTGCCACTTCCCACAAGCAAATTGGACCCTTCTGGTGCTAGTTCCCATGTGGGTGGGCTTATATATGTTCTAGGACCTTGTGGGTCTCTCCAACGAACTCTCCTGTCCGGCTGGGAGTCTGTTCCAGCACCTCAACCTCCACAAGTGTTTTCAATCAGTGCTTTTAGGCTTCATTTGCCGGTGCTGGGGCCCTGGGTTGCATAGTCTGTCTGCCTGCCCGTTTTCACCTGGTTTATCTGTGTGCGAATGTGTGACTGTGGACAGCCAGCTGCTTTTTGCACCTCACTGGGTCTGCTTGTTGCCTCCCTTGTTGAGCCCACTCCCTTGTTGAGCCCACGCCTGGGGTCTGCCACTCAGGTCTGCTAGCCACTGCCTGTGCCCTGCTTGCCCGGGGCCTGCCAGCTACCACTTTTTCCTTCCAAGACCCCTCTCCACAGGCTTCTGACTCCGCCCCTCTTACCAGTCTGGATGAATGGTTGTCGGCACTTAGGTACAGTTCAATTTTCTGTTTGTTCTGGTTGTTTTTTTGTTTCTAAATTTTTGTTGTCCTTAATTTTGGTTGTGCGAGGAGGCGTAGTGTGTCCACCCACGCCTCCATCTTGGCCGGAAGTCTTCAAATCCCCTTCCTATTTTTTTTTTGAAGATTTTAGTTATCTATTTTTAGAGAGACGTGAAGGTAGGGAGAAAGAGAGGGAGAGAAACATCAATGTGTGGTTGCCTCTGGTACAGCCTCAACCAGGAACCTGGCCTGCAACCTAGGCACGTGCCCTGACTAGGAATCAAACCAGTGACCTTTGCATTTGCAGGCTGGCACTCAATGCACTGAGCCACATCAAGTAGGGCTGTTTTACAATGTATTTATAACTGGTAACAGGGTGATATTAATAATGTATATTTGAGAAATTTTATACTATCAAGTTTTTTAAAAGATTTTATTTATTTATTTTTAGACAAAGGGGAAGGGAGAGAGAAAGGGGGAAGGAAACATCAATGTGTGGTTGCATTTCATGCGCCCCCAACTGGGGACCTGGCCTGCAACCCAGGCATGTGCCCTGGCTGGGAATTGAACCTGTGAGCCTTTGGTTCACAGGCCAGTGCTCAATCCACTGAACCACACCAGCCAGGGCTATACTATCAAATTTAATATATTGCCTCTTAGCTGATGGTCATAGTATGTATGGGGATTATTTTAGGGTAATATTACAGTAATTTTTAAAAATGTCATCTTAAGAAATGAAAATTTAAAATTATAGATAAAAGAAGTTTTGAAAATGCTCTTACTTATTTTGAAGGTTAACTATAATGGTCAAAATAGCAAAATAGCATAAAATTGTCAAAAGTTGTACCTCTTGTATCATTTTCAAGACACAACCACAGTTTACGTTTCCTTAGATTTGTGTGTGGGTAACTATGCTTACCTTGTAAGGTTAATGTGAAGAGCAAAGGAAATAATGTATTTTATATTCAACACCTGCCACTAGCCTGGTTCTGTGCTCTAGTGAAGGACACAGTAGTGAATAAAACAGACACAAGGTGTTGTCTTCTTAGAGCTTGCATTTTAGCACTAACATGAACACAGTATTTAATCAAGTTGGATATTGACAAATTCATGCTTAATTTATGTTGCATTTCTAAGAGTAAAGTACTTCTATATTTTATTTTGATGTAGGTAAGTGTAATTACCAAAACTGTTTTCAAGCCACTTTTCATACAAATTTTTTTTATTGTTGTTCAAGTACAGTTGTCTCCATTTTCCCCCCACCACTTTCGCCTGCCCCACCAACCCCCACTCCCCACCCTCAATCCTTACCCCCTTTGGTTTTGTCCAGGGGTCCTTCATACGTGTTCCTTGATGACCCTTCCCCTTCTTTCCCCCATTATCTTCCATCTCCCCTCTGGTTACTGTCAGTTTGTTCTTTATTTCAATGTCTCTGGTTCTATTTTGCTTGCTTGCTTGTTTATTTTGTTGATTAGGTTCCACTTATAGATGAGATCGTATGGTATTTGTCTTTCACCTCCTGCCTTATTTCACTTAGCATAACTCTCTCCAGTTTCATCCGTGCTGTTGCAAAGGGTATGAGCTCCTTTTTTCTTTCGGCTGCGTAGTATTCCACTGTGTAAATGTACCATAGTTTTTTGATCTACTCATTTACTGATGGGCCCTTAGGTTGCTTCCAGCACTTGGCTATTGTAAATTGTGCTGCTGTGAACATTGAGATGCATAGGTTCTTTTGAATTGGTGTTTCAGTGTTCTTAGAGTATAATCCCAGCAGTGGAATTGCCAAGGCAAAAGGTAGGCTGTTCCTTTTTTAGTTTTTTGAGGAAATTCCATACTGTTTTCCACAGTGGCTACACCAGTCTGCATTCCCACCAACAATGCACTAGGGTTCCCTTTTCTCCACAACCTCTCCAGCACTGGTTGTTCATTTGTTTATGATGACCATTCTGATTGGTGTGAAAGGTATCTTGTTATGGTTTTAATTTGCATCTCTCTGATGGCTAGTGATGCTGAGCATCTTCTCATATGTCCCTGGGCCCTCTGTATGTTGACACAAATTTTTAAACCATTGCACATTGCCTTCTTTTAAAGATAGAAAGTATCGAATGAACATAATACAATTATTTTTTGTTCAAACAGTTTTAATTATAGATAATATGTATTAGGCCTATATACATATATATAGTATAAATGTGTTCTATTTTTATCACTTTGCATATGTTATTCAGTCCTTCTTCTTATACTGCCTGAGAAGTAGAGAAGTTACCGTTAAGTAACTTGCTCGAGATTACATCAGTGGCAGTGCCAGATTTCAAGAACAGGTCTGACTGTATTCTTAGCAATTATAGTTTTATATTCCATTCTGAATCTGTTATTGTAGAGTGTGGTAATGTGGTCTATACTGTATTTGCTTTTCAATTGTGACTTCACATACTTGCCCTTCCCTGTCTAGTTTATAATCTGCTATAGTGTTGGGAAGCACATAACAACCTTGCTAAGAATTATGTATCACATTCAGTTAGACTTTAAATGAGGTCTCAAAATTAAGTATTTTCACTTTTGGGTTGAGGGCATTGAAGATAAATGGGTTATTACTTATAACTTCACTTATTTCTTTATATGTTGAGATTTCAGGATCATGGTTAATTGCATCTGCCCGATGCTGAAAATGTTAATAAAAATGCAGAAACTTGCAAAAGGACAAGAGCAAGTACATTATGAGTGCTAAGTAGCAATGAAATGTTTCATTTAATTCTCTATGTACTGTTAAGTTCTTTTTTAAAAAGAACATTAAGAAAAAGTAAACTTGAAATTAACAATTTTTAAAGTCTGATTCAGGTTAAGAACTTTTGGATATCTTGGAAGCAAGAAATTCAGTTAGAGTAAATATTATTCTCAAACATTAAAAAGATGAATCACTTAAAAAGGGATCACTTTTTCCCTTGCGCTTATGAGTCAATACTGAAGTTTTTATTTTAATGCACCTTTTAAAAATAGTATTTTGGTAAAATTAATATCCATGTAATAGGAGTTACATTCGAATTTAGTTCAGTCATATTTTTAGTTTCAAAAACTTTTTAGAGTGTATTTGTGCTTTGTAAAAAGTAACAGTACAGAAAGGTAAAGTGTGAAATTAAGCCCTATCTCCTTACTTTTTGAGTCTCTCCAGTGTTAACCACTTTTAAGATTTTTGTTTTTTCTTGTATATACAAGTATGTCTTTAAATATGCACATATTGAATCTGACATTATATCAGAGTTTGCAAATTGGCCATAAATGACCAGTAAACGTGTTTTATCAGACCCACAATATGTTTTCATTAAAAAAGTATGTTTCTAGCATTTAAAATATATATTTCATATAAACCGATATTTTTAGCTTTTTAAGATTCAGCCACACTGTAACCTCTTTCTCACATGACAGTAGTTTGTTAAAGTGGCTGCCCCTTGAGATAAAGGCCTGTTATTGTCCAGTTTCCCACAATTCCCACTTAACCTGAGTATGTTGATCTGCCTCACCCCATAGGCATCTGAGTTTGTAATCTTTGCTCAAACATAACATAGGTAGTATTCTGCACCACCCTCTCTCTCCAGCATATCTTGGACATCATTTTGTATCAGGGAAAATAATAATAGTTAACCTTATTGGGAGCTTACCAAGTATAGAATACTTTTCTAGAGCCTATTAATTCATTTAATCCTCATAATAGTATGGCTGTTTTACAGGTGAAATTGTAGTAGAGGTTAAGTAATTTGCTCAAATCACTGAGATAGGAGGCCAAGCTTCTTGTTGAACCCATGTAGCCTGTTCCTAGAGTGTAAGCTCTTAACTACTACATTATACTCCTTGGCATTTAACAGTTAGCTCATATAGATATATATCTTTCTTCTTAATGGCTCTATTATAATTGCATTATAGGTTATTATTTAATCAACCCTCAACTGATGGTTATTGAGGTTTCTAATTTTTTACTGTGACAAATGTAGACAATACGATTGTGCATTTATCAATGCATATTTGTGAGTTTTTTTAATGTAAGATTGCTTATGGTAAGTAGATTTTTGGGTTAATGGTATATGAATTTTAGAATTTTGATAGGAATTACAAACTTGCTTTTGACAAAGCACGTGCTAATTGTAATTAGTATTCTCATCTTCATTTGGCATTATCCTTTTAATCTTTACAAATTCTTTTGAGATTATCTCTTTTTTGAGTTAGTTTCTTATGTGCATCAGGACCTTTTCATTGCAAATGACTGATAACCATCTCAAAATTAGTTTAAGTGAAAAGGGGAATTTATTAACTTATGTAGCCACAGAGTATAGAGGAGGAACTGACTTTAGGGACTCAAGCAGTGTGATCAGGTTATTAATGTGATCACAGACACATTTTCCATCGCAGTACTTTGATTTTCTGAGTATATTGCAGGCTGACTTCCTTTATGTAGCCAGAATTGAGGAAGAGAGGCAGGTTAGGAGATAGAGTAATAAACAATTTCATGCTTTCCCCTTCCTGACTAGTGAGTCCACAGAAGGTTTTCTTTCTCATGGCATTTGTATATAAAATTCCAGGATGCTCCTTCATTCGGCATTGCTCACATGTCCATCTTTGGGCCAGTCATTGTGACTAGGAGTATGATGACTTTAATTGGCCAGTTCTTTACCATATGTCTGTCTTGGGAGTGAGACACTGAATAGGCAGCTTCACCAGAATAACATAGGGGAAAGGGAGGCCTTCAAAAGAAGGGGAGTTTCTGCCACTAGAAGGAGTAAAGGGTGCTGAGCAGATAGCTCTTTCTAGAAGTTCCCTGAAGTTATGAGGCCTTGGTATAGTTTATTACATCTATCCCATTTCTTCTTTCTCTTGCCTCTTCCATAAAAATGATCCTCTGATAGATAGTTCTAAATTAGAACTGGAGCAAGATAGGGTGTGAGAATTAGTGTGTTAACTTCAGGGCCGCCTAATGTCAACAGTGGTTATTTATCTGGATCGTTTACCATAGCTTCCACTTTTTCAGACTCTACATAGGAATGGTTATCAAAGAACATTCTAGAACAGTAGTATACATGTAATAGAGAGTAAAGTTTTAGTAGTTTTTACAATGGCCCTTTTATGTTGCTTTATTTTAAAATTTATGATCAGCTATGCATCTTTAGTTGTTTTTTTTTTCCTACAAATGATCACTCCCAGTGTTTTCTAAATTCTGTGCTAGCAACACTTATCTGGGAGATGTTATAATAAGTATGTTAGGAAAAAATTTTTACATGGTCACATGAATTTGGAAAGTGCTATATAATCTGTCCCTCCTTTTGGAGATTCTCAGTCTATTCAAGCATATTAGCATATTAAAGATGTGAGAAATACAATTGTAAATCCTGCATAACTTTAGTTAGTCTAACGTTTCCAAAACTTTTTGATAATGAAGCACTTCTTCAAGACACGCCAGAGTTATATTCAACACCTCTTTGGGAAACAGTGATCTTCCCTTTGCAAGTGATCTTTTGGAAATTTATGTAAGATCTGTATATTTATTCTTTTAGCTTTTTGCTGTAGAAATAGTGGTTTCCTACAGTCATCTGTACTATGAAAGTGAATTCTTTTATTCTGTATTTACCTTTAAAATATATATTTTCCCAATTACTCATCATCTGTTAGTTTTTCTTTTTCTCTTTTTGCATTAAAATATTGGCTGAATATATTATCTTAGAAAATCTATTGTAGCAGAGCCTAAGAAGACCAATCTTGATTCTGTTGCTACTTTATGGGGAAGGAACACTAGATCAATTTCTATTTTGGATTTTTTCCATTGGGAGTTTGGTATCATTATCTGTAAACTGTGAAGTGAAATAGATTATGTCTAAAATCTCCTTCAACTCTCAAATCTTATTAATCCTAATCTCAGGAACATACCTCATATTTACCATTCTTTTATGTCTTGTATTCATGTTATCTACAATCTATTAATATCAGCAAAATTATCTGAAATACTTTACTTCAAACAGGAAAAATTGCTAGAAAAAGATACTGACATTCATGCCAAGTGTAAATGGAAATAAATGGCTGTTACTTCCACTGCATAATATGTGCAGTTTTATTTCATTCAATGTTACATGCTATAGAGAGTAAGGATTGCAAAATGCTTAGACTTAGAATAAAGATTATATGCAATATAAGTGTAATAGCTGATTCACACAATGAGGCTTGGAAGAATAATAGTGATTTAGAGGTATTTCAGATATTACCTTTTTCTTTTAAAATTTTAATTATGGTAATATACCAGAAATCTGGCAAGTAAAGTTAGTACTCCTTCCAAAAAAAAGTTACGATTATTGCCATTACATATTTCAAATAACTTCTCTATGTATGGAGTTTACAGATCTTCTCGTGTCAGTGTGGGTTTTCTTCGGGTACTCTAGCTTCCCCTCACATCACAATGATGCGTACATTAGATGAATTGGCATGTCTAAATTGTCCCTATCTGAGTGAGTGTGGGTGTGTGTGATGTTCTCTGCAACTGAAGAGGTCCTATCCAAGGCTAGTTCCCTCCTTGCACCCTGAGCTGCCAAGACAGGTTCCAGCCACCTGTGACTCTGAAATGGAAGAAGCAGGCTGGAAAATAATTACCTATTTGTTTTTTATTTTTCTTAAATGTAAGTATAACTCATATTTGTTTCAATATCTATTATTAGAAGTATTTGGGGGCTTTATTTAGAAGTTTGGTTGTTGCCAGAAATGTGCTTTAAGAACTTAACTTTTTCATAGCAGCACAATTTACAATAGCCATGTGCTAAAAGCAACCTAAGTGCCCATCAGTAAATGAATGGATAAAAAAACCATGGTACATTTAGGCAACGGAATTCTATTCAGCAGAAAGAAAGAAGGAGCTCCTACCCTTTGCAACAGCATGGATGAAACTGGACAGCATTATGCTAAGTGAAATAAACCAGGTGGTGAGAGATAAATACCATATGATCTCACCTTTAATGAGAACCTAATCAACAAAACAAACAAGCAAGCAAAATATAACCAAAGACACTGAAATTGAGAACAGGCTGACAGTGACCAGAGGGGAGAAGGGAGGGAATTTCAGGGGAAAAGGGGAAGGGTTTGCAGGAACAAGTATAAAGGACACATGGACAAAAACAAACGGGGGGTGGGGTGGAAACAGGAGGGAGGGAGATGGGGAGGGCTGGGGTGGAGGGAAAAGGCAGAAAACTGTACTTGAACAACAATAAAAAAATCTTAATAATAAAGACAAAGAACTTAACTTTTGTTTACATCAGTTAGCCTGTGGTAAAATTGATTTTGTTATACACCATTTCATTCAAGTCACAGTTTCCAGGATCCTATTCATGATGTTAAGTGAGGACTTACTATACTCAGAATAGTAGGAGGGCTCTGGATTAGACCATCTGAGTTTATACGTAAGGTTTCAGAGTTACTTAACTTCTCTAAGCTTCAGTTTTTTCATCTGTGAAATGGGGAATACCAATGCCTACCTTAGAAAATTTTTGGCAGGAAAGTTTGAGAATCATTGACTTAGGTTAATACTGGACTTGGATTTTCCAATTTTTTTCTGCAGATGGATCTGTGAAGTAATACTAATTTTAAAAATTGTCAATTATGTATCATAATGAAATATTTATTCTTTTCTGATTTTTAATACAATTCAGAAGTGAGTCGTATCTAATATGTGAGAAACTTGAAATGGAGACACCCCTATCCCCATAGTAGGAATTTTTAAGCAGCTAAATAGCTATGGATCTGATTTTATTACTTGGTTGTTTTTCTGTCCATTATTAATATATTAGTCTAACCATAGCCTGACTTGTTAACAAACAGTACAACTCAGGTCAGTTTTGTCTTAGTCCATTTGGGTTGCTATGACAAAGTGCCATAGACTGGGTAGATTATAAACAACAGAAATTTATTTTTCAGAGTTCTGGAGGCTAGGAAGTCTAAGATCAAGGTACCAGCAGATTCAGTGTTCATTGAGTACATACTTCTGTAGACAGCTGTCTTATCTTTGTCTCCATACATGGTGGGAGAGGGGAGGGAACTCTTTGGGTCTTCACCCTCATGATTAATCACTTCCCAAAGTTCTTACCTCCAAACACCATCACACTGGGGAAATACAGGATTCAACATCTAAATTTTGGAGAGAGGGGCCGCAAACATTCTATGGCAAGTATGCACCATTTGACGTACTTTGCATTGTGTTGGGCTACAACTATGACAGGCATTCCTTGGAGATACTGTGAGTTTGGTTCCAGACCACAGCAATAAAGTAAATATCACAGCAAAGCGAGTCACATCAATTTTTTTAGTTCCCCGGGGTGTATAAAAGTTATGTTTATACTATGCTGTAGCATATTAAGTGTGCAATAGTATTATATTAAAGAATGTACACACGTAACTTAAAAAATACCTTATTGCTAAAAAAATGCTAGCTATCATTTGAGTTATAATCTTTTTGCTTGTGTAGACTTTTACCTTCATTGTGTAAAACAAAACAAAACAAAACAAAACACCCCACAATATCTGGGAAGCACAATAAAGCAAAGGGCATCAAAATGAGATATGCCTGTAGATGAAGTGTTGACCTTTAAGTGTGAAGAATTGGCTGTAAGTAAATTTACATGTCAAGTCATTTATTATGTTAAGACACTTGCCCAGTACTACATAAGGTTTGCCAAACTGTTTCTGTAGAGGGCCAGATAGTAAATATTTTAGGCTTTGTGGGCAATATGATTTCTGCCACAGGTACTCAGCTTTGTCCTTGTAGCATGAAAGCTGTCATAGACAACATGTAAGTAAACAAAATGTGTTCCAATAAAACTTTATTTGCAAAAGCAGATGGCAGGCCAGAATTGTCTAATCGGTGTTCCAAGACATAGTCTGTTAGGAAAGTACAATTCCAAGTTACTTGCACATGGATTGAACTTTTATATTAGTTAAAATTTACATTATAAACCATCACAAAATTTAGTTGCTTAAAACTACAACTTAATGTCTTTCACTTATCTGTGAATTAACTCAGTGGTTCTGTGTTAGGAGGCATTGGTTGGGGTTCTGGTGTAGCTGCAGCCACCTGGAGGCTTGACCAGGACTGTTGTCCAGGGCCTTGGTTCTTCTGTATGTGGGTTTCTCCCCATGGCTAATTCATTAGCCTCATGTTATGATGGCAGGGTTCCAATAAGTATTCCAAGAGCTAGCACTGTGATAGCAATGAAGCAGAAGCTGCCAGGCCAATTAAGGTTTAAGCCAGAAACTGGCACAGTTTCACTTCTGCCATTATTCTCTTGGTCAAAATAGTCACGGGCCTGGATCAGAGTTATTGTAGGAAGAGACTAGGAATACTAGGAAGCATGTTTAATTGAGGGTCATCAAAGTAACAGTTTAGCACAAGATTATTTTCATTGCAAGTGGCAGCTAGCTATGAACTAGCTTTAGTAAAGGAGAAATTTATTATAAGAATAATGGGATGTCTATCTCATAAAACCTAAGTATGGGATGAGACCCTAGGTGTATTGGACTCAGGGTTTAAGGGCCTTAAGACTTTCTTATCATTGCTTCACTCTGTGAACTTCATTTTCTCTTACCACAGATCTGCCTTTCCACAACAGAAAAAACTGCCACCGACAGCTCCTGTGTTTATATCTTCCCATTTTAGCCATTCAGACAAGGACTGACTTTACTTTCACAGTTGTGTTTCTAAAATTCTTGAAGAAAAAATTTGTCCTGGACCAATCTTTTGTGATCAAGGGATAGAAGTTACATTATACCGACAAATGGATAGAAGCAGGGTTCCTAGTTAACAGAAAAGTGATGCTGAAATATAACTCCCAAGTAATTCACTCGTCTCCTCCTTAACCATCTATGTATGAACATAAAATAATTTGTTCATACAGGCCTGGTACCTCTTTCTTCAGCTATCTGCATTTGTCTGTTTCATTGTTCTGCTGGAGAGAAGGCTCAAGTAAGGACTGAAATTAGTTTAGTATCTTGAATATTCATTGTAATCTTTTCTTGCTTTGAGTAGGGGACAGCAGCATTAGTATCTACTATTTCATTCTGCTACCATTAATATAGAATCAGATATGAAGATGATCTTACTCTGTGATTACCCACTGATTTTCCAGAGTTGATTTGGCTGATTTGGCTGGCTGAGTGGGTATATCCTTCCTCTGGAAAGGGACTACTTGCGTACATGAAAGCTAGTGACTATAATACAGAATGAAATAAGAGCTATAATGGAAGTACAAGCAACATACTGTGGGTGTACAGAGAAAGGAGCAGTTAATTTTGACTGAATGGCTGTAGGAGGGATGGTATTTTAAATGAGACAGTGTTTGAGCAGGGCCTGGAAGAATGAACAACCCATGCTTAGAAAAAGCAAGGAAAGGTAATCTGGCTGTCAGGTTTCTTGACTGCTGAAGGGGTGGCACCAGAATGTCTAGGCTAACGTAGATGAGCTTAAATATAGATATTGGGAATTCAGGATAAACAGCAACATGCACTTATCTGACTTTAACTTTCTTCAATTAGACTTACAAGAGCTAACTTGGTTTTGCTACATTCAGGCCTTGGATGACTATATGGTAGTTTAAAATTTGAGAACTTGATCTTTCAAAAGATTTTAGTTATTTATTATTAGAGAGAGAGAAAGGAAAGGAGAAAAAGGAGAGAAACATGATGTGTGAGAGGTACATCGACTGGTTGCCTCTCGAATGCCCCCTACTGGGAATCTGGCCTGCAACCCAGGCATGTGCCCTGACTACGAATCCAACCAGTGACCTTTTGGTTCCCAGTCTGGCACTCGATGCACTGAGCTACACCAGCCAGGGCGAGAATTTGATTTTTTAATTAAACAGTTTATCTCAAATACTCACATATTTGGATATAGAAAGAACTTTATAAAGATTATCTATACTAACCCCCTGTAGTAGGTAAAGAAACTAAGACCCAGCTAAATGATTTATTTAAGGTTACACCTCTAAATGATAGACTTAGGTCTAAGACCTAGGACATCTTATTTCTAGTCTTGGGATATTTAAAAAAATTTTTACAGCAAACTGTCTGTAGTAAGAGTATTTATTAAAAATATACACCCATTTAAATTACCTGCTGTAACAGTTTTTAAATTTGAGATATAGCATACATCCCATGAAGTGCAGAAATGTTCATTGTCCAACATGATGAAATTTTCATATGCATAGGCCTTTGTAAGTACCACCCAGATCACGTAATCACTATTCTGATTTTATCATCAAGGATTAACTTAGCCTGTTCTTGAGCTTTATATAAGTAGAATGACTTTTGTCATTCATTATCATGTCTATGATTTTCATCCATGTTGTATATAGCAGTTGTTCATACTTTTTACTGCTGTGTGGTTTTCCATTGAATGAGTAGATCATTGTTTATTCTTCTGTCAATAGACATTTGAATTGCTTCTCGTTTTTTGACTGTGAATTTTTCATACTTATCTTTTGATGAATATGTTGTCTCATTTTTAGGTGTACAATTGCTGGGTTGTTGTTTTCTCAAAAAGCTGTACCATTTTCTATCCCCACCAGTAATGTATGTCTACATTCTTCTTAAAATTTGGTATTGTTGGTCTTTTTAAATTTAACAATTCTAGTCATGTGTGGTGGCTTCTAATTTACATTTCCCAGATGAGTAATGATGTTGAATACCTTTTAATATTTTAATTTTTAGTATATTTTTTAATATGGCTGTCTTTGTCTTAGGGATTTACAGTAATTATTTACAATTCCAAATTACAGATATATGTAATGAACTTTGAATATATGTATGGCAGATATCTCTCAGTCTGTGGCTAGTCTTCTTACTGTCTTAGTAGTGTCTTTTAATAAATAAAAATTCTTAATATTGATGAAGTTTAATTTATTACATTTTCTTTTTATGTTTAGTTTTTTTTGTGTGTGCATTTTATTTGGTTCTTATTTAAAAAATCTTTGCCTACTGCAGGGTCATGAAATTATTCTACAAAATTTTCTTCCAGAAGCTTTATCATTTTCCCTTTTACTTGAAGTTCTAGGATGCATTTCAAATTAACTTGTATAAATAATTTAAGGTAGAGATTAAGAATTAATTTTTTAAAGATGTGGATATCCAGTTGATTCAGCACCCTTTTTTGAAAAAAACTATTCTTTTCCCACTGGATTATTAGGGTATGTAAATCAGATGGATCTGTTTCTGGAGTGTATATTCTGTGCAGTGGGCTCTTTGTCTGTTCCTGCACCAACATTATCCTGTTTTAATAATTGCTGTAGCTTTATACTAAGTCTTGATGTCTGGTAATGTGATTTCTCCAAATTTTTTATTTAACTTTTTTTTTCCTTTCTGGACAAGAGGGCTATACTACAGCTTCTGTGTTGTTATATACATTTAGAATCAGATTATAATGAAAAAATTTGTTGTTATTGTGATTGGGATTGCACTGAAGCTGCAGATCAATTTGGAGAGAATTGTCATCTTAACAATATAGAATATTCCACTCAATGAACATGGATTATCTCTCCACTTACTGGGGTCTTTAAATTCTTCTGGAAATGTTTTATGGTGTCCAAGGTACACATCTTACACACATTCTGTTAGGTTTATGGCTAGCTATTTGATGTTTTAAAAGTGCTATTGTAAGTAGTATTATTTAAATTTCATTTTCCAGTTTCATATTAACACATAGAAATACAATTGATTTTGTAATTTGGTCTTACAAACAGAAACCTTGCTAAATTAGTTTTCTTTAAATATTTAACAGTTGGTAGATTCCTTTGAATTTCGTATGTATGTAGCCACATTATGTGAGAATAATGATAATATTACTTATTTTTTCCAGTCTTTATACTTTTTTCTTCTTTTCCTTTTTGCAAAGACCAACACTTTCAGAACAATGTTTAATAGAAATGTGATAGTTTTATTTCTGAACTTGGTGGGGAATATTCAATATTTCACCATTAATTATTATGTTAGCTATAGGTTTTTATAGGTCCCTTTTATCACATGAAAGAGGTTCCCATCTATTCCTAGTCTTTTGAGTTTTCTAAATTATTTATGTTTTTTAACTTTGATCAAATAGTTTTTCTGCTTTTATTGAGATCTCTCATATGGTTTATGTCCTCAATTCTATCATATGGTGAATTATACTGATTGATTTCACTGGTAAAGTAACCTTGCGCTCTTGAGATAAATTCCACTGTGTCATGATGTATTGTATCACTGGTTCAATTTATTAATATTTTGTTTAGGATTTTTACATCTATTTGTGAGAGAGATTAACTTGTAATTTTCTTTTCTTGTAAAATTTTTTCAGATTTTGGTATTAAGGTTTGCTGGCCTCATAAACCATTTGGAAGTTTTCTATTTTTTATTTTTGAAGAAGTTTGTATTAGATTGGTACATTTCATGTGTACTAGAAAATAATGTTTATTCTGCAGTTTGTTGATGCTAGTGGTGTATGTTAATAAGATCAAATTGTTAACCATGTTGAAATGATTGGACCTTTAAAATAATGATTGGGCTTTTTTCCTGTTTTTATCATGATGAAAGAATCTTAAAATCACCAGCTTTGTACATTTATCTGTTTTTCCTTTCAGTTCTTTCAACTTTCCCTTTAGGTATTCTGGAGCTCTTATGAAATGTGTAAAAATTTAGGATTGTTATAATTTATGTTTGAACCATTATGTCATTATGAAATGTCCTTTATCCCAAATAGTATATTTTGACCTTGAAATCCATTCTGAACTTCTGTCAATATAATCACTCTATGTTTCTTTTCATCAATATTCCTGCAATTTATTTTTTCCTTTTCAGACTATCCATATTTTTATATTTAGAATATGTCTTTTGGACATAGCATACTATAGATTTATCTGTTTCTTTGGTCCAATTTGACAATCTTTGCATTTTTATTGGTATGTTTATTCTGTTTACATTTAATGTAATTACTATTATAGTTGGATTTAAAAAACTGTCATTTTATTAGGTCATATCTATCTCATATTTTTTTAAAAATCTTTCTGTTCTTGCCTGTTTCTGATTGGTCAAGTTTAATAAATTTTATTTTTTAATTAGGTTTTCAGTATACACTCTTCTATAATTATAACTTTAGTCATCCTAGAGCTTTTAGTAAACATGTTTGATTTATTAATGTATTATAAATTAATATTAGAAAACCTAAGAAAGTTTAACTTTGCTCCTTCTTGGCCTTTGTGATATTTTTTCATGTATTTTACTTCAACATGTATTATAAACCATATAGATATTATTGGTTTTTTTGGTTAATAATCAATATCCTTTTCTACTTATCCATATATATATATATGCATGCATACATACATACATACATTTTTTTGTATTCTTCATTCATTTTTGCATTTCTTTAATGCAGTCCAGGATAATTTTCCTTTAGCCTAAAGAAATTCCTTTAATATTTCTTGTAATGCTGATCTGCTAGAGGCATTTTTTTAGCTTTTTTTGTATGTAAACATCTTTATATTGACTTTTTAAAAAAATCATTAAAAATTTTAAGTTATAGTTGACATAAAACATTATATTAGTTTCAGGTATATACCTGAGTGATTAGATATTACATAACTTACTAAATGATCATCCTTGTAAATCTTGTACTATTCTGACATAGTTATTAGGATATTATTGACCATATTCCCTGTCTTGTAACTTAAAACCCTTTCACTGTTCTGTAACAACCAATTTGCACTTCTTAATCCCTTTACCTTTTGACTTGTCTTCACAACCCTCCTCCCATCTGGCAACCATCAAAATATTCTCTGCACCCTGGCTAGGTAGCTCAGTTGGTTGGAGAGTCATCCCATAAACCAAAAGGTTGTGGGTTCAGTTTCCAGTCAGGACACATAATGGAGGCAACTGATCGATGTTTCTCTTTCACCTTGATGTTTTTTTTCTCTCTCTCCCTTCTTTTCCCTCTAAAAATCAATAAACGTGTCCTCAGATGAAGATTAAAAACATGTCTCTGAATCTATGAGTATGTTTATGTTCTTGTTCATTTATTTTTTTTAGATTCAATTCTTTTTTTAAAGATTTTATTTATTTATTTTCAGAGAGGGGGGAAGGAAGGAGACGGGAAGAAAACATCAATGTGTGGTTGCTTCTCATGTGCCTCCTACTGTGGACCTGGCCTGCAACCCAGGCACATGTGGTGACTAGGAATTGAACCTGCAACCCTTTGGTTCGCAGGCTGGTGCTCAAACCACTGAGTTACACCAGCCAGGGCTAGATTCAATTCTTGATATTCTTGATAGATATGTATTTATTGCCATATTTTGTTTATATTTTTGATCTTTTTTTTTGTTCTTCTTAAAGAAGACCCTTTAACATTTCATATAATACTGATTTGGTAGTGATGAACTCCTTTAGCTTTTTCTTGTCTGGGAAGCTTTTTATCTGTTTTTCAAATGTAAATAATAGCTCTGCTGCATAGAATAATCTTGGTTGTAGATTCTTCCTTTTGATCCTTTTGAATATTTATTGCCAGTTTCTCTGGCCTGCAAAATTTCTGGTGAGAAACCAGCTGATAGTCTTATGGGAGCTCCCTTGTAGGTAATTAACTGCTTTTCCTTTATTGCTTTTAAGATTTGCTCTTTGTCTTTAATCTTTGCATTTTAATTATGATGTGTCTTGGTGTGGGCCTCCTTGGGTTCATCTTGTTTGGTACTCTGTGCTTTCTGGACTTATATGTCTATTTCCTTCAACATGTTAGAGAAGTTTTCTGTCATTATTTTTTCACCTAGGTTTCCAATTTCTTGCTGTCTCTCTTCTCCTTCCAGCACCCCTATGATGTGAATGTAGTTACACTTGAAGTTGTCCCAGAGGCTCCTTACACTATCCTCATTTTCTTGGATTCTTTTTCCTTTTTTGCTGTTGGGTATTTTTTGCTTCCTTATCTTCCAAATTGCTGATTCGATTTTCAGCTTCATCTACTGTATTGTTGATTCTTTGTAAATTATTCTTCTGTTCAGTTAGTGTATCCTTCATTTCTGACTGGTCCTTTTTTATGCCGTTGCAGTTCTCACTAATTTTATTGAGCATTCTTATAGCCACTGAACTCAGCACCTGGTAGATTGCTTATCTCATTTTGTTTAATTATTTTTCTGGAGTTTATTTTTTTCTTTCATCTGGGGCATGTTTCTTTGTCTCCTCAATTTGTCAACCTCTCCGTGTTTGTTTCTATGTATTAGGTAGATTTGCTACATCTCCCAGGCTTGGTAGAGTTGCTTTATGTAGTAGTAGGTGTTCTGTAGGGTTTAGTGGCAAAAAATTCCTTGATCACTGAACCTGCACCCTCAAGGTGTGCCTCCTCTGGGTTCGCTGTACCCCCTCCTCTTTTACAGTTGAGCTTTGATTGCTATTGGCATGTCAGTAGGAGGGATTTACCCCCAGGTCAGTCAGCTGCAGGGATGGCTGCCACCACAAACCACCATGGAGGATCAGCTGTGCATGGGCCCACCCAACAGAGCAGGACTTACTTCAGTGGGGCTGTGGTGCTCACTGAGTCTGCTCCTTGAGTGTGTTGCTTGTGGAGGTTGTTGGATGGTGATGCTTTGATGTGGGCTGGAGCTGTCCACTGGGTACTTTTGGGGCCTCCTGGGAGGTGCAGACGAGGGTTAGCTGTCGCCTGTGTTCTGCCTGGTGCTACCACCATGAGCTACAAAGTAATCTGCAGATGGCTACCACTTGTGCTAGGGCTGAAGATGCCGAGGTGAGGCCCATCAGTAAACCAAAGCCAGCTGCTGCTAGTGCTTGGCCTGGGGTCACTTAGTGAAGGGTATGGGGCATGCTGAGGTCCAATACTACTATTGGAGAGATTTTAGGCAATTCTGAAGCATGAGCCAGTACAGGCCATTGTAATGGAAAAGCCCTGGGAAACAGCTTGGGTGGGCCTGAAAATTGGGAGGGGCGGGGTGTTGGAATCTCTTGGGCTGGGCAAGCAGTGTGAGCCAGGCTGATGGAGTCTCAGATGTGGTAGCCACCCTGCTGGCTCTGTGTGGGAAGGGCTCATCAAAGAAACAATGGCCTCTACATGCATTTGTCTCTGGGAGAAAGCTGCCACGCTTCATCCTCCTTCATCCTCCCCCATCTTTTGCCCTGATACCAGACAATTCATTTTCTCCCTGTATGTCTCTGGTGCTTTTCAATCTACTGCTCCAGTGTTGGAGATCAGAGTAAGTGAGTTTGAATGAGTTCACACACAAGCCCTCTAAGAGTAACTGCCTGGGACTCCAGAAGCCCCCAGCCACAGCCTCAATCCCCACTGGTTTTTACAGCCAGAAGTTATGGGGATTTCTCTTCCTGACACTAGAATCCTGGGCTGAGGGGCCCTTAAATGGGGCTGGGACACATGCTCCTCAGTGGGCCCTTAAATGGGGCTGGGACACATGCTCCTCAGTGGGAACTTCTACAGCCAATATATCCCTCCCAATTTTTATCTGCTGCATGTTGGTGTGAGACAAGCCTGTTCTGCATCTCCACTCCTTCTGCCAGTCTCAGTGCAGCTTCTTCTTCAATTCCCTAGTTGTAGCACACCCATTCAGCCAGATTTTATACGGTTCTGAGTGATGGTTGTTCTGTAGTTTAGTTGTAATTTTGATGTAGTTGTGGGAGGAGACAAGTACCACCTTTATCTACACTGCCGTCTTGACTGGAAGTTTAACCTTTTTTGAAGGAAAATTTTTCTGGTACAGAATTCTAAGTTGGTATCTTTTTTTCTTTTTTGATTCTACAAATATGTCATTCTTTTCTGGCTGCTTATAATTTGTGTTTGAAAAGTCAGTCATCAGTCTTACTGTTGCTCCTTTAAAGATGTGTATTTCTTTGCTGCTTTTAAGATTTTATTTTTGTTTTTTAGTTTATAACAGTTTGACTACATGGTTTCTAAGCATGATTTTCTTTGCATTCAACCTGTTTGGGGTTTTCTTGGTTGATGGTTTACCATTAAAACATTGATAAAAATAAAGGTAGAGTAATTATATTAATAGAAGTTCAATTTTTAAAATTATAAACAAAATATTGTATGCCTGTATAATTTAACTCCAAGGAGGCTGAAGAGGATATCTTCCTTCATATAGTAGTGGTTCTCCTATTTAACTTTTAGGCCATTTGGGTAAGGTGCTGACACTTTAGTTTACTTAGGAATTGAACTATTTAATTAGGGGCAGTTTGCATTTTTAGGAAGATTTAGTTAGTCATCTCTCATTTGTCAACATTGACCTACTATGTTTTTGATTGAGAGATTGTTAGGTTTCCTCTCAACAGTCCTGAAAGACTGCTGGAGATTCATTTCCCTTCTTTGGAGGTTTTGAGATTGGCCCTCTGATCTCTTGCCTCACACTGCTTCAAATTCAGGCAGACGTTGGAGACCTGTCATGTATTGCTTGTGGTTATTCCCCATTTTCGAGCAAGTTTTATCCTAAGTACCATGAAACTGAGGGAGATTTTACTCTGCCATCTAGCTCATTCCTATAGCCTCCTGCATCACTGTAGAACTAGGCAAATATTCCTTTTAGTTTTGCATTTCAAAGTTTTCACTCCTCTACACAAAAGCTCTACTGCATTTTGTTTTCACCCATCCTTCTGCCTGGGCCAATCTCTATTCTCAGTCTATGCCCAGAATCTTTAAATGATCTTAGGAAAGAAATAGAAAGTGATTGTCAACTCACCCAGGAAGGGTTCTTCTCTTTCTGTAGTTTTGAATTATCTGCTTCTTGTTACTTTATAAGCTCTCCAGTGTTGTAAAAATATGATTGCAATTCATTCATTTTGTTCCTAGTTGTTGAAGTATAATAATAACTGCTATCCTTAAAGTTTGAAACGGTGAAATGTGTTTTTTTCTTATTATAAAAATAATACATGCTATATTAACTTTAGCTAACTTATACTGCATAATAAATGTTCCCAATAATTCATTGACTTAGAACAAAAAGGTGTATTTTTTTTCTCCTGCTGTATGTTAGCTGAAGACTGGCACTAGTTCTACTCTTGCTCCATCTATCTTCTAATTCTGAGGTCCAGGCTGGTGACCAAGTATTTCAGCCACATTGTTCTTACAACAGGAAAAGAAAGACAAATGGTAAAATACAAATAAGACCTTTGTCTTTTTTAACCATTTATTCATGATAACAGAAAACTTCTCAAACTGGGTACATTTAGTCTCTTTGCCATGTAGTCCCAAATGTAAAATATCTTTAACACAAGTTTGGATCTGATCCATGACATTCAGTGCTATTACTTTCTTATTCTCTGAGAAGATAAAAATCAGAATTTTGGGATTTTGTAAAGGATATTTTTTTGAGGGAGAAAGTGCTAGAAATAATAAAAGTGAAGAGCAAGAAATTCTTGATCCAACCTAATTCAAGATCTGTCTGGAAAAAGTCCAGCCACTGTTAATATAACAGGAACAGTGTATGTGATGTTGACCTAATCTGGAAGCCAAGGAGAGTAGACTGGAATGTGCATGCTTGAACAACGATGACTTCACTATACTAGTCTGTGGGGGTAGTGAAAGCCATTGAGTGAGCATGTGTACTGTGTGGCTATTCCATTCAAAATGATTGAACAAGTAGAGCAACGAATCTGGAACAGAGTTTGTGTTAAGCTTGAATATTCCTCCATGGAAACTATTCAGATGATTCAAAAGGCTGAACCTATGGGCAATTGGTGATTGGCAGCTTCTTCACCACAATGAGCCCACTCATGCATCACGTCTCATGCAGAGTTTTTTGGCAAAACATCAAATAAATCGAGGGACTCAGTCCCCTACAGCCCAGATTTGGGGCCCTGTGGCTTCTGGCTTTTCCCAGAACTAAAATCACCTTTGAAAGGGAAGAGATTTCAGACCACCTGTGAGATTCAGGAAACTATGACGGGGCAGCTCATGGTGATTGGGAGAACTGTGAGATCCCAAGGTACCTACTTTCAATGGGACCGAGGTGTCATTGTATTATGCACAGTGTTTTTTGTATGTTGTATCTTCTTCAATAAATGTCTTTTTTTCATATTACGTGGCTGAATACCTTCTGGACAGTCCTTGTATGTTTCACAGTGTTGTTTAAACTGGGTTAACCAGACTCCCTCTTAGAATAGCCATGAAGAGGGTTAAGTTTTTTTAGTCATTTGTATTTATAGATGTTTTTCTATTCAGAGAAATTCTTAGTGGTTCAGATTTTCATGAAGGGAGTATATCTGTAGGAAAGTGAGAGTAATTTTGTACAAATTGAGGGAAGGCAAGACTCATTTGTGAATTTGGACACTAAGGGCTCTTAGCATTTGGGACATGGAAGAAAAGGGAGGTGAAAGAGGACTGGGAAACATTTTCTATCTTGTAATTTTGCCTTAGGTTCAGCCTGGTAGAGGGTGGCATGCCAATGAAAATCAAACTTATAAGAGTGACTTAAATGAGGTACATCTAGATTCAGATTCTATTCCAGTTAAAAGTTGTGTGATTTGAGCAACAGACTCGTCTTACTTATAAAATAGAGATAATAATTGACTTATTGATTCTACCATCTTTTGCAATAGTTGTTCCTTGGTCTCTTGAGTCATGGCTTCTTCTCTAGTCAACTTAAATTTTATGGTCCTTTATCCTCTCCTCCCTGGTATACACCATTGACTGTCTTCTCTCACTCTAACTTAATCATACTCACTTGGAAAAACTATACCCCAGGTTAACCCAATTTTCTTTCAACTCCAAGTCTGCACCTGTGGAGCTGTATGTGTTTAGAGGAAAATGTGAAATCATGCTGTCTAATTTTACTTTGAAGTCATGGTCACAAGCATTACATGAGTCCCTAATACTGCCTGGTATTCATACTGTATTTTCCTAAATCAATTTTTCTATTTTTTTAGATAGCTTATTTCTTGTTTTCTTTCATCAGACCTTCCAACAATATCTCATTCCCAGTCTTGAATTCAGCTCATGATTTTGTTTCCTAGCTCACTGAAAAATATTGAAGGTTTCAGAAGAGATCTTGCATAAACTCATTTGACCACATCTACTTACTTACATCTCCAATTTCTAGACTGTGTATTCGCACATATTTTCTACCTTTCTAAAGCCAAATTCCTCCATTGTGTATTAGATTCTATTTCTTTATGCCTATTTAAGGACATTGCTCCAGCAATTCTCCATTCTCAGATTTCTTAGTACCAAATCACTGCCATAAGAAGACAAAATTTATTGCTATCTTTATCTTTAAAACATCTTTAACTTCGCCCTACTTATCTCACCAGGTAACACTTTATTTGCTCCTCATTCACAATAAACTCCTTAAAAGAGTTGTCTGTGTTCACTGATTTCAATTCCACTCTTCCTGTTTCCTCTTAAATCCAGTACAGTTAGGCATTTGCCATTGTCATTGCATTGAAACTACTCTTGAAAAGGTCACCTTCATGAATTTCAAGTTAATTTCTCAATATTTATCTCCCTTGACTTAGCAGCAGCATTCAATTTAATTGATCATTCCCTCTTACATACACCTTCTTCACTTGGCTTCCAGGCAATTATACTTTTCAAAAAATCTTTCTTCCTTTATCTCTTGTCCACCTCCTCTCCTCAGTCTCTTAAAAGTTGGAGTATCTGTCTGGTTCTCTTCTCTGTCCACACTAACTCCTCTGATGACTCTGGCTCAAAATACCAACTTTATCCTGAAAACTCCCAAATTTTTATACCCATTTAAGACCCTTCTCTTGAATTCCAGCTCATAAATATACCAACACACATCTATATAGCCATTTGGATGTCTAATAACATCTTATAATATGTCTCAAACCAAATTAATGATTCCTTGCTTAAAAGTTGCTCTTTCCACAGTATTTGTCAGCTCAGTAAATGGCTACTAAATTTTTCCAGTTGGAGTCATCCTTGATTCTTGTCTCTTTTACTCCCACAACGAATTTGTAATGAAAATATTGTCAAGCTGTACTTTCAAAATACGATAGTATATTTAAAATATATCTCTTCTCACTACCTCTACTGCTACGACTCTGGTCTAAACCACACTGTTACCTCTCCCCTGGAGTACTGCAGGAACTTTATAACTTGTCTCTCATTTGTCCTCTTACATGCCTTCTTACAGTCTTTTTGCAACACAGTAGCCCAGGGAGCCCTTCAAAAGGTAAGTAAAATATTTCACTCCTCTGCTCAGAACTCTCCAGTTGCCCCTAGAAACTACACAACTTCCTTAAATGTCACATTCTCAAACCACTGTAATTAAAATGACAACTTCTCTTTTTCACATATACTTTCCCCATATATGCTCCTAATTCTCCTTACTTGCTCCTTTTGTCCTATAACATTATTGCCATTTAGCATTTTCATTTATATATTAATTGTTAATGGTCTTTCTTTGGTTAGAATAAGCCTCATCAGGGCAGGGACTTTGTTTTGTTTACTGATATATTCCAAGTACCTGAAACATTGCCTTGCACATAATAAGTACCCAGTAAATATCAGTTGAGTAAAAGAATGCCTGCCTCTCAAGATTTTGTAGATATTAAATGTGATAATGTACTCGTGTACCTCAAACAGTAACTGGGGCGTTATACATGTTTAATAATTTTGTTCTCTTTCTTCCCTACTTTCTAGTTACTATACTTTGTGTAGGTATCTGAAAATGTTAGGAGTGTCGTAGACCTCTAGATACTGTATGTTATTCCATTCTCCCTGCTGTAGTCTTTGCAGTTGAACCCAGCTTTTCCTCGTTCTTCTTTTTGCTCTGAGACTTCTTCCATCCAGCAGAGGAGATAGAAGGAGTTAGAATCAAAGGAGTAGAAAGAAGGAGAAGGAAAAATATCTTGCAGATTCTTATAGGTAGAAAAATTGATCAGACTTCTACTTTCAATGATCTTTCCCTCGTTATTTTCTGGTTCACAGTTTCTGGCATGCAGTTGATACTCAACAAATTTTTGAATGACTACATTTTCTCTGTTCAATGGAATTGCTCTTTCCAAACATAGGTCTCTTCTATGTATTAAAAGAAGCAAAAGAGTCTGAGGAGTAGGTGGTTATTCAGAATAGTGAGTAAAAGCTGATATAGCCCTATGCTACGTGGGCCAAATGGAGAAAATAGATTTATGAAGTGAATCAGAAATAGACAGTTTTTGGCATGAACAAGGTGTTGAAAAAAGTATAGCCCTTAATTGTATAAAATGTTTTTGTTGTTTTATTCTTACAAAATTTCTTGTTATCACATTATTAGAAAAGGGGAAACTGAGTTTCAGGTGATACATCCTGTACAAGTTCAAACAGTAAGTGTCAGAGTTGGTGCTCAAAACTATATCCTCTTGATAACTAATTTCATGCTCATGATAGTAAAACAAGGAAACTAAGGAACAGCACAAAAATATTCTGAGTCATTTATCCTAGGTTTATGGCTTGGCTCTGCATATTATAGGTCACATCACATTCTTTCTCTGAGCCTGATGACCTTTTACAGGGTGATGGTTATGAGACTTAAATGGGAGAGTGAGTGTAAAATTGCTATAAAAATGTGTTGTTGGTGTTATTATTCCATCATAGGGTGGTAGACCATGACTGAATTGAGATTATAGAAAATGGTATGACTGAGGAGAGGCAAGTAAGAATACAATTGTGTCAAGCCCCTAGGAAAATGTCACCGGAGACAAATAAGACATAATGGAGCTGATAAAATCTGAAGAAAATTGGTAAATATTAAAATGAATGAGAGAAATGAGAAGTTAAGAGAGAAGGAAATAACTTCATAATTAGCAAGGAAAAAAGATAATATGAATTCCTAATTAATGAGAAGTACCCCTAGATTTTCTCCTTAACACATTACAACATAGTCAGAGATTCTCAAACTGAATGAGACCTCAGGGTTCATCATTTTATAGGAAAGGAAATGGAGGAGGCTTAAAGAAGCCAAATAAATTGCTCAAAGATGTATAAGTGGAAGAATAGAAAATCCAGGGCTTTTCCTACTAGTAAGCATCACATTCTAATAAGAATATCACTAATAAGATATTCTGTTACTTTTTTTACTCTCTATATAACAGGTTCTATACTGAGCACTTTTTTGTATATTAGCTCAGTAAAAATTATTCATAACCTGTTGGGATAATATAGCCTATTATTGCAATTTTTACATATGAAGAAACTGAGGTGCAGAGAAGTGATGTGATATGTCTAAGTTACACAGCTTAATGGTGGAGCTAAAATTTTAAATTGGTAGTGTGGGTTGCCCATATTCTTTTTTAAAATTTAGATACTTAAATTTAAATTTAAATATTATTGCTATTTATTACAGTTGTCCCAATTTTAACCCTTTGCCCCTTCCATTCAACTTGCCCCCACTCCCATAGTCAATCCCCACACCATTGTCCATGTCCCTGGGTCATTCATATATGTTCTTTGACTAATCCCTTCACCTTCTTTCGACTAGTCCCCACCTCCCCCTGTCCTCTTATAGCTGTCAGTCTGTTCCATGTTTCTATGCCTCTGGTTTTATTTTTATCATTACTTTATTTTGTTCATTAGTGTCCACTTAGAAGTGAGA
>CM052538.1:169733121-169791315 GCA_028533065.1 Trachops cirrhosus
CATACAGTGGGTTCCCTTTTCATCTACTTGAACATTTCTCTCACTGTGCAAAAGCATTTTAGTTTGATGTAGTCCCAGTTGTTTATTTTTTCCATTGTTTCCATTTCCCTAGGGCATATATCAGCAAAAATGTTACAAGAGATGTCTGAGATTTTACTGTCTATGTTTTCTTCTAGTATTTTTATGGTGTTGCAACTTACATTTAAGTCTTTAATCCATTTTGAGTTCATCCTTGTGTATGCTGTAAGTTGGTGCTCTAGTTTCATGTATTTGCATGTACCATCTAATTTTCCCTACACCATTTATTGAAGAGACTGTCTTGACTCCATTGTATGCTCCTGCCTCCTCTGTCAAATATTAATTGACCATAAAGGCATGGGTTTATTTCTGGGCTCTCTGTTCTGTTCCATTGATCTGTATGCCTATTCTTATGCCAGTACCAGGTTGTTCTGATTGCAATGATCTTGTAGTATTACTGCTAACTTTGTTCTTCTTTTTCAGGATTGCTGAAGCTATTCATCGTCTTTTTTGGTTCCATAAACATTTTTGGAATATTTTTTCTAGATCTCTGAAATATGCCTTTGGTATTATAATAGGAATTGTGTTGAATCTATAGATTTCTTTGGATAGTAGGGATATTTTAACAATATTGATTCTTCAAATCCCTGAACACAGTATGTATCTTCCAAAACTTCATTCTTCAATGTCCTATAATTTTCTAGGTATAAGTCTTTTACCCTCTTAATTAAATTTATTCCTAGATACCTTTTCTTTTTGGTGCAATAGTAAATGAAATTGTTGTCTTAATTTCTCTTTCTGATAGTTCATCATTGGTGTATAAATTACCACCAATTTCTGAATATTAACTTTGTATCCTGCTACTTTGCCAAATTTCTTCATTAGATGTAGTAGTTTTGATGGAGTCCTTAGAGTTTTCTACGTACAATATCATGTCATCTGCAAATAATGACAGCTTTACTTCTCTCTTTCCAATTGGATACTTTTTATTTCTTCTTCTCATCTGACTGCTGTGGCTTGGACTGTCAGTACCATGTAGAGTAAGAGTGGTGAAAGTGGACATCCCTGTCTTGAGGAACAATCATTCTTTTCAGAAGGAAGGTGATAGAATAAAAGTATTATAAATAAATGGATACTGACTAAAGAAAAAGAATTGCACACTTGAAACTGATATAATTTTATTAACCAATGTCACCCCCAATAAATTTAATAAATAAAAAAAATAAAACTACAGAGGGAAAAGAGTGTAATGTACACACTGGTATACATTATGTATCCTTATAGAAATTAATTTTAAAAGACTGTGGACTTCTGTGTTCCAGCCTGGCAGGTGTGGAGCTTGGATGTTGTTTATTTGATGTTAGAATTATAGCTCACTACCTAAGCAAATACTATGGGATTTAAAGTCTTGAGAGAAAGAAATTGTATGGGTTCCTTTACAAAAATACTTGGTGGGTCAACCATTTATTTAGTTTATATAATTATTTTAAGTGCATTTTTAACAAAGTCTTCAGCTACTTCATATATATTAATGTACATTTAATGTAATAGAGCCCCAAACCCTTAAATGTTCTATCTTTAAGACTAAATGGTAAAATAGTTCTACAAAGACAAATTATGGGTTCCATTTGCACTTCTAATCATAGAATTTTTACAGTGTACTATGAAAGCCTGTCTCATATCTGTTCCCCCTTCTAAAGAAGAAACCCTGTATATCTTGTTCATGATCATATCTATAGTTCCAGGCCAAAAGTTGGTTTCCTTAAATTTTTTGAAATGAATAAAGTAATAAATTAATATTTTATTTGAGATCATTTCTCCTTATAATGTTCTAGTTATACCTGCCACAGTCTTTAACTTATATGAAAGGTAGCAATAACAATGATAACATAAAAAGCCTGATAGAGTAGTTGGCTGTAGGTCCTTGCGTCTCTTTACTTGCAGTACTTCATGACAATCCCTTCTGGCCTGTAGTGTTTCTGTTGAGAAATCAGCTAACAGCATTATCAGAGCTCCCTTGTAGGTAACTGTTTTTCTCTTGCTGCCTTTAAGAGTCTTTCTCTGTCTTTAAACTTTGCCATTTTACTTCTGATGTATCTTAGTGTGGATCTCTTTGGGTTCATCTTGAATGGGACTCTCTGTGTATCCTGAACTTGTGTGATTTTTTTCTTTCACCAGGTTAGGGAATTTTTCTGTAATTATTTCTTCAAACAGGTTTTTTTTTAAACCGTTGCTCCTTTTCTTCTCCATCTGGTATCCTTATGATATGCATGTTGTTGTTTTTTGTGGTCCCAAAGCACCCTTAAACTTTTCTGACTTTTTTAAGCTTTTTCTTTTTGTTGCTTCTACTGGATGTTTTTTCCTAGCTTGTCTTCCAAATTGCTGATTTGATCCTCTGCTTCATCTAGCCTGGTTTTAATTCTTTCCACTGTATTCTTTATATCAGATACTGCATTTTTCATTTCCAACTGGTTTTTATTCATAGTTTCTATGTCCTTTTTCATGTTGATGAAGTTCTAAATTCCTTGATCATCTTTATAACCATTACTTAGAACTCTATGTCTGATAATTTGCTCACCTCAATTTCATTTAGCTCTTTTTCTGGAGATTCCTCCTCTTTTTTCATTTGGAGGTTGTTTCTTTGTCTCCCCATTTTAACTGTCTCTTTTTGTTTGTTTCTATGTATTAGATAGATCCACTTCGACTCCCTGTCTTTGTGGGGTCGCCTTATGTTGTTGTGGTACTAGGGGACTCAGTGTTGCAGTATCTTTGATCTCTTGATGGATGCTCTAGATTGAATGTCCTGTGTGTGGGTAACATGGGTTCTCCTGTTGTATTTGGGTCTGATTGTTGTTGGCTGGTTCATTGGTGGGATCTCGACTCTGGCTGGCTGGCTGACTGTATAAGTGCTGACAGACCAAAGCAAAACAACACAAAAAACAAAACCAAAACAATGAAACCCCCTTCTTAGCAACAGCAAAATCAGTGACAAAAGAGCAAAGGATAATAAAAATGAAAAAAGAAACAGAATAGTAAAAGAAAAAAAAATGAGACCAAAGGAAAGAAAAGTGATGATGAGTGGAGAAAAGGTAGAAAAATAGTAAGAGTAAGGAATAGAAAGAGGAGAATGGAGAGAAAGAACAAAGAAAGAGAAAACATAACAAAAATAAGAAAAGGAAAGAAGAAAAATGGTTTGTGAAAAGGTAAGATTAAATGAGAATTATGAAAAAGAGAAACAAAAATAGAATAAAAAGAAAAAATAATAAAAATGCTATGAAAAAGAAAAAATAATGAAATTAATGAAAAAGAATAAAGTGGAATTTGTCTCAGCAGAGTTTGGTGTTGCCTGCTAGAACCCATAGGGTTCTCCTTATGGGTACGGTTCTGATGTTGTCTAAAGCTGATGTAAGCCACTGTCAGGTGCTGTCCAAGTCTAGCCCTCCGCAGCCTATTTAAAGCTGCAAGCAACCCACAGTCTGTGGCTGTCCCTTCTGGGTTTAGCTGCGCACATTATGGACCAAGCTGCACTGCAAAGCTGTCCTTTATCAGCTTTGGGCTCAAGGGTGGATCACCAAACGTCCTAAGACACCTCAGGATCTGCCTCTGCCTGGCTCTGCCTGCCAGCCTGCTTCAGTCTTAGACTAGACACTGACTCAACTGTTTCCGAGAGGCCTTCTGGTGGAATCACTGTGATGAGAGGTGGAATCACGGTGATGGGACCCCTGGATCTCCCATGGGAGGTACCATTCAGATTTTGGGGAACATGATGGGTGTGGTTCCCCACCCCTAAGCCATGCTGCTATGTCTCTCCTGGATTATTTTCCTGAACTCTGGCAGGGTGGAACCTCTAGTAGGTAAGTCAGTGGGGCTTTCAGAGTCCAGAGTTTGGGTCTGCCAGAAACCAGAAGGGTGTTTCTGTGGCTCTCCCATGAAGGGGAAGTGTCAGTGTGGTTCCTAGGAAAGTATACAGAATGGCTGCATCCTACAGCCAGTCTCTGATACCCGCTGACTCTGATATGTTGTTGTCTCCTCAGCAGGCATTAAGATGCAGGACAGGGGAGAGGGGAGGAAGAAGAAAAAAGAACAAAAGATGCAAGGTGAGGCAAGTGGGATTCTAGAGGAGGGGGCAAGCACGATTTCTGAGGTTAAGTTTAGTGGTATCCCACAGGGTCGGGTAATTGTTTTTCCCCTGTGAGGGGCTTGCTCTTCTCAAGAAGGATGGCTGCTGCAGTATCATGGTATGTCCTGGCACAGAAATCCCCACAACTGCTCCCCTATGTCCCTCCCCAATGCCTCTCACTGCAGCTCTCTCGGGCGACTCCAGTCTGCACTGCTGTCCTTTCTCTGGATCCCAAGGTGTGTTGCTGCAAATGAAAAACCTGTGCTTTGACCTCTTTAAGAAAAAAAATAGTGGCTTTGTATCCAGTAGACTCTGTCTCTCCCTGGCAGACAAAAACCCCATGGCCTTTCACCACTAGATGCTATGTGGGTAGCTGATCTCTGTACTGATGCTGCTCTGTCTTGGGAGCTGGATCTGGGGTCCAGGTCTCCTCCTCTCAGGGGAAAGCCCCCACAGCCATGCTGTAACCTCAACCTGCCACTGGTGGGAACGGGGTATCTCCTTTCACGTCCCCAACATTCCTACCCATGTCTAGTTGGTTTCTGGCTGTCCTTGGTTAAAAGTCTCTTTTTCAGGTAGTCTTCAGTTGTGTATTTCAGGCAGCTGTTCCCCTTTGTAGTTTTATTTTCAGTTTGGTTCTGGGAGGAGGTGCGAGAAAGATCCTCTTACTCCACCATCTTGCCACCAATGAATGGGTCATCCATATTCTTAATCCTACTATGTTATATTACACTACAATTTTATTTCTTTGAGATAAGTGACTTGAAGATAACAATTAGATCTTTGAATGAAATGTGTTTTTGAGTGAGGAAATTAACTCCTACCTCTCCTGGACAGCATGGACAGAACTGGAGAGTATTATGCTAAGTGAAATAAGCCAGGTGGTGATGCAGATACCATATGACTTTACCTATAACAGGAACCTAATGAGCAAACAAAAAAATGACCAAAATAGAACCAGAGGCATGGAAACAAGGAGCAAACTGACAGGGACCAGAGGGGAGGGGGGAGAGGGATAAGGGAGGAAAGAAGGGGAAGGGCCTAGTTAAAGAACAAGTTTAAATGACCCATGGACAGGGCAACAGGATGGGGATTGACTGTGGGGTGGGTGTGGGTTGTGCAGGGGAGAGCAATGGGGGAAAATTGGGACAACTGTAATAGAATAACAATAAAAATATTTTAAAATATGATATTCAGAGATATCTACTTAATAGAATTAGCGAAGTGAACCCTCTTTTGTACTTTTCAAAATAATGCAAAATTATTCAGGTATCTAGTTTTTAAGTCACTATATTCAGTTAATATAAAGGTGTTACTTTGTGATTTTTTGGCTTATTTATGATCAAACGATATCAATTTTAAATGTTTTGGTATAACTGAAATTCAAAGGAAGATGGCATTGAAATATCTTTTTTTCTAGTAAATGTGCTTAAGTTACTCACCTGTCTTTTCTAAAGTAAATGTTATCGATTTAGAATTAATGTAAAAGAAATATCATAGAAATAATTTATTGATACAAAATAATGCTAAAGTAAGCATGCTAAATTAATAAGTCATCCAATAAATTTTGGTAGTGTTATGTGAAGTCCTTGAGTTAATTTAGCTAAAAGCCAGGTTTTATTTTTTAAATGGCAGTTTAGGCAACCCCATGTAGGCTTATTCATGGTAACTGTTTTAGTATGGATAGAGTTTATGCAATTTCCATTTCTCTTTTAAAGGAATCTTCAACAAATCTGTTTCCAGGTTTCTTTGGTTGGTATCTGGTACCTAATTTACAGTTGTTCTCTGTATTCTGTCAACTTTTTTTCATATTTCAATGACCATGAGCTCTTTGACTTCACTGTTAAGGAAGCTGCTTCTTTTCTCTATTAAATGTACTGTGGTAAAAAGCAAAATGGCAACAATTTTTTGTATCTTCTGCTATTGTGAGATAGGGCCCTTAATTTCACTCCACGAATCTGGTTTTTCCTTATTACTTGCTTTGATCATTTGAATATGTCTAAGAGCTATTTTGCAAGTCCTGAACTTAGACCTCAAGAGAGGTTTTGCAGCTTCCTCTTTTGCTGCTTTTTGGAGCCTCTCCACTGCTGCTGTGTATTGGAGCCTGGGTTAACTTCCAGCATGATATGATATGCCCGGGGCCTCGTCACCCCTATTGTCCCAACTGATAGTCTACTCACTGACAGGCATGTCAGTGCCGCCGTCATCCAGACATCAGCTGACGCATCAGTTGATGTATGAGCAAGCCCAGCAGAGATTAGCTGAGCTGGGTAACTTTTCTTAATTTTTTTTTACTTTAACTATCCAGTTGATCCACAGAATTATGAGCTAAATAAATGGTTATTTTTAATCTACTAAGTTTTAAAGTAGTGTGTTATATAGCTAAAGATAACAGATACACATTGCTCATGTCTTTCCTATCTTGTCAAAACTCTTCCTTGATTCCATGCTTCATCTCTGACTAATTTTAAGGTTGTCTCTTTTTTCTACCCACAGGTGAGCCAACAGCCCCGTATCCTGGCTGAGGCCATGAGCAATGAATGTTTTTGTAGTTCTTCATAAAGGCATAGTTTCTTTCTGACTTTTGGCTTTGTGTGAGAAGGCCAGTGCTGACTATTCTCTAACTGGCATTCTTTTAGGAGTATGTATTAAAACCTTAGCCTTTAAGATATGTGATTTATACCTGACACTTCTATATCACTCTCTCTCTCTGTCTCATTGATCCACCCAGCTTCCTAGTTCCAATTGCCAATGTAAGACCTTACAACAATATAGTTCTATTTTCTTGTTCCCTTTTTTGGTGTGATTTTCATCATATATTTTACTTCTATATATATTATAAACCCCAGTCTACAGTGGTGTTGTATTTTGTAATAAATGGTTATTTGACTTTTAAGTGAATTATAAGATGAAGGAAAACACAGTCTTTATATTTAGCCACTTATTTACTATTTTTGGTGTTCTTTGTTCCTTTCTGTTGGTCTAAGTATCCATTTGGTATCCTTTCTCTTTGGCCTAAAGGACATCCTTTAGTATTTCTTACAGTGCTGGTTGGCTGGCAGGCATTCTCTCAGCCTTTGTTTACCTGAAAATGTCTTCATTTCACGTTCATTTTGAAGAGAAATATTTTTGCTGAATCTAAAATTTTAGGTTGCTACTTTGTCTCTGCCTCCCAGTACTTTAAAGATGTCATTCTACTGTCTTCTGACCTCCAGTGAGAAATTGGTAGTCATTCTTATCGTTGTTCTTCTTATTTATGATGTATCTTTTTTCTCCCTTTTCTGACTGCTTTCAATATTTTTTCATCTTTAGTTTCTATCAATCTGACTATGATATGCATAGATATGGTTCTCTTTATATTCACCCTGCTTAGGATTGGCTAAACTTCTTGAAGGCTGATATTTTTCATCATATTTGGGAAGTTTTCAGCCATTATTTTTCAGGTATTTCTTCTGTCCCTGTCCCATTCTCTTCTCCATTGGGACCACAATTACACATACTTTAGATTATCTAATATTGTCCCACAGGTCCCTGAAGCTTCATTAAGTTTTCTTCAGTCTTTTTACTCTTTGCCAGGTGAGATAATTTTAATTGATCAGTGTTCAACTTCTCTTTCTTCTACCATCTTCAATATATTGTTAAGCCTCCTTTTAACTTGACAGACCTTAAACTGCAATCTTCCCAACATTGTAGCCACTGAAATCTCTGCTCAGATCTTTAGCTCCCAGTTGCCATTTTCTACTGTCACTCTTTCTTTTAAAGATTTTATTTATTTATTGTTAGGGAGAGGGGAATGGAGGGAAAGGGAGAGGAATATATAAGAGAAACATTCATTGGTCACCTCTTGCATGCCCCCATCTGGGGACCTGGCTGGCAACCCAGGCATGTGCCCTGACAGGAATAAAATTAGCGACCTTTCAGTTTGTGGTATGACGCCCTACCCACTGAGCCACACTAGTCAGGCCTCTGCTGGCATTCTTAAAGTTTTGCCCTGTGCATGCGGAGTTAAGGAGTAAGTAAACAACTTGAAGGAGTATCTTTGTGAGTTTTGGGGTTCATTCTCTGCAGTTCCTTTAAATCCTTAGTCCCAGTAGTGATTTGACAATAGTTTTATTTTTTGCCCCTAGCATTCTTTCCAGAGGATAGCTGTGTTGTGATATTGTGACAGTGGTTTGAGGTGTAAGTTAGAGCACTGAGTCTAGCTGTGGTCTTTCCTACTGGCCTATAGGAATTGACTGATGAACTACTGTTGCTTTCTTTTGTACAAAGGAGCTCAATAGGTCTGTAGTTTTGGCTCTGATCAGCACAATACATTTTTATTTTATTTCTGGACCATAGGATAGTGATACATAGGTATGGATTACTGTAGGATATTTATACATATGTATATATGTGTATGTACTGTCCAGAAAGTATCTAGCCGTGTAATATGAAAATTAGAGACATGTATTGCAGAAATACAAGATAAAAGAAACAATGATGCTTTAGTCTGCTTCAAAGTAGGCACTTAGGACCTTACCCAGTTCTCCTAGCATCTCTTGCACTGTTCAAAACACCCTACAAAACCCTTTGTTGGAATCGTCATCAGCTGTCCCCATCATATTTTCCTGACTCTCATCCACAGTCTAAAATCCCTTCCCTTTCAAAGGTGATTTTAGTTTTGGGAAAGGCCAGAAGTCACAGGGTGCCAAATCGGGGCTGTAAGGGGGCTAATTGACCTGGGTGATTTGATGTTTTGCCATAAAACTCTGCACAATATGTGATGCATGAATGGGTGCATTGTCATGATGAAGCTGCCAATCATCAGTTGCCCACATCTGTGGCTGTTTTTGTCATATTGTACCTCTCAACAAATGAAGAACATTGAGGTAGTAACCTTATTAATTGTTTGGCCTGGAGGGGTGCATTTTTGATGGACAACACCCTCCCAATCAAAAAACACAGTTAACATGATCTTGATTTTGCTGCAACTTTGCTGGGCCCTCTTTGAATGTGGAGAACCAGGTGACTTCCACTGGGATGACTAAGTCTTCATTTCTAGATCATAGCCATAGACGAATGATTCATCTCCAATTATGACCTTGTTGAAGAAGTCTGAAATCAAGGCATTAGCAATTTCAGCACCATGTTCCTTCTATTCTGTTAGCAGAAGCCAGAGAATGAATTTTGCCATGTGGTGTTTCATGTCAAGATCCTATATCAAAATCTCAGACGTAGTAGTTTTTGGAATGACCAGATTAGCTTCTAGTTCTTGCACTGTTATTCACCGATCTTTGTTGATTGCAGTCCGTCATGATCAACATTCTCAGGTGTTCTGCTTGTGGCAAGCCTTCCAGACATGGATCATATTCAACAGATTCTTGACCATCTTGAACATTTATGCCAGATTTTTATTAATGCTGAGCTCATCACATCATACCCAGAAGCCTTCTGGATCATCTGAATGATTTCCATGGAGGAATGTTCAAGCTTAACTGAAACTCTGATGCAGATTCATTGCTCTACTCATTCAGTCATCTTGAATGTGATGGCCACACAGTATACATGCTCACTCAGTGATGTCTACCACCCCCATTAACTAGTACAGTGAAGTCGCCATTATTTATGCATGCGCATTCCAGTCTGTTCTCCTTGGCTGCCAGTTTACACTGATGTCATGCAAACCATTCTCATATTAACAATGGCTGGACATTTGTCAGACAGACTTCATACATCTATTAAAACAAACACAAATGGTTTTACACAAATGGTACATTTTTAGCTTTATTCTTGGATCTTTTCTGCCTTTACCCTTTCAGTTTCTAGTTAGGTTTTTGTGATATATAAAATGGGGATGAAGAAGAGAGGGTTAAGTGTGTAAGTCAGATTTGGGTTAATTTATAATGGATTTAAAATAAATTACCAGATGAAGAGGGTGTACTGTATGGCAACAGTCATGCCCATTCATAAAAATACAGTTTATTGCTGCAACCACAGTGTAAAGCATTTAGTTGTGTTTTGTTGTTGTTGTAAATGTATATTTCTTTTGGTGATAGTTCTATGGCTAAATTTTGTGCACTTCCCTAATTGTATTCTTCATAGTTTAGGCAAATTACTGAGCTGTAGGCTGAGAGTCCTTCTCTTTGATGACAATGGACAACTTTCCAAATGGGGTGGTACTTTGAACTTCAGAGGTCCATTTTACCTGGACTGAAAGGTTTCTTCTTAGACAATGAACTTGGTGTTTTGACAAAAGCAATCTGCTAAACTAGTGCGGGATGCATGTGCTTTTTTTTTCCCCCGATGCTGTTTCTTACTGTGTTTAGTTTAACTCAGATGTGCCATTTATAATAAAAATCCCTTCTCAGACAGAAGAAATTAATATAAGATTTCCCCCCTCACCTAAGGATATGCTTATTGATTTTAGAGAGAGGGAAATGAGGAAGAGAGAAAGGGAGAGAAACATCAATGTGGGACAGAAACATCCATCAATTGCCTCTTACACAGGACTTAACCCACAACCTAGACATTGGGAAAATCACCTGTGAACTTTTGGTCTACAGGACAATGCTCCAACCAACTGACCCACACCGGCCAGGGCTGAATATGAGGTTCAAGGTTGGGTGTTTGATCTTTTGAAATTAAGTCAGTTTAATGAAATAAAAAAATAATTTCCCTGTTCATGAACTGAATAATCCTGAATGATTATACAAAATGGATAAAGGTAATGTTCACACAGTCTTTATAATTCCATATAAGACAACCCAAATAATTCTGGATGAGTTGGTTGCATGATGTGGTTCACAAGTTTGGAAAACTGTTTCTCACTTCTGGGACTTGCCTGATGTATTTTCTTTTCTACTTAAATTTTTTTTTATTTTTGTTCAATTATAGTTGTCCCCATTTTTTCCCCTCCATTACTCTCCCCCGCTCTACCCATCCCCCATCTCCCACATTGAGTCCTCCCTTCCAGCTACCCTCCACCCCATTGTCTTTATCCTTGGGTCCTTTATACATGTTCCTTGAGTTGACCCTTCCCCTTCTCTCCCTGTTATCCCCCTCATGCCTCCTCTCTGGTTACTGTCAATTTGTTCTTTATTTCTGTGTCTCTGGTTCTATTTTGCTCACTTGTTTGTTTTGTTGATTAGGTTCCACTTATAGGTGAGATCATACGGTATTTGTCTCTCACCATCTGGATTATTTCACTTAGCATAATACTCTCCAGTTCCATCCATGCTGTCTTGAAGGGTAGGAACTCCTTTTTTCTTTCTGCTATGTAGTATTCCACTGTGTAAATATACCCCCGTGTTTTGATCCCCTCGTTTACTGATTGGCATTTAGGTTGTTTCCAGCACTTGGCTATTATAAAAAATGCTGCTATGAACATTGGGGTGCATAGGTTCTTTTGAATTGGTATTTCAGGATTCTTAGGGTATAATCTTGAGCAGTAGAATTGCTGGGTCAAAAGACAGTTCAATTTTTAGTTTTTTGAGGAAATTCCATACTGTTTTCCACAGTGGCTGTACCAGTCTGCAGTCCAACAACAGTGCACTAGCATTCCCTTTTCTCCACAACCTCTCCAACACTTGTTGTTTGTTGATTTGTTTATGACGGCCATCCTGACTGGTATGAAGTGGTATCTCATTGTGGTTTTAATTTGCTTCTCTCTGATAGCTAATGATGCTGAGCATCCTTTCTTACAAATGTAAATATACATATAAATATTTATTTTTAAGGTTATTTAGCTTGAATACTGCTTGTTAAATTTTTTTTGTTTTCTCAAACTCTAGATTGTCTCCTTTACAAAATCAATGTTGTGATTATGATGATAATGACTATTAATATTTTTAAAGTGACCTATAGCTTGAGTTTACAATGTTTAAAGCTAGACAGAGAATTTCTGCTTTGTAGGGTATGGAAGTTAATATTAATTTACTGTCAGGGAATAGAACTGAATAATACTAGTTTTTTATGTTTGATCCTAAACTTTTTGAACACATTTTTAAATGAGTTAGCAAGTGTGACTGTTGTAGTCATCAGCAAGAAACTGTATTCATTGCCTAGCTAAGAACTGTTTTCAGTGGGTTAGCAAGTTTGTATATGAGAGTTGGCAAAAATAGGTTTATACTTGTTCATATGGAAAAAGGCATGCAATTTGTGATTATTACAATAACCTTATTAACACAAAAGAATATCACAATGAATTATTAGTGAGGATACAAAATAATAAGACAAATAATCCAAGCAAATAACATAATAATAAATAAATAATAATACAAGAATAAATTGTGTTTCATGTACTCACAACTATAATCTTACTTTTGCCTCCCCCCGCCACCCCCTGGATTCATCAGCTAAGAAATTAACTTGGGATTCAAACTATTGGCTTTAGTTTCCTCACTTTTTTCCCCTTTTAAATTCCTAATTTATCATTGAAACCCAATTTATTTCTAAAATTTGGTGACATTTTATGATTCTATTTTTCCTCCTCTCTCAGGCCAAAATTGTTTTGAGTTTATTTAAATTTACTGTTTTCTATGCATAAATATGGTTTAGGACTCAGAAATTGAGAGGGTGCAATTTCTAAATGAGACAAAGTATTATTAATAATCCCTTTGCAGACCAAATGTATGATCTGACAATGAAGGAGTTAAAGAATCAGGAGTTCTTGGCTATTATGAGGTGAAGATAAGATTATGTTTGTTTGGTGGTGAGATAGAAAGATGCCTACATGTGCATGTGTGTGTACACATTCTCCTACTGCCAATTACTGTTATCTTTAAGCCTCAATTTTAGGCAGGCATTGTGAACCTGAGTATTGGGATTATGGTCTTTACAAGTGTTCCTGTACCTCTTCCAATTGTAATGCTGGAACTAGCGTATATTTTTACTCCTCCCCAAGAGCAGAACCACCTCTTACCCCATGTTTTTCTCTCCTAGCAACAGTGAGTTTCTACCAAGCTGTGGTGTTGATATACTTCTCACTACATATTAAGGATTTTGCTCCTTAGGGAAGAAACCAAATGGGTCTGGTCAGTGTTTCTCGCCTACATTGAATGGAATTGCACCAGTGTCCTCAGCTGCAGGTTTGCAGGTTAAGGTTTTATTTTGTGGGGGAGGGTATGTGGGCTAGATGGTTCTAAGTGGAGTTTCAACATTGTTTACTGTTCTCCCTTAGTCAGAGTGAGGAGCTGAGTTGAGATTCTCTCTCATCTCTGTTCCTGGTGGGGTTCCAGGAAGAAGAGTGTGCAAGAAGGTATGTGTAAAGGAAAAACACTCTTGTGTCTCCCGTACTTTCAATACTCTACTCCCACCTAGAAAGCTCTACATTTCACACTTCTGACACCATATGTGTAGATTTTCCATACAAAAAGTATAAAAGCAGTTTTGTGACACCATCTGGTTTGTCCTGCATTTAACTCAGTTCTGACACTATGTACTGGGAGTTAAGGGTTTAGGCCTACAAAGTGCCTCCTCCCAACTTCACATGCCAGTAGCAAGCCCGGTTACCTATGCTTCTGAGACTGATGTGGTATAAACTGAAGGTCCCCATGCCCCTTTCCTTGGGTTTGATCAGTTTGTTGGAGTGGCTCACAGAACTCAGGAAAATGGTTTACTCAGTAAATTACCAGTTTATTGTAAAGGGATGTAACTCAGGATCAGCTAGATAGAAGAATGGCATAGGGTAAGATATATGGGAAGAGCTTTGGGGCTCCCGTGCTCTCTCTCCAGGCAAAACACCATCCTGTCCTCTCCAAGGTGTTTGCCAACCTGGGAACTCTGCACCCTGTACTTTTAATTTTTTTTTATAGAAGCCTTACTACGTAGACATGATTGATTAAATCATTGGTCATTGGTGATTGAACTCAATTTCCAGCCTCTCCCCTCCCCAAAGGAGAGATTAGGTGGTACTGAAAGTTTCAACCCTCTATCACTTGGGTTGGTTTACCTGGCAACTAGTTCTCATCCTTAGGTTGTCTAGAGACTTTCAGAATGTCACCTCATAAACTCAGGTATGGTTGAAAGGGGCTCATTAGAATAACAAAAGACATCTATATTCCTCTCACCACTTAGGAAATTCCAGAGATGTTAGTAGTTCTACCAATAATGGGAAGGAAGAACAAATAGGTATTTATTATTATAAATCACAATATCGCAGTGTACACACACCCTGTGTTTGCAGCTCTTAGGGTTTCATGTTCTCTTCATAGTTCATTAACAGTCGACCTTTAACAGTTCATTTATAATTTCTAGTTTAATCTCCTTGGTAGCTTAAAAAGGCATGTATAGTGTTCAGTGGCATCTGTCCCAGGTTAGGAAAAGCTAAGGTCATGTTTCATCCCCTAGGTGTCTGTCTTCAGATTTCAGCTTAAGTTGTTTGACCTGTGGCCTTGGTTCTATGATGGACTTAGGAAAAGTTATTAATTTGGAGTTTTCCGGGTTTTTTCTTCTTGTATTTATTGGTGGGAGTGATACTTTTTTCAGCTCTTTGCGTCTTTGATCTTAAACTGGAAATCCTTCTGCTTTTTAAAAAATACTTTCATCTGTATGCTGCTATTGTCCACCTATTAAATCATTGTCTTTCTTCCCTTTATGTCTCAAACATATTATAATACTGATTTAAAATTCTTGTATGCTGCCTTTTGTATTTATTGTCAGTTATTTTTATTCTTATGAGTCACATTTTCCTGCTCCTTTGAATTTCTAGTAATTTTTATTCTTTGATATGGGTATCCTGGATGCTCTTTTTTCTGTGTGACCATTTTGAAGCTTTGTTAGGCAGATCTAGCGTAACTGTGCTAAGTAGTATCCTTTCTGAGAACTCATTTGAATGCCTGGAGTGTTCTGTGAGTTTGCTGCACCCTGGCTGATCAGGACCTCTGTGTTGTGCAGCATTGTGATTTCTGAAATATCAGTTTAGCTCAAGCTTCCTAGTACTAGAGTCTGCCGATCTTTTAGAACCTCCCCCTGTGTATGCACAGTGTAGAATTTAGCAAAGCACTAGGCCATTTTGCAGATTCTGGATCCACTTCCCTGTAAAGCTACCTACTTTTCTGTAAACTGCCTTGCAATTCCATCCACATTGACAACCCTAAACTCTTATCTCTGCCCCCTTAGTTCACTGAGGCCCTTGTGCCATGCTTGGCCTCTGCCTTCCTGGAGGGTATTTTGGAATAAGTCTCTGGGCAAAAAGCCTTAGCTGATGTGTTTTCCTTTTCTTATGGATCTCAGTCCCAGGCTGCCTCTTGTTCTGTGTCTGAAAACAGATTATTGTTCTATATTTTTTTCAGTTTTACAGTTTTATGTGGTGAAAGGGCTGATCAAGTACCAGTTATTCTGACAGACATCAGTTATTTTGACATGTCTGGAAATGTAAGTTCTGTTATTCATTCTTTTTCTGTTGAGTAAATTATGTGCCAATCACCTTGTTAAACTCTTTACATCTTATTTAATCCTTGTTTAATTTTTACAAAAAATCATTTTGTTACAATAACTTATAGTAACTAATAATTATTATTATAATTTCATAGATGAAAAACCTCCAGAAAGGTTTAGCAACTTCCTAGTGGAATAAATCCCAGTAATTAAGTAGCATAGGCACATATTAATTAAATAGTTAACAAATGCCTCAGTGATTTTTTTTTAACTTTTTATCTAAGATTGTTGGACTTTTTTAGTCTTTTTAAAAAATTTAGTTATTTTTCCATTTATTATTTGATTTTGAGATAGACAGTAGAGCCCAATCAGTTACATTAGGGGTTGGCATTGTTTTCTTACACAGCCACATAGTAAATTAGGTTTGTGAACCATATGGAGTCTCATTTAATAATATCATGACTAATGTGATAACAGTTTTATAGTTAAGAATGCATCTTATGTTTCAAAGTATAAGGTAAAGTTTGCATTACTGTCGTGTTCTTACCTATAATTTATTGGTGTTTAATTGGAGAGATTTAGGCTTAGTTTTTTTGAAGTATATGACCATTGGAAATAAGAATCAAAGGGGTTTTTTTGTTTGTTTGTTTTTAATACAAGATAAGGAAGGCAGTGATTTTGTACTAGTTTCTGATTGTTGTATCAGCTGCCAAAAGTTAGGTTTCTTGGTTGAGATGCAAATTTATTTAAGTTAAATGCCACAAAGTGAGTTTTTCCAATGTAAGAAACACATCATATACTTCTCTGATATACCATTTCTAGTGCTGAGAAGCAAAATTTGAAACAGTATAGTCATAAAATATTTAGGATGCATAAAGACTTTAGAGACTATTCACTCCAATTCCTTCTCCTTTCACATTGTGATCTTTGCATTTTGAGTCTTGGTTTAATTTTATATATTTTGATAACAGACTTGTTGAACCTTTGTGATTGTTAGGATTAAACTAGTTAATGAAAAAGATGACACTGTAAAATGTTAATGTTTATTAATATCATATTCAAAGTTATTACTACCTTAATTTTTAAAAATCAAGACAAGCAGTAGTAAAAGATATCACATATAAAAAGACAAAACACAAGTAACACTGGAACTGAAAATGTTGCCTCTAAATTGCTGCCTTGAATTGTGAACTAATAGATATTCACTTATGTTTTTGCATTTTCAATTTTATCTTTGTCATTTCACCACACTACTACATAAATAATGAGATTTAAAATAGGTAAGGAAATACTGAAAACATGAAAATAAAAGATAGTATCAGATTTGAAAAATTCTTTTAAGGCTTTAAGGAAAAATGGAAGCAATAAAGAGAAAAACCAAAACAAAAGCAAAAAGAATATTCTTGTTTTGACTTTCTACCTACTTATTTTAAAATCTTTAATTTTTTAAGTATCATCAACTATATGGATCCCATTCTTCTTCTTGTATCAATCCCATTCTTTCTTCTTGTCTTTTAAAATAGTCTCCCTCCATTCCCCTACCTTTAACTTTTACATGTTGCCTTTAACTTTTACATGTGGGGAATTCACTTAATTCATCATCTTGTCTTAAAGAACCTTAAACTGAAAGCTTTCTTGACATTTGTGTATCTTATGGGATATTTTAAAATATCTCTGAAGAGATTTCATCATTGGATATTTCATCTCTTGGGTATTTTCTTTATTCTGTAGCTAACGTTAGAAGACAGCTAGGAAGTTTTATGAAGGAATAAATATGCTAAGAAATTGTATTAACTGTCTAACATTTGTTTATTGTCTACTTTTTTTGCAGTCTAAGTTGTCTTTAAGTGGGCCTAGCACTAGCAGATAATCAGTTAATTTTTGTTTCTGATTTGTTTTCTGAACTAGAGATATTTTGATTTTTAGAGGTTTAATAGTGTTTATAGACTCCTAAATATTTTGCAGAATAAAGCTGGTTACATCACATTTGGGGGCAAGTTTTCTCTTGGTGCCATGAGGCTGTTCACAGTTATTCAGGAGCCTGGGACTTGAGGCCTAGCCTCTTTGGAACTCTGTAGCACAGATTAGGCTGTAGATTGAACTGAGAAGTAAGAGTAACCAAAGGTGTAGTGGGCCAGATTGTTTTTAAAACAGTGTAGTTAGCACTAAGTTTTCAAGTGGAGCTGGTGCCAATCAGGTAGTCAGAGTAGATTAGGAAATTCAATATAGGTAATCATCATGAAGGGATGTGATTATTATCTTGGAGCTGAATTTTGCCATTTAGCAGAGTTCTGGGATGTGGCTGTAGATCCCAAGATAAAGAACTGGTAAGAAAACTGAGAAGCAGGTCCTGAAGCACGTACTAAAGCAGAATCCTGGAAATTGAGCCTACTGGCTAAGGGAAAGCTGAACTGATAGTTCAGAGCAGCATTAGAGCCTAGAGGTGGTAGTATCTGATCTTCACATTTGTTTTAGCAGCCTTGGGGACTTAGGATGGTGGTATAGCCTTTGGTAGTACTGGCTGTATATCAGTACTTGGTCTGAAAGGGTGACTAATGTTAAGCCCTAAATAGGTAAGGCTATTTAATACTGAATTGATTTTATCTGGACTCTTCCAGGGGTGTGACCATTCTGTTCAGATATGAAGCAAGAAAATGAGAGAGAGGGGTGGGATATAGAGTGTACAGAACTAGTAGGTTTGCCTTGATTCCTGTTAAAAATCCCTAGGGATTTGTGCGGCTCTTGGACTATGAAGTCATACATTATAATGCACTATAGTGTACTCAGAAAATACCTGTTGAATGATGGACCAAATAAAGGTAGTCACTCAGATGTTTTAGGTCCTTTAATACAACCTAGGTTAAGTTATGTGGATTATTTCCTTTATGTGATTGTGGAAATAAAAAATTCATCAATTCTGAATTTAAATATAAAATCTCCAGGTTCAATTACCAGTCTGTGTAATAGATTTTATTGGTTTCAGTTTTGTTGCTTTTGTTCCCTGATATATACCCACTCAGTAAATAAGTTAATAACATTTTGTTGAAGAATATTATGTTTAGTGGTTAACTTTACTTTGTACCTATGTTAAATAGGTGTTTTTTGAAGGTCACCCTGAGTATGTTTATGTTACTGTGGCTTCTCTAAAAATGCATAAGATGTACTCCTTGTCAATAATGAGCCTAATTTAGGGTAGCTAACTCACAGAAAGTTAGACAACTATACCAGTCATTAATGAAGAGTGCAATGAGTGATGTTAAAGAAGAAAATGTTTATAACTGTACATTTAAAACTGGATAATGACAGCCTGGTTAGTATTTTAAAAACATTGTTCTCTAATATTTTCTTATTTTTAACAAGGCACTGTTAAAAGAAATAATAAGTATTATTATTTCATATTTTAATTAGGCGAACGAGAACCAATTTATTTTTTAGTAGAAGTGTTCTTAGGTCATTCATTAATAATTACAAAAAAATTTATAGAATTCTAGTTAAGCTATACGAAGAAATGCATAGATGTTTTACAAATAACCACTCGCCATATTTAAGATTTGATTGGATCAATGCATTAATTTATGTAGATATTCAGGATATTTCTTTTATTTTTTGATAAAAACACAGTGTTCTTGGTTAAGTTTATATGCCATGTTTCTTGTTATGACATTTCAAGACAGATTATTACATCCATGTTGATTTAATGGGAGACTACCATCTACTGAGTCAATAACATAACATCTATATTATTTCCAAGGCAAAAATATTTTTACTTAGTTATTTGTATATCTAATTTTATTTTTAATTCTAATTTGTTATTCAGTCTCAAGAAATTTTAACAAAAGGATATGAGTAAATAGGTGCTTTGCATCTTAAAAATTCCTTGTTGGAAATAGCAATTGAATTTGAACTTTAAATACATTCTTTTTCTAGTACATTAAACAGATTGAATACTATCAAAAGCCTACTTGAACTACTTATATAATATATCACTTTATCCATCATTATTCTATGCTTTTCTACTTTTATATTCCTCATTTCATGAGCATATCTTTCTGCTTCCTAAGTCAGAGTCTTTTTAATGATGAATTGAATTCTTGTCTTTTCAGTCAATGGGGTAATTCAATGAATTGTGAAATTATCTTGATATTCCATCACTATATAAATTTATAACATATTTATAAACATATAGTTGCATTTGGTCTTGGAAAGATATTATAGGAAATACCTATTTCCAAGAATAAATAAGGCATGTCAAAGAAAATATGTTGTCCTGTATATTATAACTAAATTCAAATCACTTAAAGCATATGAAATAGTACATTATATATATATGCATAGGCATATGTATGTATCTTCTTAATTTATTAATACTGAGTGGCGGCCCATGTTTAAACACTTCTGTTGATAGTTGTAAACCTTGACTAATGAAGAAGGTGTTCCTCCTCAAAAACTAACCAAACCTGTTTCCCCATGTACCAATAAATCTATTGGTATCTTTGGGAATTGATTATACACAAGTGAAAGGGAAAACTGTTACTATCATTGTGAAATTGAATTAAACTGTGGTAGGTAGCATTTTTCTCTGTCCAGCATACTTTTCTAATTTCTGTTAACAGACTACATTTCCTCCCTAACACATACCAGTATGCTTTTGATGGGACTATACCAATTAGAATATTCTACCCTTATTAGGCTGGGGAGTTAATACAGATATAACCAATCATGATGTCTCACCCCACTGGCTATAGTTAATATATCCAGGGGTGGACAGGAATTCCAACTTGCCAAAGGTCATGCCCACTCTTCCATTTACCATACCATATAGATATGTAACTTATGTTTATTTGGAGAGAATGAGATCTGCTCACAGAAAGGCAGAGAGAATCCTGATGGGGTGGTTGATTCTCAGGTTCTAGTACCCCATGTCCCTGAATCTGGCCAGTTTTTGATACACTGTAGATATCTTATAATAACCCTATGTCACTGTGCCCCTATTATAAGGTAAGTTATATCATTTGCAAACAAAATAACTCTATTTTTCATAGCAATGTTGCCAGTTCATTTTTTAAGCTTATCTTCTGGTGAAGGATGAAGCTGACTGTACTTTAGTCCTCAAATTTTTTTTTCTATGGGCTAGAAAAACATTATTATTAAGTCAGAGGTTTAGAGACAGAATTTTTAGTTCAAACTTTACTTGTATTTTGTATTTTTATTGTCACTCTTCTTGCAGTCCTGAACATATACTTCTAATCAGATCAGGATTGAGGATTGGGAGTTTGGAGGAAACCTGTGGAGTCAACAAATATGTGAGATTCTAGGCATGGGACAATTCTTATAGTGATTTAAAAAAAAGGTTTAGATAATTCTCACTAAGGCATGGGCATAGCTACTTCCTTGAAATTATCCTCTGCCTCTCTATCCTTTAACCTGGGGGAATCTTTGAAATGTGGGTATAATTCTGGCTTGGTATCTTTTCCAGCTTAAGATTTCTTCTTCTTCTTGTGGAGCATTTTTGGGCAACTTATCTCTCTCAATGTCTGTGACCCTCCCCATCTCCCTTCCCCAATCTATTGTTCTTCTGGCCCTAAATATTATAAAATTTATGTCAACAGGATTGTTTGCTTTAAGCCATTCAGTTGATATCTGCCTTCATAGAGATGTTAGATTGAGAATTAAGAAATTTCAGTGTCATTAAAAATAAATCTGAATATCAGTCTAGTCACTTAATGTCTTTGGTCCTTAGCATTCACATCTTTGAATGAATAATAGGTGATCTCATGAGACTTTTCAACTCTAAGAATTCAACAGTTCTAAATAAATCGCCTGGTTTAATGACCTACCTTTTCAGTTCACTTGAACATATCAGTAAGTGCCCACTGTGTACCACTTATTAGACTAGGTGCTCTGGAAATTAACTATAAGATTCATTTTCTGTTGATAGAATTTAAACTATTGTTTGTTGAGTGTCGGCCTGCAAACCAAAAGGTCACTGGTTCGATTCCCAGTCAGGGCAAGTTCCTGGTTTTCGGGCAAGGTATCCAGTAGGGGGCGTGCGAGAAGCAACCACACATTGCTGTTTCTCCCCGCTCTCTTTCTCCATTGCCTTTTCTCTAAAAATAAATAAAAATCTTTAAAAAGTAAAATCAAATAAAAATTATTTTAAAAAACCAACATGGTATACATGAGTGTTTCTCAAAGTGTGTCATATTCAGATACTTGGAATGATATTAGCGATGTTATGGACAGAGCATTAAGTAATATCAAATCACAAAAAAAGTTTTCCCTTTTTAATTCTTTTTCAGTCCTTTTCATTATATTTATAAACATAAGCTCTTGGCACCTCTTGAACACTTAACCATTCTCCCTTTTTATCAAAGAGGGGCTTAGGCTCAGAACATTCTGTAGTAAAATTTAATGAAATGTATATCTTTTATTTATGGCAAGTCATCCTTTTTCTTATTTGTTGGTATTGATAAAAGATTTTACTTGGAAGTTTTTGTTTAAAAAGTGAGCTGCTTAAAAATGGCTAACATTGGAAAGCTATTTAAGTATTTTAAGAACTGCCAAAATTAATGATGACTTTCTACTCTTGCCTGACTTTAATTTTTTAATTAATTAAAGTGATTAATTTTTACTAGCTTTAATTTTTTTTAATCCCAGTAAAAAAGACATTTTAGGAGAGATGTATCAAAGAGACTTTTTCATTTTTCCTTATCAAACACAATGTTTATTTAGTCATAATTTAATCATAATTCTGTCCACAGTGAAATCTCATTAGACTTCTCCTCAGGCAAAATCCCTTTAGTTTTTTCTTTTGCTTTATTTGATAATCAAATGGAAATATCTTAGAAAGAAAGAGACCAGTCAATACAGAAAGCAGAAGCTCTTACTTTCAGAGGCATGGTTTGCATGTGTTATTTATTCTTTCTTAGTGTAGATGTACAGATATCATTTAGACCTTGATTGGAAAATCTTGCCATAATTTATTTGGGTTTCTTAAAGAAGGAGCTATTGGGATTTCAGGCTCTCTGTATAGATTTACCAGAGTGTATCCCATAATTATACATAAATAACTGAAATGTGAGAAGCACTGATGTAGTGGAAGGTGAACTGAATCTGTGGATAGGATAAGTTGGATTTTCTGTTTCTCTATTTCTAGGTGTAGGGACCTTGCTCACAACCCTTAAACTCTGTGTGTTAATTGTCCTCATCTTTAAAGCAGAAGATAGCCTGACCAGTGTAGCTCAGTTGGTTGGAGTGTCATCAGTCCTATAACTGAAAGGTCATGGGTTCGATTCCCACTCAGGGCACATACGTAGGTTGTGGGTTTGGTCCTTGGTCCAGGCGTGTACAATCCCCAGTCTGGGTCTCCACAGGAAGCAGCGAATTGGTGTTTTTCTCCCACATCAATATTTCTCTTTCTCTCTCCTTTCCTTTCTCGCTATAAGCAATGAAAAAAAAATGTCCTTGGGTGAGGATTAAAAAAAGTAATAATAAAATGGGAGGATATATGTGGTTTTAGATGGATTATAACTTTTGTAAAGTTTTTTCCAGCTCTAAAATTTTGTGATAACCTACTGTATAACCTATTTTAAGTCTCTTGCTACTTTAGGTATGGTCTCTGGACTAGTAACAGAATCATGTGGAAGTTAGTTAGAAGTGCAGAGTCTCAGGTCCCAACCCTAGACTTATTGAATTAGAATTTTCATTTTAAGAAGATTCCTGGGTGATTATATGGAAATGAAAGTTTGAGAAGACTATAAACTACTATAGACTATAGACTATAAGACAGCTATAGACTACTTTATGTTGTTACTTGACTGCCCAATTGCTCTTTAAAACAAATGTGAAATGGGGTGTGGCAGTACCAGATGGCAAGATAGGAAGTTCTTGAACTCACCTCATCCCACATACACAGGAAATCTACACAGAACAATCCCCTTTGAAAAAATACTGAAAACTAGTTCAATAGTTCTATCATAGTAAATGGTGAAGGGGCCACATCAAGACAGGTAGGAGAAGCAGAGATATGGTCTCACCAAAAGCCCCCATTCTTTGTGTGGTGACCCACAGTCAGGAGGGATCTCACAAATCCAGAGCTTCTCCCATAGAAGTGAGGGTTTTATGTCCCATATCAGGAACCCTAACCCTTGGGACCTGCACTGAAGAGACAAGCCCCAAAATGTCTGCCTCTGAAACCCAATGATGCTTACATTCGGAGACCCAAAGGTCTGTTGGAAACTGAAAAGTACTGCTCTTTAAGGGCTTGTGCAGAGTCACTCACTCTGGGGCCAGCAGAAAAGCAGCAGTTTTTTAAAACATTGAGTGGTTACCTCAAAGTGTTGAGGTTCAATGGGTGCCATGGGAAAGGGAGTGAAATTTCTTCTCGCAAGCCTGATTGTATTGCTTTGAATTTGGAACAATGTGAATGAATTTAGAACATTAAATAAAAAGATGTTGGGAGTCCACTTGCCTCTGCACATGGGTGGAATGCCTAGCCGATCTACTGGGGAACAGAGTGAACAGCCAACGGTATCCCAGCATATTTGAGGGTTGGAGGCCAAAACTGTAGAGGTCATTGAAAAATCAGATGGTAAGGAGATTGCTTTTGGACACTAAGGTTCCTGGGACCAGTGTGGGGATCAGGGAGGCTGCAGCCCCAGGTCCACTGTGCACTGGGTCTGCTGCAGGATTCTTGGGAGAAAGTCAGGTCAGTGGCTTCCTCCCCTGCCAAACAAGGAGGTTTGAGTAGCACCAGGATGGACCTGGATGCTTGAAGTCACTGGGGGGAATAAGGATGAAGTGGCAAATACACAGGGACTGTGTGCACCTGCTGAGACAGTAAAACCTGGAGTTATGAGAGGACCAGAGCGAGACCCGAAAAGGGGTCATCCCAACAACTGAGACAGTGAGACAAATTTCACTTTGCTGTTCCAGAGGACTTGCAAGTTATTGAATATTTGTATTATTTTCCCATTATTTTTACATCTTTTCTATTATTAGTATTCTTTTATTTTTTTTCTTCTTTCTGTTTAGTCTTCTTCACTTTGTTAAGTTGCATTGTTTGACTGGTTTTCCTTGTTTTCTTTTTCATAGTGTATTTTTAATTTTCCTTCTTTCACTTCATTGGTGTTCCAATAGTGCACTACTCTTAGGTCCTGTACTTCCTGTTCTTGTTATTCAGATCACATAGAATCTGTCATATGATTGTTGCTTCATTACTATTGTAAATAATTGCTGTTCCATACAATTATAATACTATACAGCACCCCTCCTGGATCTTAGCTCACTTCACTGTTTGTGAAACTTTGTTACTTTTGTGGTTAACTCTATTCTTTCACACACTATACCTATTTTCTATCCTTTACTCTCACTATATCTCATAATCTGACCTCCCACAAGCTCACTGCTTTCTAGACCCAACTCACAATCCTTCCCCCGCCTAACAAGAGTCTTCTCTTTTTTCCACCCTTTCTACAAAGTGGCTAGTTGGGTGAAATATCACGGTTAACACTATACATATCCAAAGGATCTCCTATCTCTTCTCTACATCTTGGTACTTTAAATACTAAAGAATACACTCCTGCTGTCTTAATCCATTTTACCTTCCCCCTCTAACTGATCCCATAAAAAAGTAGGTGGGAACTGTGAACACCAGTATATCTGCTGGAAGAGGAAACCCACCAACATAGGAACCACCAACAGATAATAAAGGAAGAAGGTGAAGGAGTGAGTGGAAGCCACACTAACCTCCACCCAGGACCAATCTGGCAATACAACTAAATGGTGGAGAAATTACCCAGAACAAACAACTGAACAATAGTGAGAAAAATGACTCAATACCTCAAACAGACAGAAGAACCAGCTTCAACACAACCTGTCCACACCCACACAACAGAATACAAGATATGGTGGACAGAGTGACCCTCAGCTAACCATCTGGAGGGAAGGACCCACCAAAGAAAGACCCAACAACAATCAAAACCCAAAGACGGACAGAGAGCCAACATAAATGACAGCCCAAGACCAGCAAGCTCAGGAGATCAAGGAGACTGCACTACTGAATCTCACAGGTCTCCTACCATAGAAGTTCACATCATAAACCCAGGGAGTCAGAACAGATCAATTTAAGAAGCAGAGACTAACAAGAAGAGTCTCACAAATAATGGGAAGACAAAGAAATAATCCCCAAATGAAAGGAAAGGAGGAAGCCTCAGAAAGAATGCTAAATGAAATAGAGGCAAGTCAACTATCAGATATTGAGTTCAAGCAATGGTTATCAGGGAGCTCAATGAGCTCACAGAGAATTACCAGAAACTGCAGGGAAGTTATAATGAACTCGCGGCAAACTATATCAACATGAAAAAGGAAATAGAACCTATCAACAAGGGCTAAGAGGGAATGAAGAATACAATTTCTGAATTGAAGAGCACAGTAGAAGGAATCAAAAGCAAGCTAGATGAAGCAGAGGATCGAATCAGTGAGCTACAGGGAAGGTAGAAAAGAACACCCAGAAAGAGCAAGAAAAGGAAAAGAGACTCAGAAAGAATGAAAAGAGGTTAAGGGAAATTCAGGACAACATGAAACGTAATAATATCCATATAATAGGGATACTAGAAGGAGAAGAAGAAGAGCAAGGGATAGAAAACCTGTTTGAAAAAGTAATGATGGAAAATTTCCCTAATTTGATGAGAGAAAAAGTCACACAAATCCAGGAAACACAGAGGGTCCCAATCAAGAGGAACCCCAAGAGGCCCATTTCAAGACACATCATAATTAAAATGGCAAAAATCCAAGACAAAGAATCTTGAAGGCAGCAAGGGAAAAACAGGAAGTAACATACAAGGGAACCCCAGTTAGGCTAGCAACTGACTTCTCAATGGAAACGCGCCAAGCCAGAAGGAATTGGCAGGGAATATTCCAAGTAATGAAAACCAAAGGCCTGCAACCAAGACTACTCTATCTAGCAAGGCTCTTAATTAAAATGGAAGGCCAAATAAGGAGCTTCCTGGACAACAGAAGCCTCAAATTGTACACCTCCTCCAAGCCAGCTCTGCAAGAGATGCTAAAGGGTCTGCTTTAAGAACAGGAAGAAAAACAGTGAGAGAGAGAGGAATACAGGTACAAAAAATGGCAATGAATAAGTACCTATGAATAATAACCTTAAGTGTAAATGGATTAAATGCCCCAATCAAAAGACATAGAATAGCTGAATGAATAAGAAATCATGACCTACACATATGCTGCCTACAAGAGACCCACCTCAAAACAAAAGACCTATGCAGACTGAAAGTGAAGAGCTGGAAACAAATATTCCAAGCAAAAGGACAGGAAAAAAAAAAGCCAGGGTAGCAATACTCATATCAGACAAACTAGACTTCAAAAAGGAGCCATAAAAAGAGACCCAGAAGGTCACTTCATAATACTCAAGGGAAGACTCCATCAAGAAGACATAAACATTGTAAATATATATGCACCCAAATACATAAAGAAGGAATAGGAATTCAAAAGGTCGGGCAAGACTAAACGATGAGTTTCATCTCTTACTCAAGGCCACTCCAATACTGAAAGAGGTAGCTTTTTCCCCTTAAACACAGAAACAAACACAAAATCATGCAAAATGAAGAAACAGAGGAATATGTTCCATAAGAAAGAAAAAGATAAATTCTCCAAAGAGAACCCAGTGTTCCAGTGTGGGAAAAGAAAGCCTCAAAATCTCTTGTTGTAAAAACCTGTGAGGGTTGCCACAGTGGGAGAAACTGCCAGCCTCACAGGAGAGTTTGTTGGAGAGACCCACAGGGTCCTAGAATGTATACAAATCTACCCACCCTGGAATCAGTACTAGAAAGGCCCAGTTTGCTTGTGTATAGCAGGAGAAGTGACTGAAATCCGGCTGAGAGCTGATCAAGTGACATTGTTCCCTCTCTGACCCCTATCCCACATACAGCACCACAACGCAGCAAAGTGGGTTGCCCCACCCTAGCAAATACTTAAGGCTCTGCCCCTTATAATATAACAGGTGCACCAAGACAAAGAAATATGGCCCAAATGAAAGAACAGATCAAAACTCCAGAAAAGGAATTGAGGGACAAAAGATAGTAAACCTATCACATGCCGAGTTCAAAATGCTGGTAATCAGGATGCTCACAGAAATGGCTGAGTATGGTTATAAGATAGAGGAATAAGTGAAGGCTATGCAAAGTGAAATAAAAATATACAGGGAACCAACAATGCAGGGAAGGAAATGGGGACTCAAATCAATGATTTGGAACATGCGTAAGAAAGAAACATTCAACCAGAACAGAGTGAAGAAACAAGAATTCAAAAAACTGAGAAGAGACTTAGGAACCTCTGGGACGATTTTAAATGTCCCAACATCCAAATCATAGGGGTGCCAAAAGGAGAAGAGGAAGAACAAGAAATTGAAAACTTATTTGAACAAATGATGAAGGAAAACTTTCCTAATCTGGCAAAGGAAATAGACTTCTAGGAAGTCCAGGAAGCTCAGAGAGTCCCAAAGACATTGTACCCAAGGAAGCACACACCAAGGCATATCATAATTATATTACCCAAGATTAAAGATAAGGAGAGAATCTCAAAAGCAGATGGAGGAGAGAGTTATCCACTAAGGAGTGCCCATAAGACTACTCTTTTGATTTCTCAAAAGAAACCTTGCAGGCAAGAAGGGGCTGGAAAGAAGTATTCCAAGTCATGAGAGGCAAGGACCTACATCCGAGATTACTCTACCCAGCAAAGCTCATTTAGAATGCAATGGCAGATAAAGTGCTTCCCAGATAAGTTTAGTTAAAGGAGTTCATCATCACCAAGCCTTTCATCACTATATGAAATGTTACAGGGACTTATCTAAGAAATAGAAGAATATCAAAACCTATGAACAGTAAAATAACAAACTCACAGCTATCAACAGCTGAACCTTAAAAACAAAAATAAATTAAGCAAACAACTAGAACAGGAACAGAATCACAGAAATGGAGACCACATGGAAGGTTACTAGTGGGGAGGGGAAGGGGGGAGAATGGGTGAAAAGATACAGTGAATAAAAGCATAAGTGGTAGGTACAAAATAGACAGGGGCAGGTTAAGAATGGTATAGGAAATGGAGAAGCCAAAGAACTTACATGTACCACCCATGAACTAGGACTAAGTGGTGGGGGAGTCTGGTGGGAGGGTGGTGCAGGGCATAGTGGAATAAAGGGGAGAAAAAAATGGGACAACTGTAATATCAAAATTAGTAAAACATACTTTATAAAAAGAAGTTCAAAGTAATGGTAATAAAAATGCTCACTGAATTTGGGAGAAAGATGGATAAACAGATTGAGAACTTCAACAAAGAGAAAGAAAATATGAGAAAATACTCCGAACAAAAGTCACTAAGCTGAACAATACAATAACAACTGAAAAATGCACTAAGAGTGTCCAACAACAGGCTGGATGATGTGTAAGAATGGATCAGTGATCTAGAAGGCAGGCAGTGGAACTCACCGAAATGGAGCAGAAAAATTAAATAAAGAACATATTTAAGTGAAGATAAAGCTTAAGGGCCCTTGGGAGAACATCAAGTGGAATAATATATGCATTATAGTTGTCCCAGAGAAGAGAGAGAAAGGGGCAGAAAACTTTAAAGAAATAATGAGTATGTTTAGTTTTATAAAAAGTTATCTAGCTGTCTTCTAAAGTGGCTATTTCATTTTGCATTCCCACCAGTACCAAATGAGAGCTCCTAGGCTGCACACATTTACCAGCATTTAGATTTCAGCCATTCCAATAGATGTGTAGTGGTGCCTCTTTGTCATTCCCTAGGACATATGATGCTGAACATCTTTTCACATGCTTATTTTGTCACCTGTGTATCTTCTTTCATGAAGTGTCCATTAATGTCTTCTTCAAATATTATAATTGGCTTGTTATTTATTTTTGAGTTTTAGGAACTCTATATATTTTGGATACCAGTTCATTGATAAGATATGCCTTTTACAAATATTATCTCCCAGTCTGTGGCTTGTCTTGTACTTTTGATGTTGCCCTTTGCACAGCAGAAGTTTTTAATTTATGGAAGTCCAGTTTACTAATTTTTTCTTTTATGGACCATGCCTTTGATATTGTATGTGAAAAGTTATTGCCACAACTAAGGTCACCAGGATTTTCTTCTTTGTTATCTTCTAGGAATTTTATAGTTTTGTGTTTTGTATTTAGATCTGTGGTTTAGCTACTTTGAGGTAATCCTCTGCCCGTTTTTAAAATGGGTTGCCTTTTGTTGCTGTTATTGACTTGTAGATGTTCATGTTCCTCATCACGTATATGACTTAGCAAAAGTTTTACATTGTGTTGGTTGTCTTTTCATTTTCTTGATGATGTCCTTTGAATGACAAAATTTAAAATGTTTGATTATGTCCTATTTATCTATTTTTTTATAGTCTGTAATTGTAGTATTGTATTAAGTAAAACTTACCTGATACAAGTTCAGGAAGACTTACTCCTATGTTTCCTTCTAGCAGTTTTATAGCTTTATGCGATATAGTGTGGTCTATGATCTATTAAGGGTTAATTTTTGTATATAAGATAGGGGGCCAACTTTGTTTCTTTGTTTTTGGATATCTAGTTGTCATAGCACCATTTGTCAAAGAGAATATTCTTTCTTCATTGAATGGTTTGCCACTATTATCAAAAAATCATTTAACCATTGGTGTTAAATTTATTTCAAACTTTTGATTCTGTTTTATAGGCCTTTATGTATCCTTTAGGTAGTATCACATTGTTTTGATTACCACAGATTTCTAGTAAGTTTTGAACTCAAATCAGAAAGTGTGAATCCTCCAACTTTATTCATCTTTTTCAAAAGTTTTGACTATTCAGGGTCCCTTGAAATTCCATATGAATTTTAGGATGAGCTCTTACATCTCTGCAAAGAAGGCCATTGGGATTTTGATAAGGGTTGCATTGAATCTGTAGAATATATAGATGATATTACCATCCATAAGTAGTCTTCCATTTCATGGTCATACCGTGTCTTTCCATGTATTTACATCTTATTTATATTCTTTCAAAAACATTTTGTAGTTTTTAGTGTACAGATCTTGCACTTACAAAAGAATTTCTAAATATTATTTTGTTTTGTATGCTGTTGTTAATAGAATTGTTTACTAAATTTCATTTTGGGACTATTCATTGTTAAGTGTATATAAATATAATACTTTTGTATATTCATCTTATATTCTACAACTTTGCTGAACTTATTAGTTCTAACAATTTTATTGTTGATTTCTTTGTATTTTCTGTGTATAGTACATGATCTTGTTTCTGCAAATATAGATCATTTCAGTTCTACTTTTCCAATAAGGATGCCTTTTATTTCTTTTTCTTGCTCTGACTAAAATATCTAGAACAGTGTTCAGTATAACTAGTGAAAGTAAGCATCCTTTCTCTTGTTTCTGGTCTGAAAGGGAAAGAAAGCTTTAATTCTTTCACCATTAAGAATTACATTGATTTATTTTTTCATAATTGTCATATTTTCATGTTGTATAAGTTCTATTTTATTCCTAGTTGAGTGTATTTATCATGAAAGGTGTTGGATTTTATGAGACACTTTTTCTGTGTCAATTGTAATTAGGTATTTTTTCTTTATTAATGTGCCTTTATTATATTAGATCTGATTTTAGTTACATTTCTTACTTTCTTTAGCTTCATTTTTTGTATAGTATTCATTCTTTCATTCAATTTTTTGAATGTTTGTGAACAGTGTCCTAGATCTATACTTATTTATTTTTGCCCAGTTTTTTTTAATATATTGGACCTGGAAATTTATTAGACAGTTGTGAAAAACTTCTGAAACCCATGGACACAAATTTTCAGAACCCACACACATTTAGTTTTTCCTTTTAAATTGTGGTAAAATACACATAGTGTAAAATTTACCATTTTAACTATTTTAAGTGTACAGTTCAGTAATATTAAATACATTGACATTGCTGTGCATCACTTACTAGTTTAAATCTCTTGTGTTTAAAAATAGAACCATAGTCCCTTTACCTCTCCCAACCTCCCCATTTATTTGACAAAGCAGCCATTCCAGAATAGCTGTGTTTCACTGGTTCAGTATATTTAGAGTACATGTCTTGGCTCCAAATCATTGCCGACATGTGCTGACAAGGAGAGTTCAAGACCTCGAGGGCCCACTGACTGACTCTCAGTGCAAGCACCTCCTAGGGGGTCCAGCATCACTCCACCTGCCGGAGGCCGGCTCCAACCACAAGCTGCTGTATGGTCACAGTTCTGCGTTCCAGCAGCTAGAACTCAGGCTGATGTCATCACCATGGCTTATCAAAACCAGCACCAATTTTAGATATATTTACTTCTATGATTGGTCACCTATACACTCCATTCTTCAACCATAGAAGTAAATATATTTTTGCCCAGTTTTTAAATTCTTTTATATATACTTCAAATTAAACATTATAATTCTTTTTATACTGTTTTTAAGCTTTGCCTATGGATTAAAAAAGTTTTTAAAAATTTTTCTTAATCCTCACGCAAGGATATATTTATAGAAAGAGGGAAGGGAAAAGTAGAAGGAAGAACAAGAGTGGAAACATCAATGGGAGAGAGAAACATTGACTTTTTGCCTCCTATATGTACCCCAACCAGGGACCAGGACACTGAACCTGCAACCTAGGAATGTGCCCTGACTATGAATCAAAACCACAACCTTTCAGTTACAGGATGACAAAGCAATGAACTGAGTCACACAAGGCTAAGCAAGATTTCTGATCACCATTTTCACTCCTTATAGCTTCCTTTTGAGGACATATTTCCTTTTCTTTGATTGCTTCACCAAAAAATTTTTTTTAATTTTATTTTATTCTTGTTTATGCTATTACAGTTGTCTCAGTTTTTTTCCCCTTTGCCCTCTTCCTTCCTGCCATCTCCTGCTACCACAATCCATTTCCCAGCCCCATTGTCCATGTCCATGAGTCATTCATACATGTTCTGTGACTACTCCCTTCCTCTTCTTTTTGTGTATCTGAAAATGTCTCCATTTTGGCCTTGCTCTTGAGGAGAGATTCCCCCTTTTCCCAAGGTATACCATTATCATTTTAGGTTAGTAGTTATTGTCTCTTAGCATTTTAAAGTCATTACATTATCTTCTAGCTTCATTTGAGCTCTTAAGAAGTCTTCCATAAATCCAGTTGCAATTCCTTTATAAGTGATCTGTCCTTTTGAGTGTTATTATTTTTTCACTCTTTCTATTATTTTATTGTGCCAAGTACCATGCTAAGTAATTTGCTTGTATAGTCTTATTTAATCTTTACAGCTGCCTTTTTTTTTTTACATATAAGAATATTGAGACTGAGAAAGACGTTAACTGACTTGCTCATAGTTCTTTATTTAATGAACCCAACAGCATCTTCCTTCCCAGCTTATACTCCTTAAAGTCAAAAAGCAAAATAAAGAAATGTAAAGAAATTCAGTAGTCATGTCTTCCACCTCTACAGTTTATGTGGTCTTTAACTGAACACTGTAATAGTTTGGGAAGAAAGGCCATCAGTATCGTTTTGTTTATGTTGAGCTTAAGATGCCTTTGAGACATGGATCTTTGATCCTTACTCTCAAGCATAAAATATTGTTGGCTCATTTTGTGCATTTTCTTTCCTTACTGGGAAGAAAGTCATTTCAGTGAGAGTGGTATTAGGGAGTTAAATCTGTTAGGGGTGTTTATTGCTACTTTATAATCATTGTTTTAAGTCTTTTTTTTATTGGATGGAAGTAAGAAAGGTACATTTTTTTTGGACACAGAAACATAAATCTCAAGTTCATCTTAATTCCAATTCAAGCTGGAGATTTTTGGCATTTTAATTGACCTCCTTTTTCTTTTTTCTTTTTTGTCGCTTTTTAAATAACTTTTTTTCTTCCTTATTTTAGGTGCACATATTTCTCTGCTATGCATATACCTTGGAATTTAATTTTAATTGTAGTCAGAATTTTGTCATCATTTTATTTTTTATCCTCACCCAAGTACATACTTAACTGATTTTAGAGAGAAAGGAAGGGAAGGAGACAGAGTGGAGGAAACATCGATCTGCTGCCTTCATATGTGCCCCTGCCAGGGACTGAATCAGCAACCTAGGCATGTACCCTGACTGGGAATCAAACCCACAACCTTTTTATTTATGGGATGACATTCCAACCAACTGACCCACACTGGCCAGGGCTCATTTTTTTATCTAAGTAGTTTTGGGGGGTGAAAATATATGAAATCACTTTTTATACGTTAATTTTACATCTTATTTACTAACTGGCTTATGATTTGTTATAGCTTTTTATTGCTATTTTTGTATTTTTATGATATGAGAAATTATATTATAAATATAGGTTATTTACTTCTCCCCCCAACCCCATTTTTGGCCTCTAATGTTATTTTTTTAAATATACTTTATGGATTATGCTATTACAGTTGTCCCAACTTTCTCCCTTTGCCCCCCTCCACCAGGCACTCCTCTTTCCCTTGAGCAATCCCCCCACTGTTCATGTCCATGTGTCATGCATATAAGTTCTTCGGCTATTCCATTTCCTGTAGTGTTCTTAATACCCCCTCTGTCTATTTTGTACTTACTAATTTGTACTTCCTAATTCCTGCCCTTTTCCCCCCATCCTCCCTCTTCTCTCTCCCAGTTGATAACCCTCCAAATGATCTCCATATCTATGATTCTGTTCCCGTTCTGCTTGTTTGCCTAGTTTGTTTTTTATATTCAGTTGTTGATAGCTGCGAGTTTATTGTCATTTTGATGTTCATAGTTTTGATCCTCTTCTTTTTCTTATATAATTACCTTTAGCATTTCATATAAGAATGGCTTGGTGATATTTAATGTATTTTCTTCTCTAATTCAGTTATTTAGTACTACCAATAAATGGTAAATAAGGAAGGTGATAATGGACATCCTTGTGGTGTTCTTTATTTTTTGAGAAAGTATCTAGTGTTTCTTATTAAGATCCTGGTTATTTGGATGCGCACATACATGCACATATGTTGTTAAGGTTCAGAAAATATCTCTTAATTTCTATTTTAAACTTAAAACATGAATGGTGTTGAATTTTGTCACTTGAGTTTTTAGCAGTTATATTGATGAATATGTAATTTTCACTCTTGGCTTGTTGATATGATGATTTTTACTAATGGATTTTGAATATTGAAATGCCCTTGAATTTCTGGAATATACTCCAGTTTTCATAACTTGTTTTTTAGTGTTTGGATTATTTTGAAAAGTATCATAAGATTTTTACATTGTTACTTATAGGTGAGATTGATTTCTTTTTGTGCAGTTTTTGTCAAGTTTTGAGGTTAATATCATACCTGTTTTATAAAAATAATTTGGATATTTCCTTCCTTTTTTCTATCAGGTTCTTATTTTATTCAGGCAGTAATTCAATAGAGGTTAGAGTACATACTATGTGCTAAATAATAAGTAATAAAGTAGTAATGATAATTACTAGTTACTGAGCTCTCACTATGTATTTGGCCATTTTCTAAACACATTATTCTCACTACTTATAGTAGTATTGTACTGCGAAGATGCCATATACTGTATTACTAGATACTGAACCATTGTTCTTAGAAGAATTACAGTGGTAGGTTCCTGAGAGGCTCTGGTCACAACATTTTGGTGAATTGATCAGTACATAACCTTATTTTATGCATTTTTCTGTTTAAAGACATCTTATTTAATATATAGTTGATTTACTGACATTGAATTAATGTCCAACAGCACTATGACTCATGCCTAAATGAAGCTTGTCTAACACATTTTCTCCTTAAAGCATATCACAACCTTCTTGCACTTTAGAACACTAAACAGCACTTCAACACGATGCTACGGGGGCATTCTAAACAGCAATATCATCAAAAAGAACAAAAATGCAAAGACATGGCACTAAGTAGACTGTGACAAGGATACCTGCTTACAGTATGAGCAGTGACAGAGGCAGAGCATCACCTTGTTTAACCTTAGCTGAAATCATGTGAATTAGGAAACGCAAGTTTTTCCTCACTCTGTACATGTTTGCAAATGATTGCATTTACATTGTACTAAGTATTATAAGTAATTTAGGCATGATTTAAAGCACTTGGAAAGATGTACATAGGTAATATGCAAATATTACTCCATTTTATATAAGGGACTTGAGTATTCACAGAATTTGGTATTGGGGTCCTTGAATCAATCCTCAGCAGATATTGAGAGCCAAATATATTCTGTTTGATTTTATAGATAATGACTTCTGATTCTTAGAGATTTTTGTGGAAGTTCATACAAAGTATTAGTAGAACCACTATTGGAATGTAGGAACTCTGGCTCCAGCACCCGCATTGTAAGCATATGCAACCAGAATGTATGTCAATACTGATCTCTTCCTACTCTCATTTAAATTTATTTTTGAAGTTTATCTCCTCTCATGTATTATCTCCATTAGTGTAAAACTCCATAGTGTAAAACTCAAGTTTTACACTATATTGGGTTGGCAAAGAAGTTCATTTAGTTTTTTTTTCCATACGATGGCCCTAGTGGTGCTTAGTTATCTTTAACTTCATTCAGAACAATTTTGTTAGGTTGTATTGTGACAGCTGTTATATCAGTATGCATTAAAAAAAAAACTTGTCAAAATTGTTAAATGTTTGTGCAGCCATTTTAATATTGAAAATGAAAAGATATACAACATTTTTAGTGTATTATGCTTTATTATTTCAAGAAAGGTAGAAATGCAACTGAAACGCAACATAAAAAAAGATTTGTGTAGTGTGTGGAGATGTCATAACTGATCAAACGTGTCAAAAGTGGTTATGTGGAGTTTCTTGGTACTGTCTTGCATTGGAAGATGTTTAGCAGCACCTCTGGCCTCTACCCACTAGAAGCCAATAGTGGGAGATAGCCAGCATACTCAAAAATATCCAAATCAATGAAGTTATTGGTGAAATAAAAAATGATTCTTATTTTATGGAAAAAAGTAAACAGATTTTTTGGCCAACTCAATATTTGGATATATGTATGTTTGTATGTACTTAGGTGTGAATATGTACCCACAACCACAGCTTAATATTAAAAATATTAAAACAGTTATAGCTACTTAGTAGAGATTGGGTTATAGAACAATATCCATTAAATGAAATTTTGTTTCTGGCTATAATTGGAGTATAATTAAAATATAAATTTAAGTGTTTCTCTTTTAAACAATATTTTAAAAAGTCTACTGTTTTATTCAGAAAAATATTCTAATATGTAGCTGTATTTGTACTCAGAAGTGCTTATGTCTAATTTAAAATTATTCTTTAGTTTCAAGCCAATATGTTTATTGTTATAAAGATGGACGATAGTATGTCCTTATAAAAGTGTTTAAATAATCCAAGAAGTTTTAATAATTGTGAGTTTAACCTTAAATAGAAATTTTCCACATAAGTAACTGCTATACAGTTCAGGGATATGAAGGGTTTTTATTAGTAATTTCATTTTGGGTTTTTTTTCTTTCTTATGTAGAAGTTACATGAAGGTGTTGGTGAATTCTTTGACTAAGGTTTATTCCCTTGAATATAAAACATTATTTTCATAGCCAAAGCCATTGGTGGTAGTGATAGAGCTATAATAAAGAAATTTATTGGATAAGATGCCCTTAAGACTAGTAGAAATTCTTTTTGTTTTAACAGCATTTATGTAATGGCAACAAAGTGCAGGAATATACTCGTTGCTCTTTGGAGTACTTTGTGGCGAATGTGGAGTCCTTGCTTATGCTTTTATACTGGCTTCATAACAAGGTTATTTTTAAAACAACATATAAAACTGAAACTGCAGCATTAATTGAGTTGACAGTCCTAGTTGTAAATTAACACTTCCAGTTGTAAATCTTGAGAAAATTGGCATTAGACTTTAACATACTCTGTTTTCAGTAGGTTAAGTGTTCTCAGTATTATATTGTGCTGGGGAGAAGAATCTCAGTGCTTAAACACCTTCAAAGCTATATAACTTGATATTGGCCCATTTGAAAGTCTTAACCATCAATTACCAACTCAAATGCCTGTGTCCTTCGCTCCCTAATCTCCCTATCATTGCTCTGTTAGAGCATTATTATCTGTTAGCAGGGACATTGTAGTGTTTTCATACTATCCTTCACATTACTGTTAGACCAGCTCTGATCCTGCCATTCCCGAACTTGAATGTGCACGATGATTCCCTATTGCCCAATGTGTTTTCTTTGGCATAACATTTCAGGCTTTTCTTTTGACTTCGTCTTCCATCTATTAATACATTTTCAGGTCTATCTCCCATTATTCCTTTTCCTTGACCTTATACTTAAGCCAGACTATACCTTAAATAGCCCAACAGCAATAATACTTTTATGATTTTTAAATACTGTTTTCTTTTTATGAAATGGCCTTTCCTTGCTTTTGCATGTCCGAAATATACCAAACGTGCCTAATTCTGATCACTTTTCCATGAAGAACTTCAAACCTAGTTATCACTTTTTTTCTTTTATAGAGCTCATTTTCTCACATATAAATAATTCCTCTACATACTTGCTACTCTTCTTATTTTTTAACTTTTTATTTTGGAAAACTTAAGGAGTATACATAGTAAACAGTATGGTATACCCCCGGGTACCCATCACCCATATATAGATAGCAGTTGTCATTATGATAGTCTTGTTTCATTTATATCTCTCCCAACTTTCCACCCTCCACTCAATGATTGTCAGTTCTTTGAGGTAATAGTTACATATATTAAATTCACATGTTAGCTGTACAGCATTGACAATGGTATGTACACACTTGAAACCTCTTCTGCCTTCATAATATAGAATGTTCCCATCCAGAAAGTTTCTCATGCCCCTTTCCAGTCAGTCCTCCCACCCTGAGACAAACACTGTTACATTTTTCACCTTATGTTAGTTCTTCCTTTTTTATTCTTGCCATGTAAATGGAATTTGTATAAGGCTTTTTTTCTCTTGGCATAGTTTCTGATATTTATCCCTTGTTATTGTTTTTATTCCATTTTATTGTTGAGTACTGTTCCTTTGTATGATTATTCCAGTTTATTTATTCATTCAGTTAACAGACACTTAGGATACTTTCAGTCTATGGCTATTGAGAGCACAGCTCTTATGGATATTTTCATATGTCTTTTTTGTAGGTACAGTTGATTCTCATTTGCAGTAGTTATGGTCTATAAAGTCACTATGAACACTGAATTTGTTAATACTAGGGGAAATACAGGATTTATTCTAGGGGAAATACAGGATTAGGTTCCTATGAACCTGTGGTCACAATATTGTTTTGCCAGCTGGTTAATACATAAGCTTTTATGTATATTTTTGTTTAAAGACGACTTATTTAATATGTATTGTTGATTCACTAACATTGAATTCACATCCAACAGCATTATAACTCATGACTGAATGCTTATTTAACACTTATATTTTCTCATTAAGTTATATCGTAGCCTTCTAGCACACACACACAAAAGAAATACTAGACAGCACTTCAGCACTATGTAGGGGGCCATTCTAAACAGCGATATCACCAACCAAAAACACACTAACATGAAAAACATGTCATTAAAGAGACCATTAAAAGGACACTCACAGTATGAGGGTTACATAAGGTAGAGTGTTCACCCTCAGCTGAGAATGTGCATGTCAGGCAACTCAGTTTTTTCTCCATTCTGTGCATGTCCACAAATTACTGTGAAAGCACTTTGAATATTTATTATTGGGTTACAAATGAATTTTAGCAAGCAGGTGAACTCACACAGGTGAATTCTTTGAGTAATGAAGATCTGCATATGTTTTCATTGATCATGGCTAAATACAAGTAGCATTACTGGGTCAAATAGTATCTTTAATGTTATACGATGCTGCCAAAACTTTCTCCAAACTAGTTTTATCATTTTTAATTCCTGCCAGCAATACATAAGAGTTCCAGTTGTTTCAAATACTTACTAATGTTTGGTATTTTTAGTCCTTAATTTTAACCATTATAGTGTTCATTTTACTTTTATTTGCCATAATTGGTAGTTCATGTTTTATCTTCCAAACTAGAAACTTTTTGATGACAGCATATAATTCACCTTTGTATTTGCTAAACTAATATTTCAAAGAGGCACTATTTTAGCCTTGTTCTTAAGTACACAAACTTTGGAACCAGATTGCCTACATTCAAAGCTTAGCTCTTCTACTTACAAGTTTTAGAACCTGGACAAAAAAATAACCTAGTAGTAAATGAACTTTCCATAATTAATTAATTGTGTCTCCCCCCAAAAAAAATTAGGTTTGAAAATCAAACTTCTTTGAGGTTAAGTAATTTGTTACAGATCAAATGAGTAGAAAATAGTAGAACATGATTTCAAACCCAGGCTTCCCTAACTTCTGTGCTTTTAACCATTGTACAACATAGTATTGCCACCTTTAAATCACATTTTAAAACCTACTATCCTCAATTAAGATGTAAATAAATGAAGATGCATCGTTAAATGTTGAGCTTTCCAATCCATGAATTTGATGTATCTCACCATTTATGTAGCTATTTTCATTTTTCAAATAAAAGTGTATAATTTGTAATGTGGAGATTTTGCATTTCTTTCATTAGATATATTACTGGTTATGCAATATCTTTGGATGCCTTTGTAAGTGGTATCATTTTTAAAATCTTCATTTCTCAGTTCTTATTACAATTAAGTTTTATATTGATTTTATATCTTTCAACTCTGCTAAATGTACTTATTAAATCCAATAGTTTATCAGTACATCATTTGCAATTTTGCCTTATTGTGCTGTCTAGCACCATTAGTTTATTTTTGAATAGAAGTGTTGATAGTGGATATTTATATCTCACTCCCAGTTTGAAAGGGAGAGTTTTAAACATTTCACCATTACATGTAATGCTCAGGCTGGTAAAGAGAGGCAGGAACTGGCTTTTTACTACCAGGGAGGTAGGAGGAATGGGGGGAAAGGTACAGGGAATAAGTGGCATAAATGGTAGGTACAAAATAGACAGGGGGAGGTTAAGAATAGTATAGGAAATGTAGAAGCCAAAGAACTTACATGTACGACCTATGGACATGAACAAAGGGGTGTGAATGCGGGTGGGGGTATAGTACGAAGGGGAATAAAGGGGGGAAATTGGGACAACTGTAATAGCATAGTCAATAAAATATATTTTAAAAAGTAAAAAAAAAAGAAGTTAAGTTCTGCATTTGGCCTCCTCGATACTCGAGGTAGGGCCTCCATGGTACTGCTAAATGGTCCTGGTGGTTCTGGTTTCCCACTGAGTCTCTACTGATATCTAATTGTTTAGAATTTAAAGAATAATCTGTATGGGTATGGATGGAGGTACTTGGAAGTTTCCTTAATAACCTGAGTTTTGAAATGGGTTTGAACAGAGATATAAAGGAATAAAGAAGAGTGTATATCAATTAGCACCTTCTGTGCAAAGGCATGAGCATATTGTATAATAATGCATGCATCAGGAATTATAGCATCAACTAGCTCTCCATAGTACATAGCAACTTTACTGTCTGTAAACCAGGGGTCAGGAAACTTTTTCCACAAAGGGGAGAAAGTAAATATTCTAGATTTTGTAGGCCAAGGGGCAAAATTGAGAATATTATATATATACTGCTGTATCAAAAAAGCAAACAGATTTCCATAATTTTTTAAATTTATGAAATCTAAGTATAATAATAGAGTGCAATATTTATAATACATGTTTAGTAACTATTTACAATTTTAAAGAATGGAATTGGGGGATAATTGGAGTTTATTTATAGTTACTATTTCCTATCATCAAAATCAGTGGCAGATGTTTACTAATGCTGATCTATACGGAATATTTGATCTTTGCAAATATATGTTCACAAAGATACTGATTGGCAATTACTGATATCAGTCCATGAAGGTATGATTTTTTTATTTGTTTCTTTTTTCTTTAAGTATATTTTATTGATTATACCATTACAGTTGCCCCAATTTCCCCCCTTTGCCCCTCTCTTCCCAGTACCCCTCTTTCCTCCAGCAATCCCACCCCCTTAGTTCACATCTATGGGTCATACATTATAAGTTCTTTGGCTTCTCCATTTTCTATACTATTCTTAACACTCCCTTAGCTATTTTGTATCTACCAGTTATGCTTCTTTTTCTTTCTTTCTTTTTTTATTGTCACTCAAGTACAGTTACCAGTTATGCTTCTTAATCCCTGTACCTTTTCCCCCTTCCCCCTCCAGCCAATAACCCTCCAAATGATCTCCATGTCTATGATTCTGTTCCTCTTCTGCTTTGTTTAGTTTTTGTTTTTTTGGATTCACCTGTTGATAGTTGTGAGTTTTTTTTTTGTCATTTTAATGTTCATAGTTTTGATCTTATTTTTCTTAAGTAAGTCCCTTTCACATTTCATGTAACAATGGCTTGGTGATGATGAATTCCTTTAGCTTTACCTTGTCTGGGAAGCACTTTATCTGCCCTTCCATTCTAAATGATAGCTTTTCTGGGTAGAGTAATGTTGGTTGTAGGTCCTTGCTTTTCATCACTTTGAATACTTCTTGCCAATCCCTTGCCTGCAAAATTTCTTTTGAGAAGTTAGCTGATAGTCTTATAGGAACTGCTGTTCTCTTGCTGCTTTTAAGATTCTCTCTTTATCTTTAACCTTTGGCAGTTTAATTATGTGTCTTGTTGTAGCCCTCTTTGGGTCTAACTTGTTCGGGATTCTCTGTGCTTTCTGCACTTGTGTCTATTTCTTTTGCCAAAATAGAGAGGTTTTCGTTCATTATTTTTTCAAATAAGTTTTCAATTTCTTGCTATTCCTCTTTTCCTTCTGGTATCCCTATGAGTCAGATGGTGGCACTTTTGGAGTTGTCCTAGAGTCTTATACGCTCCCCAGTTTTTTGAATTCTTGTTTCTTCTTTCTGTTCTGGTTGAATGTTTATTTTATACACATGTTCCAAATCATTGATTTGAACCCCAGCTCTCTTCCCTTCACTGTTGGTTCCCTATGGATTTTTCTTTATTTCAGGTAGTGTAACCTTCATTTCTTCCCTTATGTTTTTGCCATACGCAATAAGTTCTTTGAGCATCCTGATCACCAGTGTTTTGAACTCTGCTGAACTCTGATACATTGGCTATCTGTTTCATTTAGTTCTTTTTCTGGGGTTTTGTTATGTTCATTCATTTGTGCCATATTTCTTTGTCTCCTCAATTTCACAGCCTCCCGTGTGTTTGTTTCTGTGTATTAGGTAGGGCACTTAGACTCCCTATCTTAGCGTACCTGTTAAGTTGTATGGGGCAGAGCCTTAGCTATTCACCAGGGTGGGGCAACCCACTTCACTGTTCTTCGGCTCTGTGTGGGGGGAGGAATGGAGAGGGGAGAATACCACTGCCTGGTTTCTGTAGGTTTGTCTGGCACTCGCCCTATTTGTTCCCAGCCCAGTCACTTCACCTCCCATATGTGACTAATGTCCTTCTAGCTGTTGCCCTGGTGGTGATTCCCCGAGTGAGTGGGTTTGCATATGTTCTAAGTCCATGCAGGCCCTTTAAATGGACTCTCCAGAGAAACTGGCAGTTTCTTTCTCCATCCCAGCCCCCACTGGTTTATAGCTAGAGGTAATGGGGCTTTGTTTTCCCAGCATTGGAATGTTGGGCTGAGCAGTCTGGCCTGGGGCTGGGATCTCTCACTCCTAGGTATCTCTCCTGATTTTTATCCACCACACGTGAATGTGGGACCGCCCATTCTGCCTTACGTCTGCACCACACCACCTCTCTGCTGGTCTCTGTGACTCAGCTCCTCCTACCTGTCTGGATGGATGTGGCTTCTCTAAATCCTTGGTTGTCAGACTTCCATACAGTGTGATTTTCTGGCAGTTCTGGGTGTTTTTTGTTTTCAGGTTAGTTGTAATTCTTCTTGTGGTTGTGCACGGAGGCAAAGCATGTGTACTTACGCCTCCATGTTGACCAGAAGTCACCATGAAGATATAATTTTAATTGATCACATTAATTGTTTGGTATGTGTTTTTAGAATTCTGCTAGATTTTCTTGCCTTTTAGCATGTCATTACATTGTGGAATAATCACTTCTAATTGAAGATAAGGTGGAAGCTCCTCAGTTGCAGAGTTTAATAGATTTTAAAATATGAAAATGTTCTTTGCACTTGCATTAGATCCAAAAATGATGCTGTAGTTTAAACTCAGAAATCATATCTGTTGCAAATTTATTGGGAAGGGAGATTTTGCTTCTTGTTTTAACTTTTGTCATAGTGGAAATATGTTACCTTTTGATGGCACACAAAGTACATAAAAGCTAGAAATTATGGTACTTCATAGTGAAATAACATTGGTAGTGTGAAATAACTATAAGTGTATAAATTTTGCATGTAAGCATTCTTTTGACTTGTATTTTTAGGTTGAATACATTAAGACAATTACCAAAATTTCATCATGACAGTTTACTTTCTTTTATTGTTCATGTATCTCATTCAGTTCAACAGTAATAGTTCTTTGTTCTTAGTTAACATCTTTAGAAGAATTCCAGGACGTTTTCTCCTAGCAGGTAGAAAATGGTAGGACTCAGACATGGAACAAAATGTAAAATGGTATCTGAGGATAGATAAATGGTAACAAAAAAATGTGCCTTAAAATTAATCTGGATAAAATGGGGACCAAAATTTCATGTACAAATGGATTAGAATGCTAATATTTATAAGGAATTGCAAGGGATGCTTAGGAGACAAAAATATGTTGAAAAAGAATAACAAAGTTGGGGGACTCACTGTTTCCAATTTAAAAACTTCCTACAGAGCTAGAGTAATCAAAGCAGTGTGATATTAGCCTAATAGTATACATATAGATCAATGGAATAGCCCACATATTTATGGCTAATTGATTTTTTTAAACCAAGGCCATTCAATTGGGGAAAGAACAGCTTCCTCAACAAATGATGCTGGAACAACTAGATATGCACAACCACAATGAATGAAGTTAGACTTTTACCCTCATGCCATGTGCAAACATTAACTCAAAATGGATAAAAGACTGAATATGATTTAAACTATAAAACTGTTACCAGAAAACAGAGGTGAAATTTCTTAAGACCTTGGATTTGGCAGTGGTTTCTTAAATATGACACAAAAACTCAAAGTACCAAAGAAAAAATAGAGAAATTGAACTTCATCAAAATGAAAAACTTTTGTTCACTAGAGGACATTACCAATGGAGTATAAAGACAAACCCACTGATGGGAAAAAATATTTGCAAATCATATGTTTGATAAGGGTCTAATATCCAGAATATAAAAGATGTCTTACAACTCACAACAGAAAAATAAACAATTCAATTACAAAGTGTTCAAAGGACTAGAATAGACATTTCTCCATAGAAGATACACTAATGGCCAATGAACATATAGAAAAATGCTCAACATCATTTGCCATTAGGAAAATGTAATCAGAACCACAATGAGATAATACTTCACACCCCATTATTATGACTAAATGTAAAGAGACAGACAGTAATAACTGTAGATAGAGAAAAATGGAACCCTTCTACATTGCTGGTAGAAAGTAAAATATTTCAACTGCTTTGGAAAATAATTTTTCAATTCCTGCAAAAGTTAATATAGAATGACCATATAATCCAGCAATTCATTTCTGGGTATATGCACCAAATAATTGAAAACAGGAACTCACACAAATACTTGTACAAGCATGCTCATTTACCTGTATTCACAATAGCCAAAAGGTAGAAACAGTCCAAATGACCACCAAAGAATGAGTGGATAAATAAAAGTAAGACACACATACAATGGAATAATATTGAGCCACAAAGAGAAATAAAGTAATAATACATGCTGCAGCATGAAGAACCTTGAAAACATTATGCTAAATGAAAAACAGACACAAAAAGTCACATTGTGTTTTTCTATTTGTATGAACTATCCAGGATAGTTATTTGTAGAGACAGAAAGGAAATTTGTGGTTGCCAGTGGTTGGGGGAAAGGGAGAATGAAGACTCACTGACTAAAGGGTACCAGATTTTCTGTTGGGATGATGAAACTGTTTTGGGGATAGGTATAGGTGGTAGTTACACAACACTGTGAGTGTAATAAATGTCACTCAATTGTGCCTTAAAAATGGGTTTGTGTCATGTGAATTTCACTTAAATTACAAAAAAAAAGACTTATCTTAAATGAAACCAAGATTTATGGAGTCAAATTTTTCCTATATCAGGTATTAAACTATCATATATTTTCAAGATAGAATAAAACAAATTAAGTGCTGAATATTTTGGCTCTATTTAAAAATTACTGCATGGTGACTTTTTCACTAAACATTTACCTTTCACCTTATAATCAGAGAGAGGAACATATTTCAAAATATATGTAATGTACCTGAGAACCAGCTCTTAACTTTTTGATACTCAAATACTTGTTTTTTGAAATGCTCACTTCAATATTTTTTCCTTTTCTCTGATTTTAACTATTGTTTCATTGTCCAGTCAAACTTTGAGTGAATTAATTGGAATTGTCTATAGAATAGAGTTACATTTTATTTTAATACCAGTTGTTTTTATAGAGCCATTCCTTACTTTGTAATTTTATTTCACAGGATATTAAGACGCTAGAGAATGAATGGGTTTTGCAATTGAAAAATTGAACCTGTTTTCCTTTTTCTTTTTTAGCAATTTTCAAGCGGCTCTTTATTTTCATGCTTTTAAACATGGGATAATACAATCAATTTTATAAATGTTGAATTCTTCCTATGCTAGAAATATGCTATGAGGATAGAAATTTACTTGTTATAGGCAAATCCTTCCTGACCAAAGCAAGATAGAATATAGATGTTATCCTAAAAGTAAGAAAAAGATAGCTAGGGCTTTTATAACATAGTTGCTAATAACCATATGGAATCATTCAAATAATAGGACTTCTATATAATACTATATTATACTTTATATAGGTAAGAATATGTATATAAAGTGCTTAGCATATAATAAATGTCAACTTGATTATTGACCAGAAAGATTAACATATACAGAAAATGGTACTTATGATAAGGTAATAACCCTGCTAAGGGTCCATTTTACAAATAATTTCTAAGTTTATACTGAGTTAGAATGCCAACTTTTACTGATCATAGGCAAAAAGTGATTCTCTTCTATAAAATAATGGAGAGGACAACTAATACTGTTTTAAGGCATGTATGTAGGTATGTATATATGAATGTATGTGTGTGTTTCAGCTTCTATAAAATTTTCTGTAGCAAAATTTCTTTACATGTAGTTTTTGAAGCAGTATAATATATAAAACAAAGATAGAACTCTTTAGCTGAAAGAGAAAAAGGATGTCATTGATCCAAGATACCACCATAGAACCAATGAGATATGAAATACAGTTAACTAGCCACTTAACTAGAAGATCCCTAATTTTTGATTCAGCTTTTAAAACTTTAGTTTTTAATGATACTCTGGATGGCATTTATTACCTCATAATTAATTTTAATTGTATAACTTTTGTTTTACCATTGTGGAAAATTTTTTATATATTCTGCATAAGACTCCACAATATATGAGCAATCTATGAGAACTATGGTCAGTATTGTGTAGTGGTTAAGAGTGCAGGATCTGGAGTTACAGGCTCTGGGTTTTCCCAGTACTGCTATTTATTAGATATATGATCTAATTTTTCTATGATCTATTTTCCTCTGTTCCCCTCACAGTTATTACATGAATATAACCCAGATTGATATGCAAGTTTATAATTTTCATATTAGTGCCATAAAGTTTGACTCTGTGTTTCTAGTGTAATTTCTTCTGTTTGATTGTTGTAATGACATGTTGAAGAATATTTATTAATTAGTGGAACAGAGAGCATAGTAATTTCTTTAGTTGACAATATGCTGGGGGTAAAATATGACCAAAAAATGGATTTTTTGGAATCCAATGGATTCATTTTATGTGCTTTACACATGAAAACTTATGCACATTTGCTAATTAAAATGTGCCATATCTTATTTATAATTTGGAAACAATATTTGTGGCATTAGGGAAAATAATCTTAATTAAAAGCAAATATATTTTATTAGGTGGCCAAAGTTTCAGGTTTTAGTTTAAAAAAACCTTTAGATTTTTTCCTTTGTTTTTAACTTAAAATATGGATGGGACATGAATTTTTGAAAAGTACCTGTTTTTAGCAAAACTCATTTCAGAGGTAGCTGATTGACAAGCCTTTAAAGGAGCAAAGGTATATTCAACTTTAATTAAGCCTTTCAAACTTTCAGGCTCTTGAAGTTCGTAACTAAGCATTCATATTTGCTAAATTGGGCAAGAAACTTTATGAGAACAAATTTTATGATATAATGTATTACACTTCCAATTTTAGTTCAGCTCAACTGGAAACTAACTTTTCTTAAAGTGTGGCAACATTTTATTTATTTTTGGCTCCACTCAGGAAATGGTATAATTAAAAGCATTTGTATTAAAATTATGAAAAGCAGAAAATTTGCCTCAAATCAACAGGTTCAGATTAGTGTTGTTAAATATGGAATAAAAATTATATATTAATCAAAATTATTCCACTCATTGCAAAAAAGTTTGGGGCATATTTTTGGAAATAATAAGCAATCCAAACTTTTTTCAATTTCAGATATTTATAATGCATCCTTGTTTGTGTGTATTAATCATTTATATCAGCAGCAAATGCAGATTTGGAAGCTTAAAGCTTATAATTTTAAAGGACTGTCTGTTGAGAAGGTAATATAATATCCAAATAAAAATTGTTAGTATCTTTGAAAGAAACCAGGCAAGTGTTCCAGTCTTCTTGCTTTTTATGTAGATTGTATGTGTGCGTATTAACTTGAAATAGAAAATGATCATTCAATATTTATGCTAACAAACATAAAATATTATATAAAGTTTTATTTTGCCTTAATTTTAGAATTGATATTTTATTGAATTATAGGTTTAGGTTCTCAGATTCTGCACTCCTCCCCCAGCATCTGAAACATGTCATTCCGTTGTCTTCTGGACTCTGTTGGATATTTTATGTTGGATACTCAGCTGTAAATTTTGCTTTTCTTTTGATGGTAATGTGTTCTTTTTCTCCCCTTGCTGTATATAAGATTTTCTTATTATATTTGATTTTCAGCCATTTGACTGCTGGATGTGATTTTTCTTTCATGTTTTTCAGTGTTGGGTTGACTATATTTCCTTAGTGAGTTAATGTATTGTATCACTTTTGGTATATTCTTAGCTGTTTGTTTTTTTTTCACTTGTAACTATTACTTCATCCTCATTCTCTCCTCAACTGCAATTACATTGAGCTTTTTGATTCCCACATGTCTCTTAAGTTTTGTTCTTTTCATTTGTTTTTCTCTCTCTTTGCTGTAGTTGGGTATCTGCTTGTCTATTCAGGTTCATTAACCTGTGCTTTGCTGTGTTGAGTCAGCTATAAAACCCACCCACTCACTTCTCAGTTTTACATATTGTATTTTTCAGTTCTAAAATGACTAATTCTTTTTTGTTGTTGTTCAAGTATAGTTGTCTCCATTTTTACCCCACCACGCCCCCACCCTCGAACCTACCCCCTTTGACTTTGTCCATGTGTCCTTTATACATGTTCCTTGATGGCCCTTCCCCTCTTTTCCCCCATTATTCCTCTCCCCACTGCCAATTTGTTCTTTATTTCATTGTCTCTGGTTATATTTTACTTGGTTGTTTTGTTCATTAAGTTCCACATATAGGTGAGATCATATTCTTTTCAATAGATTTAAATTATCTGTTGAAATTTTGTTTTCTTCTACAGCAAACACGTTTCCATACCATCTTTAACTTTCATTAAAATCTTATAGTCTTTGTCTTCTCAATCTGTGTTATATGTAGGTCAGCTAATAGATGTTATTTGTTCTCTTGGTTATTGCTCACATTTTGTGTCCCTTCCTGTGCTCCATAATTATTATGGTGTACCAAACACTGTTTATTATAGGATCACAGATTCATGTAAATGTTATTTTTCTCCTATATTAGATAAAAATGATGAAGTGCTAATACCCTCTATTCAACCGTGAATTGAGCTGGGTGATTCGAATTACAGCTTTAGATATACCTAGTCTACCTCTGGTTAAATGTCTTAAGGGCAAGACCTGTTGGGCTGCAGGTATTTCTCTCCAGTATGCCTTTGTATTTAATGAACTGTGAAATTGTGGGAGATTTTACTCCACCTTTTGGGTTTTGCCTCCATTTTCTCATCCTCCTCTCAAGGTAGTGTGTCTTTTGGATGAGAGCAAATGCCCTGAGGGAAGAATTGTTGAAATTCTATACTAAAAGTGGTGGGCACCACCTGTTGTGTAGTATGCCTTTGACTTCTGTTCATCGTAACACTACAGAAAACGTTACTTTTTCCTCTAGCTCAGCCTCTCCTTCTTTCCTGATCTACTTGTGCAGTCTCAGTCCTCAGTAGATCTCTCAGGAGAAAACTGTCTGGTCTGTGGGGTTCCATTAGATTCCAATCTATTATGCCAGCACATGAACCATAAAGAGCTATGCTGGTTTCTCTTTTTCTTGGTAGTGTCACTCTTTCTGATTCTTAGTTTGTGTCTAAATGGCAAATCTCTGAGACATGAAAGCAATCAGGAGACTCAGTTTACCTAAGATTAGATGTCACTTTTCTCCTAGTTTACCCATTTTGCTTTCATTGCTTTCCAGTATATTTAAAAATATAATTTGAGGAGATAATTTATCTTTCTTCTAGTTGTTGTGGAAGCAGTGACATGCTGCTATGTGATGGTAAATTAGTTTTGTAAAAATAAACACAAAATTTAGTCTCACATGTTACTGTTTTATGTATTATATTTATATAAAGTTTGTTTTTAGATTATGGGTTTGTTATTGAATATTAATAGTGTTGCTAAATGTACTAGGCTCAGATATTGGTCAAGATTGCCGTTTGGAAAAAGTATATTTTGAGAGCCAATTTTAATTTCAAAATTCCTTTTCATCAGCAGTGATTTAAATGAAACATAAACAAAAATTAATTTTTCTTCTTTTCCCCTTTCTTGTCTAGTGAGTGATAGTTGCTTCAGGAATCTCGCAGAAGATCGCAGTGGGATAAATCTCAAAGATCTTGTACAAGATCCTTCTTTGTGAGTATTTGTCTTTTAATATTAATTATTATTTAAAAGTCTATGATTGGTGTGGCTTTTCTCAAAAGAGTTGTAACTGAGAACTGACTTAAGGTTGAGCAATTTTTTCTTTTCTAATAATTTTTTTGGCTTTTAATTTCAATCACCTAGATCATTCAAATTTACATTATTTCTTTTTTTTATTCTTTTTTTTGTTACGTATAGTGAAGCACATAGAACACTTTAAACAGAGATAAAGTTACTTTCTAGAAATGTAAGAGATATTAGAGGAAGGGATAGTATTAGATTAATGATTGACTTTCAAGGGATATGGCTAATGGCTGCTGATATCTTTCCAGTAGGACAGTAGTTACTAAGCAGAAAAGATGATTAGTTTCTTTGCTTGGGAAGGTGAGATTGAATTTATTCACATCAGTTTTAAGCATTTTTTGAATAATTTATAATAATGTTTGTAAGACAATTACAAATATAAAATAATTTAATAATATATTTGAATATATCAAATGTATTTCTAATGTCTTACATTAGAAAGCTGTATACATCACAAGGTTTTTGAAGAATTTTATGTGTTTCAATTTTTAATCTTCCTCCTTATTGTCAACCCCATTCTTTATCAACATGTACTTTAATATAATGTCCCTTAATGAATTATTTATTTTTTTGCAGTTGTATATTTACCGGAAATTATGTGCACTGTCTTCTACATGATAATACCTTCCCAGAAAGAATACCTTTTTTTTAAAAAAAAAAAATCAGGACTAGTTAAGCCTTAGGCAGCAAAGAAAAGAAAATTGAGTGCTGTCAGGTACTTTCTTTAATGATGTATAATGCATTCAGTAAAATATATTTTAACAGGAAATCAGCCTTCCACATCACATGTAATCTATAATCCCACAACTCTTGTAATGTATTGAGAATGTTGTGAGAAAAAAAACAAAAATGTGTTGAACCTGAAGGTTATTAATTCCATAATGATTTAAATGATTTTTCACTCATTTAAAAAAGTTTAGTCACAAGATAAACTGTTGAAAATAATTGAATATTCAGTTTTTTAGTGTAATCAGTTCAGATATAACTTTCCAAAACCAACTTCCTCAACTTTTTTCTTAACCTCTCTCTTTTCTTAATCAAAAGAATTGCCAATATTCTTTTTCCATGATTTTTATTCCAATGAAGATTGAAAGTTGTCCTTTCAGTCCTATAAATATTTAATTAAGATATGTGAATGTAAATATTCCTCCTAAATGAATATTGAATAATACATATTTGCATGAGTAGTTCTTTTTTTCTTATGGATATAGGAGGAAACTTTATAATTTTTTGGAAAGATTTTACCCATTTTTAAGGAATAAATTAAATAATTTCATTATTGTATTATTTGTAAGGTGTAATTCTGGCACAGTAGGATTATATTTCTGTTTAGTGCAATCATTGTGAAAACTAGTGTGCTTATGTGGACTTCAATGATATAAAAACTTCAGTAGCAGATTATAATAATGAGTTGTAGTGTTTTGAGAGAATTTGGTACTTCTTTCTAGAATGTAGAATATTTATCATGAAACCTATAACTAAACTCTAAATTTAATCTTAGTATTCTAAGAAAAATTTATCTCAGATTACTACTGCATTGGATGAGCAAAATACTTTTGCATTTTCTGTTTTGAAGTAGCCAGATAGTATTTTAATTTAGGATAATTCTCATAAGTTGGCATTAGTCTACACTGTAAGAATTTAGTAAAAAAGACTTTTTCTAACACTTGCAATGGATTTAGAAAGAGCTTTTTTTAATTTAAGAATTATGAAAATTTACCATTAGTGACTCTAATTTATGTGTTAGAGATATATTTCTTACTTTGTAAAAGTCTTTAGGGAAAGACATGCCCAGTGTGGAAAAAACAATGTATGTTTTTCAGTTGTTATGATAAGAAGTATTTTATTCTGAGTCATCATTTTATAGCAATATTTACTTAGTACCTACCACATGGGTGAGGATTTATTTTTAAGCCAGCAACCTCTTTTCTGTGCTAGACTCATGACATAAGTTTTTACTTTGTTCACGTATTCATGTACACTATATGGAGTTGAATTTTTTTTACAACATTGAGTCGGAAATCTGTTGGAAATAACTTTTTTACAAAACTCCTCTCCTTAAAAAAATCACTGGCATTTGATGGTACTCCAGACTAGTGTTAACAGTTGAAAAAATTGTATATTTGTGTTATTTTAATAAATGTCTCAAACAAAAACATTATTATTTTAGAATATAGTAATATCTTCTAATATTATTATATTAGAATATTGAATGAATGCTTTCTACATTAATATGCCTGGTAGATTTGTTGAACTGCTGATGCTGAAAGGTGTTGATGTGTAAAGAAAATCGGGTATTTCAATAATTAATGTTCTTAGAAAGGAAGACAGAATAAAGAGAGAAGGAAAAAATAGACTGAGGAAAACACATACTATCTGGCAAGTATTGATACTCAGAGCAACCTGTAGCATGTGTCAATCAGATAAATGAGCAGGTACTGAATTTCTTTGGACAAAGTACAGAGATATAGCTTAATTGTGTGTGTGTGTGTCTGTGTGTCTGTGTGTCTGTGAAGTTTGAAGGGTTTATGACCTCAGCAGAATAAAACAGCAGAACCAAAAGTGACTAATTCATACTCTAAATCTGGGTTCTAGTGCTGGGAAGAGCAGTCCCCAAAATTTATGGCTGTAAAATCCAGCCGGGATTATGGCTGAGTAAGGGTGTCTAGAGTTCCTTGCATTCCTCTTAAAGGGTTGAGCACAGACTTACCTCGACTCACTTGCTCTGAGCTTCAGCACTGGGGAGGCAGCTTGAAAGGCACCACAGACATACAGGGAGGAACTGAATTATCTGACATCACAGTTAGAGCTGGGCGGGCAGCTTTCTGCCTGACAGAAATTATAGCACAGGCCATTGTACCTTCGATAAGCCCTCCCCCAACAGAGCGGGCAGGTGGGCACCATATTTGAGTCTGCATCAATCTGGCTAATACTGGTTGTCAGTGCTTGTGATTCCCTGTTCCAACTAACTTGTGGGCCCGCAAAAGCCTTTTCTAGTGGCTTTTTCATATAAACAGCTCTCTTTTGGCTCATGCTTCCAATTTCCCTAAAATCCCTGAAACAAGCCTCATCTGTGGACCTATGCCTGGCACTAGCCCAGCCAGCCTCACTTAGTAGGTTGACCTCTCCCAGGTACCTCCAAGCCCAGCACAAGTGGCAGCTATTTGCAGATTGCTTTCTAGCTTATGCTTGGTGTCTTCTGTCAGAGTACAGGTGGTAGCTGACCTTGGTCTGCATCTCCCAGAAGGCCCCAGACCCAGTAAACGCAGTTGACATCTTTAGACCATGCTGGATTACAACCCAACCACCTCCATGAGTGGAATACTCAAGGAATGGACTGAAAGGTCACTAAAGCACCAGTGAAGCAAGTCTGCTCTGTATGGTTGGCTCCTGCACAGCAGATCCTCCATAGTGATTGTGGATGGTGCTTGCAGCCAAACAACCTGATGGGGTCAATGCTTTCCAATTACATGCCAACAGGAATCAAGCCTCAACAACAATAGGAGGGTGCACACAGCCCTCACAGGGGTTATACTTGAAGCATCTGGTTCAGGTGACTGGGGAGGCTGTGCCACTGCACCCTACAGGACACCTACTGCATAAAGCCAGTACCAATCTGGGCAACGTAGCAGCTCTACCTTATACATAGAAACAAACACAGGGAATGAGTCAAAATGAGACAAAGAAACAGATCCCAAATGAAAGAAATCTCCAGAAAAAGAAATTAATGAGATAGAGACAGGCCAATTACCAGATACAGAATTCAAAATAATAGTTATAAGGATGCTCAAATAACTAGGTGAGAACTTCAACAGCAAAAAAAAGACATGGAAACCATAAAAAAGAGTCAGAAATGAAGAATAACTAGCTGAAATGGGGAATACATTACAGGGGATCAACAATGGTGTAGATGAAGCAGAGGATTAAACCAGCATTTTGGAAGATAAGGAAACAGAAAACATCTAATCAGAACAGCAAAAAAAAAAAAGAATAAAAAAAATGAGGATGTGGGAGAGCTCTACCCACAGGGCCCCACAGCCACCATGGATGAGAATAAGTTTACCAAGACATGATCTGCTTGGGGAGGAAAGGTGGCCTATCTCTCAAAGGAGAAGGGCCAGGAGCCTGTTCCTCAATGGGCTTTTATTGGGTTCACTTTGAATAGGAATGCAGGGCTTATACATAAAGCTCATCAATCATTGCCAGGCAGTAATGATCAAACAATAGATAACATTCAAAGAACTCTGAGAGCTTATTTTGAGTCAGGGTCAGATAGCTAAAGGGCCATAAAACTTTGGGGAAACAAACTCATTTCCTGCTTAGACCCTTATCATTTAAATTGAGGATATTAGCAAAGTAGGTTTCATAGGATTTTATGCATTCTTTCTTAGGCCTGATCACCCTGGGGGAACCTGCCCTTTCCAGCACAGGGCCACACTCACCTCCAGCATTGTTTCAAGCTTAAGTCGGGTAGTGGAAGTAAGGCAGCCAAGAGATTAGGAGATTCTTGCAGACAGAATGAGGACTCAGGCTATGTCAAAGCCGAGGGGCAAGGGTCCATCACCCTCTTTTTCTATAGCCCCCCCTAAGTCCTTCTTTGAAGACCCCTTCATGCCCTGTCTAAGGTTGGCCCTCCCTTGAGGAATCTTACCCGTCATTTGCTAACCAGTCATCCACTGGGGTCAGGCAGGGTGAAGTAAAGCAGGCAGAGGTGGCACCCCTGCCAGGGAGATAAGCTTTGTCTTCTTAGTGACTTAGGGTCCCAAGGTCTTTTTACTCAGCCTTAGCCACAGGGTATTATAGCTTCTGAAACCAGGCAGGGTGGTTCCCAACATGAGGATAGTAGAAGGAGCCTTTGGGACAACTTCAAGTTTTCCAACATTTGCAACATTGAGGTGCCAAAAGGAGAAGAGAGAGTGAAAGGAATTGAAAATCTCTGTGGGGAAAAAAAAGAGCAAACTTCTTTAAATTGGTGAAAGAAATAGACATACAAGTCCAGGAAACTTAGAGAGTCCCAAACAAGATGAACCCAAAGAGGCCTATACCGAGACACATCATAATTAAAATGCAAAAGTTAAGACAGAGAGAATCTTAAAAGCAGAAAGATAAAAGCAGTTATTACCTATAAGAAAGCTTCCATAACACTGTCAACTGATTTCTTACTAGAAACTTTGCAGGCCAGAAGAAATTGGCCTGAAATATTCAAAATGATGCAAAGTAAGGACCTACAACCCAGATTACCCAGCAGTGCTAGCATTTAGAATTTAAGGACAGATGAAGTTTCCCAGACATGAAAAAACTAAAGGAATTTATAACAACCAAAGTGATATTACAAGAAATGATAAAGGTCTTCTTTAAGAAGAAGGAGAAAGAAAAAAAAGATGCCATCTTTTCTTTATTTATTCACCCATCAGGGGATTCTGGGTTGCTTCTACATATTGACTATTGTGGATAATGCTGCTGTGGGCATGTATGTGCTAATACCTGCTTGAGAGAACCTGCTTTCACTTCTTTGGTTATATACGTGGAAGTAGAATTGCTGTGTCATATGGGAATTCTGCTTTTATTTGTTTGAAGAACTGCCATACTGTTTTTTCTAACAGTGGTACCATTTTATATTCCCACCAACAATGCACAAGTGTTCTAATTTCTCCACTTTATCAATATTTGTTATTTTTTGTTTGTTCATTTGGGTTTTGGGGGGTTTTTGATAGTAGCCATTCTTATGAGACTAAGGTAATATGTTCTTGGTATGTTTGATTGAACTTTACTTCTTCACATCTTTTCTTTAATAATGATTTTGATACAACTCATCTACTCAGTATAAAAAAGACAAGGTATTATCTATGTTTCATCACTATGATACTTTGGTATATCGAGATGTAAATGGTATAAAACTATGGTTTTATTAAAACTTATTTAGTACAACAGAAATTCTTTTCATTATGGAGATTATAAAGTACAAGTAGGTACGTAGTAATTCTGTGACAACAACAGTTTAATCAATTTATCATCTTTATTTTGTATTGTATTATTTCCTTTGTATTACTACTGATCTTGTTGTACCTCATCTAAACGATTGTTTTTGGGTTAAAAAAAACTTTAAATTAGAATATACCAGATTGGAAATACAGGATAGTGATTAAAAAACAACAACAACAACAGTAAACCTGCTAGTTTAAATGCATATTGTAGATCATTAGTGCTTGATAACAGCATTTCATCTTTAAGAACAAAGATAAAATCGCACATAATACTTGTATATGATTGTAACTTTATTAGACATCAAAAGTTTATTTACCTTTAAGTACTTTACAAATTTTACCATCTTTGATGGAAACTCTTCATTGTTCTGAAACACAGCCTAATCTGCTTTAGTATACTTGTCTTCACACTACAATCTGATTGAATGATATTTTGGTTCCTTGGATCATGGCATTAAATATGAAGGAAGGCAGAATTGTCATCTGGAAAGCAATCATATCTAAATATAGCTAGTGTTAAGACAGGTTGCTATGGTGAATTGAATTTCTTAAAAATGCCAGTCAGCAGAGGATAAACAGTGGTTTTGAAGTGGTTATTTTCCATAGAACTATATATTCTCATACTGAATTTTAAGGTAGATGAATTTAGTTAAATTTTTAAATTTATTTTTTGTTTTGTTCTTAAGTGTATTTTATTGATTATGCTATTACAGTTTTCTCAATTTTTTTCTCCCCTTTATCACCCCTCTACCCTGGACTCCCCAGGCATCTACCATCCCCCCCACCCCTTAGTTCATGTCCATGGGTTATACATCTAAGTTCTTTGACTTCTCTCTTTCCTATACCAATCTTAGCTCCCCCCATCTATTTTTGTCTCTACCAATTATGCTTCTTATTCCCTGTACCTTCCCTCCCATTCTTCTCCTCCCCCTCCCCACCAAAAACCCTCCATGTGATCCCCATTTCCCTGGTTCTGTTCCTGTTCTAGTTGTGTGCTTAGTTTTTGTTTTTGTTTTTTTAGGTTCAGTTGTTGATAGTTGTGTTTCTTGTCATATTACTGTTATAAGGGCTTAGTGATGATGAACTCCTTTAACTTGACTTAATATGAGAAGCACTTTATTTGCCCTTCCATTCTAAATGATAGCTTTGCTGGACAGAGTAATCTTGGGTACAGGTCCTTGCCTTTCATGACTTGGAATACTTCTTTCCAACCCCTTCTTGCCTGCAAAGTTTCTTTTGAGAAATCAGCTGATAGTCTCACAGGCACTCCTTTGTAGGTAACTCTCTCCTTTCCTCTTCCTGATTTTAAGATTCTCTCCATATCTTTAATCTTGGGTAACTTAATGATGATGTGCCTTGGTGTGTGCTTCCTTGGGTCCAATTTCTTTGGGACTCTCTGGGCTTCCCAGACTTCCTGGAAGTCTATTTCCTTCACCAGATTGGGGAAGCTTTCCTTCATTA
>CM052538.1:169791815-169815298 GCA_028533065.1 Trachops cirrhosus
TAATGAAGGAAAGCTTCCCCAATCTGGTGAAGGAAATAGACTTCCAGGAAGTCTGGGAAGCCCAGAGAGTCCCAAAGAAATTGGACCCAAGGAAGCACACACCAAGGCACATCATCATTAAGTTACCCAAGATTAAAGATATGGAGAGAATCTTAAAATCAGGAAGAGGAAAGGAGAGAGTTACCTACAAAGGAGTGCCCGTGAGACTATCAGCTGATTTCTCAAAAGAAACTTTGCAGGCAAGAAGGGGCTGGAAAGAAGTATTCCAAGTCATGAAAGGCAAAGACCTACATCCCAGATTGCTCTATCCAGCAAAGCTATCATTTAGAATGGAAGGGCAATTAAAGTGCTTCTCAGATTAAGTCAAGTTAAAGGAGTTCATCATCACCAAGCTCTTATTATATGAAATGTTAAAGGGACCCATCTAAGAAAAAGAAGATCAAATATATGAACAGTAAAATGACAACAAACTCACAACTTTCAACAACTGAACATAAAAACAAAAACAAACTAAGCAGACAACTAGGGACAGAATCATAGAAATGGAGATCACATGAAGGGTTATCAGCAGGGATGGGGATGGCGGAGAATGGGAGAAAAGGTACAGGAAATGACAAGCATAAATTGTAGGTACAAAATAGACAGAGGGAGGTTAAGAATAGTATAGGAAATAGGGAAGTCAAAGAACTTAGATGTATAACCCATGGACATGAACTAAGGGGGTGAAGGGAGTGCTGGTAGGAGGGGTGGTGCAGGGCTAAGGGGAATAAAGGGGGGGAATGGAATAACTGTAATAGTATAGTCAATAAAATATACTTTAAAAAATTTGACTAGTGGTAGTATAAGTGCCTGTTGCCAGAATGGTGGGATATCCTAATTAAATTAGGGAGAAGATAGTCCCAGAAAAAAAGAGTGATAAAACCAAAAGATATGTGCTATACTTGCTTCTCAGCTGTTAACTTAAAGAAGAACTAATACATTGTCAAGAAATGTTATTACTTTAATATAGAGCATTTTTACTTGCCTGAGTATATCATCTCAATTAGGTATTGGTAATAACATCTGTAATCATTTTAAAGATTAAATAATTCAGTTAATTGATAATAGTTGTTTTCCATTTGCTGATATTATTTATTGATTATATAAAACATACACATAATTGTGAAATGACTCAAATGAATTCATTACTAATTTCAACTGGCCAGACAGCAGGTGGAATAAAAACAGGTTATTTCTGGTTTTCCATCTTTATTTCCTAAAAAGAATAACTTCACTATAAATCAAAAAGGGAAAGGGATTCAAAGAGTCTCATTTAGAGGTATGTAAAAGTTTAATGGGAACACTGAGGAAGTATCCAAGAAGAGGTGATCCCTGAAATGAAGTTTTTTGTTAGAAAAAAAGAAGGAGGGGGCGAGAAGAGAAAGAGGGAGAGATTAAGAGGAAAATGGGAACTCCATGAGTATGTTATGCAGTTTAGCAACCCTTCTTTGCTGGAGATGAATAAGAATCTAGAAGGTTAAAATAAAAAAAATTGATATCTGTTTATTTTATTACTCCAGAATTCATTGATACATCTGACCATCTTAAAGCAACAAACATTTTTTACCTTACAGTTCCCATGAGTCAGGATTTTGAGCATAGTGTAACTGGATCCTCTCTGTTCATAGTCACCCATGATTGCAATCTAGGTATTGGCTTCGTTGCATTTTTTTTAAATCGTGTTATTTTTCAGTTATAGTTGATATATATTATTGTATTAGTTTCAGGTGTATAGTCCAGTAATTAGACATCAGATAACTTACTAAGTGATCATCCTGGTAAATCTTGTACCCACTGGGCCCCATATAGAGCTATTAGAATACTATTGACTATACTCCCTACACTGTACTTTACATCACCATGAGAATTCCGTAACAACCAATTTGTACTTAATCCCTTCATGTTTTTCATGCATCCCTGCAACCCATCTGCCATCTGGGAACTAGTTCTCTGTATCTATTAGTCTGTTTCTGTTAGGCTTCTTTGTTTATTTTTTTTAGGTTCCTTTATTGATAGATATTGTTTATTGCCATTTTATTTGTTCAAGTACTGTTGTCTCCATTTTCCCCCCACCACTCTCCCCTGCCCCACTGACCCCTACTTCCCACCCTCAATCCCATCCCCCTTTGGCTTTGGTCCATGAGTCATTTATACATCTTCTTGATGACCCTTCTCATTCTTTCCCCATTATCCACCTCTCCCTACCCTCCTCCCCTCTGGTTACTGTCAGTTTGTTCTTTATTTCAATGTCTCTGGTTATATTTGCTTGCTTGTTAGTTATGATGATTAGTTTCCACTTATAGGTGATATTATATGGTATTTTTTATCTTTTTCCTTCTTAAAGAAGACCCTTTCACATTTCATCTCATACTGGTTTGCTAATGATGAACTCCTTTAGCTTTTTCTTGTCTGGGAGGCTCTTTGTCTTTTAATTCTAAATGATAGCTTTGCTGGGTAGAATAATCTTGATTGTAGTTTCTTGCTTTTCATCACTTTGAATATTTCTTGCATCCCCCTGGCCTGCAAAGTTTCTGGTGAGAAATCAACTGACAGTCTTATGGAAGCTCTGTTGTAGGTAATTAACTGCTTTTCTATTTCTGCTTTTAAGATTCTCTCTTTGTCTTAACCTTTTGCATTTTAATTAAGATGTGTCTTGGTATGGGCCTCTTTGGGTTCATCTTGTTTGGGACTCTAAACTTCCTGGATTTATATGTCCATTGCCTTCACCAAGTTAGGGAAGTTTTCTGTCATTGTTTTTTTACATGTGTTTTCAGTTCTTTGCTGTCTGTCTTTTCCTTTCACACCACCATGATGTGTTGTTGGAACAATTGAAGTTGCCCCAGAGGCTGCTTACACTATCCTTATTTTTTTTTTAAATTTGTTTGCTGTTCTGATTGGGTCTTTTTTGCTTCCTTCTATTCCTAATGGCTGATTTTATTCTTCTACTACTTCTTCTACTCTACTGTACTGGATTTCCTCTAAATTATTCCTCCTTTCAATAAGTATATCCCTCATTTCTGAATGGTCCTTTTTTATACTGTTGAGGTTCTCACTACATTCTTTGAGCATCCTTATAATCAGTGTTTTGAGTGCAGCATCTAGTAGATTGCTTGTCCCCATTTAGTTTAGTTCTTTTTCTGGAGTTCGTTTTGTTTTTTCATTTGGGACATGTTTGTTTGTCTCTTCATTTTGGCAGCCTCTCCGTGTTTATTTCTGTGGCACAGGTAGAACTGTTACATCTCCCAGGCTTGATAGAGTGACCTAATGTAGTAGATGTTCTACATTAGTGGCACAGCCTGATCACTCAGGCTTGGCACATGAGGTGTGCCCTACCCCTCATACACAGAGGGCTGTGTACACCCTCCTCCTGTAGTTGAGCCTTGATCGCTATTGCCACATCAGTGGGAGGTATTTATCCTCAGGCTAATTGGGTGCAAGGACTGTTTGTGACCACTGCCCACTGACCTTCAAACACTGTGGAGGATCAGTTGTACAGGGGCCTATCCCAGAGATCAGGACTTACATTAGCAGGACTCTGGTGCCCACTGAGTCCATCTGTTGAGTGTGTCACTTGTGGAGGGCGTTGGGTGGTGATGCTTTGTCATGGCCTGAAGGTGTCCACTGTGTATATTGACTCTGGCATCTGTTAGGAAGTGGAGCCCAATGTTAGCCCCCTCCTGTGTTGTGCCCAGAACTAGTCAGCAAGCACTACAAAGTGATCTGCAGATGGCTGCTACTTGTACTGGGATTGGAAGTGCCCATGCAGAGTGCCCATGCTTGGGCACTCTGAACCAAGGCCATCTGCTGCTAATATGGGGGCTAAGGCCACTTAGTGAAAGGTATGGGGCATGTGGAGACCAGATGCTGCTTATTTGAGAGATTTTAAGAAAATCTGAAACATGAGCCAGGACAGGCCATTAGTATGGAAAAGCCAGTGGAAAACGGTTGGTTGGGGGAGAGCCTCAGGGAATTATAAGGGCAGGACAAACAGTGTGAGCCAGGATGGTGGAGACCAAGGTATGGCTACCCGTTTGCCAGGTCTTTGTAGGGAGGGCTCATCTAAGGTATAGTGGCCTCTGCCATCACATCTATCTGGCATAAAGCTGTACCCCCAACTCTAGCCCTGATGCTGGACAATTCAGTTTTCTCTGCATATGTTCCTGGTGTCTTTTGAGTTACTTCCCCAGCATTGGAACTGAGAGGGAGTGAGGCCAAGTAAGTCAGTGTATGGGCCCTTTAGATGAAATTGCCAGAAGTTCTGTCTCTCTCAACCTCAATCCCCACTGGTTTTTGTAGTCAGAAGTTATGCAGATTTCTCTTCCTGGCACTGGAAGTCTGGGCTGTGGGTCCTGGTGTGGGGCTGGGACCCCTGAACCTCAGGGTAGACCACCACAGCCAAGATATCCTTCCTGATTTTTATTGCCACAAGTGGTGTGGGACCAGCCCAGTTCGCATCTCTGTCCCTCCTACCAGTCTCAATGTGTCTTCTTCTTTAATTCCCTAGATGTAGGACTTCCATTCAGCTATATTTCCAGTGGTTCTGCATGATGGTTGTTCTGTAGTTTAGCTGTAGTTTGGATGTGGTTGTGGAAGAAGGCGAGTTCTGTGTGTACCTATGTGCCATCTTGAACTGAAAAGTTCCCTAGGTTGCATTTTTATCTGGAGGCTTGACTGGGGAAGAATTGCTCCAAACAAATTTAAGTTGTTGGCAGAGTTCTTGTGATTGTATGACTAACCCCTGTTTTTGCTGGGTGTTAGCTAGTTTCCATCCGCAGCTCTCATCATCTTTACCATATGTCACCTAATCATGGGAGTAACCTTTTGGTTAGAAACCAGTCATAGGTTCCACCCACACTCAAGAGGATTACACAAAGAGTGTGAATACCAGGATATGAGAATTGTTGGGGACATCTTAGGGTCTGTCAACCAGAGTACTTGTGAAAATTTCTTTCCTACATGGGAGTCATATTTGATTAGTTTAATCCTGTCAACTTAGAGATGTATAAACTAAAGTTCAGCTTAGTTGTTATTTAGCTAAGGTAATGAACGGGCCACTTGACAACTCAACTTGTGCTCTTTCCACTTAACACCGCATCTTTGGCTTTCTTGGTTTTGGTATCACATATATTGGTTTTTAAAATTTTTAATTTTTTTTCCAGTTTTATCAAAATGTATTTGGCATACAACACTGTATAAGTTTAAGATGTACAGCATAATGACTTTACATTTGGTTTCAATTTGTGTTACTAAGTTTATTAAAAACATGATGACTACCTCTTACTACTGGCAACCAGAAATATTCCTGAAATGGAAGAATAAAATAGACATTCAAATGTTTAAAAATATTTTTTTTCCTGTATGGCCTATAGGTGTATAGTTTTTGATTAATTTTTCTCTCACCATATATATTTTTTTCTCAATTTTTGTTAGGTGGAAACAATTTTTGTTCCCTTTGGTTTTGTTTTTATATTGGTATCTGAGGAGTGAGACTACAGAGACTAAAAGTGAGATTTAATACCTGCAAAAAGAAAAGCCCCAGTTCAGTCCTCTGTGTGAACTCCTGAATGGGTTGTTTAGTAGAGGATTGCTGGCTGTGGGTTAGGAAAACAATCAAACAGGCAGGTAAAGAATTTTGCTAAGTATGCTTCCCTAATGAGCTTTTTAAGGAACACCTGCTTGTGACTCAGCCAAAATTAGGAAGAAAATGACAACAGAAAAAGTAGGGGACACCATTTTTTTAAAAGACTTTTTTAGAGTTTAAAAATTCTAAATTACCATTTTTGAGAGATTATGGAGAATTAAATTACCTCTACCCAGCAGGGAAAATTTCCATAATATTAGACTATTGGGCAACAATTTCAAGGAAGTCAGCCCTTCTTGCTCTGTTTTTCTACTGCTACCTAAACAGTGTAGTAAATGAAAATTACCTTAATATTTTTTTGCTCTCTGAGATAAATGCAAATTCAGTTTAGAATGAAGCCTAATTTTTAAATTTGGGGTATTTCATTTAGGAGAGAAGGCTTATTGAGCTTGGGTTTTTTCCTCCTGGGGTACTCTATGATCTCCTCCTATGTTTTTGTTCAGCATCTGTTATAGCTTTTACCTATATTAAATTATCACTGTCTGTGTGCTGTCTGTATTTCTCATTGGAATATAACCTCCTTCAGGGGAGAGACTGTTTCTTTTTAATGTTGTATCACTACCACTCACCACGGTATTTTAATAACTAGTAGGCCGACCAGAAATATTCCTAAAATAGATGAATGAAGGAATGAATATGTGATTTAGTGATGAAATGAATGTTTGGGTGACAGAGAATGAGAGAAGAACAGATGCAGTGCATAGTGAACAAACATTGGCAATACCTGCCTTTCTCTCACTCCTCACACAGTTCTGATTCTAACATTCAGCCTTTGTTTGTGTTCTGTTTCAAAAATTTACTCTTGGGTGATCCGATGGCTATATTTAAACTTTGATCAACACGGGTTCCCTCTGCAGCTGCAGCATCTTTGTAAATGTGAGATAATGAGAGACCTAACTCCAGGAGCAAAAGGAAATGAGGACCTCCTTAATCCCCATGGTTTTTATTTATAGGCACTTACTGCTCAGACGACTAAGAACAGGTATAAGTAAGAAAGGATTCCATATTTTCCTAATGAAATCAAGGAAGATCTCTGAAAGCATTTTCAAAGTATATTTTCTAAACAAGTCACTTTGAGAAAAACTTTATAGCATAATTTTGGTAGAGAAAATAAATATTTTGAGTTATTCAGTCCTAAATTAACTTATTTCTTAAAAGGCAGCAAATTAAAAAAGTTAAGATGATATTTTTCTTTTCTCTCTTTAAAGTTCTATCTTATCCCTCTCTCTTTTATAGATTGCTAAGAGCATGATCAAACTGGAAAACATAAGAATTACAGAGTATTGGGTGAGGTGACACTTGTATTCTGGTCCGAATTTCACTTAGGCACCTGGCATTGAGTGTAAATTCTTACAGTGTACTTTGATTGGAAGCAACATAATATTAAGTCTTGACTTTTTTTTAAGCATAAATAGATGAAATGCAATTAGGATACTTTAAAATACTTATTTGAAAACATTCACTCTTACTCTATGAGTGAGCCATGAATTTAGGAAAAAACAGGTAGTGTGTATTTGAGTACCTGCTGTGGGTCATTTAATATGGAAAATAATGGTAATAAAGTATGCATGTTTCTTGTAATAATTTTTGTAACCATGTAATAAAATCAAATTCAGGGTACTCTTTGCTATCAGGATACCTGTAAAGGACTGTGGCTTGGGAAATTTCAGATATTGCTAAAAATAAATTATCCAAAGTTCAATTGTCTATCCTGCTGAAGTATATTATATTCCAAAAAAAAGATAAAATTAGGTCATTTATTGCATACATTATTTGTAACTTTTAAATTTAGTTTTTTAATTTATTCAATCAATGATTTAAGATTAATTAAATTTGAGAAAGCCACCAGAATAAGCTGTAGTTTGTTAGTGCTTCCCTTAAAGTGGTAATAGCAAGAACTGAATCCAGTACTTTATTTTTTTAATTTTTTAAATCCTCACCTGAGGATACATTTATTGATTTTAGAGAGAGAGAAAGGGAGGGAGGGAGTGAAAGAGGGAGGGAGGGAGGGAGAGAGGGAGGAAGAGAGATGTGAAAGAGAAACGTCAGTTGGTTGCCACCCATACACATCCCAACTGGGGATAGAACCTGCCACCTAGGTATGTGCCCTGTCTGTAGATCAAACCCATAACCATTTGGTGCACGGGAAAACTCTCCAACCAGCTGAGCCACCTGGCCAGGACCTGAACACAGTGTTTTAGACTTGACCTGGCTGTCACTGAGGAGATTGAAATTTGCTCACGTTATGTTTAGTATTTCATCTAATTCTTTGTGAGTGTATTTTAGCTTCTTTGAGAGAAGCAGGGGGTGTTTCATAGTGATCTTTTTGAAAATTTTAAACAGTTTTATTTTTAACTGAGATGTAAATCACATACCATAAATTCACCTATTTAAAGGGTACACCTCAGTGGTTTTAGTGTGTTCACAGAGTTGTACAACAGTACCACTATAGATTTTAGAATATTTTCATCACCTCAGATCAAAGCCCTGACTCATTAGCAGCCACTCCCCATTTTCTCCCATCTTCACTCTCCTAAGCAACCATTAATCTAATAATTGTGTCTATATAGTTGCCTATTTTGGGTATTTTTCATAAACTAAATCACTCAAAATATGTTCTTTTGTGACTGGCTTTTTTCATTGAACATAGTATTTTCAAAGTATGTCTATGTTGTAGCATATATCAGTACTTTGTTATTTTTTATTGTCAAATAGTATTCCATTCTATGGATGTATCATATTTGTTTAGTCAACAGGCATTTGGGTTTTCCCACTTTCTGGTATTATGAATAATGCTGCTGTGAGCATTCTTGTAAGTTTTTTTATAAGGAAGTATGTTTTATTTTCTCTTTGATATATAGTAAGGAGTGGAATTGCTTGGTCACGAGGTAACAGTATTTACTATTTTAAGGAAGGGCAAAAATGTTCTCTGAAGTGGCTAATCCCTCTTTTTTCCTCAATTTTTTATACATAACATAAAATGTATGATCTTAAATTTTTAGTGTGTTCTTCAGTGATATAAGTACATTCATATTGTTGTGAAATTACCACCATCATCAACTTGAGAATGTTTTCATTTCCCCAAATGAAACTCTGTACCCATTAAACACCAACTCCCATTCTGTGCTCCTCTCCAATACCCAGCAGCATTCTACTTTCTGTCTCTATGGATTTGACTCCTCCAGAAGTCTCATATAAGTAGAATCGTATATTTGTTATTTTGTAGCTTGCTTATTTCTTTAGCCTATTGTCTATAAAGTTCATCCATGTTGTAGCATATGTCAAAATATCTTTATAGGGCTAAATAACATTTCATTGTATGCATATACCACATTTTGTTTATCAATTCATCTGTTGATGGACACTTGGGTTACTTCCACATTTACCTATTGTGAATAATGTTGCTGTGAACATTTGCATACAAATATCTCTTTTGAGACCCTGCTTTAAATTCATGGGGGTGTATACCTAGAAGTAAAAATGCTTATCCTATGATTTGGTGTTAAATTTTTGAGGAACTGCCACACTGTTTTCCATGGTGGCTGAAGGCTTAAAGAAATCCCTTTAAAATGTCTTGTAAGTCAGTCTGGTGATGATTAACTCCTTTATTTTGCTTTTCTGCAAAACTTTTGATCTTTCCTTCAATTCTGAATGTCAGCTTTGCTGGGTGGAGTATTGTTGCTTGGCAGTTTTTTTCTTTTTGCACTTTGAGTATAATGTGTCACTCCCTTCTGTCCTGCAAAGTTGCTGCTTAAACACTGCTGATAGTCTTACAGGGTTCCCTTCTATATAACAAATTCTTTTTCTCTTGCTGCTTCTAAGATTCTCTTTGTGTCTAACTTTCAACAGTATAATTATAGTGTGTCTTAGTGTGAGTCACTTTGGAATTAGCTTCCTGGTCTGGATATTTTTTTTTCTTTCCCTACATTGGGGAAGCTTTCAGTCATTATTTCTTTTAATAAGCTTTCTTCCTCTTTCTCTTTCTCTCCTCTCCTTCTGGGACCTGTATTAGGTGTATATGGTACACTTGATAGTGTCCCACATGTCTCTTAAGCTATCTTTACTCTCATTCTTTTTTGGTTTTATTCCCTTGATTGGATGGATTCCACTGTTCATTCTTCAAGTGTGCTTATCCTTTCTTCCACATTATCAAGTCTGCTGTTGAACCTTTTCTGTAGAATTTTTCAGTTCAGTTTTTGTAGTTTTCAACCCTGTGCTTGGTGCTTTCTTATATTTTCTATCTTTGTTAAAGTTCTCATTTTGTTAATGTATTATTCTCCTCACCTCAGTGAACATCTTTATGCCATGATTTTGAACTCTATTAGGTTCATCATTTATCTTCATTTTATTAGTCTGTTTTTGGAATATTATTCTGTTTTTTGTAACATATTCTTTTGTATCTCCATTTTCCTTGACTTTATTGATTTCAGTGCAGTAAATAAAATAACACCTATCTCAGTTTGATAGAGTGGTCTTGTGTAGGAGATGAATTTGCTTAATGAGGCCAGCATGAGCTCTTGATTTTCTCTTAAACCTTTGTGGTTGTTTAAGACACCACCAGTGCAACCTAATGAACAAAACAAACAAATGAACAAAATAGAACCAGAGGCACGGAAATAAGAGACAGACTGATAGGGACTGGGGTGGGGGGGCGGGGGGGGAGGGGCATAAGGGAGGAAGGAAGGGGAAGGGCCTAGTTAAAGAACAACTATAAATGACCCATGGGCATGGACAACAGGGTGGGGATTGACTGTGGAAGTGAGGGTTGGGCAGGGCAGGGGAGAGCAATAGGAAAAAATGGGGCAACTGTAATAGAACAAAAGAAAAGGTACCACTTTCATTTTTAGAGACTTTCATTAGTTGAGGCTGCTGTGAAATCCATTTCGAGGTCCGTTTACATGGTTATTTCAATTCACTTTATGTGTAGAATTTACTCAGCTAGTTTCTGTATTTGTTCCAGAGAGTTACTCTGTGTGTAGCTGTAGATTCAGTATGTACATGAGAGGTGGTGAGTTCAGGAGGCTCCTATATTGCCATCTTGGACAACTGCACAGGTACCTGCCTCATGTTGCTGCCATAGCAAACTCTTAGGGGCAGTATACAAGATAGTTAACTTTGAGGGAAACTGAGCAACATCATTTGGATACCACACAAATTATTGGCTCCAGATGGTTCCGTTTCAACATTGGAGTGTACTTTTGAAGATGTCCTGTCTTTGTGATGATACCAGTGGTTACTGTGATAAAAAGCAGATACTGCAGGTTTCAGAATATGTACAGGGTTCAATAGGTATACCCACTCCATTCGTAAGTAATTGTGGTTATTTAATGAAGAAATTAAAACATTTTTCTTTCCATTTTATTTGTTTATAAATAGCAACTAATTTGTTAGGACATAAAAATGTATTAATTTGTTTGGACCTAACTATTTAATAAATAAGACTGTGGTTCTTTTGACTTGGGAATGACATGAAAAACAATTATTGTGCCCTTGCCAGGTGTCTCAGTTGTTGGAGCTTCATTCCATGCACCAAAAGGTTGCAGGCCTGATCCCTGGTCAGGGCACATACCTGGGTTGCGGCTTACATCTCAGCTCAGGATGTGCGGGAGGCAACCGATGGATGTTTCTCTCTCACATCAGTGTGTCTCTCTCTATCTCTCCCCACTCCCTCCCTCCCTCTTTTTCTCTTCCCCTTCCTCTCTCTCTAAAAATCAATAAAAACACATCCTCAGGTGAAAATTTAAAAAAATCAGTCAGAAACTATTAAATAATTATTTTGATGCTAAGAATGCCTGGAACTGAGAAAATTTGGGAACCACTCTAGAAAACATTTCTGTTTATAAGTGGTATATAGAGTACCATGGAAGCTTACTGGGTGCTTACTGTGTTATAGCTATTATTTTTAAATCTTGTTTAATACTTCAACAATCCTAAGATACAAGTGATAGGCAAGAACCAAAAGTCAAAGGTTAAATATTTTGCTCAAGGCTACACAGATAAATGAGAGAAGCTAGTACTTAAAGCTTGATAGTTCCAAAGCTTATGCTATTTTTATGATGGGGGACCAATAATTTTCCTGTTTATGGGAACCCTGTCCTAATGAAGGCTTATTGAGGTGATTCTTAAGGTATTATTTTCAACTCAGGGAATTAACTGGATAGAGGATCAAGGTAACAAAATTTATGCTGTAGATTTTAGGATTGGAAGTATAAACTGAAGGTAGGATTTTTATGTTAATTCTTAGTCCTAATTGTATATGCTGGGTTTTTTTATATATTTCCTGGATTATTAGTTTTGTTAAGTGTAATTGCTAGCCTTATTTCCATAACAGACCATCAGTAAATATTATTTTAGTGTATACATAGTTAAGTTTGATGATTTACAACTCAATAGTCCATAGAAGTCAAGTACTGCAGAGTTAACTTTTCACTATGAATTTTTTCTTTTTGAATGTGTTCTTGCCTTTGTCCTTACAGAGCATGAAGATATTACTGGAGCCCCCAAAAGGCCTTTTATTATTTGTTCTCTATTGTTTCCTTCTGTAACTTCTACAGTATTTTGAACTATCTCTACCAGTCTCCATATCTTTTCATTTTGTTTTTTATTTTCTATATTTTGGCTCTTTTTGCTGCATTCTCTGTCATTTCTTCAGACCTGAATTTACTTTCCATCTCTAATCTTCTGCCGTTTCCTTAGTTTCTTCCTCATTCCTAACATATTTATAATATGTTTCATTCATGGATGTCTGATTGGTTATTTCAAATCTGCCTAGTTTTCCTACATTTAGTACTTTGTCTAGGCATATTAAGTATATTAATGTTCTTTATCTAATAATTCCTATATCTAATAATTCTAATACTTATATTTTCAGGTCAGATTCTATAGTTTGTTTTTTCTGTATGTACTCCTTGTGGTAGTTTTTCATTTGTTTGTTTTAAATTTATGTATTGACCTTGGAATGTATGGAGTTCACTCCTTTATGAGAAATTTTATTCTCCCATGCACACAAAAGACAGTAGCAATCTGGAACCACTTCAAAGTTTTGGGTTGTGTGAATTAGGTCATAAACCTTCATACATAAGTGTGGATTTGCAGTTACTAATGCTAAGAGGAGCCTTTTTTCTTTCTTTTTTTAAAATTCTTTTTCTATTCTATGCAGATCCAAGGCAGATAGGTCTATATTGCTGTCAACTTTCTGTTTGGGTTTTTGCTTATTTGTTCAATTTTAGTAGTTTATGATTTAGAGATTCTTGACTCTATGTGGATTTTATATGATAGGCCTTCATGTCCAGATTGAACTCTGAATTCCTATGCTCAAGAATGGGGCTCCTTAATACATAGACTCTAAGCTACACATTAGCAGGTGCCACCAGGATCCAGAAAATACTAGCCCCAGACCTCTTTATTTATCTGGATTTCTACCTCCTTTTATTTTATGGTCTTGTAAAAAAATTTTTTAGTTTCCAGTATACACACATACACATATGTATTAGTCTGTCTGGAAAAAGTCTCCTTAATATAATGAGAACCATTTGCACAACACTGATGTAATCTGGCAGCCAAGGAGAGTGAACTGGAATACACATATAAGAACAATGACAGCTTCACTGTACTAGGTAGTGGGGGCTGTAGATGGGTTGAATAATCATGTGCAATATGTGGCCATCGCATTCAAAATGACTGAGCGAGTAGAGCAACAAATCTGCATCAGATTTTGCATCATGCTTGAACATTCCTCTGCACAGAAACTATTTGGATGATTCAGAAAGCCACAGCTATGGGCAACTGGTGATTGGTGGCTTCGTCACAGCAATGTGCCCGCTCGTGCATCACATATCTTGCAGAGTTTTTTGGTCAAACATCAAATCACCCAGGTGACTCAGTTCCCCTACAGCCCAGATTTGGTTCCCTGCAACTTCTGGCTTTTCCCAAAACTTAAAATCACCTTTGAAAGGGAGTCCATGAGAGTCCATGAGATTCAGGAAAATAGGAAGGGGCAGCTGATAGCGATTGGAAGAACTGTGTGAGGCCTCAAGGTGCCTGATTTGAAGGGGGCTGAAGCATCATTGTCCTATGTACAATGTTTCTTGTATCTTGTGTCCTCTTCAATAAATGTCTCTAGTTTTCTTATTACATGGCTGGATACCTTCTGGACAGACCTTCAACATTTGTTGTATATCTTCAACATTTTTAATTGTGGTATAGTAGGAGGGGAGTTAACCAAATATCTTAGTCTACCATAGTACAGAAAGACAATTCATTTGATTTTCTGGAAGATCCTTACAGGAATCTGTGCTCACTGGAGTCAGAAGCAACTCACAAACCTTAGAACTCTTCTATGTGGATTTGCCGTCACTTTTCCAAGAGGTGGATTTAGGACCCTGACTGCCCTGGCCATACCTAAGAAACTCCTAATTCTCCAAGGAACATTTTAAATGGTGAAACTTGGCTAAAAATATATCTGACTCTTCTAAGACTATAGAACATTTTCAGAAAGTATACTGGGGTGTAAGAGGAGATACCGTTTGTTAGTTACTCTGTAGTCATTTCTAAATATTACTCCAAAAGAGTGACAAAACTCAAGTTAGAATTAAAGCACTGTTAATTCAAAACTATCTTTCTCCTTTAAAGTGTTAAACTAAAACAGATTTTCTTCCTACCTCAAAATAGTTACAGAAGAACAGTCTGTTGTCACAGAAGTCGTTCTATTATAAAGTTATTCTATTATAAAGGGTATAGTTTCTATTTAAAATGTTAAGTTACAAATATTTATCCTTTGAAGCCATCTGCTCTACTAAATACCCGTAAGTATTTTAGACTATGATCTGAAAAATGGAAATACTTGAAAACCTTTGCATTATTGACTCTTGACTTTTTTATAGCACGGGTCTTGCTTTGAAGAGAAATAAATTATGCAAAAAGATTATTTGAAAAACATTACATTAAGCTTATTTGGAAAACATTACATTACCTTCGTTTAAAAAAGTTTTAAATCCATTGTAGAAAACATTATTTTGTTAAAAATCTCTTAATTCCTAACTCAACTAAATAAACACAAATGAAATATCTCTACTCAATTTATTTATTCCCACAATAAATATATGTAAGTCTAGAGTTCTGTTTGGTAAATTTATGTTCAAAATCATTGCTTTAATTATCTAAGAAAGTTTCTATTAGAAATGTTAAGAGGAAAGTTTGCTCTTCACCACCTTCTAATGTAATCATTTTATATTATCTTTGTAACTCCAGGAAAGTTATGTCTTTAGCTAGCCATTTCATGAATACATGTTTTATTGAGTGCTCATTTCATATTTCCTTTTTGAATAGCATTCCAATAAATATGTACTTTCCTCCACTCCCACCACACACACACACACACACACACTCCCTTTCCCAGAGGACTTGAAACTGGAAAGAAAGATGCATTAGAGTTGGACAAAACAGGGATTTAAGAAAAGTCTCTGAGAAGTTGTAACTGTAAACTCACTTTAGAATTCAAATCACCTGAACTCTACAAAAAATCTTAAATGTGTGAATTTAGTTTAAAATAGTCTATGACTGATAATCCTTCTGCACATCTGACAGAAATAAATTCAAATTCTTGGGTAAATATACCTTATCTTAAAATTCAAAAAAATACCACAAATTATTTTCCCAGTAATATGAAAAGCCCCAAGGAAAGGAGGTGTCATGAATGAGACTTAGCACAAACACTAGACAAGTGTGTGCAGTTGAATTTGTAGGCCATTGCATTGTGGATGCTATCACGGTTAGATAGGGCTGAATACACCTCTCAGTCTGTATAGATCTTACTGTAGAAATTTACTGTGGTTTTCTTACCGTCTAGTGTCCTGCCTCTGTTAGTACTCATTAATGGAAGCAATGGTGATGATATCCAGCAACCATGGTGGCGGCCTGAGTGTGGAGTAATGTGTGGTAGATGGCGCGAGCCATGCTGTAGCACTAACATCTGATCATTTTTCCTGCTGCCTGTGGAGTTGATTTTGTTTCCACTAACCTTCAAACCCTGGCTTCCTGGTCTTCATTTGGTTTTCCAAGCTTCTATTTCTTAAGTTTATTCCTTTTTTTTTTTTTGCTTAATAAAGCTGGAGTTAGGAGGTTTTGTTGTTGTTTGTTTCCAACCAGTTACTCTGTCTGATACACACTCACTGCCTTCACGTTGGAAGAACCCTGCACATTGCTTCAGTTGTTCATGCCTTGTGAACACACACCAGGGCGACTTGCCGCTCTTCATCTGTGGGCCCTGAACAAGTTATCCTATGTAGAGACTTTTTTTTTTTAATTGCTCCAATTTATACTTTTCGTTGATTTTTAATCTCTGTTTTTCCTGTCTCAGTGGGTCCCACTATCATTTAAGAGTACCATAATAGTGCTCTAGTCTCTATTCAAACAGAGAGACAAAATTCATTGCTTTTCACAGTAACACATTCCATTTCTTTTTCTGTTAACAAGTGACTGCAACTTCTTTTATATTGAGCGCCAATTTTCTTGTTTGTTCTAACTCCCTTTACTAGAGCACCCAGAAAAGCTAACTCACCTTTCCATATAAAGGCACTTTAATTACTTAAAAATACCTTACAAAGTCTCGACTTCTTTTTCGTTTTGTATTTTTCTTGTATTACCTTGTCTTGTCAAAAGTGAAAATTTTAGAATTTAATATTTGCCAAGTCAATATAAGTGAATCATCACTGGTAAAGAATAAATGTTAGCTATATTGTTACTTTAAATGAAACAGTTACATTTTATTGTTATTCTCAGAACTCTGGCTGTTATTTACACTGCTTCTCATCCTTTCTCCTACAGGCTTCCAAGCTTGTTCAACTTTAATCATCTGAATAAAAAAGTAACTCACAACTTTAACTAGAACAGTTGTATGTAATAGGTTAATGATATTGGATCCAGCTTTACATATTCTGTAGCCCTTTATCTTGAACTTGATTATAAAATGACCTTGAGTACAGTAAGAGACTACCAAAGGCCTACTCTGAGTTACTATATTACAAAAAGTTTAGTTTTATTACTTCTACTTTCCTTTCCATGTCCTTTCATTCCTGTCTTCTTTACCTTCATGATGTCTTCTTCTTAAACCTTTTCTCAGGAAAAGATCTGATCAGCCAATTTACTGAAGATTTAAGTGACCAGTGGTCTGAAACATGTTCATCTTCTGGAACTATCTGCATTTAAACAAAGAATGAATCATGTTGTTTTTTGGTGGGGAAGGGCGTGTGTGTGTGTGTGTGTGTGTGTATGAGAGCTTCACAATAGTCATTAAATGACATTATGCATGCAACTATCTACTTCTAAATCCAGTGCTTAGAATAAACAATGAATTATCTACTACATTTTACAATTTTTTGTATACCTTGAAAGAATATGCATAAATTTACTTATACAGAAACTGTGTATAATTCATTAGACAGTGTACAACTGTCTAATGAAACTGTCTAATGTGATCTAATGCCTGATCCAAAGTGAGTATTCAGTTCTTATACACAGATAATTGACTAAAATTTCAGAACACTGAAAAGGTAGGAATTGTAGTTGACAAAATATTTTAAGATGCTATTATAGACAAATTCACAAAAACTCTTCATCTCTACATTGGACTCTGAATAGATGATTCCATCTAGAAAAGCAGCTATGTATTGGAGAAGTGGTTTAGTTGCAATTTCTGGTTGGAAATCTAATAGCAATGAATACTTTTTTTAAAAGCCTCATTATGAGGCATTATGATACCAAGTACTATTTGACATTTGGATAACATTTTGTGGCGTATAGGACCTTCATCTCTATGGTAGATGTTCATAAAGCCTTAAGTCAAATTGATTTTATTTACACTTTAGTTAGAAGGCCAATTAGGGCACAGGACAGTGATAAGACCAAGTTTTCAAATGTAAAAATTTCTACATCTCAGTAGAGCTTATAAATACTACATTAAATTAATTTGTGAATCCATTATGTTCATATTTTTGTAGTTATTGTTATGCCTTAACTTTCTGAAAACTTTCATTTTTAGAAATGATGAGAACAGTATGTGAACACATGTTCACTTTACACCTAGATTCATGATTGTTAATATTTTGTAATACATGCTTTATCTATATAAATCTATGTTTCACATTTTTTCTCTATTTGAAAACACTTGAATAAATTGTGGTACTTTACCCCTGTATACTTCAGCATGTTTCTCTAAAAATAAGGTCATTATTCAAAATACCCTTATCATATGCTAGAAATTTATTGATATTATAATATTACCTATTATGCAGTTCAGTGCATATTTAGATTTCACCAATTTCCCAAAATATTATTTATAGATTTTTTATTCAGTATTCTACTAAGGATTATATATGGCATTTGATAGTGATCTCTTCATTATGTTATATAAATTACAGAAATTTGATACAGATTAACTCTGTATTTTAGCAACTTTGAAAATTATTTTAGGTGTTATGGAAAAAATATATAAATCCAGACAATCTAGAAATATGGCACTATGACTTTTATGGTATACTTGGTTTTATTATTTAATGCAATTAGCAGGTGTGGCTCATTTCGTTGGAGTGTAATCCTGTAAACCACAAGGCTGCAGGTTGGATTCTTGACCAGGGCACATGCCTAGATTGTGGGTTCGTTCCCTGGTCAGGGTGCATAAGAGAGGCAACCAATTGATGTTTCTCTTTCACACTGATGGTTCTCTCCGTCTCCCTCTCTCTCTCTCCCCCCTCCCTCTTCCCCTTTCTCTAAAATCAATAAGCCCTTGAGTGAGAATAAAATTTAAAAAAAAAATTAAGGTGATTTGAATCCTTTGAAAATAGTTTACTTATAGATATATGTGTTCATGATACCCTAGTTGAACTGGATCTATTGTCTCTTTAAAAATTAATTTATTTAAAAAATAATAATACAGTAAAACTGGCTTTTTTTCTAACTACCACCACAACAAGAATACAAAATAGTTCCATCATACCCCCAAAACCCTTTGTTGTCACTTCAAGGTCACACCACAACATCTTCACACTGTCTCTGACAACTGCTGATCTGCTTTTTGTCATCATAGTTTGTCTTTCCTAGAATGTCAAATAAATTGAATTGGTTAGTATATACCCTTTTGTGATTGGCTTCTCTCAGTGCAGTGTTTTTGAGATTTATCCAAATTGTTTTGTGTGTCAATAACTTATTCTTTTTTTACTAGTGAATAGCATTTCATTGTATGGATATAACACAGCTGTTTATCCATTCATCCATTGAAGGGCAATTTTATTGTTTTCAGATTTTGGCTATTACAAATATGAGGGGCGCATGCCAAAAAAGTGAAACTGTCTTCTGGATGGCAGGCTCCTTGTAGTACAGGTCTCCTCACTAGATGAGTGAGTGCTCTAGGAACCCATCTGTGTCAGTGTACCAGCTGGCGTTGTTGTGAGAGGCTGCATTTGGTTTCAGGGAATTTTTTTTCATACCTTTTCAATGTATTTGCCCATTTCATAATGAGTGATTTGTGAACAAACCTACCTATACCATGCTGAGTGTTCAGAAGTTTTTGACCAAAAAATGGCATGACCCCCTTGCCTCACCCTCCCTCTTCACTGGATCTCACCTCAAGCAACATTTTTCCTCCTGGATGAAAATAGTCCACAAAGAAATATTTTGCTGATGTAGAAGAGGTGAAACAAAAAACGACAGAAGCACTAAAAGACATCAAAATCAAGAAGTTCAAACACTGTTTTGAGCAGTGGAAAAAAATGTCTCCATAGGTGTGTTGCATCAAATGAAGAGTACTTTTAAGGTAATTGAAGTTTAAACGTGTAAGAATAAATATACAATTTTTATAAATAAATTCTGTTTTTTAACACTTATGTATACATTGTGGTATAAACATAAATTTTTATTTCTCTATGATAAATACTAAGAGGTAAATTGCTTGGTCATATGGTAAATATGTATTTAACTTTTTAAAAAACTGCCAAAATGTTTTCCAGCATTTGCCTAATCTTCACAATCAAGTTAGTTGGTGTCTTTTTCCATTTGAATTTGTGTCCCATATGTTTTATAAGACATGTAGCCTTATTTAGATCCCACCAATTATGTTGATGCTTTTGTTTGGCCTTCTGTGGACTGTGGTTCTAATGTCAGTTTGGTTTTATAAGACTTTGCAAAGCTGTTTGGGTCTATCCTGCATGTGGATTGCCTAGTGGTTATTCTGGAACTGTGTGTAGGTTTCCTCATTGCCTAGAGTCTTTAAATTTTGGACATGCAAGGATCAGATCCATGCATGAACCATTACAGAGTGAGTCCAGCAGTTCAAAACAGCTTACCTGCTTTCCTTATCTCCTTCAGTTATATCCCAGGTCCTCTCTACTTCCCTGGAGCCTGCATTTTGTTCTGTAGGAAGAAACTTTTTCCCTTTAGCAGTTGCACTATATCCAGAGTTTAGTAGGAATACAGTGATACAGGGAAAAAACCTACAGGACTTGGTCCTTCCCTTTTGGTGTCACTGCTGCTCTAAGAGGTAGTTTCACCTCCCTCAGAGTTTTGGCTTCTGCTGGCTCTCATTTTTGCTATTGTTTATCAAAGCTGTGGTGAGACTCCCCAGGGGAGAAAAAGGAGAAAAAGAAAAACTAAGAATGTAGGGATTTCTCCCACTCTCTCTCTGCATTTTAAGAGTTCAGAGAATTTCGCCAGGGTATTGCTCACAACACACAGTGCTCACTTGAGTCCCTGTCTTCAGTGAGTTCAAGTTAGAAATAATGGAAGAAAATAAATGATAAATTTACTACTGTTTCAGTAGTATTTTAAATTCTGATGTTCTTTCCTAAAACTTTCAGAGTATTCAAATACGTATCCATATATTCTATTCGGTTTTATAATTGATTGGTAGGGGATAAAGGGAGAATGGTTTTCAATTCATGTCAAAGGAACCAGAACCACTACTAGAATTTTTAAATAGTATTAAGGATATAGTGATCTCTCCAGAAGGTATCCAGCCATGTAATATGAAAACTAGAGACATTTATTGAAGAAGATACAAGATACAAGAAACGTTGTACATAGGACAATGATGCCTCAGTCCCCTTCAAATCAGGCACCTTGAGGCCTCACACAGTTCTTCCAATCACTATCAGCTGCCCCATCCTATTTTCCTGAATCTTATCCACTCTCTGAAATCTCTTCCCTTTCAAAAGTGATTTTAGTTTTGGGAAAAACCTGAAGTCATAGGGTACCAAATCTGGGCTGTAGGGGAGCTGAGTCACCTGGATGATTTGATGTTTGACCAAAAAAACTCTATAGGAAACGTGATACATGAGTGGGCTCATTGTGGTGATGGAGCTGCCAATCATCTGTTGCCCATAGCCGTGGCTTTCTGAATCATTCAAATAATTTTGGTGCAGAGGAATGTTCAAGCATCATGCAAAATTTGATGCATATTTGTTGCTCTGCTCGCTCAGTCATTTTGAATGTGATGGCCACATGTTAAACCTTGTGACTCAACAGTGTCTACCACTCCCAGTGGCTAGTACAGTGAAGTTGTCATTGTTCACTCATGCACATTCCAGTCCACTGTCCTTGGCTGCCAGGGTACCTCAATATAATGTAAACCGTTCTCGTTATATTAACAATGGTTGGGCATTTTCCAGACAGACCTCATACTTGTTGAACCATGTGTTTCAGTAAATAACTTCCAAATTGTGGAAAAAGTGGACTTAAAACAAAAATCAGACTCTTTTGGTTGTCAGTGTATTTGGACCTTCTACATGAGATAACGTTTGTTGAAGGTATAACTAGGACATTATAAGAAGAAATTGATCTCAAATGAAATATTACTTCATTACTGAATTCATTCTACAAAAATTTAATGAAGCCAAGTCTTGCCCTGGGACTATAGATAACGAACAAGATAGGCAGAGCTGCTGCTGCTTATTTATTTATTTATTTACTTACTTACTTATTTTTTTACTTATTTAGTTATTTATTTTTAGGGAGAGGGGAAGGGAGGGCGAAAGAGAGGGAGAGGAACATCAATGTGTGGTTGCCTCTCATGTGCCCCGCACTGAGGACCTGGCCCGCAACCCAGGCATGTGCCCTGACTGGGAATTGGGCCAGTGACCCTTTGGTTTGCAGGCCAGCACTCAACCCACTGAGGCACATCAGCCAGGGCCAGAGCTTCTTCTTTAGAAGGGGTAGCAGATGTAAGACAGGCTTTTTATAGCATGTTATTATAAAAATTCTGTGATCAGAGGTGCATAGTCAATCCATAATTTGTCTTCATAGAAATATTTTACCATTTATTCTTTAAGATAGAATGTTTAAGGGTTTCGGGCTCTGTTACATTAGATGTACATTAATATATTTATACAAGAAGTGGCTGAAGATCTTTGTAAAATGAATTTAAAATAATTATATAAATTAAATAAATGATTGGCCCAGCAATTATTTTTGTAAATAAAGTCATACAGTTTTTTTCTACCCAGACTTTAAATGCCACACTATTTGCTTAGGTAGTGAGCTATAATTTTAATGTTAAATAAACAATGTCCAAGCTCCTTAGCTGCCAGACTGGAAAACAGAAGTCCATAGTCTTTTAAAACTTTCTCTGTCATGATAAATACCTTATACCAGTGTATACATTACAGTCTTTTCCCTATGTAGTATTATTTGTTTGCTTTTTATTAAATTTATTGGGATGACACTAGTTAATAAAGTTATATGGGTTTCAAGTGTATAGTTTTTTTTGTTTAGTCAGTATCCATTTATTTATAATACTTTTTATTCTGTCATTTACCTCTTGAAAAGAATGATTGTTCCTCAAGACAAGGATGTCCACTCTCACCACTCTTACTCTACATGGTACTGACAGTCCAAGCCACAGCAGTCAGATGAGAAGAAGAAGTAAAAGGCATCCAACTGGAAAGAGAGAAGTAAAGCTGTCATTATTTGCAGATGACATGATATTGTGCATAGAAAATCTTAGGGACCCTACCAAAACTACTACCTCAAATGCATGAATTTGGCCAAGTAGCAGGATACAAAATTAATATTCAGAAATTTGTGGCATTTTTATATATAATTACCAATAATGAACTATCAGAAAGAGAAATTAAGACAACAATCCCATTTCCTATTGCACCCCCCAAAAAAGTGCCTAGGAATAAATGTAATCAAGGAGGTAAAAGTCTTGTACTTGAAAACTATAGGACATTGAAGAATGACATTTTGGAAGATACATATAAGTAGAAGCATATGCCATGTTCATGGATTTGAAGAATTAACATCATAAAATGTCCCTACTATCCAAAGCAATCTATAGATTCAACACAATTTATATTACAACACCAAAGGCATATTTCAGAGACCTAGAACAAATATTCCAAAAATTTTTATGGAACCAAAAAAGACCATGAATAGCTTCAGCAATCTTGAGAAAGAAAACAAAGTTGGCAGTAATACAACAAGGTCATTGTAATCAGAACAACCTGATACTGGCATAAAAACAGGCATACAGATCAATGGAACAGAACAGAGAGCCCAGAAATAAACCCATGCCTTTATGGTCAATTAATATTTGACAGAGGAGGCAGGAGCATACAATGGAGTAAAGACAGTCTCTTCAATAAATGGTGTGGGGAAAATTAGATGGTACATGCAAATACATGAAACTAGAGCACCAACTTACAGCATACACAAGGATGAACTCAAAATGGATTAAAGACTTAAATATAAGTTGCAACACCATAAAAATACTAGAAGAAAACATAGACAGTAAAATCTCAGACATCTCTTGTAA
>CM052538.1:169815798-169940713 GCA_028533065.1 Trachops cirrhosus
CAGAGGCATAGAAACATGGAACAGACTGACAGCTATAAGAGGACAGGGGGAGGTGGGGACTAGTCGAAAGAAGGTGAAGGGATTAGTCAAAGAACATATATGAATGACCCAGGGACATGGACAATGGTCCATGATCTCACTTATATGGAGAGGGGACCTAAAAATGCCTGGAATTATTTTCTGGAGGGTGGGCACCTTGTAGTACAGGCTTCCCCGACTAGTTGAATGTTTTAGAAATCTATCTGTATCAGTGTACCAGCTGGCATCATTGTGAAAGTCTGTGTTCAGTGAATTTTTTTTGAAGACTCTTTCAGTGCATTTGCCCATTTCATGATGGGTGATTTACCAGTGCACCTGCCCACATGAGGCTGAGTGTTCAGAAGTTTTTGACCAAAAACGACATGATCTCCATGCCTTACCTTCCCTATTCACCTGACTTCAGCCCAGGTGACTGTTCCCCCCACCCCAGATGAAAAAAAGTCCACAAAGGGAAACATTTTGCCTATGTGGAAAAGGTGAAACAAAAAATGGCAGAAGCACTAAAAGACATGAAAATCAAGACCTTCAGAAACGTTTGAGCAGTGGAGAAAATGTCTCGATAGGTGTGTTGCATCAAATGGAAAGTACTTTTAAGGAAACTGAAGTTTAAATGTATAAGAATAAATACACGTTTTTAAAATACCAGTTTATTCGTGTCCCCCCTCATGTGGAATCTAATGAACAAAAATAACGAGCAAGGTGTAATCAGAGGCCTAGAAATGTGGGACAGTAGCCATTCTAAGAGGTGTGAGTTCTCATTGTATTTTCTATTTGCATTTCCCCAATAGCTAATGAAGTTGAGCATCTTTTCATATATCTGTTGGCCATTTATGTGTCTTCTTTGGAGAGGTGTCTGTTCAGGTATTCTTCCCATTTTTTAAAAAATTTCTGTCTCCCCAACCCTCTCTCTTTGGAAAAAACAACCAGTTTAACCAGGGAGCATTTCTCACCCTTCATTCAAATTTTCCTTTTTCTGGCAAAGCACTCTTAAAAAGGTGGGGAAGGAATCAATTTTATCTCCAGACCAAATAGAAAGCAAGCAATTCCTTATTGGAGTATAGTATTTTATTTAAACAAACAACAACATAGTTTTAAACCAATCCATTTTCCCCTAAAGAAAGAAAGCCAAGTGCATCTATCTGATTTCTGAGAAATTCTGCAGTGGAACAGCAGTGGGAGGGAGCAGCACCCTGGTTACGGAAGGTACTCTGGGGAGTTGAGCATCTAACAAAACTTGAATATGTGACCACCAGGTAGAAAGTGCCAGCCAGGTAGCTCAGCGTGGGCATGATTAGTCAGAGGGGCACCAGGGCTTCCGAGCCTACTTCTCTGTCTATTTTAATTGGGTTGTTGGGTTTATTATTGTTACTGTTGAGTCGTATAAATTCTTTCTGTATTTTGGATATTAACCCTTTATTGTAGGTGTTGTTTGCAAATACCTTCTCCCATTTGGTTGATTGTGTTTTTTGTTTTGTTGACAGTTTATTTTGCTGTGCAGTTTCTTTTTATTTTGATATACAGTGGTACCTTGGTACTCGTTTATTTGTTCCACGGTTCATGATGAGTGCCGAAACCAACAAAGCTACATGCAAAAGCATCATATCTTGCAGGGCGGCATCATAACTCATACAAGTTATAGCAAGTGCTACAGTACTGAGCAAGCCCCAAGTGCTGAAACATTTTTTTCATCATTAAAATGTAATGAGTTCAGGGTTTGATGAGTTCTGAAGCCTACGTGTAGTGAGTTATTACTGTATTTCCAATTCATTTAGTTTTTTCCTTTGCCTTTGAAGTCCAAGTCCCAAAATCCTTTGTAAGACCAAGGTCCAGAAACTAGTATTCTATGTAATTTATTGTTTCAGGTCTTATATTTAGATCGTTGTCCACTTTGAGTTAATTTTTGTGTATGGTGACAGCAGTCTCATTTCATTCTTTTGCATGTGGCTTTCCAATATTCCCAGCACCATTTATTAAAGAGATTTTCTTCTCCATTGTATGTTTTGGCTCCTTTGTTGAAGATTATTTGCCCCTATATGTGTGTTTATTTTGGACTCAAATTCTTTCTTGTTCCGTGTGTCTTTTTTCCTGTCAGTACCATGCTGTTTTGATTATTGTCACTTCGCTGTATAACTTGAAGTTAGAGAGTGTGATACCTCTGGCTTTGTTCTTTTTTCCTCAGCTATTTGGGGTCTTTTGTGTCTCCATATAAATCTGATGCTTTTTGTTCTATTTCTTCACAAAAGTGCCATTGAGCTTCTGGTGTGGATTGCATTAAATCTGTATATTTCTTGGGGTTATATGGCCATTTTTAACTATGTTGATTTTATTGAGAGAACATCTTTCCATTTCTTTGTGTCTTCTTCAATTTCTTTTAATAATGTGTTAGAGTTTTCAGCATACAGGTCCTTCACATCTTTTAACTTTATTCCTAGGTATTTTCTTGTTGTAATTGCAAGAGGAATCATTTATTGAATTTCTTTTTCTGATTTTTCATTGTTGGTGTATATTGGAATGCCATGGTGTCTTGTACATTAATTTTTTACATTGATTTTTTTATCCTGCAAATTTACTGTATGTGTTTATTGTTTGTAATAGTTTTTTAGTGGAGTCTTTAGGGCATTCTATATAAATAATGTTGTCTGCAAAAAGTGACAATTTTACTTCTTAATTCCCAATTAGGATGCCTTTTATTTCTTTCTCTTGTCTCATTGCTCTGGCCAGGACTTTCAGTACTATGTTGAGTAAGAATGGTGAGAGTGGGCAACCTTGTCTTCTTCCTGATCTTACAGGAAAATTTTACAGTTTTTCACCATTGAATATGGTATTAGCTGAGGGTTTGTGATATTAGCCTTTATTATATTGAGGCAATTTCCTTCTATACCCATTTTATTGAATGTTTTAATTATAAATGAATGTTGTATCTTTCAAATATTTTTTCTGCATCTATTGATATGATCATATGATTTTATTCTTTATTTTGTTAATGTGGTGTATCATATTGATAATTTGCATATGTTGAACCATCCTTGTAGCCCTAGAATGAACTCCACTTGATTGTGAAGTATAGTCTTTTTAATGTATTGTTGTATTCAATTTGCTCATATTTTTAGTATTGTTGCATCTGTATTCATCAGAGATACTGGTGTGTGGTTTTGTTTTTCAGATTTTTGAAAGAGTTTGAAAAGGATAGGTATTAAATTTTTGAATGTTTGGTAGAATTCACTAATGAAGCCATCTGGTCCTGGGCTTTTACTTTCTGGAAGGTTTTTTGGGGTTGTTTCAACTCTCTCACTGTTGATTGGTTGATTTAGATTTTCCCATTTTTTGTGGTTCAGTCTGGGAAAGTTATATGTTTTTAAGAACTTGTCCATTTGTTCTAGGTTATTGAATTTGGTGACCCATAGGCTTTCACAGCATTCTTGTATGATCTTTTCTAGTTGTGTGGTGTTCTTCATAACTTCCCCTCTTTCATTTCTGATTATGTTTGAGTCTTTTCTCTTTTTTTCCTTAGTAAGTCTACCTAGAGGTTTCTCAATTTTATTTATCTTTTCAAAGAACCAAGCTCTTGGTTGCATTAATTTTTGTATTGACTTTTTATTCTCTATTTCATTTAATTTTGGTCTAATTTTTATTTCCTTCCTTCTGCTCACTTTGGGCTGCATTTGTTCTTCTTTTTCTAGTCCTTTAAAATGTAATATTAGGTTGTTTATTTGCAGTTTTTCCTGTTTCTTGAGATAGGTCTGTAATTGTATAAAATGCCCTCTTATTACTGGTATTGCTGCCCCCCAAACATTTTGATATGTTGTATTGTTATTCTCATTTGTTGCTGTATATCTTCTGATCTCTCCTTTTATTTCTTCTTTGACCAGTCATTTTTTAGTAGCGTGTTGTTCAATCTCCACATACGAGTATGTGGTTTTCCAGCTTTATTTGTGCCATTGATTTCCAGTTTCAGAGCATTGAGGTCAGAGGGTATGACCTCAATGACCTGGTATGATTCCAGTCCTCTTAAATTTGTTAAGGCTAGTTTTGTGTCCCAACATATGGCCTATCATTGGGAATGTTCCATGTGCACTAGAGAAGAATGTCTATTCTGGGGTGAAAGGCTCAGTAAATGTCAAGTATGTCCCTTTGGTCAATCAAGGCAGATATTTCCTTATTGATTTTCTGTTTGGATGATCTATACCTTGTGTAAATGGGATGTTTAGGTCCCCTACTATAATCATTTTTGTCAGTTTCTCCCTTTAGTTCTATTAGTAACCGCTTTATATATTTTGGTGCTCCCTGGTTGGGTACCTATATATTGAGAAGTATTATTCCTTTTTGATGTGTTGCCCCCTTCATTATAAAATATCCATCTTTGTCTCTTGTTAACTTTGTTATCTTGAGATCTATTTTGTCAGATATAACTGTAGCTACAACTCCTTTTGTCTGGGTGCCTTTTGCTTGGAGAATCATTTTCCACGCTTTCACTTTGAGTCTACCTTCATCCTTACAGCTAAGATGTGTCTCCTGCTGAAGGCAGCATATGGTTGGGTTTGGTTTTGTTTTTTATGTAGTTTCCTACGCTGTCCCATTTTATTGATGAGTTCAATCAATTTACATTTAGGGTGAATATTGATGTATGAGGATTTTCCATAGCCATTTAATCTTTCTGTTTTCTGGTAGCTTTGTGTCTTCATTGTTTATTTTCTCTTGTGTTTCTGTCTGTTGTTTTAGTTTTATGGTATTCTATGATTTTTTCCCCTCTCTATTCTCTTTTTTTAAGTTATATGTCTCAGTTTGGGTTTTTGTGTGTGTGGTTATCATTAGATACATGCGAAAGTAAGTTTTGTATTTACAGTAGTCCTTTTTCTTCTGAATACATCTTATATACATTCCCCTTTGCAATGCCAGGCCTTTATACCCTCCCTTTTATGTTTTTGTTGTCACAGATTATCTCCAATTATGCTATTAGTTCATTTCCAAATAGCAGTAGCTCTTGTCTTCTCTGTATTTTTAATGTTTTTACTTCATTTAACCTTATATTTGAGTGTACAATACACAATTCTGAAAAAAGGTTGCAATATTTTGCTTCTGTATTTTTGTTAGTAATCTTACTCATAGTTTTGTATCCTTTTGTCTTTTGTTTCAGGTAGAATAACCCCCTTCAGTATTTCCTGTAATGGAGGTCTTGTGGTGGTAAATTTCCTCAGCTTCTGAATGTCTGGAAAAATCTTTATTTCTCCTTCATATCTAAGGACAACTTTGCTGGATATATTATTCTTGGCAGGTAGTTTCTCTCTTTCAATAGTTTGAATATTTGAGTCTTCTCATAGCTTGTCGGGTTTCTGCTGAGAAATCTGATTATAATCTAATGGGATATATATATTTATATTTGTCTTCTTTTCCTGGCTGCCTTGAGAATTCTTTGTCATTATTTTTTTGGCAGTTTTAATATAATGTGTCTCAGAGAAGGTGTTTTTAGATTGAGTTAATTAGGTATTCTGTTTGCTTCTTGGATTCAAGGATAAAGCTCTTTCTATAGGTTTGGGAAGTTCTCATTAACTATTTGTTTGAGTAGGTCCTTGTTCCCCTTTCTCCCTCTTCTCCTTCTGATATATCCATTATTATTACATTGCTCTTTTGATGGAGTCAGATAATTCTTATGGTGTTCTTTTTTTTTTTTTTTTTTTTACTCTCAAGTCTCTCTTTTCTTCCATCTGCATTATTCCTAGATTTCTGTTCCTTGATATCACTAATTCTTTCCTCCAGCTGGTCAGCTCTGTTTCCTAAACTCACTAATTCATTCTTCATCTTTTTTATTGAGTTCATCTCCAGAACTTCTATTTGATTCTTTTTTAAAGTTTTAATCTCTTAGGTAAAGTACTCATTTTGTTCATTGATTTTATTTCTGACTTTATTAAACTGTTTTTCTATGTTTTCTTGTATCTTGAGTTTTTCCAGAACTGCAATCTAGAATTCTCTGTCATTTAAAATCACATATATCCACATCCTTAAGTTTATTTTATGGAGATTTTAATTTTTCTTTCTGAGCTGCCTCATTACTTTGGTTATTCACAGTATTTGTTGGATTCCTTCTGTGTCTAAGCTTCTATGGGAGTGAGATTATTGAGTGGTGCTTCTCTAGTAGACTGATAGGAAGTCCTCATTTTCAGTTAGTGACACTGAAGCCCAGGGTTTTTAGTTCTCCTGCACTGCTCTGGCTTACGGGATCTCTGTGGGGTGGGAGAAAATGCCCTTTATTGCATGGGAAAGTGGGTGTCTCCTCTGTAACCAAGTTATCTCTATCTCAGGGCACCACTCCCATGAGAGAATGTGCTGGGCAACAGGGTTCAAGCCTGTGAAATTCCCATGCTGTCCCCTGCAACCAGACACTGTTGACAGTGTAAAGTGGATGAGGGGAAGGGGAGTAAGCTGTGAGAGGTTGTTGGTGCCTTTGTGGCGTTGTCTCCTCCCAATTATGGCAACTACCAGACCTCAGCCACCTCACTATCTCTGCCCCGTGTCACTGGGATCATCCACAACATGTGCTCAGCACTCAGGAAGAAATGCCTCCATTGTTCTAGTAGCCTAGCACTCACCGCTACAGTCTTCTCTAGGCCCACTGCTAGCTCTGGGAGGGCTAAGGGTAGGGGCAACCTCTGAAAGGGTGAGGGGACAGCCAGGCTCCTTAGCTTTGTTGTTCTCCCTGGCAGTTGTGGCCTCTAGACAACTGCAGTGGCACCTATGTGCTCCAACTCTGCATCTAGTCACTGGACTCAGCCTCAGCAGGGACCAGCCAGTCTGGCTGAGCTCACAGTATCTCCTTGCTCCTCTGGGCTCTGGGAGTGTGAGCAGCAACCTGATTCTTCCCCTTTTCTGAGACTCGCAGTGTGCTAGAGACTCCATTCTTATCCCTTCCCCCCTCCTAGGCTTTCTTCCACTTGCCCACCTGTAGATGTTTCAGTTAGCAGATCTCTTAAGACATCAGACATATTTGTGTGTTGATCCGAGAATTCTTTGTTGAACGATAGCTGTTCAAATTATTGTAACTTAACAGGGAGAGACCAGAGGAACCTCTCATGTGCCATTACTCTGTTGTCATGCCCTAAATAGCTTTATATCTAGTCCCTAAGAGATCAAAGTAATCACCAGGCACTTTTCTAAATCAGCATTTGGATATAGAATTGACAAACCAAATATTGAATTTGAACTAAAATCTCACTAGCTATAGACTTTAAAGATTGTTTTAGACCTGCCAAATATGATATATTACCAATTAACTTTTTAACATCTAAAATATTAAACATTAAGTAAAATAATGAATTTGGAATTTGGTGACTTTGGCTAAGAACATTCATCATACCCTCCCATAGTTTTCTTTTTTTCTCCGGGCCATTTTCCCCAATATCATTTCTTCACTGTACTTTATTTCATGTACTACTCCAAATGCTATTTCTAATATTTCCAACATAAGAAATTTCTTCGTACCAGGATACTTCTATTTCATATAACAGGATATATGAATAGTCTTGTTATCATTTTATAAAGGAAAATTTGTGATAAATTTAGACTGTTTGATAAATGATTGAGGGATCTCTTATTTCATTCTTACAGTAAGCATACATAAAGGTCCTCCTGTAGTCAGGCATATTTCTTGGCTCTGGAGAAATGAAGAAATAGTTCCTGATCTTAAAGACCTTTTGTGGTAAGGTAGAAAGCCATGATATGATAATAAAACTGATGAAAGAAAATAAATGTCAAAATATAAGAAATACAAGAATAACATATACACATTTAATTGACTTCCCCTTAACTAATGCACTAGATGAACTTATCTTTTCAATGGCTCCTGTAAATAGAACACCCTGACAGATATACATAATCTACTAACCCTTTACCTGTAGAGTGTTAGGCTACTCTCTAGCATAGCCGCATACTTCTGTTCCCAGCAATTGACATTTATCTTTCAATAATCAGTTATATTTATCCCAAATCAGTGTATGCTAATAGAGCTTTTTATTATAATTACTGAGTAAGATATTAAAAACTATTGGAATAAAAGACTGAAAAGTTCATTGGCATTAAAACTAAGCTTTAGAAAAATAAAGTTACTAAAATTTTTTTAAAATTATATATGATTAGGTTATGTATGTGGTAAAATCATAAAAATATTCTAACTGATGATTACATAAATAATTATAGATAATTTTTGGTGTGGCTAATGAAAGAAACCAGATACTAACTTTAATAAGAAGACCCATTCTTAGAGAAAAGCCTTAGCTTCACATCAAAAGACCGGTTGGTAGATATTTATATTTTAAGGTAAAATAAGATGCATAAGGAATTTATTGTATTTATGACTTCTCAACTAATGTAATTAATTAAGCAACCAACACATATGTTGAAATAGACAGCTTTCATAGTCAGTAAAACAATTCTCCTTTTTCTAATGACTTCTGCTTTATTTGCTTGTAAAACATCAGAAAAGATTTTGAATATTAAGCAATTGTGAGGATTTTCCTTACATCATCAGTCCTACTTTTCCCCTCTTTTTTCCTTTAGTTTACATCTTCTGAATCCATACACCTTTGTAGTCAGTGAATACTAGCATCTTTTTGGAGCCAAACTTTGGCAATTCCTTCTACAATACTAGTAATCATTAACATACAACCCAATTACTTTGTTCATTCTTTTATGGACAGTTTATGTCTATAACTGTGTCTGCATGTCTATACATTTATGTCTATAAATGCAAGTCAAACTATGCCTAGTATCATCTCTCAGATTTGATGTTTGTTCTACATTTCATCTAATGAGATGACAAAAGCATTATGTCAAAGTAGAATAGTGGAATAGCAGCCAAGAGATGTGATTTCTATAACTGGGTGCAGTTTAGAAGAGATGACCTTGGACAAGGCACTTATGTGTTTTGTTTTATTTTTTAAAATGGAGAGTTAAACTAAGTTACTTTTGAAATTTCTTTTCTTTTTTTTTAAAGATTTTATTTACTTATTTATTTATTTTCAGAGAGAGGGGTACGGAGAGAGAAAGAGAGGGAGAGAATGATCAATGTGTGGTTGCCCCTTGTGCATCCCCTACTGGGGACCTGGCCTGCAACCTAGGCATGTGCCCTGAGCAAACTGGTGACCCTTTGCTTCACAGTCTGGTGCTCAATCCACTGAGCCACATCAGCCAGGGCTGAACATTTTTTTCTTTATAAAATCTAAACAAAATAATCCAAAAAACCCAATCATCTGTTTATATATTATGAGTTCTTTCAGAAAACTGGGGTTCTGATTTTTGACTCTGGGAGTATCACTTCTCTGATACTAAAATCAGATTTATAACAACTCTTATTTCTGAATCTGAAAATATAGAAAGGACTAGCACAACAGTAGTAACCATGTTATTATGGATCCTAAAATAAGAAAAATACATTAATTTGGGGGGAGGGGGTGGGAGTAGAGTGGATAGTGTCAGTTCTTTTTTTTTAACAAATAAGGTTGATTTATAATAATGTCAATGTGTACTTCTTTTTTGGTAGAGGAACAAAATAAATTAAAGCTTAACAAGGCTCAGTGAAATTTTAAATGTCATTGGCCTTCTTGTACTTTATCCATGTAGAAAATCTCATGATTAATTCTACAAATAAATGAATTTGAGACTGGAGTGAACATGTTCTAAGACATCATCATTTTGATCCTCCTGACTTATTTCCCCATGTTACTATTACTCCTAATTGTGCCAGATAGCTTTGGCTTCGATTCTGGCAAGGCAGGCAATCTGGAACAATTGTCCTGAAAATAAAGTTATTGTACTACTGGTATATTATTTGGCTGGTTTTCTAATTTTGTTGGCTTTGGACCATAATTAATTATGTCTTACTTTGGTATCAATGTCAGACCTGTATTTATAGTATTTTTTCTAGAAATTGTGTAATTAACAAATAAATAGCAAAAGAATAGTAAATGATATTGAAAAAGCTGTGCCACTCATGTTTTGGTCACGATCTTCTGAAGGCTCTTAAAAGAAGCATTGTTCTATAGTAAGTTGGCCTTGCTTTCTTTTATCTTGTCTTCTTTTCATATTGAAAACAGACTCTGGTTAGAGGACAGTTCAGGGTACCTCCCTTCTTTTGTAAGCTTGTGGGTGTTTATGAATCACAAATTGAGAACAGAGAGGTCTACAGCAGTGTTTTTCCAAGTGTGATCTTGGACTACCTACATCATAATCACCTAGAGCTTCTTTAAAATGCTTATTTCCGACTCTCATTCAAAGCCTTTTGAATCAGAATCTCCAAGGATGGAATTCAGGAATCTGGATTTTAACTAGCTCTCGTGTGGTTCACATATCCACTCAATCTGGAGTAGTGGTCTCTGAAGTGGTTTTCATGTACTCCAGAGTACAGCTTTTTTGAGACCATTGTGGCAGAGATGCAACTTATTCACCAAAACCATTGTCCTTTCTTTCTTCCTAACCTTCCATGCAGTTAGGTGTGGCCATGTATTGACTGCCAGCCAATGGAATATGAGCTTGTGTTATATGTTTGCTACTTCCCTGGTCTGGCCCATATAAATTTCTGTGTGTTCTTTCATGTTCTTTCTTCATCTGACTAACTAGGATTGAGATGGCTGTAACAAGCTTGGAAACCAAATGTTGACAATAATAGAGCATTGTCACTGAATTTTGGGGGATATATTACAGCATCTTAACTTACTTATTCTATTATAGAAATGTTTTGTGTTGGTAAAAAGATGTGAAAGCATGTATTTTTATCCAAAATTTTAGAATATAAACTTAACCAATGTTTTAGATAGATATTGTCACTCACATGTAGGTGTAGTATGGTGAGGTATCCCAAGGGAAAAGGAAGTTCCCTGATATAAAGAGGTTGACAATGATGCCCTCATTGTTCATTTGCTCTTAGTTTATAGGTACTCTGGTTAAGTGGATTTTATATATTGTATTGTATAGTTCTGATTACACTAACTCTTACAAAATAGGCAAATGGCTTTAAAAGATTTCTGCAAATATACCACATGTTATAGACAATACTAATTATATAAATAAGAAAATGACAGTGCTGAGTCTTATACTTTTAGCAGGACTGTTTTATTTTTGTAGCCACATTATGAGATTTTTATAAAGCCTTCAAAATCAAATCTAATCAAAGGCCAGCCAAAAAATTATAATACTAAGAAAACCATTATAAATAAGGACTTATATTCACTTTCTTGAACACTGAAATATTTCACCTTAAATATATTTTATATCTTGAGATATTACCTCATGGCAATAGTCTGTTAATATACTTATCTGTAAATACACATACCTTGCCCTGACCAGTGTGGCTCAGTTGGTTGGGCATCGTTCCACAAAGCGAAGTGTCGCTGGTTCAATTTCTGGTCAGGGCACATACCTGGATTGTGGGCCCAGTCCCCTGTTAGGGTGTGTGTGAGAGGCATCCTATCTACATTTCTCTCATACATGGATGTTTCTCTCTATTTCTCCCCTCCTTCCCCTCTCTCTAAAAATAAATAAATAAAACTTTTTAAAAAAGAAAGAGCTTTGCTGTGTTATGTAACATAATATCTTTATTAAAAAATTAAATACACATACATAAACTGTGAGTACATGTTAAACATTTTTACACATGGAATACTGAATCAAAAATATTTGAAAAGCATTGGTCTAGGTCAGCGATTTTCAACATTTTTCAGCTATTGGCACACCAAAAAAAGTATTTTTCACTGATCTAACAAAAATTAGGTATAATTTTGATTCATTCACACCTGATGGCTATTGTTTTGTTGGCTGTTTTTATTTTTTTATTAGACCGTCTAAGGGAAAAGAGGTCAGTGCCCATGACTACTGTATTTTGCCGTGTATAATGCGCATACATTTTTGACCAAAACTTTCAGGAAAAATGTCTTTTGTTTTAATTTTTTAACTCAATTTTTTATTTATTTCTATTTAGAAACAAAACTAATTATTGTACTTCAGGGTATTATTTTACATATGGACATTGCTTTCTAGAGTTACATTTTTAACACATAAGCATAAATAAAAGGATTAAAAACATTTGTATAGATACAGAATTAGTACTACCCATGTATAATGAGCATCTTTATTTTTCCCTCAAATATTTGGGCAAAAAGTACACATTATACATGTCAAAATGCGGTGAGCAGTCAGGTATTGCATGTTTTAGAAATTACTGTGACACACCAGTCTGCCTCTTGCAGCACATCAGGGTGCCAGGGCCCACTGATTGAAAATAGCTGATCTAGGTGTACACTGTTCAGTGTGGTAGCCACGAGCCACATGTTGCTAGTAAGCAGTTACAAGGTAGCTAGTCCAGATTGGGATGTAAGTGAAAAATACACATCAGACTTTGAAGAATTACATTACAAAAATTTTAATATCTCCTCAACAATTATTTACATTTATTACTTGCTTAAATCATAATTGGTTATATGGAGTTAATAAAATATACTATTAAAACTAATTTTACCCATTTATTTTTTAATGGTGCTAGCATGATGTACATACTCTCCTGCACTTTAAAAAAATTTCATATCACTCGTAGATAGTGCTCTATATTTTTATATTTAGAACTGCCTTTTTTTTTTTTTTACAGTAGTTGCATGGTATACCGGCTATAAAATATTGGGTTGGCCAACAAGTTTGTTTTTTTCTGTCAGATGGCTCTAGTAGTGCTTAGTTGTCTTTAACTTCTTTTGAAACAGTTTTGTTAGATTGTGTTGTGACAGCTGTCATATCACCATGCATCAAAAAAAACCAATTTTGATGAAATTTTATGTAGCCATTCTAATATTGAAGATGGAAGAATGTATGCAACAATTTTGTCATACTTTGCTTTATTGTGTCAAGAAAGGTAAAAATGCAACTGAAATGCAAACAAAGATTGGTGCAGTGTATGGAGAAGGTGCTGTGACTAATCAAATGTGTCAAAAGTGGTTTGTGAAGTTTCATGTGGGAGATTTCTCGCTGGATGATGAGACCAGCTGAAGTTGATAGCAATCAAATTGAGACGTTAATTTAAAACAATCAACATTATACCACACAGGAGATAACCAACATACTCAATATATCCAAATCATTAAAGTTAATTGGTGAAAATGAAAAATGTGTTGTTTATTTTATGGAATAAACCATACAAACTTTTTCTCCAGCCCAATATTAAAATTGAATGAGTCTCCTAATAACGGACCTTTGAGTTGTTTGCAGTTCTTTGTTATTACAAACTTCATGAATATCCATGGCATTTGTATTTGCATGCATGTGCAAATACAGAATAAATTATAATTAATAAGAGTAGAATCACTGGGTTGAAGGTTCATGTACACTTAATAGCCATAGACATTTCTCCATCTGTATAATTTATAATGTTAATGGCAATGTACTACAGAGCCTGTTTACCCACATCCTGGTTAGTACCCTCAGGAAAGGTGCTTTCTTTGTTGACCTGAGATGTTTCCTTTGTGTTTGTTTGCTTTACTCTTAATTGGAGTAGTGACACTGATATTCATTGCATGTTTAAAAGCCATTTTTATTTCCTGCCTGCTCCAGGCCTTTGCCCATTTTTCCATTGAGGTTTTTTTATTTAACAGTGTGTTGGTATAGTATTTTTAAGTTTGTCATTTATCTTTTGACTTTCTAAAGGTATCTCTTTTATGCAGTATGTATCATTTTTATTGAAGTATAATTAGCATATGCTATTCTGTTAGTTTCAGGTATACATTATAGTGATTTGATATTTATTATATTATGAAATGATCACAAGAAGTCTGGTTATCATCTGTTACCATATAAAGTTATTACAATATTATTGACTATATTCTTTATGCTGTACAGTATATCCCCATTACTTATTTCATAATGGAAATTTTGTAACTCTTAATTCCCTTCCCATATATCATCCACCCTTCTTCCCCTCCCAATATGGTAACCACCTCTTTGGTTCCTGTGCCTATGAGTTTGTTCTGTTCTGTTTTGTTTTTGCTTGTTAGATTTCACATATAAGTGACATAATTTGCTACTTGTCTTTCTCTCTCTAACTCATTTCACTTAGCAAATATCCTCTAGGTTTCTCCGTGTTGCAAATGGCAAGATTTCATTCTTTTTTATGTCTGAGTAATATTTCATTGTGTACACATCTATCAATGGACACCTACATTGGTTCCATATCTTGGCCATTGTAAATAATAATGCAGTGAATATAAAGTTGCATATATCTTTTCAAAGTATTGTTTTTATTTTCTTCAGATAAGTGCCTAAAAGTGTAATTGTTGGAGTGTATAGTAATAGTTATGTCCTTAATTTTTGAGATATCTCCATGCCATTTTCAACAATGGCTATACTAGTTTATAATCCCACCAACAGTGTGTGTGGGTTCCTTTTCTCTACATCATTGCCACTACTTGTAATTTGATATCTTTTTTGATTATAGTCATTCTGACAGGTGTGGTGTGACATCTCATTGTGTGTTGATTTGTGTTTCCCTAATGATTAGTGATGTTGAGCATATTTTTATATGTCTATTGGCCATGTGTGTATTTTTAGAGAAATGTCTGTTCATCTCCTCTGCCCATTACTGTTTGGATTACTTGTCTTTTTGATGTTGAGTTGTATTAATTCTTTATATATTTTGGATATTAATTCCTTATTGCATATATCACTTGCAAAAATCTTTTTCCGTTCAGTACATTGCCCTTTTGCCTTGTTGATGATTTCCTGTGCTATGCAAAGGCTTTTTAGTTTGATGTAATTTCTTTTGTTTAGTTTTCCTTTTGTTGCCCTTGCCTGAGGAGACTGGTACAAGAAAATATTGCTAATATTCATGTCAAGTAGCTCACCACCTATGTGTTCTTCTAGATTTATGATTTCAGATTTTACATTCAAGACCTTAATTCATTTTGAATTTATTTTTGAGTGTAGATTTCCAGTTTTTTTCAGCACTACGTATTGAAGAAACTGTCATTTAGTCCCCATTGTATATTCTTGTCTGCTTTGTCATAGATGGTTGACCATACATGTGTAGGTGTATTTCTGAGCTGTCCATTATATTCCATTGATCTCTATATCTGGTTGTTGGTGTGTGTTTGTGTGTTTTAAGCTGGGACCATATGGTTTTGATTACTATAGCTTTGTAGTATAGTTTGAAGTCAGGGTGCATGATGCCACTAGATTAGTTCTTTCTCAAGATTATTTAATTTATTCGAGGTTTTTGTGATTCCATACAAATTTTAGCTTTCTCCTAGTTCTGTGAAAATGTCATTGGTATTGTGATGGGGATTGCATTGTATTGTACATTACTTTGGTTTACTCATTTCTGTTTACTATAAATTGGGCTACTAGAAATTTTAAATTACCATGCAGCTGGCATAGATTTCCTTTGTACTATGGTAATATAGAGCTTACAAGCACTGACTTGGGAATTAAAAGCTCTAAATTTCCCACACAGTTCTTGTTCTTCATTTTTTCCTATCCAACTGAATAATGAAGATGGCACATATCTTACTTATAATTAGTATAGAGCTGAAGTCTGAACTGATAATTTTGGGTCATTGCAAGAGGTTAATGTATTAATGACATTAATGGGAAGAACTGTTGATTTTAGGAGCCTTCTAAGAAACTTTCAAGTACTACTGAACTTAAGTGTGTTTATCTTTTATCATGTTTCTGTGGGTATAGCTGTAAAATCATTGCAAATCAATTTGAGCTTAAATTTAGATTTTTATCAGACACTTGTGATATTGTCAAATGAAAGTCTTAAAGGATTACTTAACACTTGAGTAATTGTGATGGTTGCAATAACATTCATAAATAATTCCTTGTTTCTAATTTGTGGTTAGGAGAATTCAATGCGGTTTTTAAAAATAATGTTTGTCTACATTTAATATGTGTCTGTTCAGTGGAGTTTGCTGATTTGTCACAGATATACGTGGATTTATATGCAATAGTTATTTTTTACTTGGGTACAGACACAACTAAAATTTTTAAAAACTGATTTTAATATTTTTACCTCATATATTTTCAGTGGAAATGTATTTTTAAAGGAAGGGTAGTGGTTTTGTCTTAATTTCACATGTAATCTCAAATTTAAAAATTTCTTATAGTAATCATGAATGAGCCTACAGAAAGTACAGTTGATTTTTGTTTGCTATTTAAGGTATAGTCCTTGATCCAGCAACCTTAGCACCACCTAGCACCTTGCAAATTACACAATACTTCAGGTTCTACTATCTACCCTATCAGAATTTAGTGCTGAAGTTTGAGAAGTGCAAGTCTAGATTTCTGCTGAGACTGCCACCTAGTGGGAGATTTATAAAATTTCTGCCACTAAGAAATCTTCATTTTTTCCCTTTCTTATCAAAGTAGTAAAATAATTCATATAGAAGTGAAGAACATAAAATTAAAATGAAGATGCTACTTTTCCCATATCCAGTCCCATACCAGCTGCCTACCAATAGTTACTTTTGACTTTCTGATTTCAGTTAATCACAAGTTTACTTTCATAACTAAAGATGATAGTCCTATCCTGTTTCTGAATCTGTCAAATTTAGAGAATATGTATAGATTTCCTGCTATAAAAGGTGAGGAATTGATTCTCACCATCTCATTTCTCCCTGCCCCCTTTTAAAAATAACTATGTTGATTTAGTTCTTTGAATTTGTCTTCTTCACATAATGAGCACTTATTTCTTTTAAAATAAAGTTTCGACATCCTGTCTTTACAGAATGAATCATTCTAACCTTATGCAAAATCTACAAAGAATTTTTTTAAAAGGATGATTGAAAGGAAAGAAATAAGGCAGTCCAAAATTCATTCACTTATACTAGTAAAACCTCGATACTGAAAAAAAAAAAACAGCTAGCAAAGTACAGAGATTAATTACAGGGCAGCATCACCCCTAAAAAGGGATAGAAACATTCAAAACAGAGTAAAAGCAAGCCAACAATGTAGAGTATGCATACACAGGGAGTTTCAGGAATATAGTATATTATTAGTCTCTAAAATGGATAAAAGAAAAGAATAGTTAAAAAAAGGCCTTCTAGAATGGTACCAAGAAAATATTTTGGCTGATGAATGAGTAAGAGCAGTACAGGGTTATACATGCCACAGCATGTATAAATTGTATAAGAATAAGCAATTGTAATTTTATATACTTAAAAAATTACTCTTTAGGATTTGTTGTGGTCCACTTGATAATAATAAAAAATTATAAAGTAAGGAATAGAATGCTTTTAGCTTTGTTGAGGTATAATTGACCTACAAAAAATTCCATACATTTAATTTATACACCTTGATCTGTTTGGGTTTCTGCCTACACTTATGCTACCATCGCCATAATCAAGGTGCTAAATATATCCATCACCTCCAAAAACTTCCTTGTATTATTTTTTATTGTTGTTATTGTTTGGTAAGGAGCACTACATGAAATCTATCTTCTTATGTTTTAAAGTATACAATATCATATTGTTATAGCTATTATATTGAAAAGTAGATCTCTAGCACTTATTTATCTTGCATAACAGAAACTTTATGCCTATTGAAAAACAACTTCTAATATTCCCTTCCTCCAGCCCCTGGCAGCCACCATTTTTTTCCTGCTTCTATGACATTGACTATTTTAGATACTTTGTATCATTGGAATCATGCAGTATTCTTCCTTTTGTGACTGGCTTATTTTACTTAGCATAAGGTCCTCTAGGTTCATCCATATTGTTGCAAATGGCAGGCATTTCTTCATTTTTAAGGCTGAATAATATCCCATTGTATGTATGTACCACATTATCTTCTGATGAACATTTGGTCTATTTCTGTATCTTGGCTATTATGAATAATGCTGCAGTGAATATCATGCAGATATCTCTTCCAGATCCTGATTTCATTTATTCAGTATATATACCCAGGAGAGGGATTGCTGACAATGTTGTTTCTTTTTAATATTTTAAGGAACCTGCATACCATTTTCCAGAGTGGCCATATCATTCTACCTTTCCACCAAAACTGTATAAAGATTCCTTTTTCTCCACATTTCACCTAACACTTGTTATCTCTTGTTTTTTTTTTTTGGGGGGGGGGGGTTTGTTTGCTTGTTTGTTTGTTTTTGACAATAACCCTTCTAACAGGTATGAAATGATATCTCATTAAGGTTTTAATATATATTTCTGTGATGATTAGTGATGCTGAACATCATTAGTAATAATGAGTGCTTTTTCACGTGCCTGGCGGCCATTTGTATGTCTGCTTTGGGGACAGTCTGTTCATGCCCTTTGCCTATTTTTAGTTGGATTATTATTATTATTACTATTTTGCTTTTTATTAGGAAATTCTTAAATATTTTGAATAGTAACCTCTTGGTAATCAGTTTGAAAATATTTTTACTTCATTCTGTAGGATGTCTTTTCACTCTGGTTTTTTTCTTGCTGTGCAGAATTTTTTTCATTTCATATAGTCCTACTCATCTATTTTGACTTTGCTGTCTGTGCTTTTGGTGTCAAATTCAAGAAATCATTGCCAAGACCTATGTCAACCCCTATATTTTGTTCTAGGAGTTTTACAATTTTAAGTTTTACATTTAAATCTTGAAGCATTTGGAGTTTTTGTTTGTTTGCCTGCTTTTGTATATAATGTAAGACAGGAGTCTAATTTTATTCTTTTGCATATAGATATCCATTTTTCCTAACATGAGTTTTTGAAGAGTCTATCCTTTACCCATTTTGAAATCTTGGCACCCTTGTTGAAGATCGGTTGACTGTATATAAATTGATTTATTCCTGGAGTCTCTATTCTGTTTCATTGATATATGTCTATTCCTATGCCAGTGCCACACTGTATCAATTATTGCAGCTTTGAAATCAGGAAGAGTGATGCCTACAGCTATGTTCTTGTTTTAGGATTGTTTTTTCTATTTATAGTTAAAAAATGCCTTTGGGATTTTGATAGGGATTGCATTGTATCAATAGGTTGCTTTGGATAATATGGACATTTTAACAATATTCAGTCTTCCAATACATGTACACATGCTGTCTTTCCATTTTTATTTGTATCTTTTAAAATTTCTTTTGGCAGTGTTTTGAAGTTTTAAGTGTATAAGTCAGTTGCCGCCTTTGTTAAGTTTATTTATAAATATTTTATTATTTTTGATACTATCCTAAATGGCATGGTTTTCTAAATATCCTTTTTAGATAGTTTGTTTTTGGCATATAGAAATGCACCTGATTTTTGCATGTTTATTTTGTATCCTGCAACTTTGCTGAACTTCTTAATTAGCTCTAATGTATTCTTGTACGTGTGGATTCTTTAGGGTTTCTATGTATATAAGATCGTATCATCTACAAACAGAGACAATGTTACTTCTTCCTTTCCAATTTGAAAGCCTTTTATTTTTTTCTTATCTAATTTCTCTGGTTAGGACTTCTAGTACAATATTGAAAAAGAAGTGGTAAGAGTGTACATCCTTGTCTTGTTCCTGATCTTAAAGAAAAAGCTAACAGTTTTTCACTTTTGAATATAATGTTACCTGTGGACCTTTCTTTATTAAGTTGAGTTAATTCCTTCTATACTAAATTTGTTGAGTGTTTTCATCATGGAAAGATGTTGAATTTTTTCAAATACATTTTTTTGTATCTTTTGAGATGGTCATGTAATTTTATCCTTCATTCTGTTAATGGGATGCATCACATTGATTGTTTTGGACATGTTGTATCTTCCTTATATCCCAGGGATAAATCCCACTTCATCTGATATACAATCTTTTAAATATGCTGATGAATTCAGTTTGTTAGAATTTTATTGAAGGTTTCTGTGGCTGTATTTTTTTAATATCTTTTTTTCTCAATTTCTGTTGGCTTACTACTTACACTTCTTTTGGAATGTTTCACTGACCTCCTGACTTCTCTGTCTTTACTCTCTTACTAATTAAATCATTTTGCATACTATAGAAATTTCCTATAGAAACAGTATGCGAAATGGCCTTGGCCAGGTGTCTCAGTTGCAGCAACAATGTCCCAGCACACCAATGTTGTAGGTTTGATCCCTGCTCAGGGCACATACAAGAATCAACCAATGAATGTATAAATAAAGTGGAAAAACAAATTCATTTTCTCACTCTCTCTCCCCCCTTCTCTCCCCCTTCCTAAAATCAATAAATTTTTAAAAGTTAAAAAATTATCATCTTATTCAAAATGTATAATGTTTTCCCAGTGCTTCCTTAATTCATTCCTTTCTTATATACATACATTTATATTTTGTTAATTTCACCAAAATGCCCCTTACTTTTCTGCTCTGTCTTCTACATGAACAAGTCTAATTTCATCTTTCATGCTTTTGTTCATACTCTTCTTTTTTTCAAGATTATTTTTTACTTTGTCTCCATCTGATCATATGGGATAAAGTTTAAATATTTAAAACATTTAACTTTTTCCATTTTTTGAAGATTTTAAGTATATTTTATTGATTATGCTATTACAGTTGTCACAGATTTCCCCCCTTTATCCCCCTTCACCATGCACCACCCCTCCTGCCAGCATTCCCCTCTGTCCCCTTAGTTCATGTCCTTGGGTCATACATATTAAGTTCTTTGGCTTCTCCATTTCCTATACTGTTCTTAACATTCCCCTATTTTGAACCTACTAATTATGCTTCTTATTCCCTGTACACATCTCCCCATTTTCCCCGGTCCCCCTACCCACTGATAAACCTGCACATGATCTCCATTTCTGTGATTCTGTTCCTGTTCTGATTGTTTGCTTGGTTAGTTTTTGTTTTTTAGGTTCAGTTGTTTTTAGTTGTGTGTTTGTTGTCATTTTTCTGTTCATAGTTTTGATCTTCTTTTTCTTAGATAAGTCCCTTTAACATTTCATATAATAAGAGCTTGGAGATGATGAACTCCTTTAACTTGACTTTATCTGGGAAGCGCTTAATCTGCCCTTCCATTCTAAATGATGGCTTTGCTGGATAAAATAATCTTGGGTGTATGTCCTTGCCCTTCATGACTTCTTTCCAGCCCCTTCTTGCCTATAAGGTTTCTTTTGAGAAATCAGATGATAGTCTAATAGGAACTTCTTTGTAGGTAACTGTCTCCTTTTCTCTTGCTGCTTTTAAGATTCTCTCCTTATCTTTAATCTTGGGTAATTTAATTATAATGTATCTTGGTGTGTTCCTCCTTGGGTCCAATTTCTTTGGGACTCTCTGGGCTTCCTAGACTTCCTGGAAGTCTATTTCCTTCGCCAGATTGGGGAAATTTTCCTTCATTACGTTTTAGAACAAGTTTTCAGTTTCTTGCCCTTCCTCTTCTCCTTCTGGCACCCCTAGGGTTTGGGTGTTGGAAAGTTTAAAGTTGTCCCATAGGTTCCTAAGCTTCTCCTCATTTTTTGAATTCTTGTTTCCTCATTCTGTTCTGGTTGAATGTTTATTTCTTCCTTCTGTTTCAAATCACTGATTTGAGTCCTGATTTCCTTCCCTTCACTTTTGGTTCCCTCTATATTTATCTTTATTTCACTTTATTTTGTGTCTGTACTCAGTCATTTCTGTGAGCATCCTGATTACCAATGTTTTGAACTCTGCATCTGATAGGTTGGCTTTCTCCTCATTGCTTAGTTGTTTTTCTGGAGTTTTGATCTGTTCTTTCATTTGGGCCATATTTCTTTGTCTCAGCATACCTATTATGTTGTATGGGGCAGAACCTTATGTATTTGCCAGGGTAAGGCAACCCACATTGCTGCGTTGTGGTTCCATGTGTGGGGGAGGAGTCAGAGAGGGAACAATGGTGCTTGCTCAGCTCTCTGCTGACTTTCAGTCACTTGCCTTGCTACCCATAAGCAAATTGGGTCCTTCTGGTGCTGATTTGTATATGTTCTAGAACCCCATGGGGTTCTCAGCAAACTCTCCTGTGAGGCAAACTCTCCAGCAAACTTTCCTTCCTGTGAGGCTGGGAGTTTCTCCTGCTGCCGCAGCCCCACAGGTTTTTACCAGCAGAGGTTGTTAAGGCTTTAGTTTCCTGTGCTGGAACCCTGGGTTAGGTGATTTGTCTCACTCCTCAGTTGTTCCTCCCAGCTTACCTGCACAGGAAATTGGGACCACCTGGTCTACCAGCCGCCCCTGCCTTGCAATGAATGCATCCTGTCCGCCTCATCTCCATTCTCCTTTAAGTCTGGATGAATATTTCTTCTTTAACTACTTGGTTGTCAGATTTCCATACAGTTTGATTTTTTCTGGCACCTCTGCTTGTTTTTTGTTTTTAAATTTGTTGTCTTTCTTTTAGTGGTGCAAAGAAGCAAAGTGTATCTACCTATGCCTCCATCTTGACTGGAAGTAAAAATATTTACAGTATTTTATATCCTTCATATCTCTTAATTCTTTTCCTGGATAATAGGTATAGACTTCAGTTCGAGAAGCCAAAAGTATACTAGATGCTTCACATAGTGAAGAGGTAGCCAGAGAAGGGAAAGGAAAGGGGAAGAAAGTTAAAGTAAGAGGTGAGTTTTTAATGACTTTTTGAGAAAAAAGAGAGATTGCAGTTGAATGAGATATAAGACTCTTACCTAAGAGATTAACAAAAGAACTTTTAAGAAATTTGGCTGTGCTCACTTCGGCAGCACATATACTAAAATTGGAACGATACAGAGAAGATTAGCATGGCCCCTGCGCAAGGATGACATGCAAATTTGTGAAGCGTTCCATATTTTTCTGTGAAGAGGACCCCCAGACTTGGTGTATAAAACCCCGCCATGCTCTTTGTTTGGGCGCGATTTCCCCCGGCCCAGCTCTGTGGACTGGAGGACCTCACCCGGGTGTGCAAACCCCAATAAAGCTCTATGCTGCCTGAAAAAAAAAAAAAAAGAAAAGAAATTTGGCTGTGTTCAGGGAGTATGCAGTGTAATTACTTCTCTCATTCACATATTTTATTATTAAAATTTTCTCACATATGTGAGAAAATATGAGAAAAATATAAAATATATAAAATACAATCCAAAGTATATAAAATATTTTATCTTATATTAATATATTTTATATATGTATCTATTTTTATGGTATATAAGCTATATACTAATATATATACACATTAGCCCTGGCTGGTGTGGCTCAGTGGCTTGAGCATGGACCTGAGAACCAAAGGGTTGCTGGTTTGATTCCCAGTCAGGGCACATGCCTGGGTTTCGGGCCAGGTCCCCTGTAGGAGACACATTGAGAGGCAACCACACATTAAATGTTTCTTTCTCTCTCTCCTTCCCTTCCCTCTCTCTCAAAATAAATAAATAAATTTTTAAATATATTTTATATATTTATATGTTGCATATATATACATACACATACATATATATACAGAGATTATACATGATATGTATGTATACACACACACACACATTTTGCTTTTCCATCAAGATTATAATCTTCTTGGAACCAAAACCATCACTCTGTATTCCACAGATACCCTGACTATTACTAAAGTGAGTTTCTTTCCATTGCTTACTCTTTTTATCTTTGTATTTCGCTCATTGTATATGTCTCAATTAAAAACCTGTTACTTATTTCTTTTCCCTAGCAAATGACCATTCTTCAGTTTCACTTGCTAGGCATTTAATATCTGGAACATCATGTGTACAGAAATTACTTTAAAGCCAAGTAACCCCTCAGAGATGAATTATATATGAGTATCTTGAAGTGGAAATTTATTACAGTTCTTTACTTTGAGTTTTAGTTTTAACAGCAAGAAAATGCATAACTATGTACATCTGACCTAAGAGCTGATAAGTTCTTTTTATATTTTGTATTTATTATAGGTAATGCAAAGATAAAAATAAAGGTGAATGTTTATATTACAGGAATTCAGTTGACAATAGCCCCCTTTTCCTTCCCTTTCCAGTAAGAACAGATGGACATGGTGGAAATGCTGCAGGTTTATTTTTGCAATTGTAGCAGGTAGTCACCATTATTCTTTCCTAAGATAGTAAAAGAAGAGAGCAGACATGAGAAAGTAATATTGAATAATTTTCTCATAGAGGAAGACTAATGAAAGTGCAAGATTTTTGGCTGAGGAAGAAAATCCATTGCTATTAATAAAAGTATATCTGCTATCCTTTATAACTTAAGTTATAATGGATACTTAAATATATGCTTTTTAAAATAGTGTGTTTTTTTAAAGATTTTATTTATTTACTTTTAGAGAGAGGGGAAGGGAGGGAGAAAGAGAGTGAGAGAAACATCAATGTGAGACAGAAACATGAATTGGTTGCCTCTCATAGCGGCCTCGACTAGGGCTGAACCTGCGACCCCAGCATGTGCCCTGACTTAGGAATTCAACCTGCGAACTTTCGCTTTGTGGGACAGCACTCAACCAACTGAGCCACACCTGTCAAGGCTAAAGTAATGTTTTCAAAAGAATGTTAATAACTGTCAATAATTTCTTATGGTTTTAACTGTAGAAATTTATTTTTTGTTTTCCACATTAAATTTTCTCCTTTTTGTTTATGTGATATTCCCTTTTATTGCCTTTTCTCACCCTTTACCACTTTGGAGAAGTTTAGCTTAGAGTCAGTTTTTCTAGATTTTGATTAGATAGTTGTTATCAGTCATGGTTCAGTCAGGAAAACAGAAACCACTCCAGCTTTTTCAAGTAGGGAGGAATTTACTGCAGGGAATTAGCAGCTTACAAAATTTGTCAAAATGCTAGAGGAATGAAGGTCAGTAAGACCCGTGCTAGACCTTAGTTTTACCGCTACCATTGAGGGAGTCAGGAAGTTGAAGCAATTTCAAGAATTGTGAACTGATGATTATGGCTGCCTCCAGTTCCAAATGGGTAATTTGTAGGAAAATACCTAGAGGAAAAATGATACTGAGTTAGCAGCAGAAAATCTGGCACCATAGTAAAATATAGACAGAGGATATGGTTAATTTGACTGGGAAGTAAGCTCTATAAATTTCTTTAATGAGATAGGATAGTATTTTTTTTAATGCATAGCATTCTATGTGGCTATTTGTCACCAGTGTCTTACTGTGCCTGTAAGTACTGACTCTAGAAAATCACCAAATTCTAGCTGTATCATGTCACTGAATCCCAATTATATTGCATGATTTATTTTTAAAGCATGAAAAACAGAAGATAAGCCAAATATGCCACCTTTAAAAGAATAGAATTATTGAATGTACATGAAAAAGAGAAGTTTGTTTTCAGGTAACATATTCAAACTTTAGTAAAAGTAGAATAAAAGCGAATCATCAGGTTCTTCTACTACATTGAAAATAACTGTCCTTTTGAGTAGTGTTGCTTTCTAATAGACTATAGAAAGAAAAAGACAGGTAATTTCATAGATAGTGTACAATAGAAAAGTGCCAGTACTCATAATTTTTAAAAGTGACTAATTTGGAAGGCAAAGTAATCTTCCTATGTTGGTTACTGTATGAGTTAGTGACACAAACCTTTTCATAGAAATCCTAGAGTGCCTGTTGTTCGGTATTTCCAGTCTTTGTCATTTGCCTCAGGTAAGGTTTTCTGTAGGAGAAAAGATTTATCTCTTTGTCTCACTCCATTCTTGCACCCTGATGATTCTAAGTATGCAAGCACACTAATGATAGAGGAATGCCTGCACAATGTCTGTGCAGATAGTGACCAGCAATTTAATTAATCGTGATAATGATTGAAGAGAGGACAAGATACAGACTGCAATTTCATTGAGTGATTATAAGCAAGCATTCAGAGAATCATAAGTACTCCACGGTAAATTTGTCCACAAACGTCAAGAGAATGACGTTATTTGAGAATTTTAAAACTTAATACATTTGTGCTTTTAATTGTCTAGAGATCATGTACAGTAGTTTGGTCTTTTTCTGGGAAGTCACTCATTTATTTACTTACAGAAAAATATCTTAGCGAAATGAAGTTTTTTTTTTTCCTCCAAAACCTTTGTCACCCTAAAGAAACCAAAATTCATTGAAAAGGAGTTTCAAATGTTTATTTCAACTCTGAAAAGTTTTTTTATGTAGCCCAAAATTATGAAAATAATATTTGTCAAAATGGGAGCAAAATAACACTGTCTTTCCTGCTCTTTATTTGTTTTGAATGTTGTATGTTAGCCTTAATAATATATATTTTTTGATATTTGTATATCAAATATGTATTTTTATACTAAATTTTACCTCCACAATAAGAAAGCTACATTAATGGGAAACGTTACTGTGCATGAAAGTGGCACAATTTGTGCTTGCCAACCTCGAAAAGTTGGTTTAGGAGACCCAAATTAAATAATGCATTTAAAAGTATTTCTTAACAGGTAACCGTCATACAGCTGTTAAAAATATTTTCATTAATTCCTTCTAAGGATCCAAAATATTTTATTTCAATAAACTTAAATAATCACATGTAGTTAATGGCTATCCTGTTTGGACAGCACAGATTCAGAATAACACCAAATTCTATACAAATAAACCCAGAATTTCATTGATTTAATCCAAATTTTATTTTTCATGTAATAGTCCAATGAGATTACTTCTGTATGCCTGAGGCAGGTCTTATTTCTTCATCTGTGGCTTCACCATCCCTTAAGATCTTGGAGACCTTTGCTTCCAGATGACAAAAGGAAGGAAAAATCCACTTCTTAAAACCTCAGCCAGAAAGTTAGAAAGATCACTGTGCTGACATTCAATTAGTGAGAACTAGTTATGTGGCCACATCTACATCCAAGGGACAGGAAAATGTGGCCCCTGGCTAAATAGCCAGTAAGCAGCAGTAAATTTAACGCTATGGTAGGAGGAACACAAATTTTTTTTCTTTCAATTTTATTTTGTATTGATTTCAGGTATACAGCTTAGTGCTTAGACAATCATATCCTTTACATAGTATTTTCCTCAATATTTCCAGTACCCCAGCTGGCACTATACATAGTTATTGTAACATTATTGACTATATTTCCAATGCTTTATTTATATGCCTGTGACTGTTTTATAGCTACCAATTTGTACTTCTTCATCCCTTCACTTCATACCCAAATTACCTCCCTTCTGGTGACCACCAGTCACTCTCTATATCTATGAGTCTATTTCAATTTTTTTGGTTCATTTATTTTGCTTGTTAGATTCTATATATAAGTGAAATGATATGGTATTTGTGTTTCTCTGACTGACTTATTTCACTTGGCATAACACCCTCCAGGTACATCCATGCTGTTGCAAATGTTAAGATTTCGATCCTTTTTATGCCTGAGTAATATTCCATTGTGTACATGTACTACAGAATTTTTATCCACTCATCTATTGATGGGCATTTCAGTTGCTTTCCATATGTTGTCTATAGTACATAACACTGGAATGAACATAGGGGGTGCATATATTCTTTCGAATTAGTGTTTTGGGTTTCCTCAGAAATATATCCAGAAGTGGAATTGCTGAGTCATAAGGCTGATCGATTTTTAACTTTTTGAGGAAACTCAATACTGTTTTCCATGGAGGCTGCACTAATCTACATTCCCACCAATATTGCACAAGGTTTCTCTTTTTCCTCATCCTCTCTGACATTTGTTGTTTGTTGATTTATTGATGATAGTCATTCTGACAGGTGTGAGATAATATCTCATTGTAGTTTTAATTCACATTTCTCTGATGATTAGTGATCTTGAGCTTCTTTTCATATGTCTATTGGCCATCTGTGTGTCCTGTTTGGAGAAGTGTCTTTTCAGCTCCTCCACCTACTTTTTAATTGGATTTCTTATTTATTTGGTGTTGAGTTGTATGAGTTTCTTATAAATATTGGGTATCAACCCCTTATTAAGTTTATCGTAAGCAAACATGTTCTCCCATTTAGTAGCTTGTCTTTTCATTTTGCTGATGGTTTCCTTTGCTGTGCCAAACTTTTTGGTTTGATGTAGTCCCATTCATTTATTTTTCTTTTTTTCCCTTGTCTGAGGAAATATATCAGAAAAAATGTTGCTAATAGAAATATAAGAGATTTTACTATCTATGTTTTCTTTCAGGATTTTTATGGTTTCAAGACTTACATATAAGTCTTTAATCCATTTTGAGTTTATTCTTGTATATAGTATAAACAGGTATTCTTTCATTTTTTTGCAAGTCCAGTTTTCTCAGCACCATTTATTGAATAGACCCTCTTTACCCCATTGTATGTTTTTTTCTCCTTTATCAAATGTTAATTGACCATATAGATGTGGGCTTATTTTGGGGTGCTCTGTTCTGTTCCACTGATTTATATGTGTGTTTTTATGCCAGTACCATGCTGTTTTGATTATAGTAGCCTTGTAGTATAGTTTGTTATCAGGTGGCATGCTACCTTCAGTTTTGTTCTTCTTTCTCAGTATTGCTGAGGCTATTAGTTTTGGTGTGTGTGTGTGTGTGTGTGTGTGTGTGTGAACACAAATTTTTGATAGTTCTAACACAGAGAAAGGAAAGTAATATACTAAAGTGAAATGGGCCAGATGTCCATGCAGATGCATTCACTCTATGTGGGGGGCAGGCAGAGCTGTGGCATGCCCTACACATAAAGAAGTTATTATTTATTATCAGCCAGTTACATCCTGTTTTAAGGTGGGAAAAATGTTGCAAGATCTTTTGGTTTTAGCAGTTTTTTGACATGAAAATATGAAACCCATGTTTTTATGTGATATGTCCCCTAACTTTAAACATTATGAATAATTCTGCCACCAACATTCATGTACAAGTTTTTCTATGAACAAATGCTCTGTTTAACTGTTAAGAAATTGCTAAATTGCTGTACCATCTTACATTTCCATCACCATATGAGAATTTCAGTAGCTATGCATCCAGCACTTGGTATTGTCAGTATTTTTTACTTTGGTTATTCTGATAGGTATATAGTAGTATCTCATAATGGTTTTAATTTCACTTCCTTAATTGCTAATGTTGAACATTTTTTTTATATTTGCTCTTTGTATATCATCTTTGGTTAACTATTTAGGTAAATCTTTTGCCCATTTTAATTGGGTTATTTGCTTTCTTAGCATTAATTTTAGAGGCTTTTATATATTCTTCGTGAAGATGTACACAATCGTGAAGATGTATCCCTTTTTTGGGTATGTGGTTTGTCAATACTTTTTCCCAAGTTGTAGGTTTTTTTCATTTTCTTAACAGTGTCTCTCACAGAGTAAAACTTCTTGATTTTGATTAACTCTTTGCATAATTCTAGGTCACCAATATTTTTTCCTGTATTGTCTTAACAAAATTTTATAATTTTACATTGAGATCTAAGATCAGTATAAATTAATTTTACATAAAGTATGAGGTTTAGGTCAAAGTTCCTTTGTTTGTATATGGATGTCCACTGTTCCAACACCATTTATGGTTAAATAAAAAAGAAATTTTGTAGGCTGCTGGGAAAAAATACTGTACTTTTGGACTATAAGATGCACGCCCCCCCATTTGGGAGGAACAATGGTTGTTAATGCTGCTGTTGAGTTCTGTTTACATTTCCATTGGTGAAATATTATGTTATTTATGTTATTAAATATTTTACCACATTTGTTGCTTCAAATTTTTTCCCCTATTTTCCTTCTCTAAAACCTAGGTGCGTCTTATGGTTTGAAAATACAGAAAGTGATAGAAAAGATATTTCTTAACTTATGTATTCACATTATGGGACTTCCTATAAGGCTTTATCAGTCCTATTGTTAGCAAGTTCATTTGCTATAATCTATTGATATTCTTTGAAAATTGTCTAATTTTAGTTAAGAGCATATTTGTTTACTAATGCTTACCACAGTAAATTCTATCTACACTATTCTTTTTCCATATCATTGGATTAAGAGTATAAAACCTACAAACAAGTGATTAGAGTTTATCTTTTAGCAAGTATGGGATTAAGTTCAGTCAAAATAGAATTTATAAGCAAATGTTTTAATACTTTAAATGTGTGAACAATGTGGTTATTGTGGACATTATGTACACAGTTTTGTTCTAACACAAGTTTGCTTTAAAATCCCCCTAAGATCATTAAAAAATTAATAAACCAACAAATATGTATTAAGCACTTATTTTCTAGAAGTTGTATGCGGTTCTGTGGAAGCTATAAAAAGATTATAGTTTTATTCCTCAGAAATTCTATACTCAAGTTGATATATAGTAAAATTCAGAGCTACAAACTTAAATGCTTTCAGCTGCCAGATAGGTATTATAAACATGCTGTCTTGATATAAAATAATAGGGAGAATTATGACTTCTGTTAACTTAGTTAATACCTTGATTAAGGGCATTTACGTAAATAAACATACATACATACAGTTATCCAGATTACAAAATAAACGGGGAGGTTAAGAATAGTATGGGAAAAAGAAAAGCAAAAGAACTTATATGTATGACCCATTATATGTTTTATAAGACTCACCTGTAAAAACCATCTTGCTTCTTCTCATGATGTCCTTTTAAAGGTGGATTTTACCTGCCTTTTAAGTCTTCTTTGTTTCTGGCCTTTAATAAAAACTTGTAAATCACATCCTGTATCAGTTTTTATAATTACATTTCTTAGGAAACCTTCATTTCCTTTAGTTATTTCAAATTTGGGGCCATAATTTACATATGAAATTATTGAATAACTTCATGGTTTGTCTTTTTATTATTATCTTATTTTCTCATATTACTAAATTACTTCAAATTTGTTTAATTTTTGAATATATTACCTAGACACACCATAATTTATATAACTAATCACATATTTTTTAGACATTACGTTGTTTCCAACTCATTAGTAAATAATCCAAATTTTTGTAATAGTTAGAGATAAAACTCAGCAGATGACTTCTAAGTCAGTGCTCTTCCCACTATACTGCAGTATTTTATGCCATCTGTTTTGTATAAATTTATAAGAAAATACATATAATTGAAAGTCATTTTGTATTCAGAAATTCATATAACAGACTATGAAAATATAGAAAACAAACCATACTAATTAGCAAAATAAAATTTCATGTAAAACCTAGAGTTAGAGTTTTAGTATCTAATCATTTAAAATTAAAAATTAGATAATTTTTTACTCATTTTAAGATCATCATGTCTTCGTAAGTCCATATTTACCATAATTATAAAATAATCATGTACTGTCTACCTTTTCTTACATTAAATAATAATTATAATGTTTCTATTGCATTTACATTTTATAAGCATTAACATAAAAAAATCTAAGAGTTTATTTGAGCCAAACTGATGACATATACTGGGGAACAAGATTGCAAATGCTTCTGGGAATAACAGTTTGAGGTTTCTCTTCTAAGATTTAGGAAGGAATTTAAGGAGGATTACATGAAGGTGGGAGAAAGCAAGATGGGGATTGGATTACAGGGTAGTTAAGAATATGTTCTTTCTCTAGGGTATTCCACTTTAAAAGAAGGGTCTGAAAAGAGGCATTTCAAAGGTATGTTAACCTGCATGCACTGAAACAATGGACAGAGCTTGCTTAAGGCAAAGATAGGCCTTTTACTAAAAAAGTTCTGTGCCTGGGCATAACTACCCACCATGACCTGCCAGTTAGGAATTTATGACTTATTATAGTACTCCTTTTGTCCACCTAAGGTATATTCATATATATTATTTAACTTGCTTCCGGCAACAAAAGTATGAGGTAGGCAGGTTGGTCACAATTTTGCTTATTTTACTGAAAATAAAATCTGGCTGTCAGGGAGATTACGAGGTTTACTAAAGGCTTATAACTCCTTATTAGTAATAGAGCTGTTAGCAAGCGAGGATTGTTTTTTTTTTTAATTTTGTGCCTGATGTTTTGTAAAAATATCTGAAATACCACATTCTAAACTTTTTTCAAACTATTAAGCGCAGAACATTTACTCTTCATTTTTTAAAAGCCAAGTCCTGTTTTTCCTTACTTGAATGTTCCCTGCTTCTGTCTATTCTTCTAAATCAGACCTTTATTATCACATAAATGAATAATTACAGTTATCCCTTTTTTAAATTTTATTTTTAATCACAGTTTACACTGAGTACTATTTTGTATTCATTTCAGATGTATAGCATAGTGGCAAGACAGTCATATACTTTACATAATGATTCCCCCAATATTTGAAGTGCCCGTCTCACATCATTCATAGTTATTAGAATATTATTGACTATACTTCCCATGCTGCACTTCACATCCCTGTGACTATTTTGAAACTACCAATTAGTACTTCTTTATCCCTTCACCTTTTTCACCTGGCCCCCTAACCCCTTCACCTCTGGCAACTACCAGTCTGTTCTCTGTACCTATGAGTTTGTTTCTATTTTGTTTGTTCATTCATTTTGTTCTTTAGATTCCACATATAAGTGAAATTATATACATATTTATAAAGACAGAGAAGTCCTTCTCTGTCTGACTTATTTCACTTAACAAAATACCTTCTATGTCTATCCATGCTGTCACAAATGGTAAGATTTCATTTTTTTTAATGACCAAGTAATATTCCATTGTATACAAGTACCACAACTTTTTTATTCGCTTGTCTATTTATGTCCACTTTGGTTGCTTCCATAACTTGGGTCTTGTAAATAATGCTGCAGTGAATATTGGGGAGCATATTTTTTTAATTAGTGTTTTGGGTTTCCTCAGATATATACCAGGAAGTAGTATTGCTGGGACCTAAGGCGGATCCATTTTTAATTTTTTGAGAAAACTCCATACTGTTTTCAATAGTGCCTGCACCAATTTACAATCCCACCAACAGTGCAAGAGGATTCCCCTTTCTTCACATCCTCACCAACGTTCATCATTTGTTGATTTATTGATGATAGTCATTCTGATAGGTATGATGTGATATCTCATTGTGGTTTTAATTTGCATTTCTTTGAAGATTAGTGATGTTGAGCATCTTTTCATGTCTATTGGCCATCTGTATGTCCCCTGGAGAAGTGTCTATTCAGGGACTCTGCCCATTTTTTAATTGGATTGCTTGTTTTTTTGGTGTTGAGTTGTATGAACTTCGTATATATTTTGGGTATTAATCCCTTATTCAGTGTATCATTGGCAAGTATATTCTCCCATTCAGTGGATTGTGTCTTCCTTTTGTTGATGGTTTCCTTTGCTATGCAAAACTTTTTAGTTTGATGTAGTCCCATTTGTTTATTTTTTTCTCTTGTTTCTCTTGTCCTACCTAGGAGATATGTCAGAAAAAATATTGCTAAGAGAAATATTAGCAATAGGTTAATTATTAGCAGAGGTTTTACTGCCTATGTTTTCTTCTAGTACAGTTATCCCTTTCTAATGTTTCTGTCAGCCTCTCTCATGCTCCAGTACTGCTTCCAAAATAATCTTCCTGTGATGGTAAATTTTACCTGCCAACTTGACTGGCCTATGGGATGCCCAGAGAGCTGATAAAACATTATTTCTGGGTGTGTCTATGAGGGTATTTCTGTAAAGCATTTGCATTTGCTTCAGTAGAATGAATGAAGAGCTTTCCCTTACTATTGTGGGAAGGTATCATCCAATCCACCGGGTACTTAAATGAAACAAAAATGTCTAGGAAGGATGAATTCTGTTTCTCTTCTTAAGCTGGGACATCCATCTTCTCCCACCCTTGAACATTGAAGCTCCTGGTTTAGGGCTTTGGGACTTTGCACTTACACCAGTGGCTCCCTGGTTCTCAGCCTACAGACTCAGACTGAATTATATCACCTGCTTTTTTTGGTGTTCCAGCTTATAAATAGCTGATTGTTGGACTTTTTGACCTCCTAACCATGTGAGCCAATTATAAATATCCTTATATATGTATATCTATATGTATAGTTATATTCATATCTGTAATCCATATTTTATTGGTTCAGTTTCTCTGGAGAACCCTAATATACTTCCTAAATCTGCTTTCATGTGTTGTTTCCCTTATTAGAAATGTCAGTTGCTACTGATTGACTTCATAGTAAGAACTGTTTTGCAGCCTGATATTTAGGACCTCCTTGGTCCTTCCTGATTTGAATATACAACTTTTGTTCTAGGTAATACACATAGCTCCTTACTCTCTTATACTGTGCTTCTCACATGAAGTACTTTTTTTCTTTATCTCTACCTATTTAAATTCAATCCATGTAAGGCTCTAAATAAATTTCCTTTTCTCTTGAGTAACCATTCTAATCTATTCTGATTTCTGTATTCTGTGCTATACTATCTGGTAGTTCTCATTGTGTGTATCATTTATTTTAAGTTTAATTATATGTCATTATACTTGATTATATTACATTTTTATAACTATATTGTCAGTTCTTGATAGGCCAGGATGATGACTTAAACTTGTTTTTATTATAAACTTTATTCTTTGCATTCCCTGAGTGTACAACACAATGCTTTGCGTATTATAGTTGTTCATTAAATTTATTTGAATTAAATAAACAAAACTACATATTTATTATTAGTAGTATGTTGGAAAGACAGGTTGAAACAGAACTAGACCTTAATCTGTATCAGACCCATGATAAAGATTTTGTGAATGCTTCTAAAAAACTATTTGGGTTCTACATTTCTGTATTGCAAGATTTCTCATTCTCAGCATTATTGATATTTTAAGCCAAATAATTGTTGCAGAAGGCTCTCCTGTGCTTTGTAGGATGTTAAGGTGCATCTCTGGCTTCTACCCACTCGATGCTGGTAGCACCATCCAAGCTGTCACTAAAAAAATACGTTCAGACATTGTCAGATGTCCCTCAAGAGCAAAATCACTGCCAGTTGAGAGCCTCTCTAGTGATTTTAGCAATTTTTTTTATCAACAGAGCCTAAGTATGTAGAGAAAACAATTAAAATTAAAATGTTATTGAAAGTGCCTTTTATTCTTTTTTAGTGTTTTATTGAATTTCCGTGCTATTATGAATGCATGTTGCTGGACTATAAAGAACACTATAGGGATATGCTCATTCAGTGCTATTTAAATTTATAACTTTAGTAGCTTATAATACCTAAGGTAAATTGTTAGAATGTTGAATTAGCTTTGGCAGGAAGCCTGGACAAACCACTTACTAGGGAACAGGGAAGACAGGAATAGAGAATGAAAAAGGTACATCCTTAATTGTTCTTCTTACTCAAGATAAAACATCTTCATAATATTTATTCAACAGTCATATATAAAGTGCCTTATATATACGTACAAGAATAGTAAACATTGAATGGAATCCCTTTTTTAAAAGAAAAGGTAAGAACTGTTCTTCCTTTTTAGAAATGTATACTGCATTTTGAAAATACATACACACACACATTTCAGAAACAATATCAAAAACAAGACAGTGTATGAGAGTCCATACACATGAATGGAATAACCAATGCATATTAAACGTCTTAGGAAAATAGCTTATTTTGTCTTGGAATTGTCATTTTCCAAGCAGCTTTCATTTGAAGCATCTTGCATTTACTATGCCCTTTCTCTAAAAAATCAGACTATCTTTGTCTTGTTACATTCCTCATTTAAGTTTTTACCAGAGGTTAGAGCTCATTTCATGGATCTGAAATTGGAATGTTCTCCAGCCACACCATTCTCCTGCCTGCAAGTTTCCAATCAATACTATGGAGCAATGCAATACTATGAGTTCTGTTAACCTCTCAGTAATTAACTTGGCAGTGAAAGTAAACGATTTTACTGTTACAAGTCATGATTAACAAACTTTTTCTGCTTGTTAGTCCTATTGTTTATTCTGTAGTGTTCGAAGTTGAGAAGGAAGAATAGGTATATTTGGGGTGAGGAAAACAGAAGAGTTTGAAAGGTGATTGCTAGTTAATGATAAATTAACAGTGAATAATGATAAATAAAAACAGTGAAAAAAGATCAGCTACAGCTCAGCTTACCTCATTTCTCTTCTCTCTCTCCTGAAAACATTAGAAGAGCAATCAGATTTTTCTACCATACAAACAACTTCCTTAGCTTGTTGTTTTTATTTTTTTAACTTAATTCTTATTTTTCTTCAAAGTAATGTGTTCACATGTTTTATAAAGTCAATTGGTTCTAAAACAGCTCATAACAACAACAAAATCCAGCTGTTTTCCCTGCTGCTTCTTTTAGTTGCTTCTTCTGATATTCACATTCTTATTTCATACTAGTCCTTTGCTTTATCAATTTTAGGCATCACATGTTTGCTTCTGTACTAGTTTTCTGTAGCTACCATAACAAATGATCACAAACATAATGGCTGAAAACAAAAGATTGTCAACTTGTAATTCTGTAGTTCAGAAATCCCATACAGGGTCTTGCTTAGGCTAAGATCAAGATATGGACAGGGTTGCATTCCTTTTTGGAGGCTCTAGGAGAGAATCTATTTCCTTTCTTTTTCCAGCTTCCAGTGGCCACATTCTTTCCTGGGCTCATGACCCCCTTCCTTCATCTTCAAAGCAAGCAACATCAGACAGGCCTAGTCTTCACACTTGCCATCTCTCTGACTCTCTCTTCTACTTTTAAGGACTCTTGCAATTATATTGGGAATGCAAAGATAATCCAGAATAAACTCCCTTTTATAAGATCAGCTGATTAGCAGCCTTAATTCCATCTGCAACTCTAAATCCGCTTTGCCATGTAACCTAACATATTCACAGGTGTCATGTATATGAAACCATATGTTTAGAAGGAAAGTATAGAATTATTTTAAATGTTTTGGGATGGTCAGTAGACATTCTACTCAATGTGTTTATCCCCTGGAGTGAAAGTGAGACAGGAGATTTGAATCTGTAGTCCCCTTAGTTAGTCACAGGTCAACGAGTTCCTCTTATAATGTGAGCATCTGACCAAACTGACTAAGAATAATTATGTATTTAAAAACACATGTTGTTGGTACAACAGTCTCTAAACTTAAACTATTTCTTCCTTGGCTCTATTTAAAAACAAAAACAATAGTCTTTCCTGATTCTGAAATAAAAACGATGAATGTTGGAGTTATAAGATGGATTAACTTTTGAAAATAAATGGTATTGATGGTGTCTCATCATTGTGGTTTTAATTAATGTCATTGTGTATTTGTGCACTTAAAAATGGTTAAAATGTAAAGGAAAATGTACAGGGAACCAATAGTGATGGGAAGGAAACTGGGACTCAAATCAATGGAGTTAGACCAGTAGGAAGAAAGAAACATCCAATCAAAAAAGAATGAAGAAATAAGAATTCAAAAAAATGAGGAGAGGCTTAGGAATCTCCAGGACATCTTTAAATGATCCAACATCCAAATTATAGGGGTACCAGAATGGAGAAGAGGAAGAGCAACAAGTGGAAAAGTTATTTGAACAAATAATAAAGGAGAACTCCCCCATTCTGGCAAAGGAAATAGACTTCTAGGAAGTCCGGGAAGCTCAGAGAGTCCCAAAGAAGTTGGACCCAAGGAGGAACACACCAAGCACATCATCATTACATTAGCCAAGGTTAAAGATAAGGAGAAAATCTTAAAAGCAGCAAGAGAAAAGGAGACAGTTACCTACAAAGGAGTTCCCATTAGACTGTCAGCTGATTTCTCAAAAGAAACCTTACAAGCAAGAAGGGGCTGGAAAGAAGTATTCCAAGTCATGAAAGGCAAGGACCTACATCCCAGATTGCTCTATCCAGCAAGGCTTACATTTAGAATGGAAGGGCAGATCCAGTGCTTTCCAGATAAGGTCAAGTTAAAGGAGTTCACCATCACCAAGCCCTTATTATATGAAATGTTAAAGGGATTTATCTAATAAAAAGAAGATAAAAAAACATGTACACATGGACATGAACTAAAGGGGGGGAATGTGGGTGGGAGGGGGTGTGAAGGGTGGAGGGGAGTGAAGGGGGAAAATGAGACAACTAATAGCATAATTAGTAAGGTATATTTTTAAAAAATTTTAAAAATTAAAAACAAAAAAATGGCTAAAATATACATTTTTAAAGTTATAGTTGCCACAGTAAAATAAAAAGGAAAACAAAAACTATAATGTGACATAATATGACATTTATTCCTGAACTTTGTTCTATTCTTTTGCTTTATGTGTATCCTTATGCAAGTACCATATTGTCTTTTTTACTGTAGCTTTGTAGTAACTTGAAATCAGGAAGTGAGAATCCTCCAACTTTCTTCTTTCCAAGATTGACTATTCTGTTTCCCTTGAAGATCCATTTGAATTTTAGAATTTGCTTACCACTTTTTGGAACTGAGTCTTAAGCCCAGCTCTGCTGCTTTTGTTATGAAACCTGTGAAAAATTTCTCCTCTCATTTTTTTCATAGTTATTATTATAGGTTATGAGAGTTAAATGACACAGGATATGTAAAGCCTAACATAATGCTTGGCATATAGAAAATGCTCAATATATTGGGTTGGGCAAAAAGTCCATTATGTTTTTCCCGTAAGATAGCTCTAGTAGTGCTTAGTTGTCTTTAACTTCATTCAAAACAATTTTGTTAGATTGTACTGTTACAGCTGTCGTATCAGCATACATTTAAAAAAATCAAAATTGGTGAATTTTTGTGTGACTATTTTAATATCAAAGATGGAAGAAGATATACAACATTTTCAGTATATTATACTTTATTATTTCAAAAAAGGAAAAAAATAAAACAAGTGTAATAAAAGATTTGTGCAGTGTATAGAGAAGGTGCTATGACTGATCAAACATGACAAAATCTGTTTGCCAAGTTTCTTGGTACTTTTGACATTTTGGCCAAATAATTCTTTGCTGTGGGGCTATCTTATTCATTAGAAGGTGTTTAGCAGCACCCCTGGCCTCTACCCACTGAAAGCCGATAGCGGGAGATAGCCGACATACTCAAAATATCTAAATCAATAGTTATTGGTGAAAATGAAAAATGTGTGTTTTATTTTAGAGAAAAAAATGTAATGGACTTTTTGGCCAACCCGATACTACTATTATTCATAGTATTAATGGTATTGCTACTATTATTTACTACTGTTACTGCCAATGTAATACCATATACATACAGTATTACATATATACCATCTACATATGGTATATACATATGTATCATGTGCATATGATATTACATATACATATATACATACATATTTTACTTCAGTGTTTATTTATATATATATATAAACAGTAAAGTAAAATAGAACTCTGCCTCAAGTGTATTCTTTCTTTTACAATGAGGACAGTGTGTTATAATGGAAAGGACGGAAGATTTGGAATGAGTCTGCCTGAATATAGTAACTATGGAATACTGATAGTATGTTAAATTTATAGGTATGTTAAATCAAGTTGTGTTTTATGATACCATGAAAATCGAAATGTCATTTTCAGAAATCAGTTCAAAGGTCAAAATTAATAGTTGGTAAAGTTACTATTAAGTTAGTTGTATTCAGGGAATAGAAAAAAATGGGGTTAAAGTAAATTTATTCTTTATTTTTGTTAAATAGTGCTTATGACTTGTTTTCTTAATTACTTCTAGATTATGGAGGATTTAAGTATCTATGTTCATCAGGGAAATTGGCCTATAATTTCCTCTCTTTGTAGTGTCTTTATCTGGTTTTGGAATTAGGATAATGCTGGCCTCCTTAAAAGAGCTTGAAAGACTTCCTTCCTCTTGAATTTTTCAAAATAGTTTGAGAAGGATAGGTATTAATTCTTATTTGAATGTTTGGTAAAAGTCTCCTGTGAAGCCATCTAGTCCAGGACTTTTGTTTGCTGGGAGTTTATTTTATTTTATTTTTTTAATTACTACTTCAATTTCCTTAGCTGTAATCGGTATATTCTGGTTTTCTGATTCTTCCTGATTCAATTTTTTAATATTGTATGTTTCTAGGAATTTATTTATTTCAGCCAGGTTGTTCAACTTCTTGGCATCTAGTTGTTCATAATAATTTCTTATAATCCTTTGATTTTTCTGTGATGTCAGTGTTACTTCTCTTTTATTTCTGATTTTATTTATTTGCATCCTTTCTCTTTTTTTCTTTATGGGTCTGGATAAATGTTGGTCAATCTTATTTATCTTTTCAAAGAAACAGTTCTTGGTTTCATTGATCTTTTATATTGTTTTTTAACCTCCATGTCATTTATTTCCATCCTGACCTTTATTATTTCCTTCCTTCTACTTTCTCTGATCTCTTGTTCATTTTGTAATTCTTTTAGGTATAGCATTTGGATTGTTTGAGATTTTTCTTGCTTCTTTTGAGATAGGCCTGTAATGCTATTATGGAATTCCCTCTCAGGACTGCTTTCACTGTGTCCCATAGATTTTGGGTTGTAGTAGATGTTTAGTTGTTTCCAGGCAACTTTTGATATCTCCCTTCATCTCGTCGTTAACTCATTCATTGTTTAATAACATGCTGTTTAGCCTCCATGTGTTTGAATGTTTTAAATATTTTTATTGTAGTTGATTTCTATTGATAGTCTCATATCGGAGAAAATGCTTCATATGATTTCAGTCTTCTTGGATTTATTAAGACTTAATTTGTGTCTTAACATGTGCTCTTTTTTTTGAGAATGTTCCCTGTGCACTTGAGAAGAATCTATATTCTTTTGCTTTGGTATAAAATGTTTTGTAAATATCAATTAAATCCACTGTGTCATTTGAGGTCACTGTTGCCTTGCTGATTTTCGTATGGAAGATTTATCCATTGATGCCAGTGGAGTCTTAAAATCCTCTACTATAAGTGGAACCTAATCAACAAAACAAGCAAGCAAGCAAAATATAACCAGAAACACTGAAATGGGGAACAAACTGACAGTAACTAGGGGGGAGAGGGATAATGGGGAAAAACAGGGAAGGTCCATCAAGGAACGTGTGTGGGGAACACATGGACAAAGCCAAAGGGGGTAGGTTCAAGGGTGAGAGGTGGGGATGGGTGGGGCAGGGTCGTAGTGGGATGAAAATAGAGACAAATATACTTGAACAGCATTAAGAAAATCCCCTACTGTGACTGTATTCTATTAATCTTTCCCTTAATGTCTACCAGATGTTCTTTGTATATTTAGGTGCTCCTATGTTGGCTGTATATATGTTTACAAAAGGTATATCAAGTTGTTATAACCTTTGTTTTAAAGTCTGTTTTATCTGATATGAGTGTTACTACCCCAGAATTTTTTTTGTTTCAATTTGCATGTAATATTTTTTTTCTATCCCTTCACTTTCATTATGTGTGTATCCTTTGTTCTAAGGTGGGTCTTTTATAGACCACATATATATGGATTATGTATTCTTATCCATTTAGCTACCCTATGTTTTTTGATTGGAGCATTTAATTGATTCACATTTGAAGTTATTATTAATAGGTACTTATTTACTGCTATTTTATTCTTTATTCCTATGTTCCTTTCTTATGCATTTCTTTCTTTTTTCCTCTTCTTAAAGCAGGCCTTTTAACATTTCTTGCAGTACTCGTTTAGTGGAAATGAACTCCTTTAGTTAGTTAGTCTGGAAAGCTCTTTATTTCACCTTCAATTTTAAGTGACAGCCATACTGGATAAAGTAGTCTTGGTTGTAAGTCCTTGCTTTTCTTTTTTTATTTTTCCTTTTAATTGAATATATTGGGGTGATATTGGTTAACAGTATATGCAGGTTTGAGGTGCACAATTTTGCAACACATCATTTCTACACTGTATTGTGTGTTCATCACCCAAAGTAAAGTCTCCTTCCATTAGTAGGTCTTGATTTTTATCACTTTGACTATTTCATGCCAGTCCCTTCTGGCCTCAAGTTTTTGTGTTGAGAAATCATCTGGCAGCCTTATGGGAGCTCCTTTGTAAGTAACTAATTGCTTCTCTCTTACTGATTTTAAGATTCTCCCTTTGTCTTCAACCTTTAGCATTTCGATTATAATGTGTTTTGATATGGGAGTCTTTGAGTTTATCTTTATTGGGACTCTGTGCTTCCTGAACTTGTTTGACTTCTTCCTTCACCAGGTTAGGGAAGTTTTCAGCCATTATTTCTTTAAACAGGTTCTCTGTTCCTTGCTCATTCTCTTCTCCTTTTGGTACTGGTACAATGTGAATATCGTTATACTTGATGTTGTCCCTCAGGTCTCTTAGACTTTCCTAATTATTTAAAAATTTCTCTTCTTTCTGATGCTCTGCTTAGGTGCTTACTGTGGTCCCCTAAATCACTGATTTGATCCTCTGCTTCATCTAACCTGCTGTTGATTCCTTCTAGTGTATTCTTCATTTCAGATATTGTGTTCATTTCTGACTGATTCTTTTTTGTGATTTTTATGTTCTTTTTTAATGCTTACTCTCTTTTTGTTGAAGTTCTCACTGAAATCATTTATTCTTCCCCTAAGGTCCTTGAACATTCTTATAACCATTGCCATAAACTCTGCATCTGGCTTCTTTGGTTGATTCCATTTCATTTACTTCTTTTGTGGGGGATTTCTCTTGTTGTTACATTATGGGACTTATTTCTTTGTCTCCCCATTTTGTCTCTGTGTATTAGGTAGATATGCTGTGACTCAACGAGTCTTGTTATGTTCACTTTATGATGTAGGTATCTTGTTGGGCTCAGTGACACATTCTTCCAGATCAGCTGAGCTTGTTGCCCCAGGAATGTTTACTGTGGGTTATGTGCACTCTTCTGTTTTAGTTGAGTCTTAAATGCTTTTGGCCTTTCATAGGTGAAGTTAACCCTTCAGGCTGACTGACTCTAAGGATAAACCTCAGTCACTGTGTATGAGTCGCTATGCATAGGCTGCCCCCAAAGGTGGATTTGTTCCCAGCATCGTCTGGTGCCTGCCAGAATCTCCCTTTTGGTGTGCCATTTGTGTGGCTAGTTGGATCAAGCTCTGGTATGGTATGAGGCCATCACTGATTGTGTTGGCTCTGGGTCCACTTTGGCTGGATTCAGATACAGGTCAATGTCAGACATTGTGTTTAACTGGCCTTGGGCTACCTATCTGGAGCTACCAACCTATTCACTGTTTGTGGCTGCATCTACTGGGCCTGGATGTGTGTGGGAGGTGCTAATATGTGTACAAGGGTTGGCTTCTTCCAGCCTAGAGCTGGGGCAGATCTATAAAAGGTCTGAGGCTCCCCGAGGTCCGCTTCTACCTGCCAGCTACTCTGCTCTTTGGCCCCCCTCCTAGGTTACCTGATCTTCTTCCAGAGCCTTCCGAATAAAGAATGCAGAGTGGGCTGAGGCTGGCTGTGACCCACAGACCCTTCTGTTTGAGGGCTCGGTAGGGTTGGGTGACTGGGGTCAGGAGATCAGGGCTAGTAGATCCTCTACTTGGGAGCCACGCAGTCAGGCACTCAATGAGGGGAAAGTGGCCCAGAGCCTAACCATTCAGTCTCTGCCAGAGACTCCAGCCCTAGCTCTTCCAGGAAGAGCATGCTGCAGTTTCAGGTTGGGTGCAGCCAGCCATCCCCTCTGCTGGAGCAAGCTCAGCAGAGCAGATCTACCAGGACTGGGGAGGACATATCTAAAGAGTGTCCCATTAGGGTGTGCTGGGCAAACCCTCAGGAGGGGGACAAGTACTTTTTCCTGGTCCCAGACAGTAGCCTCCGAGGGAGACACACTCTGAATGACCCAGATCTGAGCAGTACTCCATTGCCCCTGCAGAACTGAGTTCAGCAGAGTGTGGCCACTGGGACTTGGAAGGACAAATCCAAACAATCTCCCATTGGGGGTGGTGCCAGCAAGCCTGTAGGAGTAGGGTCGTCACTTCTTCCCCTTCCAAGTATAGCACGGCCTGAGCTCCCAGGGGAGGTAGGAACGCCCCCACCCCCTCAGGATCTAGCCACACAACCCACTATCCACCTAAGAGATTCCCAGTTAAAAGCTTCCTCAGGAGATATACTCTGAAAGACCCAGCTCTGCATGGTACTCTTACCCCAACTAACAACTAAACTCAGCAGGGTGGGGCCACAGAGTGGAAGGAGAGGCCAGGCTGATTTAACAGGGTGCTTGAGGTAGGGAAGAGTGGTCTCCTTTCCAAAGCTACACAGTTCAATCACCGCCTGAGTCCCTTCCAAGAGCTTGTCCAGAAAAAGAGCACCCCAAAGATCCCTGCTGGGTGCAGTCAGCAGACCCCTCTGCAGTACCCAAGCACAGCAGAGTGCTGTCACCTATAGTTGTAGGACCAGGCACTGTACTCCCCACACTTGTGTGGTAATAATAAGTGTTCAACCCTGGGATGGTGGGTTCTGGGTCTCTAGCAGACTCTCTTCTTTTTCAGGTGGACTGCACTGATTATCATAACCAGATGCTAGTGGGCTCCTCTTCCCATCTCTGTTGCTCTGTGTTGAGGATCCCTGCCTGGGGTAGAGATTCCACACTCCTGGGTGGGGAGGCAGGAGTTTTGCAGCCAAGATATCCCTCCAGCTTTCAGCCTCCACACATAGGTGCAGGGGCCAGCCCTTTCTAAATCTTTGTCCTTCTTACCAGTCTTTATGTGGGTTCTGTAAATCCTTGGTTGCAGTACAGTGGTACCTCGGGACTCATTGTTAATTCATTTCAGGACTTGTGAAGAGTGCCAGAACTGCTGAGTACCTAACATGACAAGTGATGAAGCACTTTCTCTTGCGGGGCAGCATTGTGACTCATACAAGTTCTAGCAAGTGTGATGAGTCCCGAGCAAGTGCTGAGTGCTGAAACATTTTTTCTTGTCAAAATGCAATGAGTACAGGGTTTAATGAGTTCTGAAGCTGACAAGTACCCAGGTATGACTGTATTTTAGTTCAGCTAGTATTCAGTTCATTATTCAGGTTGATTGCTCTATAATTTACCTGTAAAACATTTTGGCACTGGGAACAGGTGAGTTTAGCTTCCATCTACTCTGCAGCCATCTTGGAATCCTAGGTAGTTTCTTTCTCCTGAATTTTTTCCTAATGTTTTTATCAGTTTTAACCTCCTTTCTCATTTCTTCGTTTAGTATAATACAGACACACTCCAACTTTCCTGTGCTTTTAGTCATTTGATCATATGATTACCCTATTTTGTCAGTGTACTATTCATATGCATAATATTTATGTCATACATTCATTTTAAAACAAGTAGCAATACATTAAATCATATGTTTTATCTGCCATTTTTTATCCTCTCCTGAGGGCATACTTGTATTTTAGAGAGAGGGGAAGGGAAGGGGAGAAACAGGGAGAGAAATATGGATGAGAGAGGGAAACATCAGTCAGTTGCCTCTCATGTGCATCCTAAACAGGGACTAAACCCCTCAACTTGGGCATGTGCTGTGAATGAAAGTCAGACTCATGACCTTTCAGTTTATAAGATGACCCTAAATCAACTGAGCCACACCAGTTGGGGCTACCTGCCTTTTCTTTTTTTTTAAGTTTTATTTATTGTATTTATTGGAGTGATATTGCTTTAAAAATTATATAGGTTTAAGGTGTATAATTCTGTAATACATCATCTGTATATTATATTATGTGTTCACCATCCCATCAAGTCTTCTTCCATCACCATTTATCCCCCCTCTACCACCTTCCTGTGTCACTCCCCATCCCCACTTACCTACCTTAACAGTTGAAACCATTATCATTAGTTTGAAGTTGATGTAGGAATACTAATCCAGAAGTTTACCTTCCCCAGGTTGGGACTCCAGAAAGGCAATATTTGAGGTAGTGTTAGTCAGCATTTATCAAAAGAAAAATAAGTTGTTTGTTGAGTAAAATTGAAGTTCATCATAGCAAATTTCTTTTTATTTTTCTTCTGTAAATCAAACATTAATATCAAGGCATCCTTGAATCATTATTGTACTAATGAATTGAAATATTTCTGTAATCTATACCATTTATGTAATAGACATTATGGACTGCTTATATTAATAGCCGGTCTACTTTACAGTGATAGGTGCTTTAAAATTTTTATTTTGAAATAATTTCAAGCTTTTAACCTCTAGTGTACTACATATTACAGATATTTGTGTATTCATCTGCTTCCCTACAAAACTTTGATTTCTTAGCTTTCTCATTCTCTTGATTGTATCCATTACATACTATGAACTCAATGAATAAAACAATGCACTCATTATTTGCAAGGCTATGAATTGAAGTCCTTAAGTTTTCAGTAGTGTTTTTGCTCTAATGTGTTTACTAATACCCCAACAATCTCACCTCCTAATTGTATAGCTTTAATAACTGACAATGAAAATGATTTTTAAATGGCTATTTTAAACCTCCTACAGAGTTATATAATTTGTCATTTCAGTAACATCTAGTGCTGCTCTTCTTGTTTTACTGTGGTCTTATTTAGTATGTCATTTATATACCTTATATGATATGGATTAAGTTAAATTTCATTAGTGGTTTTTTATCATTCAATCATGACACTGTAACTATGTGAAATCTCAAATAAAGATCTGAATACTAGTTCCATTAGCAAGAATGAGTGGTAACATTAAAGAGTTTAAATGTAGAGTTTTCCACAAAGATAATTTGGTTAGATTGTTATTTTCTAATGGAAACAAGAGTGTCATTTATTAATTTGTATGAGACAGGAGATATCCTAAAGTATCTGTAATATATAAGTTCCTTACTTATGATACTCCTTTTTTGATACCTAGTACTTATAAAGTCAAATAAGTAATCAGAAAGTTCCTTTTTAAGCACTGAATTAGAACAGTGTTAGGTTGGTATCTAGGAATTTTAAGAACCTAGAGCACCAGTCTGATAGAGATATGATAGTAGCCACAAATGCAAGCCATATATGTTATTTAAAATTTTTAGTAGCGCATTTTAAAAACTAAAAAGAAGTCAATGAAGTTCATTTTAATACAGTATAGCTTATTTAACTCAATATATGCACAATGTTATTTTAACATGTAATCACTGTTTTAAAATTAACCTTTTTTATACTAAGTTAATTAGCACCTTTACTTACTAAATCCTTCAGTTACTTAAGAAAATTATTGAATATTTCTGTGTCTCGATTTCCCCATTTTTTACAATAAAAACAGTTATAACAGTTAAATTAGATAATATATAACATGCCTAGGAAGTGTTAGGTGTTACATAAACCTTAGTTGCTTTCCAGAAATATTTCAAACACATGAACATGACACGACATGACATTACTGCCTGAAGGCAAAGACCATATATTAAACATTAAATTTGTAACCCTCAAACATCATCTCTTTTCATTGCACAGTGCTGGGTACACAGATCTCTCTGAATCCTTGTTTAAATTATTTTTTAAAGGAAGCAAAATCAGTATTGTCTATCAGTTGTGACAAATACAGCACACTAATGCATAATTTTAAAAGAGAAAACTGTGGTGGGGGATCTGTGAAATAAATTTCTTTACTTATTGCTTAATTTATCTGGAAACCTAAAACTATGTAAAAAATAAAGTCTGTTATAAAAAGCAAAACAAAAAAGCAAACACCATATCTGCTATTTCATTTTGATATATCTAGTGACAGAATCCATCAGTAAAAGTGGCCATTTCAGATTCATTAAAACCATCAACCGTAAAAGTTTAGCTTTGGTTAAAAATCTAACTTAATGTTTTTCCTCATTCAGTAGTCATTCATTATCCACTTCCTTTTAACTACTATATGGAAAAATTTATCACAAAATGGTTGTTTTTTCCTCCACAATTATTGGGGTGGACACTGGGGATTATTGGTGGCCCTGTGATGCTACTGGCAGAAATAGTCCTATTTTTTATACACTATTGCCAGTTTTAAGAATATTTTCTTCTGATTTCAGGTTGGGTGGGACGATATCAGCATACAAGATAGTACCAGATGAAATAGAAGAAATCAAGGTATAGTATGGCATTTTCACCTCTACAAAGATTTAGTATCTTGGTGGGAAGTGGGAGAATAATATCTTATTCTTTATGCTATTGAATATTTAGGTGTGTTAGTATAGCATTTAATTCCCAGTTATCCTATTTGAATTTTATACACACACATGCACGCACGCACAGGGTCCAGCAAAAGTAGCGCCTGCTTGAGTGTGGTTGGTACGGCAATAAATAATATGGGTGTAGTAATTTATAGTTTTAATTTGAACACTTCACCTAATATGTCATATGGTAAGCTTGAGTGTGATATTGTTATGTTACAGAATTGTTTGCTTATGATTTTATAAGATTTTGTAATAAAAATGGGGCATTATTTATGCCAGACTCTGTGTGTGTGTGTGTGTGTGTGTGTGTGTGTGTGTGTGTATGTGTGTGTATATATATCAGATAACCACCATCAGATTTCATCTATCATTATCAATGCATTTCTAAAAAAATGTTAAGAGAATCAAAAAGGAACCCTTTCCTGTGAAATTCATTGAAAATATACTTAAGGAAACACTGCATGTAAGCATTAGCGTGTACAATGTATTATCTTTTAATCTTGTTTTAATTTCTTTTCCCTTATGAGCTTGCAGCAGTTATAAATAATATCAGTCTTCTAGTAAATATTTTCTGGTTCCTTTGAAAACAATATGTCAATTTAAAATTTACAGTACAGTACACAATGTACAATATAGTATAAAATTTAAAACTGACCTTTTTGAAAATTAAAGCATTACTACAATTTTCTGTCTGTCTCTAACATTTTACTAAGTCCTATGGACTATTGGTCTCCTAACATAACATGTGGCCCTTGTTTAAAAGTAATTTAGCCAAAATACATATATGCATATGATGAGGTATGTCCAGAAAAAGTCCAGCCATTATTAATGTAAGGAGAATGGTTTGTGCAACTTCAGAGTAACCTGGCAGCCAAGGAGAGTGGACTGGAATGCTCATGCATGAACAATGACAACTTCAGTGTACTAGTCAGTGAGGGCAGTGGATGCCATTGAGTGACATGTGTACTCTATCACTGTCGCATTCAAAATGACTGAGCAACTAGAGCAATGAATCTGCATCAAATTTTGCATTAAGCATGAACATTTCTGCGTGGGAACTATTGGATGATTCAGAAGGCCACAGCTACGAGCAACTGGTGATTGGCAACTTCATCACGCCAACATGCCCACTCATACTTCACGTCTCCTGCAGAATTTTTTTTGGCAAAACATCAAATCACCCAGCAGACTCAGCCCCCCTACATCCCAGATTTGGTGCCCTGTAACTTCTGGCTTTTTCCAAAACTAAAATCACCTTGGAAAGGGAAGAGATTTCAGGCCATCATTGAGATTCAGGAAAATACAACAGGGCAGCTGATGTGACATTCCACATTGCCCAAGTAGAAGGGGACTGAGACATCATTGTCCTATGTACAGTGTTTCTTGTATCTTGTATCTTCTTCAATAAATGTTTCTATTTTTCATATTATGTGCCTGGGTACTTACTAGACAGACCTCAGTATATGCATAGCCCAATGTCACAGACAATGTGGTGAAGGCCAGGGGGAGGGCCTTGGTGGCGGAGGGCAAAGAGGGAGAAAATGGGGAACATCGTAAAAGTGCCTATAATTTAAAAAATAATTTACAGTCTAACAATAACTGAACTTACCACATTTTTCATAAATAGAATTTGAACAATTGGATAACAGTAGTCAAGGATAAACAATACTGAGTTAAGTTCTTTAAAATAACATGTAAAGCTCTCAACAAATCATTAAGTTTGATTTGGTCAACTTTTCAAAACCAAATTCAATAAGTTCAATCTTAATAAATAATTCCTTAATTTGTTTATTTAATTTTTAAATTGGTTGAGCTCATTGTTCTTTATAATATACTATTAGTTTCAATATGTCAGGTGTTATGTGTAGTCATCAGAAATTAATGCCATGATTATATTCTAGTATTTTAAAAAAAAGAGTGTCAAGAGACTTATTTAAACTTGATATAAATTCACAAAATAATTGGCTGGGAGGAACCTTTGCTCTAATCCAGATCTCTCATTTTTCAAAAGAGAAAATGGGAATTAATAAAGGTGAATTTCTTAAAATTAATTGTTTGAGATCCATTACTTCCAGAAATATAATCAAGGGTTTAAAAGGTCAGAATAATGTGAGCATACTTCTTGAAATATATATTATGTCGGAAAAACTTAAACCGTAGAAACCTTGAATAATCAATAAATATATATAATTAAGCAGTATTTATATAGAGGGTATAGATTTGAAATCCATCTCTCTGAAAGGTGCTCTGTCTTATTTACAATAATAATATGTTAAGTGATTAAGGTAAACAAAATGTTCTTGAAAGATATAGGAAGAGCACTTGGCCATTTGAAAGAGATAATCAGCAGTCTTTCCAAGAACTCAGCAAACTGGAGTTTTATACAGTTCTATATTCTGTGAAAGCATATAAAAATGAGATAATATGGCAACAGATCACAGGGTGTAAAATAAACTGTTGAGCTATAGGGCTGACACTGGGTCTTTATGCCATGTTAAGAAATTTAAATTTTATGCTGAAAACTACAGGGTGCTGTCTTGGGATTTGAAGATAGAAAGTAACATAATCAGCTTGGTAAAATTTTTTAGGTTTTTCTGTGATGAGTGAGAAAAATGATTTCAGTGAAGAGGAGTTTCCGTCTATAATGAAGGAGACCCGGTTGCAGGAATATAGGCACACAATGATTAAAACCTGAGCTTAAGTGGTGGCAGTAAGGCTTAAGAATAAACTCAGATTCAAGAAATATTAAAGTAGAATAAAAAAATACTTGATAATTTATTGGATGTTTAGGAAAGATGGACTCAGGTGTTTGGATTAGGAAATTGAGTAGATTGCATTAACTGTTAGCTTCAAGAAGAAATACAAGAAAAGGACTAAGTTTAGAGAAAAGAGGGTAAGTTTTGAACTTAATTTACTTTGTATTATGTATCCCTCTCAGATAACCAAATATTCACTAAGTCATTGGATGAATCAGCTGGAACTCAGAAAAGATAATTCTGTCTTTTGATTGATATTGGGATTGTCATTATTCAAGTTAGTTGAGGCCATGTTCACACATGCAATCACCTAAAAAATCTGCCTGAGGTAATAACAGTGGACTGAAACCCTTCCCCTTGGGAAGGGCTATTATAGAATCAGAGGACTAATATATTATTGTTTCAGTTTAATTAAGCACAGAAATGTTGCCTATTTATTATAGTGATTTTTCTCTAAAGGGTTTTTTTCTCATTGTGTTTTTTAAAACTCTAGAGTTACACGAGTTATCACTTAAGAGATTTTTATGAAAAAAGCACAGTTCACAGATGATATTTGGTAATATGATTTTTTTTCTATCAATTACTATTATTATATCTAAAACAGCTTCAGAGAGCTTGGGGCCCAAGCCATAAAAAATATGACTGATTCTTGTATTCTAAAGTGTTAGAAGAAAAACTGTTATAAACTCTTTTACCAGCACATGATGCCACCATTAACATTTTCAGCTGAAATCAGATAATATGTATAATTTTTTTGTTTTCATTGGAGGAAATGTAAAACATCTGGTTGTAATACTCATGTAGTTGGGTAATATCTGAGTGATTTTAAATTATTTAAGTAGAGCAACTAAGTTTAAATTTGAACTCTTCATTATTTAGTTCATACATAATTTGAATTAAATATACATATATTGATTACAATAAATCACCTCATGGTGAATGGATGCTCGGCCAAAGGCTTAAGGGATAAAGAGTGAATACATTCCTGATGCAATCACAACCATCTTGTCCACCCAATATCCTGAGTTTTTATCATTATTAGTTCCTTGCTTTATTTAGTTTACCACTTATAAGCACATCCTTAAACATTGTAACTTAATTGTGCTTCTGCTTAAACTTTATATGAATTGAGTCACACTGTATGTAATCTTTTGTCCTTTACTTCATTTGCTCAACACTGGGATTCATCCATGTCATCAATAGCTAAGTTAGTCCTTTCCTTTCCTTTCCTTTCCTTTCCTTTCCTTTCCTTTCCTTTCCTTTCCTTTGCTTTCCTTTCTCTTTCTTTCTTTCTTTCTTTTTTCTTTCATCTTCCTCTCTCTCTCTGCCTCCCTTCTTTCCTCCCTTCCTTCCTTCCTTCCTCCCATAAAATACTCCATCATGTCACAAATTATTGGGAAATACTGTTGATGGACATTCAGCTTATTTCCAGTTGGAGTTATTGTGAAAACTCCTTATAAAACTATCCTGTGTAAAAGTTTATCTGAATATATACTGAGGAAGGAATTTCCGGTCTTTAAGTAGTATGTATTTGCAACTTTTCTGGATGAAATCACTGTCTTCCAAGGTAGTTAAGCCAATTTACGCTACAAGCTTGGGTGTAGTTATTTTAAAGAGAAACTTCCAGCCTAGATGGAGGTGTAGGTAGCATACTTGGCCTCCTCCCACAACCAAAAGAAGGACAACAACAAATTTAAAAACAAAACACAACCAGAACTGCCAGAAAATTGAACTGTATGGAAGTCTGACAACCAAGGAGGTAAAAGAGAAACATTCATCCAAACTGGTAGGAAGGACAGAGAGGACTCACAGCAAGGCAATGACCAGAGGACCAGGGTGGGTGAGGCAGTGGCTGGTGGACTGGGAAGTCCCACATTTGCATGCAGGTAAACTGGAGGAACAATGGGGGAGTAAGAAAGACCACTCAACCCAGGATTCCAGTGTGGGGAAATAAAACCTCAAAACCTCTGATGGAAAAAACCTATGGGAGTTGAGGTGGTGGGAGAAACTCCCAGCCTCACAGTAGAGTTCATTGGAGAGACCCATAGGGTCCTAGAACATACACAAACCCACCCACGCAGAAATCAGCACCAGAAAGGCCAAATTTGCTTCTGGGAAGTGGGGGAAGTGACTGAAAGCCAACCAGGAGCAAGCAAGTGGCCATGTTTCTTCTCGGCCCCTTCCCCCACCTGCAGCACCACAACTCAGCAATGTGGGTTGCCCTGCCCTGGCGAATGCCTAAGACTTCGTCCCTTACTACATAACAGGTATGCTGAGACAAAGAAATATGGCCCAAATGAAAGAACAGATCAAAGCTCCAGAAAATATACAAATAACTGATGAAGAGATAGCCAACCTATCAGATGCACAGTTCAAAACACTGGTATTAAGCATGCTCACATAATTGGCTGAGTATGGTTGCAAAACAGAGGAAAACATAAAGGCTATGAATAGTGAGATAAAGAAAAATGTACAAGGAACCAACAGTGAAGGGAAGGAAACTGGGACTCAAATCAATGGAGTGGACCAGAAGGAAGAAAGAAACAGCCAACCAGAACAGAATGAAGAACAAGAATTCAAAAAAATGAGGAGGGGGCTTAGGAACCTATGGGACAACTTTAAACTTTCCAACATCTGAATCATAGGGGTGCCAGAGGAGAAGAGGAAGAGCAAGAAACTGAAAACTTATTTGAAAACATAATGAAAGAGAACTTCCCCAATCTAACAAAGGAGGTAGACTTCCAGGAAGTCCAGGAAGCTCAGAGAGTACCAAAGAAGTTGCACCCAAGGAAGCACACACCAAGCACATCATCATTATATTACCCAAGATTAAAGATAAGGAGAGAATCTTAAAAGCAGCAAGAGAAAAGAAGACAGTTACCTACAAAGGAGTTTCCATTAGACTATCATCTGATTTCTCAAAAGAAACCTTACAGGCAAGAAGGGGCTGAAAAGAAGTATTCAAAGTCATGAAAGGCAAGGACCTTCATCCAAGATTATTCTATGCATCAATCATTTCAAATAGAAGGGCAGGTAAAGTGCTTCCCAGAGAAGATCAAGTTAAAGGATTTCATTATCACTAAGCCCTTATTCTATGAAATGTTAAAGAAATTTAAGAAAAAGAAGATCAAAAATATAAACAGTAAAATGACAACAAACTCAAAACTATCAAAACTGAACGTAAAACAAACAAACTAAGCAAACAACTAGAACAGGAACAGAATCACAGAAATGAATATCATGTGGATGGTTATCAGCGGGGTGGGGGAAGGTATAAGGAATAAGCATAAATCATAGGTACAAAAGAGACAGGGGGAGGTTAAGAATAATATAGGAAATGTAGAAGCCAAAGAACTTATATGTATGACTCATGAACATGAACTAAAGGGGAAGAATGCGGTGGGAGAGGGTGCAGGGGAATGAATGAGGGGGGAATGGGACAACTGTAATAGCATAATCAGTAAAATATATAAAAAATAAAGATTTTTAAATATTAACTCTTTAATCTATCTGTAATTTACATTGGTATAAATTTATTTTTTATTTATATATGGGATGACAGCCTGTATATGGGATGACAGTTTGCAGCCCAATTTATTGAAAAACTATTACCAACCCCCAGTTTGAATTGCCTCATTTATCGTATACTGCATATTCATATTCCTACAGAAACATACACATACATAAGTCAGTCTTTTGTTTCATTGATCTATTTATATTTATTTATTTATTTTTTTGCTAGTACTATACATGGGGGGGCAGGGGTTGGGTGAGGGTGGTGGCACAACATTTTTCAAATGCTACAAGAAAGAACTGTCAACCACAAGGTCTATAACCAGTGAAGTTATTCTTTAGGAATAATTGGGAAATAAGGACATACTCAGACAAATAAAACTGAAAGAATTTGTCACTGGAAAACCTACCCTGAAAGAATGGCTTAATAAATACCCTAAAGAGAAAAAAATTGATAACAGAAAAAGGCTTGAAACTTCAAAAACAGCAGAATGTGTAAATATAGTAGACTATCTTTTTAAAAATGATTTTATTAAATCACATTTGTAGGTTAAAACAAAATTTATAAACTCTATAATGTGGTGTATATGTATGTAGAGTAAATAATGAACACAGTTATATTTAAAATGTAGGAGGGTAAAGGTGCCTAAATGGAAGTAAAGTTTCTATATTTCACTTGAAATGATAAAATGTCATTAGCAGTGGACTGTCATATATTTCATCTATAAATTGTAATATTCAGAGCAACAACTAAAAGAAGTACATATCCAAAATAATATAGACCAAAAACCTATAAAATAAGATGAAATCCTAAAAAGTTTCGAAGTAGTCCACAATAAAACATGAAGAAACAGGAATGAGAAACAGAAGGCACAGATTTAAGTCCTAAGATATCAAGTAATTACCTTAAATATAAATAATCTAAAGACCAATTGATATAATGGATTTTTAGAAATGACCCAACATATGCTGTTCTCAAATAAATTATTTCAAAACCAATGTGTCAGGTAGGTTGGAAGTAAAAGGATATAAAAAATATACCATGAAAACATTAATGTTTAAAGAAAAGGAAAGCTCTCATGTCAATATATGTTTCTTCCTCAAGAAACTAAAAGAAGAGCCAGATATAGTCAAAACCAGAAGACAGGAAATACTTAAGAATTGGAATCAATGAAATTGAAAACAGGAAAACAGTAGGGAAAAATCAATGAAATAAAAAGCTGGTTCTTTTAAAAAATCAATAAAATTAATATACCTCTTACTAGAATAACAAAGATAAAGGAAAGAAGACATAATCATCAATGTCAGGATTGAACAAACACTTTTACTACAGATTTCCCATCCATTAAGAGGATGATTAGAGAATACTGTGAAAAACTTTATACTCATAACTTGAATAACTTAGAAAAAATGAATAGTTCCTAAAAACTCACAAATTACTAAAACTAATCAAAATAAAATAGACAATTTGTATAGACTTATAACTTGAAAAATCACCTAAAAAAGCAATCTTTAGACTCAGATAGTTTTACTGAAGAAGTCAACTAAGCATTAAAGAAGAATTAGCATCAATTTTACTGAGTCTTTTTTAGAAAATAGAAGAGGAGGAATATTTCTCAACTTATTTTATGAGGCGAGTATTATACTGATACCAAATCAGAAAGAAAATACAAAAAAAGAAAGAAGAAAGGAAGGAACAAGAAAGAAAAGAATGGAAGGAGAAAAGAAAGAAAACTGACAAATATCTCTTATGAACTTAAAATCCTCAATCAATTTGGGGCATGTAAGATCAACTTCCCCCCAAAACTATTAATTAACATATATACTGTTGTGAGTTTTATGTACACACTACAGTTGGAAACTGAAATTTAAAACAATACCATTTACAGTTACTCCAATGAAAATTAAATACTTATATATACTTGAGAACACACAAATATATCTATGCTGAAAATTACAAAATGCTGAACAAATAAAAGTGTGCTTAAAGAAATGGTCAGATATACCATATTCATGGATTGGAAGACTCAACATAGTAAAATGTTAGTTCTCCCAAAATGACATACAGGTTTATGTGATTCCTATCCAAAACCCATCAAATATTTTGTACCTAGTGTTATATAAATTTATTTTAAATTTATTTGGAAAGGCATTGGTCCTAGAACAGCTTTTTGGGGGGAAAAAAACATAGTATGAAGACTATCTCTACTTAATAATAAGGTTTACTATTAGCTATAATAATGAAGACATTGTAGTATCAGCAAAAAGATAGACACATATGTTGATGGAACTTCTGAGTAGACTGACTCATGTATGGTCAACTGATTTTTAATAGAGCTGCAAAGGCAATTCATTGCATAATCTTTTCAACCAATGATGGCAGAGAACTGGACATCCATTAGTGAAAAAAGAAAAAATGAACCTCACCTAAATCTTCTCCTTTATATAAAAATTAACTCAAAATGGATAATAGACTTAAGTGTGAAACATAAAACTGTTAGAGAATAAAAGGAAAAATGTTCAGGACCTATGCTTCAGCAGAGAGTTTTTAGACTCAATATTAAAAGCATAATTGATAAAAGGAAACTTTTTTAATTCTAAAATTTTTCTGTGCAAAAGAACCTATAAGTGAAAACACAAGCCGCACACTGGGAGAAATTATTTGCAAACCACATATCTAAAAAGGGTTTATATGTAGAATATATTAAAAATTCTCAACCTCAACAGTAACAAAATCATTTTTATTAATAAATGGCCCAAAAAAGTGAGACAAAATAGGTCTTTTAAAAAAATATTCCTATACAAATTTAGATGACCGTTATTAACTTCACAATTATTTTGGGAAGCAAATACAGTCATGCACCAGTTAATGACAGGGTGCGTTATGAGAAATACATTACTAGGTGATTTCATTGTCGTATGAACATCAGAGAGTGTACTTACACAAACTTAGGTGGTCTAACCTACCACACACCTAAGCTATGTGGCTCCTAGGCTACAAGCCTATATAACATGTAACTTTCAAAACAACATGAGATTTTTATAAAGTATAAAAATGATGCAATCGAGAGACACAATAAACAGCTGTATGAGGCTGCTGTTGGCATAACAGAGCATACTGTTTTATAGCATATTTTTATTTTTATTAGTAGAAAGAGTACACCGTAAAATAATGATTAAAAGTATAGTAAATATATAAACCAGTAATATAGTCATTTATTTTCAAGTATTATACTACTGTATATAGTTGTATGTGCTATACTTTTATACTACTGACAATGTATTAGGTTTGTTTATACCAGCATTATCACAGACACATGAGTTATGCATTGTGCTGTGTGTCACTAGGAGATAGGAGCTTTCTACCTCCATTATAATCTTATGGGAACACTGTCTTATATGTGGTCCATTAGACTGAAGCATTGTTGTTTGGCACATAACTGTATGTCTTTTCCATAATGAGTATTCACATTTAGAAATGTAATAGAAGTCTATAAGTAAAGTCATTTAGTCTTGTTCATATAGATCCTTGCAATTTCTTTTAAAATTCTTTTTAGTTATGTCCTACTTTATGTCTTAGTATAAATACAGTATTTCCTCTATATAGTTTTATTATAACAGTACCTATATATTTTAATGTAATTGAGGTATAACATACCTTTAAAATTGGATTATTGCCAAACTACTTCTGTAAATTATGAATGAGGAACTCTGTTGGACCTATTCCCCTGTGAATCAACTATATCTGGTAAAAATGAAAAGTAAACAACCATTTAAAGTGTCTGTGCCCATCCATAATGAGTGAATAAAAAGGCTGTAGTATATTTACATACTGAAATACTACATGGCAGTAAAAAAGCAGGAATTCTTACATTTTTCAACAGCATGGATGGACCTGCAGGCTATTAAGCTATGTGAAATAGCCAGCCAGTGAAAGGCAAATACCATATTATCTCACTTACACGTGGAATCTAATGAACAAAATAAACTAACTAGCGAATAGAAATAGAGGAATGGATATATGGAACAGACTGACAGCTGTCAGGATGGAAGGACTGGATGAAAGACGGTGAAGGGATTAGGCAAAGAACATCTGTGTGTAACCCACAGACACAGACAGCAATGTAGTGATAGTCTGAGGGAAGAGAGGACAAGGACTGGGTGGAGATGGGCAAAGGGGGAAATATGGGACATCTGTAATAGTGTAAACAGGAAAAATAAAAGAGAAAGTATCTAGATGTTGTTATAAGCACAACAGCAAATGAGGAAACATTTATTCAAGTAATTCTAAATATCAGATGAAACAGTGAGAGTGTGTGGTACTTAGCTATAACCTCATCCCTCCTCACTCCTCCTTAGCTTGATGGAAACTTCACTCTACTTTGGCCTCAAGTGTGGGGCTCCCTCTCCCCTCAGCTCCCAAGGCAGACAGGCCTTCATTATTTATTTTATCTCCCACTCTGTCTTTTGGAGGTTAAATTCCTGATGAATTCAGCTGAAAGTTCAGGGACTCCTTTCCTCCATCCAGTCCCCATTCATTGGATGGAAGCTCTAACCCAGGTACAGCAGGCTGAGAGCTGGGGGCTTGATCACCTTCACCTTAGCTTGTTCATTGAGCAGAACATCTGTACTAGGTGAGGCAAGTCAAAAAGACCAAAGGCTATCAACACTATACAGCACTTAGAACACTGGCTTAAAGATTTTAGTCAGCATAGTCCTTAGGAACATATTGCTCTGAAGCTCTTCCTGAAGGAATGGACTTATTTGAAACAGAATGTAGGGAAGTTCAAGCCTAAAGTCGTTCTGAAAAACAATGGAGATGTTGGTGGTAAACCATTAAGAGGAAGCTGATAATTGCTCTACAAGAGGAAGAAGCTAAACCAATTAGTTTACCAGAAAGAACATGGGGAAGAGACAGCTAAAAAGAGTCTTCCTTGGGTCAAAACCAACTTGAAAGTGTAGACTGAAAAACTGTCCTGCTTTGAATTTAACTGAATCAAACTATGGAGTAATTTATCTCTCAGGCATTTAGCTGAAAATTAGTGGGGCATAACGGCTGGGTATGCTAGCAAAGAGGCAGATGAAGGAAAGAAAAGAGGCAAAGAGAACCCTGTTAAAACCAATGTCACCTCAAGGTGATTTTGTGCATGCCTTAGCTGCACCCTCTGAGGAGCAATATCAAAAATAGGCTTTATTACAGTAGCCTAGCCAATTCAGTAAACAAAGAAGCAAACAACAACAAAGCCCTGAAGAGGGAGTGGGGAGTCAGCATCCAGAGCTGCTAAAATATATAAGATGCCCAGTTTTGACAAATATTCTAAGACATACAAAGAACAGGAGAGTGAACCATACACAGGAAACAAAGCAGACAGCAGAAACTGCCAATGAGAAGTTCTAAATCTTGAATTTAACAGATTTCAAAGCAGTCTGTATAAATATGCCCTTTAAAAAGAAAAACTTATAGGACACCATACTGAAAGAAGTAAAGAAAGCTAAAAGGCAACTGAAATGGAAGATTAACTAGAGGAATTCATTCAACAACATTTCTGAGTTGGCAGAAGAAAGAATCAGTGGACTCAGTGAGGGATCAGTAGAGATTATGCAAACTGAAGAACACAGAGAAAAAAGAATGATGAAAAATGAATACCACGTAAGAGAAATGTGGAACATTAAGCACACCAACATATGGGCATAGGAGTATAAGAAGGAGATAAAAGTGCAGAAAAAATTATTACAAGAATAAATGGCTGAAGACTTGCTAAATTTAACTATAAAGATTAACTTAAATATCCAAGAAACTATGAATTTCATATAGGATAAACTCAAATAAATCCACACCCACATACATAGTCTTAGTTCAGACAGCAAAGCGCCATAGACTGGGTGACTCATAAATAACAATTTATTTCTGACAGTTCTGAAGGGTGGAAGATTGAGATCAGGGTGGACATTACTGTCAGGTTCTTGTGAGGACCCTCTCTGGGTTACAGACAGCTGACTTCTTTCTACATCCTTACGTGGCAAAAAGAGAGCTAGTTAGTTCTCTGGCCTCTTCTTATAAGGGCATTAATCCCATTTAGAAGGATCCCACCCTCATGACCTAATTACCTCACAAAGGCCCCACCTGCAATTAGCAGCACATTGGAATTAGGGTATCAACATATGAATTTTGATGAAACAAAAACTTCTATTCCATAACACCCATCATAGTAAAAGTGCCAAAAAACAAAGACAGGGAGAATAAAATAAAAATCAGTAAGAGAAAAAGACTCATCACATACTGTACTAGTGAACTGCAATAAAATTAACACAACTTTATCATCAATAGAAATGGAGACCAGAAGCAGTAGGATGACATATTTAAATACAGAAAGAAAAAAGCTGTCAACAAACCAAGAATCTTTTATCTAGGAAAACTGTCTTTCAGAATTGAAAATTAAATAAAGAAATTCCCGGATAAACAGAAACTGAAAGAATTTGTTCCTAGGTGATCCACCTTGCAGGAAATATTTAAATAAAATTCTTCATGCTGAAAGCAAGTAACCACAGACAGTAATTCAACCCCCCCCCCCACCGCACACACAGAACATTGGCAAAGGAAATTATATAATTATAAAAGACATGATTATACATCTATAATTATACATTATGTACATTATAATTTATACATATTTAATATATATAATTATATGTATAAATGAATATCTCATGTTCTTTCAACTGATTGAAAAGTCAACTGTATGAAACAATACATATATAGCTGTTTTATTGAGTCTATAAAATACAAATGTAATATATTTAGAAATAACAGCACAAAGCAGGTAGGTGGGAAAGCAAAGCTGCATAGATGGTATCTTGAATCCAAAAGCACAAAATAGGAGAACCATAAATAGTAAATAAGTTAATGTAACAAACTCTATAAATTTCTATTTGCCCTATATATTTTCACTACTTTTTTAACATTATTAATTAGAGCAGTGCTTATTGTTGGATTTGATATATGTGTATCTATATATATTTATGTGTAAAAATATATATATATAACATGGATAACAATAATCACACGAAAAGGAAGAATAGAGAATAAAACTATATAGGAGTAATGTTTATGTATCTGATGAATTAAGTTAATATAAATCTGAAGTAGATTCTAGTAAGATATACATGGTAAAACCTAGAGCAACCACTAAGAAAATAGCTAAAATGTAGTGGAAAAATATTAAAGGAGTTAAAATGTTACATTAGAAAATATTTACTTCATATAAAAGAAAAGAGTGAAGGAGCAATACAGGAATTAATAAGAGACAAATAGAACACATTAAATAAAATGGCAGATGTAAATCTAGCCATATCAATAATAGTGTTAAATGAAAATGGATTTAATAGTCCAATCAAAAGGTACACGCTGTTAAGCTGAATAAAAAATTTTTGTAAAGACCCAAATATATGTTATCTACAGTAGAGATATTATATATTGAAAGATGCCATATCAGTTGATATTAAAAGAATAGAAACCTACTGTGGAAAACAACATGGAATTTCCTCAAAAAATTAAAAATGGAACTGCTTTTTGAATCAGCTATTCCACTGCTAGGACTATACCCTAAAAATCCTGAAACACCAATTCAAAAGAACCTATGCACCTTGATCTTCATAGCATCACTATTTACAATAGCCAATTGCTGGAAACAGCCTAAGTGCCATTAGTAGATGAATGAATTAAAAAACCATGGTACATCTACACAATGGAATACTGTACAGCAGAAAGACAGAAGAAGGAATTCCTACCCTTTGTGACAGCATGGATGCAACTGGAGAATTATGCTAAGTGAAATAAACCACTCAGTGAAAGGCAAATACCATATGATCTCACTTATAAGAGGAATGTAATGAACAAAATGAACTAACCAGCAAAACAAAACCAGAGACATGGAAACAGGGAACAGATTGACAGCTGTCAGAGGAAAGCGGAGAGAGGGTAAATGGTGGAAAAGGGGGGAAGGGAGTAATCAAGGAACATGTATGAATGACTCATGGACATGGACAATGGAGTAAGGATGGACTATGGGTGCAGGGGATGGGGGAGATGGATGAGGGTAAAGGGGAAAAATTGGGAGAACTGTAATAGAATAAATAAGAATTTAAAAATTCTTTTAAAAAGAATAGAAAATAAAATATCATGCAAACAATCAAAAGAAATGACAATTCTTTTTTTAATCCTCACCTGAGGATATGTTTTATTGGTTTTGGGGTTTTTTTTTTGGGGGGGGGGTGGTTTGAGAGAGAGAGAGGGAGAAAGAGAGACATCTGTTGGTTGCCTCCCATACATGCCCCAACCAGGGATTGAACCTGCAACCCAGGTATGTGCCCTAACTGGGGTCAAACCCACAACTTTTTGGTGTATGGGACGGCACTTCAACCAACTGCACCACCAGCCAGGGCCAGAATTAAAATTTTTCAGTTAACTGAAATATACCTATGAAGAGATGCCTCATCTTACCTATTGTTTAGTTATGCAGTGACACAGTTCATACGGAAAAAATCAGCATAACTTCTTCTCTTTGTATGATTTCAGTTCTTTAAAACTTTGAGATGACCTGTGGTGAGTTGGATTTAGTGTTGCATATAAATAGTGAAAATATAGATGAATCTTCTAATAGAGTAGCTTTTATTATTCAATTTTTTCCCTTTTATTAATTTGTTATATATATTATGAGTGTGTTTTGTTTGGAGTTTTTTGCAGGTTTTGGCAGGGGGGTGGTGATTTAGCCCAGGGTGCGTTACAACACACCTCTGTTACCTTTATTAATACTAATAATTAATTTTATAATTTCCAATAGTAATGACTGCTTTTTATTGATACCTTTCATCAATTTAGGAGAAATTGTCCACATTGTTCTTGACTATTGCTTCTTCCATTCTGTCTTTTTTCTCTTTGGGGGATCTAATTCTATATAAACTTGACCTTTTGAGTATGTCTCACATATCTGTGTGTACTTTTTTGTTCATTTGTCTTTGAGTTTAATATTCCTATCTTCTGCTACATTTTTATCTTTATTTACATTCTTTAATTTTGATAAACCTATTCATTTAGATTTGAATTTCAGAAATTGTAGTTTTATATTCTATTACCAATTTTCTGGTGAAATTCTCCATTATTTCATCTGTTTTCGTTTTATATGTCTTCTGTTTTGAATATATTAATTATATTTTACTTTGAAGTCCTTTGCTGCCACTCCCCACATATCCATTTTGGAGTTTTTTTTAAATGTTTTTTATATTAATAGTGGGTCTCTTTTCTTGCATGCCAAGTCATTTTTGTAAATTTATTTTGACTATATAAGAACCATATTGGTAATAAAGATTTAACATCCATCATAGATTGTCTCCCTTTCTACTGATAGGCACAAAGTATAAGAAAATGATCACTCTGATCTAATTTTGAATTGAGCTGGGTTAGAAATGGGTTGAGAATATAGTAGGTTTCCATCTCATTCCTGAATGACAATAGGAGATTTAACTCTATATTCATAGATTCTGCCCTAGCATTATAGCCTGAAGCCTAGTCAGTATAGGCCTCAAAAACTGGCAAATATCACTCTGTCTTCTTTATGTACAGCACTATAATTTACAATTGGTCATATGAGAAAAAACAGTCATGTTTGGCTCTAGTCAAGGGATTATTAAGAATATTTGTAGGAGATAAGGCTGGAAAGTTAGGTTGGAGTCTCACTAAATGATTTGAATGTGTTAGAAAAGAAAGCTTCTGGAGAATTTGAAGCAAAGACGCTTTCAGATTTTATTTTAGAGGATTTACTATCCATATCAAAACCAATTGGAAGGAGGCAGGAGAAAGGCAGAACACTTAGGATGCTTTCTACCAATCTAGATAGAAAGGATAAAGACAAAGCTCACATCAATGGCAACAGTAATGAACAGTATGGGAGGTACATCACAGTGGTTAATAAAACAGGCTCTGCACCTTAACTGAACTGTGACCTTGTATATATTGTAATCATTCTGTGTTTTCCTAAACATGCTTTTGTTGGATTGCAAAACCTACTGTTGTTCTGAAGATTAAATCTTTATAATGTACTTAGCATAGTACCTGGTACACGGTGAACACAGTAAATGACAGTTATATGAAATGATCCAAGTAGACTTGAGGAGTGAGGGTTAGAAATAAAGATTAACTCAGATTTTTAGCTTAGACAACTTCATGGAAGAATCATATTTGAGGGGCATAATGAATGTTGCAGGTCTTTAAGGCATATAGGTCATATCCTATAACTGGAAGTTTATTCATTTCCCCAACCAAATAATTTAATAGTTTTGTCTGGTTTGTTCACCACTGATGACTTTCATCTCTCTTTTTTGCTGGTACTGCTCATTTAATTGAGAGTTTCTTTTCTTATGTTATCTTCTCCTCAGAATAAGAGCATCCCAGAGAAATGATGGAAAACATATATATATTTTAAGTATAAGGAATATAAAATTGCTACAGGTTTTCTCTCTACTGTATTTCTCATCGTTAGGACTGCCCCCTTTAAAAACCAACTTTTAGCATCACCATTGTATAATATGGAATATGTGATTTTCCTCTCAACGTCAGAACAGTCTGACCTGGTAAAGGGAAAAATTCTTGCCTACCTTTGGAAAGATAGTTTAAATCTACCTGTCTTTCTGGTTTTTTTTTTTTCTTTTTTGCTGCCTATAGATCAATATTCTATTATTTCTTTTACTAATTATTACATAATATCTTTACAGAGAAGTCTGGGCTAAAATTCCACCAGAATACTATGATTTCTTTAACCTTGCTAAAATGAATTTCCTCTGCTATTTCTTACTAATGGACATATAAATTACATTGTAACCTCTTAAAGATTTTGTTACCATTGATATTCTAATGTAAAACAAAACCACAGTGACAGTTATTATATAAAAGTTATTGAAAGCTGTCAGAAAATAAAACTATGTCCAGATGGTTTTTGTTAAGATTTTTAAGTGGAATTAAATTAATTACATAATATGGTATTCATGCCCAGTAATTTTTCTAGCAATATTCAACCTGGACAAAATGTTCAAAGGAAAAGTCACATCATATACAAAACTTTTTCCGAAGTTTATCATGGACATTTGCAAAAAGGTGATGTAATTGTGATAGAAATTCTTCTATTTCCTATTCATTTTATATATATATATATATATATATATATATATATATATATATATATTTTAAGAGTTTCAATAATTTTTCTATGGACTGAAAACTATTAAGTCAACTAGAAATGGAATGGGTACCCAGATCTGTCTTGCCCTCAAACCTATTTATTCCCTTTCCATTACCTCTTCTTCCACCCTAGTGCCTCACAGAAAATTTATAAGGGTAAACAGTGTTTATAGATGTGAAAAACCAAAAGCAGCATAAATGTTTATTTGTAGGGTTTTTAATTAAAATATACAGACTATTATGTAGACTTAAAAATCATTATAGTGTATTTATTTATGACATATTGTTGAATTGAAAAAGCAAGAACACCTGTGCATAATTGTCTGCTTCTGTATATGTTGTCTATATTTATTTATGTATGGAAATTTTTATGTAAGGATGATTAACCAAAGTTTAAAATGAGTTATCTCTGGTAAAATTTTGGTGATTTTCAGTTTTTTATGTCAATTGAATTATTTTTGTCTTTTCAATATGCATGTATTTTTAGAATTATAAAAATCACTAAAACTATTCTCACTTGGAGCAAAAAAAAATTAAAAGTGGAACAAAAATGAGAACAGGGTAAAATAAAGAACACCTTTTCTCATTTATTATCATTTCTAGAACCTATTTTACGATTGTGTAACAGATGATACATTTAATCAAGCTTCTTTCTCATAGCCACTAATTTTTTTTCATATTGCAGCAGTGAGTAGAATGGTTTGAAATGCTAGACTCATAAAGGGACATGCAAAAATTCTTTAGTAAATAAAATAATAGGTGTTTCTTTGGTGGGAAGGTCTATTGTAGTTTACCTCAGGAGCTCCTATCAGAAGCTCCTATCTGCTATCACAAATAACAGTTATAAACTATAAACCAAACAAATCATTACTATCTGAAAGTAGTAGAGAGTGACTAAAATCAAGCAGATTCTGACATTTGAAAGGAGGCCCTGGTTGAGTATCCCATTTGTATCACTTTTACCCTGATCGTAATCCCCAGTCTAACCTACCTGGCAGCTCAAATATTCAGGCTTACTGGCCTGAAGAACAGTTTGAGGCAACCAACATCTGCTTTAAAGTGAAGAGGGAAATGCAAAAAAGGAGCAAGTCAAGGAAGGTAGCCTCAAATTTTGTAAATAGCTTCCTGGATCTTTGACTGACATCTAAACCATCAATGTGCTGGGTAAACTACAAGCAGCACAGCTACGACTAAAAGAATTAAATTTTGAATTTCAGTCTATTGCAGAGCAGGGAGAGTTTGCAGTTGGGTCTTGACAAGTCATCTGCTTACAAGAATAAAAACAAACCAACATTCTTCAGAATAATATACCAAAACTGAGTATCTCGTCAACATATCATTTACCATGTCCAGAGTACAGTCCAAAATTATTCATAATCAACTGACACTGACCACAAGATGATCCAGCTATTAGACTTAACAGATAAAGATTTTTCAAGTAGTTACTATAACCCAGCTTAAGTAGGACAGGAAAATATACTTGTAATGAATGAAGAGGTATGAAATCTTAGCATAAAAAATAGGAACTATTAAAAATAATCAAATGAAAATTTTAGAACTGAAAAATATAATAACAGCAAAGTATGTTGAAAGCATCCTCTTATCTTTAAATTCAGGGTCCCACATGAACCAGTTTAAAATTGATGGCAATGAAATTGTGTGATAAATATATAGTATGATTAAATAAAACTTTAAAGCACATTTGATTAGCTTTTAAATACATTAAATTCATACCTAGTTATTTGTATTTGGAAAGCAGTGGTATTGTTTATTAATGGAACTATACTATGGAAATTATAGGTAGAATAAAAGAAAAATAGGAAAATATTCAGAATGCTTACTCTGAAAAAATATTTGAGTATGAGATAGAAACCACACTAAAGACAGTGCACTGTTTTACCTTGACAAATTTCTTGTGTAATATGGCATATTGATTTAGATTACTAATGGGCAGTGAAATAACTAGTTTTAGAGCTCCAGGCTCCCATCCCTCCACAGGGACACTGTAAAATAAGCAGAAACTTTTAGAACCAACTTTTTCAGAACTCTGATTCAAAAAACAGTCAAAGGATTATAGCAATCAAGCCAACACTGAATCAAGAACCTTGATTTGTTTAGGTTGATGAAAAAGTTTTGTTTTTGTTTCTTTTTTTATCCTCACCTGAGGACATTGTTTTCATTGCTTTTAAAGATAGAGGAAGGGAGGCAGACAAACATCAGTGTGAGAGGAACATTGATTGGTTGCCTCCCATAGGCATCCAGACCAGGATCTTACGTCCCTGGACCCACAAGCCAACCAGCCAAAGGGTTCTTTGGTTATAGGACAACACTCCAACCAACTGAGCCATAATGGGATGGGTAGTGCACAGTTTTAAAAATAGATAGTGGTAATAGTTGCACTACATTGTGAATGTAATTAATGCCACTGAATTGTACACTTATAACTGATTAAGATGGTAAGTTTTATTATATAAATATTTTTACCACACTAAAAGTTTTTAATAAAAATAGAATGATATATTGATAAATGTTACAACATGTATAAATCTTGAAAACATTATGCTATGTAAAAGAAGCCAGTCACAAAAGACTATATACTGTATGTTCCCAGTTTTATGAATGTAAATTTGTGGTTGCTTAGGACCTCCTGATAAGAAGAAAAGTGACTGCTAGTGCTTACCAGGCTTTTTTGGGGGTGCTGAAAAGTTCTAAAATTAGATTGTGATAATGGTTGTACAACACTGTGAATATACTAAAGACCACTGAACTGTATATTTTAAAAAGATGACTTTTTATGATATGTGAAATATATGTCAATAAAGCTCTTTAAAAAAAACAGTTATGGACTCACACAATACACAATGTTTTAAGTAAGCTTATTTCACAGCATGGGCAAAATAGTGACAAAATGGAAAAGATTAAAGGACTGGTAAGTAATAATTTAATACAGACTTTAATTATGTATAATTAGCTTTACAATTCATGGCTTTAATTTAAAAGAATTAGGAGTTTTGGGAGGTGAAAGATGGCAGCAATGTAGATGGGAGCTGAGCCCACTTGCTCGTGCACCCAACTAGGACACCAATCTTCTGAGGACAGAATGAACAGCCAACAGAATCCCAGCTTGTATGAAGTTTGGAAGCCAAAGATTTCAGAGGACATTTTAAAACAGATGCCCCTGATCACATGCAAGACAAGGTGGGAGTTGTGAATACCAGTAAACCCACTGGAGGAGAGAACCCAACAAAGGAACCACCAACAGGTAAAACTCCAGTACAATAAGGGAGCCCACAAAAATGGAATAAAGGACAACCCTAGAGCATACAGACAAGGAGGTCAAAGAGATCATACCACTGAGTCCCACAGAACTCCTACCATAGAAGTTCGCCCTACAAAGACAGTTAGCAAAGCAGAGCATTGAGAATCATAGAAATAAACAAAAAGACTCAACTAAAATGGGGAGACAAATAAAGAACCTGCAATCGAAAGGAATGGAAGACTCCCCACTAAAAGAGCTAAATGAAATAGAGGCAAGCAAACTATCACATATAGAATTCAAAAGAATGGTTATAAGAATGGTCAAGAAACTCACAGACAACTACAAGGAACTGACCAAGAACTACAACAGTATGAAAAAGGAAATAGAAACTATAAGCAATAACCAGAAAGAAATGAAGAATACAATTTCTGAAATAAATAACACATTGGAAGAAATTACAAGCAGGCTGGATGAAGCGAAAGACCAAATTAGTGAGCAGGAAGACAAGCCAGAAAGGAACACCCAGGTAGAGCAGCTATACATAAAAAGACTCAAAAAATGTGAAGATAACTTCAGGGAACTGCAGACAACATGAAACACAACAACATTTGAATCATAGGAATACCAGAAGGAGAAGAAATGGAGCAAGGAATAGAAACCCTGTTTGAAAAAATAATGACAGAAAACTTTCCCAACTTGGAGAGGGGAAAATACACATAAGTTCAGGAAGCACAGAGGGTCCCAATCAAGATGAACCCAAAGAGGCCTACTCTAAGATGCATCATAATTAAAATGCCAAGTTTTAAAGATGAAGAGAGAATCTTAAAAGCAGCAAGGGAGAAATGAGAAGTAAACATACAAAGGAGCTCTGATAAGGCTAGCAGCTGATTTCTCAACAGAAACACTGAAAGCCAGGAGAGAATGGCAAGAAATATTCCAAGTAATGAAAAGCAAAGGCCTGCAACCAAGACTACTTTACCCAGCGAGGCTCTCAATTAAAATGGAAGGCCAAATAAGGCGTTTCCCAGACAAAAGAAGGCTGAAAGAATACACCCCCACCAAACTATCACTGCAAGAGATGCTAAAGGGGCTACTATAAGAAGAGGAAGGAAAAGAGAGAGAGAGAAGAACACAAGTACAAAAAGGGTAAAATGAATAAGTACCTATCAATAATAACCTTAAATGTTAATGGATTAAATGATCCGATCAAAAAACATAGGGTAGCTGAATGGATAAGAAAACATGGCCCACACATATGCTGCCTACAAGAGACCCACCTCAGAAAAAAAGACCTACACAGACTGAAAGTGAAGGGTTGGAAAAACACATTCCAAGCAAATGGACAAGAAAAAGAGCTGGAGTAGCAATACTCAGACAAAATAGACTTCAAAACAAAAGTCATAAAAAGAGACACCGAAGGACACTTCATAATACTCAAGGGAAGAATCCATCAAGAAGACATAAACATTGTAAACATATATGCACCCTATATAGGAGCACACAAATGTATAAGGAAAATCTCGGAGGACTTCAAGAAAGATATAGACAGCAACATACTTATACTAGGGGATTTTAACACCCCTGTCCAAAATGGATAGATCTTCCAAACAAAGTATCAACAAGGATATTGTGACATTTAACAACGCCCTAGATCAAATGGACTGAACAGGTATATATAGAACCTTTCATCCCAAAGAAGCAAAATATACATTATTTTCAAATGCACACGGAACATTTTTAAGCATAGACCACATTAGGACAAAACAAGCCTCAAAAAATTCATGAAAATTGAAATCATATCATGCATTTTCTCAGACCAAAGGGCCTGATACTAGAAACTAACCTAGACAAAAAAAAACCTCAAAAACACTCAAATTCATGGAGATTGAATAGCATTGTATTAAACAATGAATGGGTTAATAATGAGATCAAAGAAGAAATAAAAAAGTTTCTAGAAACAAATGAAAATGGACTCATAACAGTCCAAATCTTATGGGACACAGCAAAGGGAACCCTGAGAGGGGAGTTCATAGTGATACCGGTGTACCTAAAAAAAGATAGAAATTTTTCAAATAAACAACCTACATCTACAAGAACTGGAAGAACAACAACAAACAAAGCCCAGAGCAAGTAGAAGGAAGGAAATAACCACAATCAGAGCAGAATTAAACAACATAGAGACTAAAAGAACAATCCAAAGAATCAATAAATCCAGGAGCTGTTTCTTTGAAAAAATAAACAAAATCAACAAGCTTTTAAGCAGACTCGTCGAGAAAAAAAGAGAGAGGACACAAATAAACACAATCAGAAATGAAAGAAGAGAGATTACAGTGTATACCACAGAAATACAAAGGACTGTAAGAAATTATTATGAACAACTATATGCCAAGAAATTTGAAAGCCAGGGTGAAATGGACAAAGTTCTAGAAAAATAAAATCTTCCAAAACTGAATGAAGAAGAATCAGGAAGCCTGAACAGACCAATAACAGCTGATGAAATCGAAATGGTAATCAAAAAACTCCCAGCAGACAAATGCCCTGGACATGATGGTTTCACAGGAGAATTTTACAAAACATTTAAGGAAGAGCTAACCCCCATCCTTCTCAGACTATTCCAAAAAATCCAAGAAGCAGGAAAACTCCCCAACTCTTTTTACAAAGCCAACATCATCCTAATTCCAAAACCAGATAAAGATACAACAAAGAAAGAAAACTACAGGTCAATATTGCTGATGAACATAGACACTAAAATCCTCATCAAAATACTGGCAAACCGCATCCAGCAATACATTAAAAAGATCATACACCATGACCAAGTGGGATTCATCTTAGGGATGCAAGGGTGGTACAATATTCACAAATCAATAAACAATACATCACATAAACAAAAGGAAAGACAAAAATCACATGATCATATCAATATATATGGAAAAGCATTTGATAAGAGCCAAATCTTCGAGGGACTCTACTAACTCCAAAATTTTTTAGTATATAATTCTGTAATGGTAGTCTCTATATGTGTCACAGTATTGTGGGAAAAAGAACTGTAAGCAATCATTTGTTCCTACATCTTTTATTTAAGGCAACCATGTAAAATATATCCCAAAATACTTCCATAACAAACTTGAGACTTAGCAGAAAATATTGACAATTGCAGGCAGAACATAGGGGGACATATACTGAGGATCCCACAGATCTGGTTTGAATCCTAGCTGTTTCTCCTTTAGTTTCTGAGCCCATAAGCTAATAAGTTTCTTGATCTCTCAGAGTCCATTAATGAAAAATGAATGAATTTCCTTTTTTAAATAGGAAATTGAAGTATGAATATCTACAGTGGGATTGGTGCAGTTTTTAATAGTGAGATCATATAATTGACACATAGATAGTGCTCAGTTTTTTAGACCTGAATAGATTTTGAATGGCTGAAAAGAACATATATGTGAAAGGGGGAAATTGGGATAACAGTAATAGCATAAACAATAAAATATTTTTAAGTAACAGATATGCCATATGAGTACATAACAAACATTAGTTATAAACTTATGGTATTTCATTGAAAGTAAATGTGTTTCATTTACTTTCAAGACTTTGATGCTTGCATATGGAAAAAAGACTTAAATATAAGTTGCAACACCATAAAAGTCTTAGAGGAGAACATAGGCAGGAAAATCTCATACATTCCAAGCAGCAATATTTTCACTGATCTGTCCCTTAGAGCAAGTGACAAAAAGGAAAAAATAAACAAATTGGACTTCATCAAAATAAAAAGCTTCTGCATGGCTAACGAAAACAGTATTAAGAGAGAACCAACTGTATGGGAAGACACATTTGCCAATGATACCTCGGACAAGGGTTTGATCTCCAAAATATATAAAGAACTCTCACACCTTCACTCCAGGAACACAACCCAATTAAAAAATGGGAAAAGGACATGAGCAGACACTTCTCCAAGGAGGACATACAGAGGGCCCCGGGGACATATAAAAGGATGTTCAGCATCACTAGCCATTAGAGACATGCAAATTAAAACTATAATGATATACCACTTCACACTGGTCAAAATGGTCATCATAACCAAATCAACAAACAACAAGTGCTGGCGAGGTTGTGGAGAAAAGGGAACCTTAGTGCACTGTTGGTGGGAATGCAGACTGGTGCAGCCACTGTGGAAAATATATGGCATTTCCTCAAAAAACTGAAAATGAAACTGCCTTATTTTCTATGAGTAAAATAAGTACCCAAAACTGCAGTGTGTTTTCATTAACAGTGAAATTGTTCCATGAATTGTGCTTCAAAATTTTTATGTTGATTGTTAAAAGGAATCTCTTTTTCTTCAGTATACATAATATATTTGAGTATGTGGATATTTTGAGCAGACAGAAACATCCTTCTGCATATGACATTATTACTGTTTTCTTTCAGGAAACCCTCATAGATTGGTGTGATGAAAAGGAACTTAATTTGATATTAACAACTGGAGGAACAGGGTTTGCACCACGAGATGTCACTCCAGAGGTGAGACAGAATATGCTTTGCTTATATTCATGTGCTAAGGATGTGAAAAACTTACTGTGGAAAAATTATCTAAAATGTTTCTAGACTTTTTTCTTTGTACTCAAGCTAGAAGTGATAGAATATGAGGAAGAGTGAGCTGATCCAGAAGATACTCCTGCATTTGCTCAGTGGTCTCTGGTTATCAGCTAAAATTCAGGCATATTGTCAGAGGAGGTGATATCAGAACTCTGACTCTCAGCATGATATCTGGTCTGATGTGCTTTCTTAATATACTTCAGAATGTATCTGATTTCTCTTTTCTTTAGATACACTTGTCACCGGTCTTAAAGCACAGTAGAGTGGTTCCAATAGAATATTTATACCAGTATTACTGTTCTTTTAATGAGAAAAAGTTGTATATTCTATAATTTTAAATGTGAATTTAGTAAGTCAAAAGGCAGAATTAATATCTAGGCTTTATGCCACAAGAATTACCTCAACCTTTGCACAGGGGGGGGGAAATTAGGGAAAGAGTGAAGAGTAGCCAGTGCTCAGTGGCTACTGGTCTGATATCAGGGGGAAAAGTCTTTCTTTTTGAGGAAGCCATAAACCCGGTGTCATTTTCATAGTTATATGCATTGCTTCCTTTCCCTCCCCCAAAAAGTGTTTCTTGGCTGAATTTCAAGTTAATCTTAACTGTGTCCTTCTATTTTCAAGCCAGTACACTATCTACTATCTTATTAATAGCAGGATACTTTTGCTCTGCACATATTAAATATTGTACTGTCTTTTTCAAACTTTATCCTGCACCACAGAGTGGGCTTGTTAAAACGGATTGCTGGGCACTACCCACAGAGTGTCTTATTCTGTCAAATCTGCTGAGATTTTGTATTTTTAACGGAGCTCCAGGTGATGCAGATGTTACTGGCCCATACGCCCTACTTCCAAACTTTGAGAACCACTGTTTCAGTATATGAAATTACAAATTTTTAAACAAGTTGTAAATTCTATTCTATGTAAAAATCATGACACAGAAGTTTTTTGGATACTATTATAAGTAGGCTTATAAATAAAATGGTTTTCCTTTTAAGTCAATTAGAATAGTGTTGTATGGAGAAATTCTTAACTTCAGCTGTTTAAAAATGAAGTCATCCTTGCATAATTTATTTCATTTCTGGGCCCTAAGGGGAGATGGTCCTTTGACCAACTTTTATACTTTTAAACTGTGAGACTAAATTAATAAGTACAGTTGGAGGAAAGCTATTTCCTGTAGAGATGTGTTTGTCTTGTTTTGTTTATAAGACAATTGCCTACATATGTGAAGGCATTGATCTTTGGAGTTAGGTGTTGTGTTTGAAGTAAATGAAATTAAGTTTATATGTCTCTATTTTAGTGTGTGATAGTTTGAAATTTTCATATTACTTATTTTCGCATCAGAAAAGTATAAAAAAATTACCATGAATTCATTTACAACCAGATAATAATATTATTTTTAATTACAGGAAAATAATTTATACCATAAAGTTTAGTATTATTGTATTCTATGGCATTTCAATACCAAAATGCTAGGCTGAAAATTCAAACCTTTGAATTCTGGCTATAGACTAAACTGCTCTGTGGCTCAGCTTCCTATAAAAGGAGCAAAATAAAAGTACCTATCTACCAGGGTAAATGTGAGGATTCAGTGTTAGTGCTATGTGAGGGTTAACTTATAAGGGGTAAAGAGTTTTTATTACTTACTGCATAACTACCAAGTGGAGAAATCTGATAGTATTTTTTGTATGTAACTACCAAAACAACAAAAAATCTTATACTAGATTTAATGTATATCCATGAAATTGTCACAATCCTATTATTTTAAATTTTGATATAGTAAGCTTTGTATTTTACTTTTTGCATCTCCATCTAAATCAGGAGTCTTGAATTTCTGCCATTCTAATATCTGTTTATTCTCCCATTCCCTTTTTTGTGGACTGTCAGTTGACAAGAGTTTATCCCTTTCTATGATCTTAAGAAGTTCTTTATTCTTCAGCTACCTGTAAAACTTTGAGGTGTTCTTATATTCTTATATTTATATATACCTATAGCAACCAACTGAGTATAATTGTATTAGGTTATTTTTTAATGATTTAAAAATATACATGAATATGTATTCTCTGTTTTTAAAAACAGGTAATTACCTCATTGTGAATTCTTGATCTTTAATGGAATCACTTTATATTTTATATATAAATATATATGGTATGATTATGTACAGCAAAAGTCCATTGGACTGTTAAGCCTTTGAAAAAATAAACATGGAATCAATATAGGGCCACCCAAAATAATTCTACTAATTTCCCATTTCCTCTACACCCTTGAATAGTTGCAATTCTTGTAATATTTGAAAACAACACTGAGATGTCCAGAATCCAGAAATACAGTTTTGAGCTTGTAATAATATAGTTATTTGTCTTTCACTTGTTTGTCTTACATAATTATGCCTGAAAGGACAGGAAACTATTTCTAGACCACATTTACCTATATAAAACTTAGGGCTGCAAATATTTTTAAGTAGATTCAGAAGTTACTGATAGAAAACACAAATATTAATGGTAAATATAAACTAATATAAAACTTCTCCCTTCACATACTAATATTTGACAGTGAGTAATTTTCAATAATTAGTTTTATCTACAATCAGAAAGGATGATTGTGAGATGTGTGTGTTGTTAGGAAAAAATGAAGGGGGAAATAAACTGAATGAAATAAAGCATTCTAAAAATAAAGCATTCTAGAAATAAAGCATTCTAAACTTATCAGTGGAAATGAGCTGTAGAGAAAATGAAGTTTAATAGACTTAGATTTCTTCCCAGGTCTATTTAAAAAATAAGGAATAGCAAGTTTAGAAAAGTATACCCTATTTACATATTTTATAGGAATAATGCAATCAATGGATTTTTCTAAATTATGAGTTTGTTTCTATTTTTAGGCTTTGTGTCTTAGAATATAGTTCATCTGATAGTTACATGCCTGCTGGCCTGCTCTCTGCCTTTAAACATGAGATACTATCAAAGCTAACATATAGCATAATAATCCATACTCTTCAACTTTTTTGAATTTTATTTTCATATGAAAAGCTTTATTTTTAAAAAAACCAATTGTATTATCTCTGATCTTATAAAAAGGTTGAATAATCTGCTGACATTAGTGAAATGCTAATTATTACAATATTCTGTGGAACATAAGAACTCATTACCATACAAAGTATTATCTCTTCATGTCCCATTGTCTTTTCAATATGATTTATTTCCAAAATAGGTATTATTATGTAGTTTTTAATTACTTTTTAAAAGTAAAAGTATAATCAAGGTATATAAGTGAGGTGAAGTGAAAACTTTTAGATGTAAATTCTAGAAGAGAATAAAAGATTAAGCATTAAAAGATCTATATATAATTAAAAAGAAATGTTTAGTATATTATGGTAAATTAGGAAATATTAAGCTACTTAATATTTATAAGGTAAAAATAATTTTCATCACTTTTGAGTACTATGCTATATCAGAATAAAGGACTGTATACTAATACATTATTTTAATCATGAATTAAAGAGTTAAATCAAAGCCTGTAATCCATTTTAGTTTTCATCCACTCGTTCATTCATCAAGTTTGGTATTTTTAATTCTTAATATGTATTTGATGCCATACTGGGTGCCAGAATTTAAAAAATAAGATGTAGTCCCTATCCTCAGGAAACTCTTAATCTATCACAGAGGTCAGCAAATTATGGCCCATAAGCCAAATCCAGCCTCTCATCTTTTTGTATGACTTGTAAGCTAAGGCATAGATTTTGCATTTTGAAATGACTGGAAAAACTCAAAAGGAGAATAATCTTTTGTGACACATGAAAATTATTTGAAATTCAATTTCACTATTCATAGATGAAGTTTTATTGGGACATAGCCGCACTAATTCACTTTTATATTGCCTGTGGCTACAAAAGCAGAGTTGAGTATTTGCAATCAAAGTTCTATATCCTGCAAAGCCTAAAATATTTACCATCTGACTCTTTGCAGAAAAAGTTTGCCAGTCCCTGTTCTGTTGGACAATGGTAATTCATCTTTACACACATTTTTATTGATTTTTAAATTGATATTTAATTGACTTTTATTGATTTTTACCTTTGTTTCTACTAATCTGAAATGATGTTGGGTTTCATTTCTTGAACTTTAGAAGGAACTTTAAAAAAAAGAACTTTTTTTTGCCATAATAAACTGTATTGTCTCATTGACTTAATAGACAGTATAGCATAACAAAAATAAAAGATCCCTTATTCTAAATAATGTATAAAATTTTCAACTTTCAAAACTGGTCAAATTAATGGATTTATTATATACAGTGTGTAAAATCTCTCAAAGTATTTTCAAACTGTAGTTCTTAGCAATACCTCCTAACAATACCTCCTGATATAAATGGTCATTATAAAATAAACAAAAGGAGGAATAGCAAAAATTTCAAAACACTATAAACTTGATATAAGGGATATTCATTTAAAAAGATGCTTATGCTTCATTATGTAAGTGAAGAGGCATCTAATAAAATGCCCAGTGCTGAAAAGAGGAGAATACTCATAGTCTGGTGCAAAGGATGAATGTCTAGGGAAAGACTATGATTTTCAGAAGTCATATTCTGTTTATAGCCTGTATAATATTTATATTATACTTTTTGGAACAGATCTAAGCCTGTCCATAAACATTTTTCTCTTAGGTTATTAGTAATATTAGTATTTTCTAAAATATCAGATCATAGAAAAAATGTTTATTTTATAAAATCTGTTTTATAATCAACTTGTTGAAATTTATATATTTCATAATTTTAGATGTGAGTATAATGATTTACATTATACTCACACCTAATAAGGTGTGAGTTCATGTAGTCACTAACCATTTTTCTTTCTTATGTTATAACACTTTAAAAACAGGAACACTGTGTAAGTTAAAGGAAGGAGACATAATTGCCCTGAATTACTGACTATATGTTATTGATTATAAGTTGGTGACTCATGAAAATTGACAGTTAACAGCTTCACCTAAAAGTTAACATTTGACATGTTAGCAATCAGAAAAACTCTCCTACATTATAACAACATAGCAAAAGCACCATGTTTAATAAGTTCTGTTTTGGAAAGAAATTTTTCTTTCAATTTTATTTTGTATTGGTTTCAGGTGTACAGCTTAGTGGTTAGACAATCATATATTTTATATAGTGTTCCACTTAACATTTCCAACACCGTCTGGTACCACACATATTTACTACAATATTGAGGTGAAGGGACAGAGAAGCACAAATTGGTAGTTATAAAATAGTCACAGTAAAGTAAGTAAAGCATAGGAAATATAATCAATAATATGGTTTTTGAAAGAATTTTGTCTCTAACTTATGTCATTTAAAATACAGGGTCCAGCAGAAGTAACACCTGCTTGCGTGTGGTTGGTAGGGCAGTAATGTGGGTGTAATAATTTATAGTTTTAATTTGAACATTTCACCCAGAATGTCCTATGGTGTGCTTGAATGTGATATTGTTATATTACAGAGTTCCATGCTTATTATTTTGTAATAAAATATTTTGTAATAAAAAAGGGACATGATTTGTGCCAGACCTTGTATATAGTTGTACTCAAGTATATATCAGTATTGTCTAGAAAACATTGATTACTTCCCTAGCAAAATATCATATACTGGTACTGAATATTTATTTTATAGTTCTAGAATTGTTTTGACTAAATAAAATAGTGTTATATATGGTAAAGCTAAAAATAACTATATTGAACTAGGATTTTGAGTATTATAAAATTGTTCTGTATAAATAGAATAACTCAACAATATGGAATTGATAACAGAGCAGAATACAAGAAACCCTTGTACCTGAAATATTTAAAACTAAACTGAATAAAATACACCACTACTTCATGGTCAGAGAAAGTTATATTTCATGCCATGTTCAGGAGCTCTTTGTATAATTTTTATAAAGTAGTCTTGAAAATGGCAAATATGTTTCTTTGTCTTATCTTTGTCTAAACATTTTGGCATTCAATATGCTATAGTGGAAACACTAAAACTATAAAGTCAGACCTGAATTTGAACCCCAACTATACTGCTAACTATGAAATTAAGGCAAATTAACCTATTCAAAGTTCAGTTTTCTCATTTGCTAAATTAGCTAATTCCTACCTCTTAAGGTTGTTTTTCTAATAATTGAGATAAAAGTAGCTAATAATAATAGTAACTAGCACTTGTATATAGAACTTAGTATGTGTCAGGTGCTCTTTTAAGCACATACTAATTCGTTGAGGCAGGTATTATTGTTGTATCTGTTTTAAAGATGGAGATACTGAGACACCAACCAATTAGTTGACTTAGACATGGCAGCCCCAAATAAATCTGCTATTTACCATTGTACTTCTTATATGTTAACTTCTAATATATCTGGTACATATGTCTAAAAAAGTAAAAATGTAAGTCAACATGTTTCCACTAAGGTATAGGTCAAAGGAACAATAATAAGAATTTCTATAATCTATGTCAGGGGTGTCAAACTCATTTTCACCGGGGGCCACATCAGCCTCATGGTTGCCTTCAAAGGGCCAAATGTAATTTTAGGACGGTATAAATGTAACTGCTCCTTAACAGTTAAGTAAGAGCTGGGCACTGCCGCCAGGTAGAAACAAGGTGTCGGGCCGGATAAAGCAAGGTGGAGGGCCGGATTTGTCCGGCAGGCCTTATGTTTGCCACCTGTGATTTATATGATATGAAGAACATGGATTATGTATTTTGTTTTAGGTCTCTAATTTCTTTGTAGTTTAAAATTGTTGGAAAATGGCTTTAAATGGCTCAGGAATGTGATAGGATAACATTTTTGTAATAGCCCACTTTATCATGGGGTTTATAATTATTTTGCATTATGCATTGAAAAGCAGTTAAAATATTAAAGAAAACAGTCATAGCCTTTGTCCCATTTACAAGTATTTATCAAGCACTTTAGGCCTTAATGAGTGAATGCTAAAGTACATGTACTCCTATAATAGTGACTTTACTAATCAAAGAATATAAAGCTAGTACCAGAAATGTTCAGCCATTTCAGTGCAAAAGATGTCTTTAAAAGGGAAAATTAAGAGAGAGCCAAATAGTTGGGGAAATTTTTACACAAGTAGAATTTAAGCTAAAATTGAGGGAGAAAAATAGTATTTAGATTAGGAGAGAAGAGGACATTACCAATAGGAGTAAAGAAGAAGGGGAACTGTATAACAAGCTACAGAGGAAGCTACAATTAAGAAAATCTTTCTGGCAAGAGCAGAGAATTCACTTTATATAGAAGGATGGATAAACTAGACCTATGTTATTTTAATCTTTCTTAGAACAGCTAGAGTACCATCTGTAGAGATGAAAAACAGCAACTGTCATTATTCAGAGATTCTTTAGAAGCCAGATTCAGAAGTCTACTATCAACACAGTAAAATCATGCCATGAAAGCTCTCTAAAAATAGACCCTTTTTGAGATTTGGAATTTATTCGAATGCATATCAGTACACTCCCCAGATCTAACGTCATTCTCTTTCAAGATTATTTTCATGCGCTGTTTTTTTTAAAGTCCTGTTGTAATTTGCAAACCTAGTTACTATCTACACCATTGTTTGCGAATAAAATTTAAATTGCTGTGAAGTAGGAAATTCCAATTTTGATTTGTTGTTTGGAAACCTTTTTAGTTAATACTGATCTTACAATCAAGACAATCTAGGAATATTTTCTTATCACAGATTTTTATCCTTGTTGAATCTTGAGTTAATTTAGCATTTTAAATAAAGCTACAAACAGTATAATAATTGAGAAATCACAATTTCTCAGAGTTTGAGGAGATTCTGTGTTCAGAGTCCTAGCGTGTCCTTTTTATCATTCCCAGCCTTTGCCTGAACATCTCAATCACTGCTTTTTCCATCTGGGAGTTCATTATTTGTAGAATTCTAATTGTTTAAAAGTCTAAACATATCAAATTGAAACTTGATGCCTTATAATTTCTACCTAGTAGTCCTAGTTCTGCCCTTTGCAGTGCACAAAAGAAGGTAAATTTCTCTTTTGCATGACAATTCTAATATTCGAAGGTAAACAGTACATTCCTCCCTTAAGTCCACTTACTTTAGTATTATTTTTGCACTCATTTTTTCCACAAGCCACAGCCTTTCCTAAAACAGCTACCCTCTACTTTATTTATGCATTAAAAAGAAAAGCTCTTTAGTATGATTGTACCAATACAAAGTTACAGGTATAAAATTAAACCATTTAGATGATGTAATTAGGTCAGTAAGTGACATTACATTTAAAACTATCATTTTGAAAGGCTATCATTTCATATTGCCACACAAAAGAGGGAAAAGCACATTGATCCTCGAGGTCAGAATTTTGAGTATAAGGCAAAAATAAAAATTTCATATATAGCCCTGGCTGCTGTGGCTCAGTGGATTGAGGGCCGGCCTGCAAACCAGGGGGTCACTGGTTCCATTCCAGATCAGGGCACATGCCTGGGTTGCGGGGCAGATCCCCAGGAGGGACCATGTTAGAGGCAACCACACATTGATGTTTCTCTCCCTCTCTTTCTCCCTCCCTTCCCCTCTCTCTAAAAATTAGTAAATAAATCTTTCTTAAAATTCCATATATAAAGAGCCTATAAATAAAATGCTATCTTCATTTTCCCTTAAGTATATTTCTTAATTACATGCCTACAGTGTACCAGAATATGTACTCAGCTCTTTGGGGTCTTATGGGGAAGAGAGATTATATCAGTAAAATAAAAATATATTTACTGTGACAAAATCTATGTCTAAACAGAGCTTTTACTAGAAAAGTAGTGTTGCCCATTTAACCATATATAAGGCACTATAACATAGTGGTTAAAAGCATGGACTATGTGGGTTGAATACTGGATTCACATCTTACTAGTGTGTGACCTTACACAACTTTACTAACTTCCTATATTTATTATGTGTAAAATTGAGAGAATAAAAGTACTTCCCTCATAAGGTAATTATATTATGTGAATTAATAGAAGTAAAAATGATATTTATTTGCTATGTAAATATTTGCTACATAAATATTTGCTGTTATTACCTACAACATAATAGAAAGAACTTTAGTTTAAAAAATAAGTAGATAATGATTGAATAAATACTAAAAGAATTTTTCCTTGGGGAAAAATCAAGCAAGATAGGACCTAAAGTTTACAGTAGTGTAGTTGTGAAAAAGTTAAAAGAAAAAGAGATGACATGTTAAATATTGATATTTTTTAACTTGAATCTGCCAAAATGGTAAAATCTTGAAATAGTCTTTCCAGATCACCCTTATAAGTGTACTCTCATAAAATGTACAGAGGCTGGCATACCTGAATAGTTAGGCTTGCAAAATATATGCTAAGATACTGACAACTAAATATCATTAAATAAATTGCAAATACAAGTGCTAAAGTATATTTATATAAAGATATATTTTCAGGAATGAAGGTTTCAGGATATTTCTTTATTATTGTCTGAGATCATAAATGTGTACTCATCTCTCCATGTTAGATCTCCACCTATAAAATGGATTTAATGTTGCTTTTCACACAAAATGTAATGACAACAAATGGATTTATATCTGTCAGATCCTCTGAGCTTCTTAGAATTATATCACTGTATTTAGGAGGGCAATATATTTGTAACTTTTTTATTGCCTGCCAAAAAAGGAAACTTACAGGAAACTTATAGTCAGAAAGTAGAATCATATAACAATAAACTATTTGGAATTATTCTAATAATTTTACAAGCATTATTTCCTCATGCTGGAACTTGGAAAGCACATGGCTGCTATTAAAGTATGGAGGACAAATGTCCAATGTGGGTAGTAACCATTTTAGGTAATCATTAATGACAGACACACTGATGAGAATTTACAGGAAGAATCTAAGTTCTTTCAAAAGATGCTGAGAAGCAAGAAGCAGTAAAGCTGTTGGAAGTGTGGATTCTGAAAATGAACTCTCATCAGTTTCTCTGAGAGAGAGAGAGAGCGAGAGAGAGAGAGAGAGACACCAAAGGTCAAAGGCAGTAGTGCAGAAGAAGCAGTTGATTGTGCTAAAGGACCAACTGATATAAGAGGAAATGAATTATACTACAATATGAAGATTGAAGGTTGCATTGTAGTGATGCATGTCAATGGGATAATTTAAGTGTGTTTTTCCCTGACCTTCTTCACCACTTTCCATAGTTTGATTGCAGTATATGATACAATATCCTTTCATGTAATAATTCTCAGGATAAAACTACATAATTCTCAGGATAAATAAACTACATAATTTTATTTATTTTGATTGCAGTATACGATACAGTATCCTTTCATGTAATAATTCTCAAGGTAAAACTTTAAGTACTGAGAAGATAGGTCAGTTTTGCAAATTTTAAAAATACTTTTCTACAAAGTGTAGGCATTATAGCCAATAAGAGGATGACTGTTAGTTTTAAATATTATATAAATACAATGGAATCTTGTTATAATGTGTCTATTGCTAGCTATGACTTAAGGCTACATGTATACGGACCTCCATTCTCATGAGGTCACTTTAGTATAACCCCATTGATGAAGTTCAAAAGAGATTCACATGATGCCAATTTCCCATTATTGTTTTTTTTTATTTTACTTATTTATTTTTAGAGAGGGAAAGGAAGGGAGAAAGAGAAGGAGAGAAACATCAATGTGTGGTTGCCTCTCACACGGCCCCCCACTGGAGACTTGGCCTGCAACCCAGGCATGTGCCCTAGACTGGGAATCGAACTGGCGACCCTTTGGTTCGTGGGCTGGCACTCAATTCACTGAGCCACACCAGCCAGGGCTCCCCTTATTGTTAAACAAGGTATTATGATTCTTTGATTCGAGATTTATTTGTGGGCCCTAGTACTTCCTTTCCTCATTTCTTCTCTTTCTGCAGTTTTCAGGACTTTCTTATACTATACCTTGTCCCTTAAGATTGGACTATTCTGTGGGTTGGATAGATGAATGAATGTCACCATCAGTATTAAATAAAATTTAGCGAAATGAGAGGGCTGCTTTTATATAATACTGAAAACAAAGCCTAGTATAAATGGACCTTCCCTCATATGTTTACCTTGTATACCAATAACAACAGTATTAACAATAATACTCTAGTTTATTTTTGTTTGAATTTTAGTTATTATTCCTTGCTTTCTCAACAAAAAAAAAATGCCTTAGGACAGGGGTCAGTAAACTTATTCTTTAGAAGTCTAGATAGTAAATATTTTAGGCTTTGTGGAATCTATGATCTCTATCATAACTGCTCTCCCTTGCCAGCCCAAAAACCACCACAAGAGGATGTAAATGAATGGGCTTTACTGTGCCCTGATCAAACTTTATTTATAGATAATGAGATTGGATTTCATATAATTTTCATGTGTCATGAAATATATTTCTTTTGAATTTTTCCATTCATTAAAAATGTAAAAGACTGAAAAGAGTAGGTTTGAAGAGGAAGGTCAGGAGTTTTACTTTGGTCATGGAAACTTGAACTGTCTTTAAGATATCCAAGTGGAGACGTTAAGTTGGCGGTTAGATATTTGCATCTGGAGTTCGGAGGAGAAGTCTGGGCTAGACATATAGTGGTGTGTTGGTACTCATAGTTCATTCATTCTGGAACTTGTGACGAGAGCCGAAACCGACAAGTACTGAACAATGAAGCATCTTCTCCTGTGAGCAGCATCATGACTCTTCCAAGTTCTAGCAAATGTGATGAGTCCTGAATAAGTGCCAAGCACTGAAATATTTTTTCTTGTCAAAATGTGACAAGCACAGGGTTTGATGGGTTCTAAGGCTGATGAATTTCAAGGTGTGGCTATCTTAATGGAATTAAAACCCATGACAATTGAGATCACCAAGGTACTGATTAGTATTACTATTTCTTTATTGGTATTACTTCCCCTGTTCTTTTTCTCATTCACTTTCAAAGAAGTAGGCTACTTCTAGTAACCTGTCCCCTCTGCTCACACACAAAAAAGGGTAGAAGGGATCCCACTGAATCAGAAACCAGACCTACACAGGAAGTAGTACTTTTAGTAGGCCATTCTCAAATTTTACCATGGTATAAACATGGGATTGAATTTTCCCAAGTACCTCCTTGCTGGAAACTGTTTGCACTGGAGGTAAGTGTGAAAGGGGAGGTTGTGGGAAATGATGGGACAAGGGCTTCCAAAACCTTTCCCAAACCTCAGAAATGGCTTGATTCTGAGGAAAGGAGAAGGTTCAGTCTGGTTTTTACTTCCATGAGCCAGTTCATACAGCCCTAAATTTGATCTGCTTTCCTCAAACTGGGAGTCAGAAATCCCTTTTCTCTTCTGTTTTTCTGCTGCAGAAATTCCCAACATTCCCATTTTGTGGGCTCCAGAAAGGGGTAAGCGAAGACTTCAATCCCAGCCAATCATTTCCAAATTAATAATTTTTAGTGTTTTGGTTTTTTATCATTATAAAAATGCTTTGACCCATTTTTCCCATCTGTTTTATTTTTTGTGGATTGTTATGTATCTATGTTCTAGGGTCACTCTGTATCCCTGGGCAGTAGAGTTCCGATCCATTGGCTATTTCCATTTGTGTGCTTTTCTCTCGTGAATTCGCATATGCAGTTTATTGGTGACTGTTTCCTAGATTGAAGACACCAAATTCAGGAGATTGCTTCACTCTCAGTGTCATTTTTTCCTGAATGGTGTTTTGTTCCCCTGCAGACAGCTTTTCACTTCCCTACCCAACTGCTTCTGATGATCTGCCATTGCCTCTCTGCTCTTCTGCCTTCCTGCTTTGACTGCCTTTGATTTTTTCTCAACTTTTTTCCCCACTTTACTCATCTGCTGATTGATTTGCATTCTTTACTCACTGGTGCTTTATCCATCAGCAAATGGCCTGGTACTGCCATATCCATCTGCTATTTTAGCATTTTAGACTGCTCAGCATTCTCTACCAGCTCTCCTACCATACTCCTGTGCCATCTGCCTGCCTGATCTTGCCCTGCCCAATCTATGCCTGTAATATTATATGTAGGTTCAGATTGTTTAGCACTTCTGCTATCTTTCTCTACTTGCCTTATGCCACTAAGTTGGACTGCTGACTAAGTTTGCTTGACTACTGTCTCCTCTACCTATCTGATGCACATGGCTGCTCTATTAATTAACTTGAGATGTTATGTTTATCTCCTTTGTATCCAGCCTTGAAACATGCTGATTGGCCCATATTGCCTCCTTTATACTTGTCTACATTTGATAAATCACTGGCATTGTTCCTCTGTTATCTTGTAACCCTGATCAGATTTTATTTCCAAGAAAAGTGTTGCCTACATATTGTCCAAACATATCTTATAAATAGAAAAATGCTTCACTATTTAACAGTCCAGTCCACTTTATTCCTAAACTGACTTTCAAACTCATTACCACCATCCTTTCAACTTTTTTATACAACTCTACAATTTTCTCTTTAGTTAGAAATACATTTCTAAGTCATTTGTTATCTTTGTTTCAGTTGCCTTTTCACATCATATATACTTTTGTTCTTTGTGTATAGAATCTTATAATAATTTTTCATATACTGTTTATTTTCTAATTTATTTCCCCTAATTTTTCCAGGGTATCATGAGGACAGATTACTCCAATTAATTTTATTTAAAATGTAAAAGTATCATCTCTAAAACTAACATTTTAATTATAGCACTTTGTAGTTAAGATTAAAGTAGCTTTCCACTCCGATTCATTTTTTTTCCTTTGAGAATATCATTTCTCAGCCACCCCATAATTTATATAATATCAATTCTTTAGCGATCCTTGTGATATACTTATCTTTCCCTCCGTTCAGGCTATTTTTTCTTGTGTGTGGGTCAATTTTAAAATGTCAATTTTAAAATTGACATTTTCCCAAAATTTGCTGAGTAGCTGGCATCTAAAAATACTTGGAATAAAAAATTATCTGCACTGTAAAGCTTACTGTCTTATTCACTGATATTTAAATAAAAGTCAAGATCAAACAGGAAATGGAGATTTTGCAAATAATGTAGAGTCCAAGGAGATTTAAAATAGGGTATGCACACTTGCATACAAGTGTGTGTGTATCTATGTGTGTACATATCTATAGCACCACTGTGCTTGAAGTGTGGAAAATGCGGAGTATCTATATTAAATTTTGTCTTATTTTTTTGAAAAATGAAAGGGAAAAAGCTAAAAAGAAAGTTATAAATTTAGGGAATATAGAAAAAAGATATGGACAGGGTTTTTAAAATGTATTTCCCTCTAATAATATTTCAGTAGCTTTTTTTATTATGGTAAAATACACATAACAGAAAATGTACTATTTTAACTATTTTTAAGTGTACAATTCAGTGGCATTAGTACAGTCATGATTTTTTGCAACCATCACATCTCTCTGTTTCTGTAACTTTTTAATCATCTCAGCAGAAACTCTCTACCCATTAAATAGTAGCTCCCCATTTCTTTCTCCTACAGGCCCTGGTAACCTCTATTTTACTTACTGCCTCTGATTTTGCCTATTCTAGGTACCTTATATAAGTAGAATCATACCATTTTTGTCCTTCAGTGTCTGATTTATACATAACATATTTTCAACATTCATTCATGTTGTAGCATATATTAGAATTTCATTCTTTTTTGAGACTACTCTACTATTGTATGCTTATACCACAATTTGTTTATTCATTCATCTGGACACTTGAGTTGTTTCATATTTTGGCTGTAACAATGCTGCTATGAACATTGGTATGCAGGTGCTGTTTTTCTTTCAAATATTTTGAGTATTTACCTAGAAGTGTATTCAGAACTTTTAATGCTTTTGTCTAAGAGGAAATTAAATCAATGGCAAAACATCAGGAAACTACATAATTAATATGAAAGATAGATAAGTTCAAGATACTGTATTAGGAGAATAAACCTTTTAGAAAGGTTACAGAAGGCCATGTGAAATTTAGAAGACCCTAGATTCTAAGAATGAAAAGGAGAATGAAGTGAAATAACACAGATAGATGAAGGACTTCAAAATGATTCTGAAGGTTGAATTAAAAAAACACCAACTTCAGGACAAAATGATGGCATGTCTTTGAAACAGAGTAAGGCTCACTTTTAAAGAAGAGAAGAGGGATGCATTTGAAAGATGAGGTTTTAATGAAGATAATGGGACTGAAATAAGGCAACCAGGGTGTGTTTAGAAGAACCAGCCATGAGAATAGGAATTCATTTCAATTCAGTAGTCCTCAATCCTGGATACCCAAGCCTTCTACCTATAGAGGTTTTTCTAAAAAGATTCCTGGACCTAACCCCTAGAGATGATGAACTGAGATATGATTTAGGCAATGTGTGCATGGGTGTGTATGTGTTTTAATATACTGGTAAAACAAAACATTTGTGAAATTGAACTGTGTAGCATAGTATCCTAGACCTTACAAGAGTAACAAAAGTTGGAGAGATTTGGCCCTTGTCTTCAAGGAATTTAAAACTGTAGTAGTTAAATTTGTAATAATAATGAATTTAGGAAAGAAGATTTTCAATCCATTGGTAGATAATATTTTCACAATTTATTTTGGTGATTTTACATGCTCAATCCAGCCTTTCTCAGCCAAGATTCCTCATGTAACCTGTCAAAACAGCAAAAATTGAGTGACTCTCTTCTCAGCTCTCCAAAGGTGGTACATAAACTTGTACTACTCTATACGCATAGGAGAGAAATTGTTTCATTATATCCAATAATTCTGCTAGCATCTATTTAAAAGGCATGCTCTATGCCATGTGTATGTTAGGAGTATATAACACAAAGATAATGCCTTGCTCTCAAGGAATTTATATCCCAAGAGAGGGAAAAAGCATTCAACAAAAAATGTAGTACCCACAAAATTTTGTTATTTTCTTTTAATTCTTTAGGGAAAATGCTCAAAGAGTGATTGTATATAAGAACATTCTTTCACCTTTTGTAAGTGTCATTGATTCAGGAATAAGAATGTCTTCTATGTTAATGCCTTATCATACCTGAAGGATTCTGGTAATAGTTTAAATGCCAATAAGAACCTCTTTAATTTTAAAACGTAGAGCTCTTAGTGACAGATTAGTGATTCCATTGGTAGCTGTTAATAAACAGCATCACCTGACACCAAGGTTATTAGTTTTATAGTGGAAAGTAGAGGTTGGCTAGAGATAAGCAGATAACTAATGTTTAGGAAGTTCTTGAATGTAATTATAAGCACAATGGGGATCCTCCCTTCTCCCCATATAGGTATAACTATATGCTAATATTGAAAAGGTTTGGGATTAATTTATTTTCATTATCAACTAAAGCTCACTTGAATTCCTGGTGTCCGAAAGTTCAGTCATATTAATTAGTTTTTGTGAGGGATCTGGTTAATTAGTCATTTAAACTAGGAATTTATTTGTCCTCCTTAAATTAATGTGTGCCTTTAAACTTGGACGCAGTTAGCTTTATTCTTATTGCTCAGTGCTTCACACTGATTTTTCTAAAGAAATCTCTTTAAAGTGCTACAGTTAAGTTTTAGTATCCTATTTTTCCTCCCATCTCCTGATGTCCTACTAGTAATTTATTTTTAACAGCACAGCTATGGAAAGATCAAAGTACTTGCGTCAGTATTCCATTGTGTAAATGTACCGCAGCTTTTTTATCCACTCATCTACTGATGGGTACTTGGGCTGTTTCCAGAACTTGGCTATTGTAAATAGTGCTGCAATGAACAGAGGGGCGCATATATTCTTTCAAATTAATGTTTTGGGTTTCTTAGGATATGTTCCCGTATGTAGGATCTTTGGGACAAAAAACAGTTCCATTTTTAATTTTTCTGGGGAAACTCTGTGTTGTTTTCCACAGTGGCTACACCAGTCTGCATTCCCACCAACAGTGCACAAGAGTTCCCTCTTCTCCACATCCTTGCCAGCACTTCTTTGTTGATTTACTGATGATAGCCATGCTGGCAGGTGTGAGGTGATAATCTCATTGTGGTTTTAATGTGCATCTCTCTGATGATTAGTGACATTGAGCATTTTTTCATATGTCTATTGACCATCTGTATGTCCACTTGTGGGTCAAAGTGGGGAGGAAGATGGGGATGAGGAGACTTTGCTTGGGCAGTGGGCACACCATGCAGTATGCAGATGATGTTTTTCTGAGTTTTTACTTGAAACCTGTATGGTTTTGTTATCCAATGTCACTACTTAAATTCAATTAAAAAATACTTTTGTCAAGAGAGAAGCACTAAAATAGAAATTATACCCAGGTGTAACTTGTTTTCTTAATAATAAATGAGTTTAAAGATTTTGCTTGCATTTATTCTGAAAAACATTTTTAATGCAAGAAAAAATTATACAGATATTTTAAAGTATAAGATCTGGGATAAAGGAAAATATAAGAATAACATCATTCTATTTAACTCATTTATTAATAATAAATATACTTTTTTGTGATCTCTTGAAATCCCATTTTTATTTTGAGGAATGATAAATTGAAAATAGAGTTGTATAATGTGTTTCCTTTTTGTGTGAAAGTAAACCTGAAAAGACCATATCTCTTCCATTCCCTTAATTAGTCTTCAAGTCCTTGTTATATTTAATAACAAGAATATCCTGTAAATTTCCTTGTGATCATCAGATTCTTTATAGGCAAATACTCCTAACAAACAAGTTGTCATCTAATTCATACCCCCTACCCCCCTTCTCTCCTGAAGAATTAACAGTAGGACATATTCTGGACCTTGTAAAGGAAGACGTAGCTTCCTTACCTGAACATTTTATGAAGGTAGTTTCACTCCCTGGTTTTAAAGATAGACAGTGAATAACAGGCAGTAATAACCAGTCTCTGTCCCCTAATCTTTTTTTCTCCCCTTTGCTCTCCTACCATTAAATGTTTCGGTGTTGCTGGCAAAAGCTCACATATTACACCTGTAGCACAAAAGGTCTGGTGGAGTGAAAGGGAAAGGTAATTGCCTCAGACACATAAACTATTTGGTTTAAAGCTCCTTTATATATATTTAATAGTCTTTAACATCCAAATAATTACCTGAAAAATATACTTGTTAGACATTTGGATGTTTATAAAATACAAAGCATTTCCAATTTTATTGTATTTATCTCTGAATGCTTTTAGATTTCTTATATTATTTAGTATTTATGAAGTACTAAAGTACTTCACTCTAGTACTTAGAGATTATTTTCTGTTCATATCAGCAGCATTAAAAACATCTCAGATGTTCAGGAATTAATATTTTTGTTTGTTCATAGCCATATTACAGTAGTAGACATGTACATACTTATTTTATAATCAGATAATTCCATTGTAGAAATCTTAAGCAAATATTCTGAAAGAAAATACTTCTTATAAGTTGATTATTTTTTCATCTCAATTCATTGACTTCTGGTTAAAAATAAGTCAATTTTGTGAGAGGATTAAGAGGCAGAGAGCTTTTTGAGATATTCTGCTTTTTATAATGTTTACTAATTTAAAAATAAAATCACCTGCAGGAAGATCCTATTTTATTAACAAGATCTACCTTCAAAGTTTTCTTCTATTCCTATTGCTGGAATTTTAGGATCACAGTACTTAGCATATATCAGAGGTGTTCAATAAGAGCATAAAATGGTGATCTTTTTATTGTGACATAGTATTAAAGATGAAATTTTAATTAAAAGTATATACATTTAGGAGAAGGAAAAGAGTTTTTGCTATTTATCTTGCCTTTTATTAATTGCTTTAAAAACTCCCATTTTTATGAATATAGATTTATTTATGAAGTAAATGTAAACTACCAATAATCTCAACACATAATTATTACCTAGGACTAATCGATTAATTTGAACAATTAGGAACCCATCATTAATAACATCATCTTACTTGTTACCATAGCTACTACAGTTTATTGTGCACTTACTGTGTGCCAGGCTATATAGCATCTTATTTAATCCTCACAACAAGCCTATACAATGGGTACCATTTCACAGATAAGAAAATTATATTTAGAAGGATTAAATCACTAAATGATATAACCCAGATCTCAGAGCTAGTAGAAGATAATAGACCTAGAATTTGAAATAGGTAGTCTTACTCCAGAGACCTTGCTCTTAATCACTCTCTTTTTTATATAAGTTAAGCTTTTTTTATGTAATAACTGTTCTTTAAAAAAGGAGATCTGTCAATCATATCAGAGTATAAATAAGCTATAAGGAAATTAATTTCCCTGTCGTTTAAGTTTTCTTATTTCCTATCATAATATTCTCTTTATATAAATTATCAAATACATTTCTGATTATCACTTTAGAAATATTTCTTAAACTAGAATAACTGAGTCAAAATTGCCCTCTAGAATATGTATATAAATTTGTATATTCATACTGTCAGATTGTGAGAATGCATATCCATTATCATTTTTCATTTTACCAGTTTGATAGATGAAAACTATATGCTTTTATTGGCGTATTGTAGACTAATAGTGAGATGAAATGTGTTTCTTGCATTTGTCCAGTTTTGTTTCTTCTTCTATAAATTGCCTGTTTTCTTTGTTCAGGTTTCTTTTGGCTCATAAAAGTACTTAAAGACTGCTTGTAATTACAGAGAGAAGTTTAAGGAAATACTTTTGGCAGAGCCAGATTTATATTTTAACTATATCACTAGTCATATAAGTACACACCAATTTATTTTCTCTTTTCTCAAATTCCATTAATATAATAGTACTCAATTACTTCATTACTCATGCTCTTATAGCAGAGGTCAAGCTCAAAATACATTCTGAATCAAAAGTATGCAGTTAATAAAATACAAACACATTATATACTAACAAGTTATTTGTGCCCTTTGTGAGTTTTTTTAATAGCTGGTGCACAATAGTTTATTTTCTAGCTATTTTTTCTTGTGGAAAGTTTATGATAAAAACTTTATGAATAAAAACTTATTGAACCTTAATATTTTAGAATGTGTGTTTTGTTCATAGATAACAAACTGTGGAAATAATTTATAATTAGGACATTGACTACACATAGCTACTATTAGCAGTCATTTTTAAAAATACCAAATATATAGTTCTATTTGCAAATCATTTTGCACAAATCATTTTTCTACATAAGAATTCCAGTGAAAACAATATTCGAGGATGTGAATAATGTTTGTATTATACAGACACTTAAAGCATTTTATAAACTTTTTTCTGACAGGTAGAGCTTAATTAACTTCCCTCAAAAGTTCCAATATTTTTGTAGTCTCCTCTAACATGTAAATCATCTCAGGCCCAAAGTTTTGGGGTAAGTGAATTGTTTAACACTTGGCCTGTATTTTTCCACAGAAATGTTTATCTATGTAAGTGATTCTCAATCAGGGAGCATATCTGGTCCCCAGGGAACATTTGGCAGTGTCACGACTCGGGAAGGGGGTGCTACTGACATGGTGTGAGTAGAGGCTAAGGATGCTTCTAAACATCATACAATGTACTGAACAGGCCCCACAACAAAGAATTCTCTGGCCCAAAGTGTTAATAGTACAGAAATTGAAAAACCCTTATTTATATCGAGTACTATATATTATACAATATATATTATATATAGAGAGAGTAGTATTATTGAGTACTCACTGACTGCCATGCACTCTGCCAGGGGCTGGGAACACATGGACAGAAAGTTATGATCTTAGTCCTGGCCTCGTAGCTCAGTTGGTTATAGCATTGTCTGGATATACCAAGGTTGCAGGTTCAATCCCCAGTCAAGGCACATACAAGAAGCATAAACGGGTAGAACAACAAAGAAAATGATCTTTCTCTGTTTCCCTCCCTCTCCTTCTTTCTCTCCTCTCTCCCTCCCCTTCTTCGTTCCTCTGTCTCTAAAATCAATAAATAAAAATGTTTTAAAAGTTATAATCTTAGTACTCAAGGGAGTTACATTATAGTTTGTAAATGGAAAAATTGAATAAATAAAATATAACAAGATCATCAATATAATAGTGTGTGTATATGGTATATTAGGACAAGATAAAGTTCATCTGAGGGAATTAGAGAAATTTTCAAAGAAGTGATAATGGAATTGTTTTTGTTGTTTGTACTGTTTTTCTTTTACTTGAATTTACAAAAAGGACACAAATAGTGTCATTATAGTTTAATGTTTTTTTTAGAAAATGAGCATACCCATGTAACCAGCAGCCTCCAAATCGAGACACCGGAATATTAGCATCCCAAAAGATCCTCCTGTGTCCCTTTCAGTGACATCCTAACATCAAGAGTAACTACTGTTCTGACTTTTAGTATTATAGCCTTTTTTACTAAACTTCATGTAAATGACACCATATACATAACCTAGTATGTCTGTATTCTTTTGCTCAACATTATGTTTGTAAAGTTGATTCATATTGTAAAGAATGTATCAACTCTATGCAGGCAAAATGGCTGAAATCATAAACCCTCCAACAGGTCAGTCTGGCTGCAGACGGGGTTTCGAGAAGCAGCAGGAGAGAACCTAGAGAGGGTGATGAGGTCGTATGATGGAGACTCTCTGTGTCATATAAAAGGCATTTGGACTTTTCTGTAGAAGGAAATGAAGTTTTTTGAAAGATGTTAAACAGTGGTAAATTTAATATTTGCAATTTAAAAAGACCACTTTGGCAGCAGCGTATAGAATGGGTTGAGTGAGAGTAAACTTAGTTATACCACCAGTCAGGAGGTTATTGAAATATTCTGAAAAAATGCTGAGAATCTAAATGCTGGTGAGGATAGAAAGGGATAGATGACTCTCTCAGGATGGAATTTTTAGCACTTATTGACTAACTGGTTATAGGCATCGCAGAAGGTAGTTTCCTGAGCCAACCTTCAAAAACCTATCTGTGTTACTGAAATAGCAATGAAGGAAAATAATAGAATTTGATGTCAGTAATAAAAATTGAATTAAAAATAATGTCCAAATTTATTGTTTGTGTTCATGGTTATAGAAAAATAGGTATCATTAGTTGAAAATGAATGAACTGATGGAAATCTTCATGGAGAATCTGTAGGGAAATTGATAATAGTCTAGACTGATTAATGGTATTGGCCTTTGTTTTCATTTTAATTTAAAATTTAAGTCTTTTTGTTGTTGTTTCAGATTTTACTAATTTTACTTTTCACTAAATTTATACATTTAATAATGAATAAAGTTGTTTTCAGCCCAGGAAGAAAAAATGAGAGAGGGTATGTATGCATATGTATGTGTTAAGTGGAAGAGTTGGGAGAGGAAAGGAAGAAAGGAGTTAAAATATGCTTAAAATATTGCATCTGTATGAATAAGAAGGAAATTGATTAAAGTGGAATTAGTAGAGTTCCTGTTTGTTATCTCTGGATGGGATGATTACTGCATTTTAATTTGTTGGTGCATGCATCGCTGAAGAGAATAAAGGCAGTAAGTCAGAAAATTCCCTGTAGTCAACCAGCAGTAGCATCACTTCCAAGATGTATTGCTACTTCTCTGAGACAATGGTAAAGTTAGTTGTCTCTTTGTGACCTAGAGAATGAGCACAGTTAGCTTTTGGTAACATAGTACTGTCTATCAGTGTTTTGAAAGATGAAGAACTTTAACATGATTTTTCAAGTTGTAAACCCTGTATTTATAGATAGGATTATTCACCTCGAAAACCCAAAAGAATCCATTGAATCAATGGATTCCATTCCATTGCAATCCATTGAATCCATTTGAATCAAAAAAAATCATGGTGGCTGAATATAAGAGTATTTTATTTTATAAATCTCTATAGACTAATATTATTTAAATTAGAAACAACCCACTAGAAAATATACTGGAAAAATATCTTCTTCGCAATAGCAGAAAAAAAGGAAACATAATACCTAAGAATAAACTTAAGAAGTTTGCCAATTTTGAATGAAGAAAACTTTGTTAAAGGACATACAATATCACTTGAGTGATTAGGAAGTCATAGCATGTTCTTAGATGCAAATATTTTTGTGAAATTGTCAGTTTACCTTAAATTAATTGGTAAATGTGATATAATTCCCATTGATTTTGGGGGGAATATACCAGGTTCATTGTGTCATTTTAAATGAACAAATGTATGCCCTGGCCAGGTAGCTCAGTTGGTAAGAGTGTCATCCCAATAGGCCAAGGTTGCAGGTTCCATCCTCCCGTCAGAGCACATACAAGAGTCAACCAATGAATGCATAAATGGGTGGAACAGCAACTCTCTCTCTCTCTCTCTCTCTCTGTCTCTCTCTGTCACTCTCCCTTTCTCTCTCTAAAATCAATAAATAAAAAAAATTTTAAAAACAGAATGTATGAAAATAGCTAGTAATTTTTTTAAGTAAAATGACATTGCCGTACTCATTTTAGATATAAAAACACAAGGCACACTAATTGAATATTTAGTACATTAAATGAAAACAAACTCAGAGATAAATCCAACCTAATGATAACTCATCGATCTACATATGTATAAACTTGGAATTTAATATTTTATAAATGTAACATTTCAACACATTGGAGGAAAGAAAGATCATTCAATAAAAGGCGCTGAGAAAACTGGATATCCATTTTGGTAGAGAAGACTGATCATGCAACAAAAATTAAACTACAGATGAATTAAACATTGAAATAAAAAACTGTAAGTTTATGATTTAAAAATTAATAGGTTATGCATATGATCTTTAGGTAAAAGAAACCTTTCTAGTTGAAACATGAAACCCAGAAGATATAATACAAATATTTATAGAACCTCCTATAGGGGCATTTGAAATCTCTTAATGGAAATATCAGATACATGAAAATTGTTACAAACATCAAACTTAAAAATTAATATTTGTAATATGTTTAGCCACCAACAGTTTAATATTTTCAATATATAAAATTTTCTAATAATTCAATAGGAAGAACATGTCCATCAATATAGAATAGTAGGCAAAAGTTATAAATAGGCAATTTGCAAGGAGGAAGTTGCTTTTAAATATATAGTTGTTATAATGGGTAAAAAGACTCAGTTGCTTTGTACACACCAGTTAAGTAACTATTTAAAATTGAGATTGCCTGGAAATGGCAAGGATTGGATAAAAAGCACATTTTGTTTGGGAAATAAATTGGTACCATCTCTCTGTAGGGCAATCTGCAATGTGTCATAAATTTCAGTGTGACAATATAAAAAAACATCCATTTCATAGAGGAATAAAGTAGTTTACAAATAGTGTATGGTCTGAAGCAATTGTTGATTTGGTACTTTGAGAAACCTTTCCACTGTAGAACAACTTGACCTAGTAAAAGGACATACCCTCTGAGGCATACCCTGTAAAAGGACATGCACTGTCAGTCTTGAGATTTACTCTCTCCCCAAAATACCATGAGTTGCAGGTCAGAGCATCAGGGAGCAGGAGCTAGAACTATAGGAAGCCAGGACTTGGGAGAGACACAAGGTTCCCTGAGACAGATACTCATAGCACCACTGATGATGACACACTTGTCCTTGGACAGCAACAATGTATTAATTTCAGTGTGGGATTCTCTGAGACTGAGACCCTGTGGGAAGCCAAAGTGGAAACTGTTAGTGGTGCCCTCCAGCTAAAAGTAGAGAAGGAAATAATTTTTCTCCAAAGGAAAATTTCCCCAATTTAAGTTCAACTGTACTCCTAGCAGAAGATCATATGCCTTCAATTACTATTATAGTGACTCGATTCAAATGTAGTATGTTTCTCACAACTGGATTTCCTAATGTCCTTCTTCCATTCTTTACGCTATTGTTGCTGTACATTTTAATTCATCTATGCAATAATGTGTAACACACTGCTGCTATTTTTGTTTTAGATAAATTTTAAAGCAAGTAAATAAAATAAATTTTATTTTGCCATCAATTATTTTAAAAATCAAGTAATCAATGTTCTACCTAAACACATCAACCACAACTAAGTCAGCAAAACCATTATTCAATAGATGGACTGAAAAAAATGACAACAGATAGAACTATCAAATATAAAAATATAGGACATCTAATAATTAGGTGACTGTTATCTTTTATTGTTCATTATGGAGAACTTTTGTTTAGGACAAATGCTAAACCGGACAGGATGCAGACACAACAGAAGCATATCAAACTGTCCATGGCAAGCCAGGATGTATGGTTAGCCTGCCTATGGTGAAATGTCCAGAAGAACGAAAACAGGCTAACAAAGATACGTAACAAGAGGCCATCATTTAGGAATGAGAAAATTTGGAGGCAGATGATACTCTTAGAAATAAGAAAAATGTAAGTTTAAAAAAAAATCAGTAAACAGGTAAAAGAGCAGATTAGGCCAGCAGAAGAGATAATTAGCATACTGAAGTATTTATCTGAGGAAATTACCTCATATTGGAAAAATTACACAGAGACATCATTTAATGGAAATATGAGAGAGACATAGGTATGGAGAATGAAATGAGAAGGACCAGAATATATTACATCATGGCCCAAAAAGGAGAGACTAGAGAAAAGGAAATGATCTTAAAAATAACCAGAGAGAAAGGACAAATCCCTTATATAGGAATGACAGCGGACAGAGTAATAATAAAACAATATTGAAGGAGTATTCTTCAGGGTATTTAAAAAGTATTCTTCAAAGTATTGAAGGAGTTATATTGGAAATTACTTTGTATAGCTTATCATTTTGTGATGTACATATGTGAAGTGTTTACTTTGAGGTTCACAATATAATACAGAAATTTGTTCTAAAATTTTATATTGATACATTTAGACTATATTCATAAGGTCAGGACAACACTGATATCAAATCCTAGGATGACATTTACCCATTGCATTTGTGGTTTATATTAAAAGTTGTAAAGTGATTTTTAAATTAAGATAGTATTTGATTTAGAGACAGAATTGATAGTTCCTAAGTATCTTAGTTGTTTTAAATCTAGTAATAATGTTTGACTTTATTTACCATAGTTTACCGTGTATAATGTGTACTTTTTTGCCCAAATTTTTGAGGGAAAAATAAGGATGTGCATTATACATGGGGATAAGGATTACATAGAATAGGCATAATAATGAGTGTAATAATCCCATGTATAATGCGTACAGAAAACATGAGTGTGCATTCTACATGGCAAAATATGATACTAATATTTAATTAAAATAATTATATTTCAAAAATGAATTAAATATCTAAAATTGTATTATTTTCTATTTCTAATGCATTTAATACTTTAAATTTTCTAGTGCTACCTGCCATCTCACTTTGATGTTTTTGGGAGCAATTTTTTAAAAATGTCATTGTATAATAAAAATAGTATATTTTAATATAAAAACAATACATTAAAAGTTTTGCTTCTCTCAAATCACTTGGCTTCTTATTTATAATTTTACTGTTTCACTTAATTGAAAAACTTTGGAAAATCTTGAGCACAATCCATAGCACAATCTTAATATGTCAGGATTGAAAACTCACTCATTTTTGAGCCTCACGTCATAGTTATCCATAGTTTAACCAAAAGCATTGTCCCTTACCATTAAAGATTTATGCCCAGAATATATCATATTAGACTCAAAACATTACATTGTTCTGAGGTAGCACATCAGTAATTGTGAAGTTACTTTTCTGTTATTATAATGAGCCATATCACTTGTCCTTTGCTTTACATAATCTTTACTGCTTTTAACAGACTAGTATTTTGAATTTCTATTAATTGCCATTTATTTAGCTTTCTGACCTACCTCTGTGAATAACACAAGAACGTTTTTATACATAACTTTAAGAATAGACCTATATTTCCCCTGATTGATTTAGGCCACATTTATTTTGAGCTGCTCAAATGAATACTCTCATAATTTTATTCTTTTTTTTCTTATTTCTTTTGAAACAAACATCTCTTTGATGTTTTCTTGTCATTGCTGTTGACAATCAGAGACAGGTCAAGAAGATTAAGGAAAATATTTCTTATGTTGACCCATCATTTTATAATATGAAAATGTTTTTTTAAAATAGAGAATTTGCAGAAGCTGTGATATCTGAAAATTATTCTGAAATAATTATAGAGAGTCTGATAGCTTCTGGGAAATCTACATTATTAAAAGAAAAAAGAAAAACTCTGGGAAACCAGGATGTGACAGAATCTAGTATTGTGCCCACCCCCCCCACCCCCGCCCGCATCCTCACCTATTTCTTTGTTTGCTCTTCCTTCCCTTGCAGCAAACTTGGTTAGTGTAGGAGTCTGCCCTTCCTATTTCAGTGTTGAACAAAATGTCAGTTGTCTGTTACCCCACTTAGTATTCCTGCTTTGGGTATCCTTTCTGCTTGGATACTTAATTTGTATTATGTGAAGACAGGACCTGAGTTAAAACTGTTCATAGTTATCTTAATATAAAATAATATTACCTGGTTATCAAATCTTCAGGTTTGTCTTATAAACTTGAATTTTAAATATCCTTTGTTGGTTGATTCTTGTAAATTTGGTTTGACTTCTGCATATCCTAAGCCACACTTCAGGATATAATTTCGACAGCAGATCATTCAGCCAAAATGATCATTGAGGTAGCACTGGAACAAAAAATATTATAAATAAGTAGCCTTAGGCATGGGTGCAAATGTGTGTGTTAGTAGGGGTGCTCATCTCCACCCATTCTGACTAGGTAATGGGCAACCAACGTCTTCCACCCCAGTCCCACCAACTGCCCTAATAACATCAGCTTTTCAGTTGCCGATAGCCCTAGGAACTCAATTCCAGTCCTAGGATGTGTGTGCACCTACACACATATACACTATCCTTAGTTTTATGAAATGCAATTTTTTTGTTGTGTTGTACAAGGTTGGACTGTATTTTGACTTCTTTTAAATAATAAACTTGAAGGTGACATAAGCTTTTTTTGGAGAGTGAACTACCTTGTTCTGAGCACCATAGTCTGGATGTTCTGAAAGTGTCTGGGATCTTCAGACCTTAAATTGCAGATCTTGATTCTGAAATATCAGCCCAAAATCCCATACCATAAAAATACAGGTGTCTGTGTGCATGTGTTTATAATGATTCCTTGAAAAATTCTTATAATTATAGAATAAAATACTTCTTTTAGCTTTCAAATTAGAGTATGCAAAAGAACTGTTATTTAATTTTTTCTTACCTTTTGCGACAGCATGGATGAACCTGGAGGTTATTATGCTAAGTGAAATAAGCCAGTCAGAGACAGACAAATACCATATGATCGTACTTATATAAGGAATCTAATGAACAAAATAAAATGATGAACAAAATAGAGACAGAGGCATGAATACATGAAACAGACTGACAGCTGTCGGGGGTGGGGACAGGGAGAGAGGACTGGATGAAATAGTGAAGGATTAGCCAAAGAACATACACGCATAACCCATAGACACAGACAACAGTGTGGTGGTGGCCAGAGGGAAGGAGGGTGCAGGGGCTGGGTGAAGGTGGGCAAAGGAGAGGAAATGGGGGCATTTGTAATAGTATCAACAATAATAATAAAAGTTTAAAGAAAATTTTTAAAATTTTTATGATTTTTTTATTTCTGCAGTTTTACCTTTTTTTGGTGGCAAAAGATAGTTGTGCCTCTTTATTTTTTTATTTTTTATTGAATTTATTGGGATGACATTGGTTAATAAAATTATATAGGTTTCAGGTGTACAATTCTATAATTCATCATTTGTATATTATAATGTGTTCACCATACCAAGTCAAGTCTCCTTCCATCACCATTTATCCCCCCATGTCCTCTTCTACTTCCCCCTAACCCCCTTCCCTCTGGTAATCAGACTGACAGCTGTCAGATGTGAGGAGGGTTGTGGGGCTGGGTAAAAAAAGTGAAGGGATTAAGAAAAAAAGTTGTACCTCTGCCCTGACTGGTGTGGCTCAGTGGATTGAGTACTGGCAACCAAAGGGTCACCAGTTCAATTCCCAGTCAGGACACATGCCTGGATTGTGGGCTAGGTCCCCAGTAGGTGGTGCATAAGAGGCAGCCACACACTGATATTTCACTCTCTCTCTCTTTCTCCTTCCCTTCCCCCTTTCTCTAAAAATAAATAAATAAAATTTTTTTTAAAGTTATGCCTCTTTTCAGAATAGTTTTTTTAAAATTAGGCCTTTGATTATTTTTGTCCTTTGTTTAGACATTTATCTTCTATATAATAAAAGTACAATTTTTCTTTGATCTAACTTATGTCAGTTTTATTTAATAAATAATATATTTTTCCTTTTGTATTTCTTGTGGATTATAGCTCACTGAGTTTTTTAATCCATTCTTATATATGTAGAGACTCTTACAAAGTAGATCTTTCTACTATGAAGTATAATAATGATTGGTTTAAAATGACTATGGTAAGATCCATCTGTTTAGTATGAGCAGCAGAGCATTAATTGAATTGAATAGACTTTTTGTAATCCCCAATTTTACATCATCCTGACTCTTATTCCAGTCCCGACAAGAGAAAAGACCCAGGCTGCAGCTTTCAATTTTAGTGTATGGTTGCTATGGAAATTAAAAATCAATATAAACTTATTTGGATTACCAATTTAAGCAATTTATTTACCACAAGTGGTTATAGACACATAGTTGTATTTTGTTCGCCTTTGCTTAGTTACATAATTACATTGCTATTTTCTTTTGGACTTAGGTGAAAGCAAAAATTCACCTAAGGTGAAAGCAAAAAGAACAATGTGCTATTCTTTTTTCTTCAAAAGATATTTTCAGTCTTCTCAGGTTCTTCCCCCAATCTACTTTAGAGGTTTTGTGGGAATGTCCAAGACTATAATATACCTAGTAGCTGGTATCTCCGAAACTGTTACTTGGTGAGTTTAGATTCGTGCTTTAGTACGAATAATAGTACCAACATTTGTGAAGTGCTTGCTATGTGTTAGGAATGATACTGAGCATTTTATATGTTCTGTCTCATTTAAACAGAGTAAGAGATCCTTCCTATATCTTAATGGGGAATAGTGCCTTATAAACTAAAAGTACATAATAAAAGATTAATGGATTAATTTCAGAACTGGAGTCTACAGTCCTAAATTCTCTATTGATTTATTGTGTGACTTTGGATTAGTCATAAAATTTATTGTTGTGTCTAATTCTTCACTCACAAAAAGAGAAGTAATAAAATATATTTCCTCTGTATTATACAGGAATATTTAACTATTTAAATAGAGAATATAGGTGTTTGTAAGAAAAGGTACCATAAATAACTTCTGATGTGAGTATTTCTTTAATTATTGAATTATGTAGCTAAATAATAGTATTCATGTTTAGCTTGCCAATGGAATGAGTAAGAGAAATAAAAGAGTTTTTTCAGAGCATTATAAATGTATATGGTATATAACATTATAATACTAGCATTATAAGTATTGTGACATTCTTTTAGTTAACTAAAAATGCTTTCTATGTAGTGTTAACACTTTAGTTTTTAAGCAGGGTAACAAATATCATTACCCCTTTTTACAAATGGAAAACTGAGAGAAATTAATTTCTGGAAGCATAACAAAAGCTGATATTCACTTAACATGTGAATAAGAAAGGATGATTAGATTATTGGTGATGAACAACAGACCTGATCATGAAGTGAGAAGTTAGGAGCTCTGAGATCTTCAGAGGAACAAACTGTAGAGGACAATTTACTCGTGTGTATACACTTTTTAATCTTTTTAAATAGATAAATTTGTTGCATTTGATTTATTGTTTTTGAACTTTTTTATTATTGCCTCGTGGAACTTGTGAGTTAAGCTTATCGCAAGACGAGATAGATCGAATTTCTTTGCCTTTAGGAAGTACTGTACTCATTTTCCTCTTTCCTCACTGGCCCCTAATTTAAAACTGAGTGTGGTATGAGATGACAAAATGTTATCACCTTATAATAATAATTAAAATAGAAAGGAGCTGTTTGTGTGGGGTTTTTCCGTCTCAGCAATTTTTTCACTTATTTCATGTTCTTTACCTCACCTATTTCTTGTTTCTCTCACTTTGTCACTTGTGCCTGTTGTGGTGAGACTCTAGTGTTGCAGAAAGAGAACCAAACATGGCAATTTCATGTTTCTAATGAGGATGCTTTCTAAAGATGCCAGCAGTGAGAATTATCACATCTCCGGGCAAAGGAGCAGAGTTTTTGACTTTCTAAAATTAGTTTGCAGTGAGCCACTTGCCAATAGTACGTATAAGCCTAAAGTAGGAGCTTGGTTGTTCTTAATTAAGATGTTTAAGGACAGCCTAAAGTTATATTATTATGTGAACATTAAAAACTTGCACTGTTTTTAGTAAACCAAGTAATTTATGTGTAATCTTTAATACAGTGGAAATTCAACATACAGATTTTTTAAGAAGCTGTTAGATTTCTGCATATACACTACTAACCTAATATAATGTTGAATGCCAACTGTAATTGAGAAATAAAATAACATAAAATAAAATAAAAGTCCAGAGTACCTGGAGTAGATAGACTGGGCTATATATTCACCAGTTCACTGGCCAAACAACAGCCTTTCAATAGTGTTTCAAATTGGATCATTTTCCAACTTCGTCTTGCTTCAGATTTGAGTAACAGGTTATTTCCCCATTATCTGCAATATTAACTTTTGAGAAGTATGAATGAATAACATTTTTTCTATATAGTTGAAAGACATATAACCAACACCCAACCATAAGAGATAACTTTGTTTTTCACACAATGCCAAAAAAAATAAATGCATGTTGCAGATATAAAAATGCTAATAATCCATTGAAATATCACTATTCTTTCCCATTTACCTGGAATGAGATATAGAGTAATACTATTTACATAAGTAGAATATAAAGATATGTATTCTTGTGAAATCTCTTATAAAATATAATTTTTTTACCTGAGTTCCCTGATCTTTTGTATGATAATTTTTTATACTTATTAAATTAATTTTTAGATAAGGGAGGAAAGCAATGTGACTAATAACTACATATGGAAATAAGTTTTAAAGCTAAGGAGTAATCACTGCTGTGTACCCAAGTTGGTTATTTAATATGAGTTGGGATCTAAATATTAGCAAACAGGGTGAGATTTTTCATAAAATATCTGGTTTATTATAGAAGACATGTTCTCAGTGGCTCAACAATTAGTTTTTACTCTAACATTGAAATAAATAATTTTGTTGAGTCAGACAAATTTGTTGGCTTGCTCTAGGGACCATGTTATACATGAAACACTTACCTTTAAACATTAGAACTCTACTTAGCACAGTGTTGTGTTAACTCAGTGATGCCTTTGGGAGCTGAGATGAACTGTAGAAACAGTAGAATTAACTTGGCATCTCATGCTCATTGGAAAGTATACTTGTGTGTTCACAGAATGGAATGGAAGATAAAATGGCCCGCAGTACTTAAACTTTTACTCTTTTTAAAATTTTTTTTATTGTTTTTCAGGTATAGTCTTCTGCCTTTAGTCTTTTTTATTTTTGCTTTTTCTCTACATTTATACTGTCTCCTTTGATTTTTTTGTCATAACCAGATCTTATTTTAATATTGTACAACTTTAACTGAAACACAAAATGAAGTATATCCATTTTGAAAACCTTTCTGCTTTTTCCAGGAGTGGAAGAAGATGTAAATGTTTAAGAAGGAGGCTAAAACTTCATGGAAAAAAAATACATTATCATCAGATCATATTTCCCAAGTAAAACTGGGATAACTTCCTGTATTTCTCAGTTTTTGCAGCTTCTTAACTACTTAGTCACACTGTTATGAGACATTGATGTGTTATGATTGATTGGAAGGTGTTTTCAACTTATAAAATTAATAAAATCTGCAAATGAATTTTTAATTAATTAGAATAAATTTAAGGCTACCCTTACAGTAATGTGACTCTTAACTTTCATTCTGCTCTGTTTCTTAAATGAAAGGAGAAAAGAGTAGATTGGTATCTGATATTCCTTGAACATTCCTGGGAGTTAGTCATACATATAAGTTTTATATATTATGTCTATGTAGTCCTGAGAAAAAATTATGTTAAAGATAGCATCTATGTACCATAGAATACTTAAAGGGGCAGGCTCTGAATTGTTATTTTATTATAACCCTTTTTTAAAGTGTAAAATAATATTAATGTGTTTGCCCTTTAATGGATAGAGTAAGGAAAATTTAATTGATTGTCATTAAACTGCTTATTTTTACTAATTTATCTCCTCATTGGGCTTACATTTTGCTTTTATGAAGGATCCTAACATTTATTTCAGTCTACTTTACAAAGTTGAATATAAGGTGATCATGAAGATTGGATCAAGTGATGCACATTATCATGAATCTACCTTATTACTTCCATCTGCGGTGTGTTTTTCAAAGTGTGGTTTTATGACCAGCATTGTAAGCATAACCTGGCATTTGTTGGAAATGCAGATTTTGAAATCTAAATCTCTGGGTGGGGCCCAGCAATCAGTGTTGATCAAGACCTCTGGAAGATTCTGATGCACATTGAAGTTTGAGAACCTCTCCTCTGGCCATGTCCTATATTAATAGCTTTACAACACTATTAATAGCCATTAGATGGTGTTTCAAAGATTTTCTTTGTTACTTAAGATTATTTAGTCAGCAGAGGGCACTGCAGTAATTATTATGAGGAAATTTTATTAAATCTACATGTGGTCAAATAACAAACATGTAAATATTAATACAAATTATGCTCTTAGTAAATGCCTATAAAAATAAGTAAAAGCACTATACTAAGTGCTTTTTCACAATCACCATGCTTGTAAGGAATTTCTACACATTTACATGTAGCTGTTGGGTGTCCTGGAAATATTAAACATATAGCAATAACATTTTTTAAGGTCATTTTTCCTGTGAAGTTACAAATGGACCAGAATTTCACTGGCAGGTTCCCCAGCCTATAGAATCATTGTTTATGCATACTTTTTTTTTCCTGCAACTTTGAGCTGTCTTTGAAGCATCTTTCTGACTTTAATGTTATTTTCAAAGTGTCAAGGGTAAAATTAAAAGATCACAATAAGTGATTCTCCATATGAAGTTGCAACCTTCATAGTTTAGAAAGTGTTTAGAAGTTAAAGATAAAATGTCTAATTTAAAGATAAAAGCTGGATCCAATTAAACTTCATTATTTTGGACTCTTCTAGTTCAGAAAAGGTTATATCTGAAGTAGGAATATAAATTTCTACTACTGCTCAAGGAAAAAGAATTTGATAATCAAATTAATAATGTATAAGAAAGTGGAAATGTTAAGCTAATTAAGAAAAGTGGTTTCAAACTTTTAATGGCATCCTTTTTGCCACTGATTATGAATAGTTATTGATAATGAATAATTGTTATCTACTTAGACAATAATGGCATGGATAACCTTCATTATCTATAGCAAACTAGTGTACGTGATTGAAAGGATAAAGCTACATTTGTTAAAACTATTCTTTTGTTTGAATTTTTAAATAATTTAGATCACTTTTTCTTGTTTTATTTTCTTGTTCTTTTTCTTCTAGTTGTGCCTTCCCATCTATGGTTTATAGATACTTTCACCAGCTCTTACTCTCCTGTCTCCTAATTCCCATACCATTTGACCTCCTGTTCCCTTTAGATGTCACTGTTCAGTGTTCTGCTTCCTGCCCCCATTTGCCAACACTCTGAGATTTAGGTTCTTGCTCTCCATTCTCTTTTCCTTCATCTTTAGTTATCAACCACTGTTTATAGGTTTGGTTTCTGGATTTTTGTATTAATTCTGTTCTCTAACCAGTATGATCAAAACTGCAAGGGTGTAAGGTCAATTGGAAAGTGGAGACATAGAGTTGACATGTATTGAATACCTACTCTGTGCTAGGTGATTTACTTACATCATTTAGTTCTCATAAGATGTAGGTATCTTTTATCATTATCTCCATTTATTCATAATTACACTGAAGCTCAGGGAGCTTAAATATTTTGTTCTAATGCACTGAACAACTAAGTGATAAAGCCAGGTTTCAAACCCATATTGGTTCACTCATTCATGAATTCTTTTTTTTTTCAACAAAATTTATTGAGTATACGTACTACATGTTGAGTGTTGAGCAATACATCCAGCCTGTATTCTCATGGGCCTTAACTATGTAGTGGCAATGTATGGTGATCTCACTGCTATACCAAACAACTTAAGAGGAAGAGAAAATAAAAAGGAAATAGAAGGTTCATTGTTTCATGGAAAAGATATATTTGACCTAGATCTGAGAAAGGCCTAATTTGTGCATTACTTAGGGATACCCCATAGAAAAGGCTGGTGTGTATCTAGTCCCAAAGAGTCTGACAATCTCTATCACCACTGTCAGCACCAATGCCTTTTAGTAACATCAACACAATATATATTTTCCTTTTCTGTTCTAAAAATACAAGATTTATGTCTATAAGCCAAAATTCTCTAGAAAGTCTTCAGAAAGAATTAACTATCCTCCCTAAATTATGTTTTGAAAAAGATGAAGACCTCTGTGTAAAGAATATATATATATATAGCCTAAAAATAATTAAGATGATGTACCCAAATATATAAAACATAACTTTTAATAAGGTAAATGTGGAAAAATAAGATGAAAGTAGGTTATGTTCAGAGAGCCTACTAAAAAGGTGTCTATGAATTTGGCTCTGTCCTCAAGGGTAACTTTTTTTTATTGTTCTATTACAGTTTTCATAATTTCTCCCCATTGCTCTCTCCTCCCCACCGATCCACAGTCAGTCCCCACCCTGTTGTCCGTGACCATGGGTCATTTATACCTGCTCCTTGACTAGACCCTTCCCCTTCTTTTCCCTCTATCTCCCTCCCCTCTCCCTCCCCTCTGGTCACTTCATTCACAAGCCACATAATTTTTTTAAAAAATACTGGTAGCACAGAAAAGAACCCATTTCTATTTGTAACACTTACGAGGGACTTTCTCCTATAGATTCTCTCCTAAAGCAAACAATGACCTCAAATACTTTCTAATATAAATATGCATTTCACCGAGACATTTCATTGGCTTCAATTGCATGCCACAAAAGAAACATCCAGTAAAACAATTATTTGAAAAGTGAGATGAGGCATTACAGGTAGTCCACTGTGATCTGGCCAAATCCAATTGTATATATTAGAACAGGGGTGTCAAACTCATTTTCACCAGGGGTCACATCAGCCTCATGGTTGCCTTCAAAGGGCCGAATGTAATTTCAACTCCTTAACAGTTAAAGGAGTAGTTACATTTATACAGTCCTAAATTATTTTGAAAATTTAATGAATTGTATCCCTTTTAGGTAGTTTTCAAATATAATTTGCCAATTTAGTTTTTTATGTACTAGGTGACAGTGAGTTTACATACTCTTGTATGTTTGTTTTCATTAATGCAATGTCAATGTGTAGAATTATTCCTATAACATAGTAGGTACCCTAATAACTAATGTAGAGATGGATAAATATTTCATTCATCTATTTAAGTGAAAGACTTCCTCTCAGCTATATGTTGATATTTTCTTCCCTTATCGTTAAAGTATGCTACTAAATTTTGGAACACATCATTATAACATGGAAATGGTGTTTCTTATCAAGATACCTTAAAATTATACCAAATAGATTGAATTTGGAAAACAAGGGATAGATTCTGGTTAAAGCTATCTTGACAGTTTTTAAGTATGTTTTTAAAGGAAAGTAATCAACTCCCAAATTTAGGAATATAGAATTTCCTTTTGTCCTGCCTTCTGGCCCTCTATTTTTAAAGCACATTTTATTGAAAAGCATTTTGGTAATGTTAGTTTTCCTTTAAAATTTTGAGGAGGGGAAGTTAGGGGCTGGAAGGACTGAGCATAAAGGAAAAGGGACTCATGGACACGGCCAACAGGGAAGTGATTGCCAGGGGAGGGAGATAAGGAGGCTAAATGGTAACGGATAAAATACAATAAAGATTATATTTTAAAAAATTTTGCCATTCTAAATTATTGCAGATTATATCATCATAGTAGTCCTTTATTCTGGGTAATTCTAAGGGATTAACTAATTTACATCATCTTAAAAGCTTATTTATAGTATCAACTGACTTCTAACACGTACTTGAGGTAAAATAACTGCTTTGCCCAGGCCTCAACCAAAATTTTTCCCAGAGCTACAATCTTATTTAGGAATATCTCTCTACTTCTAATTAAATATTGAAATATGAACCTTTCCCTCTGTTACTCTGTAATTGACTTTTTGTTTTATTTGCATTTTTTCATATGTACTAGAACATTTTCTTTTACCAATTTCATTTTTTATCACCTCCAAGTATTAAAATCTGCTATATTTATAGAAACAGAGGATTAGGAATTGATTAAATCATACATTTCACTCCTCAGTTTTAACCTAAATCATATATTTACCATCACAGAATAATAAATACAAACCTATTTTGGTTCACCTTTAGAAAATGAAATTTTCCTGTCTCCTTAATTAGCTTATCCCAGGTTTAAACACACTTGTCGGAAGAATGCCCTTTCTCAAAACTTCTATTATATGATTAAAGCCTATCACTTTATTAATTATTGTTAAAACAGTTAATTTATATTGAAGATATGAAATCTAGAGCTTTTCTTCTGTCCAATACACGGGAAAAGTTGACTGGTGACTTTTTGAGTTCCTTTTCATTATATCATAAAATTAGAGCTAGGAGAGATACAAAATAATCTCAGGTTTTCATAGACTAATTACTTCAAGAGTAACTGACAAAAAAAAATACCCAGATTTCTTACCCAATGAAAATCTATTGTGCTATTATAGCAGTCTGATACTTTCCTTTTAAAATTTAGGTTTTTAGGCAATATGAGACTTTTATCAAATACCTTCTGAGTTGTAAAGGATAAGAAAGGTCTGCTAATATAAAAGGCCGTCCCCCGCCCCCGCCCCATGTCCTGGTCCTGAGCTCTTATTCAGTGGTCCCAAAGAACTGAGTCTTGATGCCTTAAAAAAAAATGTTTGAGGATCTACAAAGAATTATTTATAGAAAGCATGGTTTATAATTATTTTGAAGTTAATTTTACTACTCTGCATTCCTTCTTTTTGGCTAATTTCACTCAGTTTACTATTTAATCTTTAATTACAGGCCACAAAAGAAGTAATAGAACGGGAAGCACCAGGGATGGCCCTGGCAATGCTGATGGGATCACTTAATGTTACACCTCTGGGCATGCTCTCTAGGTAAGAAAGTCACCAACATGTTACAAGGAAAATTAATTCCATACCACTGGTCACTCTACAATAGACTGACAAGCACAAGAACCTTGAGTTGTAACACTTAAGTTTGCCCTATTTATTCCCCAGAATTAAAAGTCTTAGTATTTTGTCCAGTCAAACCTTGGCCATAGTTTCTTTCAAATTCCTTTTTATTTTCATAGTATATTTAAAGTTTTAAAAAGTATTATATTACTACTAAAAGTTGTCAATATTAACCCAGAGGAGAATCCAGTTTATTAAGATGTAAAATTTTTCTTTTTTGTGATTATCTGCCATCATTAATATTCATTAACTATCATTAAATCCTTATTTAGTAAAACTAAGCAGTAGAGTTTTATAAATAAGTTGTTTTCATAAGTTAGGAACTTTTATTCCAATTTTTAACTAGAGATATTAATATGGTCATGTAGGTCATGAAAAAAGCTCAATTAATGATATATTATTATTATATTAAATTAGTATATTTAAATCTATGCCTTTGTCGACATAGATGTTGAGATCCATCCTCAATCTGATGGTTTAGTTTCTTATTGGTTATTATTTTAGCAACTGTTAGATTAAATTCCCTTTAATGATGTCAACATATATCATTTAAGTTAAAGACAGAACTGTCAACTTAGTGAGAATCTGTTGATTTAATAACTTGATTAAATAGACAATTGACCTCAGAGCAACCTAAGTGCATAGCAACTTTAAAATTTAAACATTTCACAATTATTATTTATGGCCATTTGTTGATCCTGTGTGCAGTATGAATATAAAAGTAAATATATGCATTTAATGCATAGGATATGAGTCATAATGCCCTTTCTGTTGCTAGGACTAAGTTTATATCCCATTAATGGCAGCCAGTTGAAGCATAGCTACTGGGAAATGTGAGTGATCATTAGATACTGTATTTCCTTTGCTCCCACATGCCCTATATTGTAACATTTTATTTTAGTAAGAGCAAAAATAGAATTAAAGTAGAAGGGTAGAGATTTTAAATTTAAAAGTCCATGCTGATCTTTAACGAGCTCATATTGATTTTTTTATTCTGTTTGTTTTTTAACCCTTTCTCATATTACCTACACATGAATTCAAGGGATCACCTTTGATCCCTTTTCTCTATGGAATTAAGTGTGGTGATCTTTGAACATAGATAGCTCTTTTTGGCATATGAGACATAAAGTCAAGGAAGACAAACTTTATTTCTTGTTAATTCTTTTATAATAAAAATTCTAAGTTAGCACACATGGTAATGCTCTATTTGCCAGACCCCATATTAACCATTAGGGATTCTAAGGATAGAAAAGAAATAAAGTCTGGTCCTTACCTTAAGGATCCCACAGTTAACGTGGAAAACTTGTTCTTTGCATCTGTTGAAGTAACTCTTTAAATTGACTATAGCTTTCTTGATCTATTATAAAATATTACTTTTTTGTTATTGAAAGATTTTTCTGGATTAATTCCTTTCTACCTTTTGAATCTACATAATTACTGAGCACTGGACTGCTGAATAAGTGGGAAATTAATCAGCATGAGCTGATTCTAAGTACTTTGTATAAGCTCATCATCTTTATACTAAAGGCTTTGAAAATTAAAACATACAAAGAAGGGTAAACAGATTCCACTGACTTTTCTTTTTGTTTATTGCTGTCTTAACTGAGAGTTTTCACAGATTTGAAACAGATAATAGTCTACATGAATTACAGAAAAAGGAATTATAGAATATTTCCATGAATGTTCATTTTTTGTGCTTTTTAAAGCTTTTTTAAAATTTCACTCCTAAAACAGCCATGATTAGATTGGTGCTTTCTTTCTACAGCATTTTTGCCTTATATGTAATTTGGGGTTTGTACATGCTTCTATTAGAACACATGCTATATTGTAATTACTTACTTACTTGTCTATATTACCTAGTTTGTATAAAATCCTTAAGGACAGGAGCTTTATCTTATTCATTTTTACATCCTCAGCCCCCCAAAACAACTTTTGACACATAGTAAGTACTCCAAAAAATGTTTATTGTTATGGTTGCTATTGATAAATCAATATTGCATTCTAGTTCTAACAGCATTTTTTTGAGGTAATGTATCATGTTGGTGCCTTGCATTCCTGTTTTTTATCTCTAGAGAGCAGAGTTAAATAATAACTCTAAATTTACCAAATCTGTTTCAAATCATTTTTATCTACCTGATTACTTAACATTCTACAGGTTTTCTGTACAAGTAAGTTGGAAAATAATATCAAGTAATGGTTAAGAGCATAATCTCTGAAGTCAGACAGGTGACTTGGGTTCTATTCTGGCTCTATTACTTACTAGCTCTTTAACATCTTTTTTGTTTTCTCTGTATAATGAGGATGTTAATACTACCAATCTTTTTTGGATTAAATGAGTGAATACTTGTAAAGTGCTTAGAACAGCAACTGATTTATAATGTCTTATTTAAGTGTTAATCATTGTTGTGTTGTCATTGACTGAGAGTTCCAGTTCTTTCACAAATCTGCTGGAAAGATCTTCTAATAGCTTTCCTTCATCTGAAAACACCTTTTCCTTCATTCCAGAAGGGTATTTTCAGTAGGTAGAGAATTCTGAATTGATAGTCCTTTTCTTTCAGCACATATTCCTACATATTCAGCTCCATGATTCCTACCAAAACTTAAGCGATTTAGAGAAAACAATACTAATAAGGAAAGTTATAGCTGTAAATGCTTACATTTAAGAAGAAAGATTTCAGAATAACTGCCTAACATTACAACTTAAGGAACTAGAAAAAGAAGAATATACAAAACCCAAAGCTAGCAAAAGGAATAAAATAATAAAGATTAAAGCAAAAATAAATAAAATAGAAAATCAAAAAATGCTACAGAAAAAAATGAATTAAACCAAACATGGGTCTTCAAAAATATCAACAAAATTAACAAACTTTGCTATATTGACTAAGAAAAAAAGAGACGTAAACTATTAAACTCAGAAATGAAAGTGGGAACATTACTACCATTTCTACAGAAATAAAATTATTATAAAAGACTACTATGAACTGTTGTATGCTGGTAAATTAGATAACCTAGATGAAATGGACAAATTCCTACCAACACAAAGCCTAGAAGATTGAATCACAAAGAAATAGAAAATCCAAATAGCTCTATAAGATCTATAACTAGTAAGGAGATTGAATCAGTAATCAAAAACCTACCAATAAATAAAATGTCTATATCTGATGGCTTCACTTAATAATTCTACCTAACATTTTTTAAAAATGGGCACTAATCCTCAAATACTCCCAAAAATTTGGAAAGGGAATACTACCTAACTAATTCTATGAGGCCAGCACTATCCAGATAAGAAAGACAAAAAGTACAAGAAAACTACAGACCAATATTCCTTATGAACATTGCTACAAAAATATTCAACAATGTACTAGAAAAACAAATTTGGAGTATTTTAAAAGAATTATGCACCATGTCCAAGCGGAATTTATCTTTAGAAAGCAAGGATAGTTCATCATACAAAAAAGCAATCAATGTAATATACTACAGTTACAAAATAAAAGGATAAAAAAATACTTGAGCATCTCAGTTGATACAGAAAATCATTTGACAAAACTGAGTATGTGTTCATGTTAATGATACTTAAAAACCTGCAAACAAGGAAACCACCTCACCATAACAAAGGCCTTATGTGCATATTTCCCAGAGCATTCTACACATTCAGTGCAGCCCTTACCAGAATTTCATGGCATTTTCCACAGAAATAGAACAAATAATCCTAATGCAACCACAAAAGAGGCCAGATAGCCAAAGTATCTTTATAAAAAGAAAAATCACTTCCTTATTTCAGACTATATTACAAAACCATAGTAATCAAGACAGTATGGTATTGGCATAAAAACAGACACACAAAGTAGGTGGAACAAAATAGAGAACCCATAAATAAATACACATATATATGTCCTACTAATTTAAGACAAAGGGACCAAGAATATACAATGGGGAAAGGATAGTCTCAGTAAATGTTGGGAAGACTGGATAGCCACATGCAAAAGAATGAAATAGGACCACCATCTTATACCATAACACAAAAATCAACTGAATATGAATTAAAGACTTGAATGTAATACCTGAAGCTATACTCATAGAAGAAAACATTAGGAATAAGATCCTGAACATCATTCTCAGCAGTGCTTTTCTGGAATTGACCTCAAAAGGAAAGCCAATAAAGCAAAAACCAGCAAGTGGGACATCAAACTGAAAAGCTATGCAGCAAAGGAAACCATCGACAAAATGAAAAGGAAATCTACAGAATGGGAGAAGATATTTGCAAGTAATATATCATGATAAAAGGTTAATATCAAAGATAAATACAGAAGATATAGAAGTCATAAAACTAAATTTTAAAAAATCAGATTTATAAATTGGCAGAGAATCTGAATACACATTTTTCCAAAGAAGACATCCAGATGGCCAACAGGTACATGAAAAGATAGTCAATATCATTGACCATTAGAGGCATGCAAATCAAAGCCACAATGAGTTATCACCTCACACCTGTTAGAATGTCTATTACGAAAATACAAGTGATAACAGCGACACACGGAGAAAAAGGAACTCTTGTACACTGTTGGTGGGGATGAATGTAATATGGTTCAGCCAGAATGGAAAACAGTGTGAAGATTCCTCAGAAATTAAAAACAGAGGTACCATATGATCCAGCAATTCTACTTCCAGATATTTATCCAAAGGAAGTGAAATCACTGTCTCAAAAAGATACCTGCACCCCCATGTTTATTGGATGATTATTTATAATAGCTCAAACATGGAAAGAACGTAAGTGTCCATTGATAGATGAATGGATAAAGAAGAAATCATGGCTGAAAATGTCCCTAACTTGGGGAAGGATATACATATAATGAAATATATGCAATGAAATATATGCAATGCAACGAAATATATATATATATATATATAAATATATATATATATATGCAATGAAATATTATTCGGCCATAAAAAAGGAAATCCTGCCATTTGCAACAACATGGATGGGCCCTGAAAGCATTTGCTAAGTGAAATAAGTCAGGGCAAGACAAATACTATATAATCTCACATGTGGAATCTAAAATAACCAGACCCAGAGACACAGAGAGTAAGTTGGTGGTTGCCAGAGGCAGGGATTGAGGAGTAGGTGAAATGGGTGAAGGTGGTTAAAAGGTGCAGTCCTGCACCTATAAGATACATAAATCCTGGAGATTATAGTTAATAATACCATTTTGTATGTTTGAAAGTTTCTAAGAGAGTAGATTGTAAGAGTTCTCATCACAAGAAAAAATTGTAACTGTAGTTATGGATGTTAACTAAATTTATTGTGATAGTCACTTTGCAGTAGATACATATATCAAACCTTTATGTTCCACACCTACAATTAATGCAATGTTATTTGTCAATTAAATCACAATCGAAAACAATAATATGGAAAGTTAAAAAATAGCTGTCAGCTCTTCTCTTTGTGAATAGGAAAATTAAAAAAACAAAATAGGTAATTTTAGGTGATTTTAGATTGGGAAGTAGTTAAGGAATAAACTCAATCATAGAAGTTTAGGAAAAGTATTTTTACATGACTGTTTCAATCTTAGCTGCGCAGTTTTAGAAGTAGACTGATCTAATCAACACCTTTGATCCAAGTGATGAAAATGAGATGTTGCCAGGTTAAAGCAACACAGGCAGCCGTTGGTAGAGCATGATTCCAGCTCATGGAGTCCTTCAACTCTTATCTCAGTTTTCCAGTGTTTCCCTACTGTTTATGCTTCTAATGTAACCACTTGGTTTGAAAGTGGCCTGGAAATTTACAGGGATCTCTGAAAGACCTTTTACATTAAATTGACTGTTTATTAATGGATCTGTTAACAACTGAGTTCACAAAACTCTTCCCTACTGCCCTTCATTGGTGAGGCACGTTATTTTGCTTTAAAACTTGACTTCCTGAAAAGAGCTCACGTGTCTCATTTAGTTTTTGAGTGCCTTATGTGTTAGACTTTTAAACATAAATATTATTATGCTAGTCATTTTTAATACCCTGTGTCATTAAAATCTTATTATTTTAATTTTGGAGGTGGAGGGATTGAGCAAGCTGGAAAAAGAACTCATGGACATGGACAACAGTGTGGTGATTGCAGGGGGCAAGGGGATGGTAAAATCTCACAACTGTATGAGATATGAAGAACCTGAAGTTAGAAAAAAAAGATAATTTGATCATTATTTCTTTAAAGTGGCTTTAATTTATTCTGATTTCATGTTCAGCACATATTTCCCATCTACCACACTAACCGTTATTGTAAAAACCTCACGCAGATTTGCCAATTTGTATAGCAACTGTTGAATCTCTAGCTACAACGATTTTATTTCTAAAACAGTTGTTACATGTACAGCACAGTGATTGATTTTTGTTGTTGAATGTGTTTAAACCAACAATACATTGCCATTTAGTAGTATTCATCAAGTTTCTCCTTCCTTTCAGACCTGTATGTGGAATCAGAGGGAAAACTCTCATAATTAACTTGCCAGGTAGCAAGAAAGGATCTCAGGTAAGAAACTTTGAGAAATATATGGTTTAGTGTACAAAGTTTTGGTCAGCTGTGACAGTTAGTCAACCAATAAGTTGGAGCACTCCACAACACTACCCTCACTTCTGACACCAATTGCAATTCAGTGCATCTCCAAAGCCACTCTCAGTTTCAATAATTCAGTAAAAAGACTCACAGAACTCACTGAAAGATGGTATCCTCACGGTTATGGCTTGTTACAGGGAAAGGATACAGGTTAAATCTATCGAGGGAAGAAGTAGAGGAGAATTACCAAATGGGAGCTTCTGTTATCCTTTCCCTGTGGAGTTGTGAAAATATCAAGCTCCTGGTATCAATGCATAACAACCCAGGGAGTACTGCCAACCAGAGAAGCTCCAAACCTTTGGTGTCCAGAGTTTTTACTGGGGCTTATCACATACTGTTCATATGGCTGACCTTCCCAGAAGTTGGACTGATACCTTTAATGTCCAATACTTTCCAGAGGCAAAACTGATACCACATTGCCCAAAGCCCCCCATAATAAATAACACTGTTAAACTGTCTGGTGGTCAAATCCCCAGTACAAAGATGTTCCTATCACTTCTCAGTTACTGAGGGCAAAAACCAGACTCTCTTTGAATAAGGTTAATTCTTTATTAGACAAGCTACCCCCTGGCCTTTGGCCAGTGCTATATCTTATAGCAAAATGATTGTATTTGTCTGGCTGGACATCTATATTGACTACAGCATTTTTATTATAGATACAAAAACAGTACAAGTATGAATATGCCTAAGATTTGGAAAAGCCAGTGTGGGATTGGGGTAGATTTAGAGAAACAACTAATCCATCCTTTATAGCTATTACATACATTTTCATGTTTTTGCACTGATTTACTGATTTTCCACCTTGATGTACTATTTATAGTCTATGATACACTCACATGAAACTGTTTATCATAGAAATTATTAGCTCTTGCTCAGGCCAGTCATTTTCCTTTGGTATGACATTTTGAGGAGGCTTTAACTCAGTCTCTTAGTGCATATAACCACAGTATCAGATGTATAATCTTACTGAACTGTCAGTATTATAACATATCACAGTATAGTGGTATATACAGTGTGAAAAATGAGAGTCAGAAGATACTGGTGTACATAACTGGATTTCTACATACACATTAACAATTAGCCTAGTCTATCATCATATCATGTGACCAAAATGCCTCCCAGAATGATGCTGCTCGGGTTGAAGGCTTGGCACGCTCCAAAAGCAATAGTCGCAACAACACATGGTGTTTCCCTTTCTGGTATCTGTTACAACTGAGCTAAGAAACAACATCATCTCTTGTTTTAAACCTCTTTTGGTACATCGATATAATATTGGATTTCCCTCATTGTATAATCCACATTTTCATTCATTAACTTTTAGCTATCATTTCTTCTCTCCGTTTATACCCAAACTTTTCCTTTGAAAATCTTTAAATGAGACAGTTGATTTGGTCACTGTGCAATCCAGATTGCCATCAATAATGCTTGTTTAGCAAGTGCCACCCACCCAGTTCATTTCCATTCATAGAAGGTAGGGTTACTCAGTACAGAACTAATAGGCACTCGCAGTTACAGCCCTGGTCCTAGAGGTTCTACATCTGGTAGAAAAAAAATTGAGGTGATGTGGGAGAAAAAAGTATAGTCCTCAAGTAAAATGTATATCCTAAGAGCATCCTCCCCCAATCCTCACTTCCCCAGAAAAGTAGAAGAATCTGTGTAGTGGGGACTGTCCCTTGGCCTCCCTCATGTTGAATGTGATCGCACACCAGTGAAGGTGTGTACACCAGCCCTTCATGTCTTTATCTCCTCCCCTTTGAGATAACAATATTTCAGTTGTCCATTCCAATTTTCTATCAAATCATTGCTCTGTAGATGGAAGTGTGTTCCTTGGTATAATGGTCATTGATGCAATATCTTCTGTTCTGATCCTTTTATAGTACACTGAGCATTTGTATCTACCAATGGTTAAGCAAAGCCCAGTCTAGAGTAAGTGTCTATTCCTGTTAGGACCCATTTGTAGCCTCCAGGGACTACTGGCATCAGGCCAACTTGCTAGCTGTGTGCAGGACCTTCCCCCTGTGGGATCTTCTGCATAGCCCTCTGCCATCTCTGTCTCTCTTGTTAGCAGACAGAACAGTTCTTGTTGGCATTTTGTGTCTCAGAAAGTGCAAAGGGAATATATCTACATTCATTCCATCTCTGAAGCCCCCTAATGTCCACTGATCTCGTGGGCCCAGGTTGCCATTTCAAGAAGCACACCGACATCTGCTCACCAGTTCCAATCAGTTTTTAATTCTGGAAGGGGGTTCTTTTGATGGACACTAACATATTCTACTTTAATGTACCCCTTGCATTCCCAGAGTGATTCCTATATAGCCATGTCCCATACAGGAGTCCCTTTAGTAGACCAGTTTTCCATTGTCCTTCAGCCTGACCATATGGCCAGGCCATTAGACACTTCCCATGAGTCAATAAAAACCCAAACATAGGGCCAAACATCATGCAGTTCAGCCCATCGAGCTGATTTGTTTTTACCTTCTTCAATCAGAGTGGCGGCCTTCCAAACAGGATGCTGTCCCTTCACCTTGGAATTGCCATCCATAAACCAAGCAGCTCTTTGTTGATCAATAGAAAGCTGTTTATAGGGCACCGCCTAAGTGGCCCAAGTGGCCATAGGATCCAGCAGCTCCTCAGGTGGTTCCGAAGTCGGCCCTAGGTGAAAAGAGGCTACCTGCTCGTGAGTACCTCCTTGCATTCTCCTGGTAGCATGATCCTATATCCACCATTTCCATTTTATTATGGAACTCTCCTGGGCATTGCCTTCCCCATTAGAGCATTTCTCTGACATTACCTAAGACATTGCGGATATTTCAGGTTTCAAGATTATATTATTTTATATCTGTCAATAATAAGAGAAGTCTCAAAGTTCAGTAACAAGCTAGTAATTGCCTTCTCAAATAGAAATTTTCTGGTCCAAAATCCCAGTGGTTGTTGCTGGGTGGCACTCACGTGTTTTTGCCATAAGCCCCAGTTTGCACTCCACTCAGGGCTCTTCTACAGCAAATTAATGACCTTTGTGGGCTGAGACAATCTTACTGATTCCCACTTAGCATATCCAATCTAAATTGGTGGAAGAGTGGATTTGCATGTCTTGTTTTACAATACTAAGTAGGGGAAAAATTCTCCAAACACAATATCCATTCCCATAATACATTCAAGTAAAGGATATTCACCACTTCACAAAAAGTTCACTGTACAAACGTTCTATTTCATCCAAACCTTTACCTTAATTCCTATTTCATTCCTATATCCTCTCAAATTAATAGTATCCCTCATTAGGACTTCAACAGGTTTTAGAGTCCCAGCACATGGGACTCCCATGTCAAAAAGTTCCCCCCAAATCTCTTCTTCATTCCCTGACCATTTTACTCATTTTTTGTGCATATGGCCTTGGATTTCTAGGCCTGCATTGGGCTAAGGGACCCAGACTCCTTGTCTGGGTTTAGATTATGGGACCATCACTTTAAATGATTCAAGGTGAGGTTTCTTGCAGTCATCTTTGCCTTCTAGCTTTTTAAATATTTCTGAACTCAGGATAGTAGAGATTTATTTAGGACTCAAAGCCCTCATATTAAACCACAAAGCCCTCATATTAAACCCAGTGGCTGTAGTCGCCAGGAAAACAAAGACACTTCTATCAGGAGACCAGCAAGTGCTCCCAGCTGTTTACTCAACCCACAACAGTGCTACATTAAGACCTTTGTTTTGCCCCTATCAGTGCTCATTTTATTAGCCTTTTAATTTTTGTTTCACTGTTTAATTATATTCATTGGGGTGACATTGGTTAATAAGATTATACAGGTTTCAAGTGTACAATTCATAATTCATCTCTATATTGCATTGTGTGTCAACCACGCAAAGTCAAATCCTCTTTAGTCACCATGTATTGGACCCCTTTACCCCTGACTATCTCCCACCCCCTTCCTCTGGTAACCACCATACTGTTGTCTGTGTCTAAGGGATTTTGTTTGTTTGTTTGTTTGTTCATTTGTTGCTTTCAGTTTTATATTCCAATTATGAGTGAAACCGTATGGTTCTTAACTTTTTCTGTCTGACTTATTTTGCCAAGCATGATATTCTCAGTTTCCACCCTTCTAAGACAAGTTCCTTGTATCTCTCATTCTCTTTCTCCATTCTCTTATGAATCATTCTAACTTTATTCACTATTTATTGCTTCAACCTAACTTTTTTCCTTTGGAAGCAGCTCTGAGGCTACCAACTATATATATCAGACCAGCCAGAATCTCAGCTTGGCTCAGCCTCAGGATCCACCCAACATTCTCCCTTACATTAATTTCGGCTAGCACAGATAACAGTAACCAAGGGATTGTATATGTACCTTGTTTCTTGTTATTTTGCATTTATTTATGCATCCAATGGCACAACTCCTTAGGAGTTGAATCTTTCATTTTGAAATTCCATTGCTAACTTTTATCTTCAATAACTAATCGCAGCACAGCTGCATTTCCATTCTGTGGGTAACCCTGTGTTCATTCAGGCTCTATAGAGTCATTATTCCTCACTCTCTCATCCTTCCTCCTCCCAGATCACATGTTTCATGCATCAGAGTCTTTCTAGTAAATGCCACTTCTAACACCAATTGTAGGGAGTATTGGCCAGCTGCATAAGTTAGCCAGCTACAACGATGGAGCACTTCACAAGACTGCCATCACTTCTGACACCAATTGCAATTTAAGGGATTTCTGAAACCACCCTCAGTTTTAATAATTCAATAGAAGGACTCATAGAACTTACTGAAAGCTATTAATCTCATGGTTACAGTGTTTTACAGGGAAAGAATACAGATTGAAATCAGCCAAGGGAAGAAGTCTAAGAGAAATCCAAATGAGAAACTTCTGGTCATCCTCTCATTGCCTTCTCTCCATAATATGAGTCTACACACAGAGTATTGCTAGCTAGGTACTCTCACTTTTGCCTCTGGTGTCTTGAGTTTTTTTATTGGTACTTGATCACATATTGCCTACATAGCTGACATTTGGCCCTTTCCAAAGGCAAAACTGATGACTTGACTGTCTAGTTCCTTTCAGAGGCAAAAGTGGTATATTTCCCCAAGCCCTCATGATAAACCACGTTGTTACACTGTCCAGCAGTTTAGAGAGAGGCTTTTAGAGAGAGGAAGGGAGAGAGAAAGAGAGAAACCTCAATCAGTTGCCTCCTATACATGCCCCAACCAGTGATCAAACCTACAACCTAGATATGTGCCCTGACTGGGAATTGAACCCACAAACTTTTGGTGTATGGGACAATGCTCCAACCAGCTGAGCACCTGGCCAGGGCACAAAGACGATTCTATCAGGCATGACATTCCAAGGAACTAGAGATCACTCCCAAAGTCTGAGTGTAAAGGCCAGACCTCCTTTTGGTTAAGGTTAAATTCTTTTTTATACAGTCTTTATCAGTAAAGTGATTGAGTCATACAAAGAGAGGTCAAAATATTGGGCACACTTTCACATTGTCCAATAACCCTACATGAATTTAAGGTACGTCTTTACAGATTACATTTTAAGGTAAGTTACTTAAATGTAAAAGAGAAAGGCCTCTGCCCAAACACATTCCCCAAACATATCTGGCCCTATGTTCTAATGTTAAAGTTTTCACCTCTTCTCTTTTTGGTGATATGTTATTAAGAGTGAGCAGAAGACTGTGTTGACTTTAATGCAGTGTTCTGTGCAAACTTATATCTAACATGGCCTAGCTCTGCTTTGTGATGGTAGTCAGAACTTGAGATCTCTGAATAAAATAGTTCCGTCCTCAGTTGGTTTGTTACAGTGCTCCGCTCTAATTAGAAAAATGAAAACTGTATTTTTCCCATAATATATCTTTAAACCCCAAAGTTGTATAAAAAAGTTTTTTAAATGTATTGTGTGCTTATATGGTACTAGAGTTCTTCAGAGAATACTGTAATATATGCCATGCCTACTTCATATTTCATATTATAACAATGCTTTAAATATGATTTATTCTTAAGACTGATAAAGAAAAATACAAATCCAAAATCACAAATAAATTTGATTGCTTCCATTTTCTATGCCTACAAGAGTGCTTCATCTTCATTTTTTTCCTCTTGCATACAGGAATGCTTTCAGTTCATACTGCCAGCTCTACCTCATGCCATTGATCTTTTACGTGATGCCATTGTAAAAGTAAAGGAAGTGCATGACGAACTTGAAGATTTACCTTCCCCACCACCTCCTCTTTCCCCTCCTCCCACAACTAGCCCGCATAAACAGACAGAAGACAAAGGGGTTCAATGTGAGGAAGAGGAAGAAGAGAAGAAAGACAGTGGTGTGGCTTCCACAGAAGACAGTTCTTCATCACATATAACAGCAGCAGCTATTGCTGCCAAGGTAAGCCTGCTGAGAGATTCACAGATCTGAAGGACCCACAGGTAAATGTACTGATCTCATCAATCTTCCCATGCCATCATTCCCTAAGTTTAAATCTCTTCAGTACATCCTTCATAAAGAACTGGGATACTCACGACACTCCAGAGCTATGTTTCTTCCACAGTGTAGAGTCCTTGAACACATTGAAGGATGTTCTGAGTTCTGAGGCATTAAAGATACTGCTGGTACAGTGAAGTAATAGCTGCAATATTAAACAATGTGACATTGAAGAACTCTGTGGAGGTATCATTTTTATTATCATACTAAATATACAATGTTCATAAATTCAAAACATCAAATATTGACCAATTCTTAAAAGAACAGCAAACTGAAGGTAGGAGACCTTAGATGATTGAAGAGATTAGTTAAAAAGGAAATAAAAGCTGTTTAATATAAGGCTTTTCAGCAATTAACTAAGCACTTATTTAAATATAACTTGACACAAATTACCACAGTGGTGTAGAGAGCAAACAGATATAAGGTATTTTCATTTTAATTTAATAAAGTACTAGTATTAGGATAGTACCAAAGTATTAAAACTTCTTGTGGGGAAATTCTGGGAGTAGAGCACCATGAGGTACTTGAATAAATTTGGTCATCTTAAAACCATATAACATGATTTATATTATTATGCATACCTAATATAATTCACCCAGTATGCTTTAAAATCATCAGAAAATGACATA
>CM052538.1:169941213-170020830 GCA_028533065.1 Trachops cirrhosus
TAATAGCATTTTCAGATAATTGTGGATATTTGAAAATAAACCAAAAATTTACAATTAATAGTCTATTAAAAGTGTGGAATCTAAAACCTTGTCAAGGCCCGTTTTCTGCTCTGGTATATTAAAATCCATTGTTCTCCTTTGAACTTTAAATGAGCCTTCTATCAGGCATGATTTTGCAACACATATAACTTGGAAAATAGCAATTCTCCCCAGTGTTGACAAATTTCATTTTATTATATTTTGAAATCATTTTCATCACTATAACTACCAAGCTCATCAAGAAAGACTTAGAAGCATTGGAAGCTTTCAAACTCACCATAATATATGTTTTCCACAACTTTGATTTTTGGTAACAGCTAGAATTTTATCTTTGGCAAAACAGTGATTCCTGTCTGTTTTTCTTGAATTGACAGGCTCATTTCATTCATTTTCAAGAAAAATACCTACCAAATATCTAAGACTGAATAATTATGGCTTGTCAGTATTCTTTCATTCTTTCAAGTAAAAGTGATATTCTGTTCAACACCTGACTAGTTCAGCTTGCAATTCAAACAACTGCGTAAGTGCTCTTTCTTAAGACTCCTTTGGTATGGAGAAGTATTTTATTCATGCTTCTCTTTTTGTCACACTCAAGGGACAAGTTTAAATTAAGTTAAATTAGTATTTACTATTCCATTGAAGATAATGTTAAATGCAACTAGCTTTTTTTTGTTTTAATTATTGATTTTTTTAATCTGATAGTACACGGTAGTGAATAATACAATGACTATTCATACTGTTTGGATCCACTGCCTTAATTTGCACTGACATGCCAACCCACCATTGCTTTTGTACCATCATTGAGAAATGTCAACATAATGAAAGAGGCAAACATCATAATACTATTGTTGAAATAATTTGGCCTTTGGACTCCTAAAATGGTCTCAGGGACCCTCGGGAATGTGGAGCACACTTTAAGAACCTCCAGTATAATCAAATGAGCAAACTGCTTATGTTTCTTGAAAACATCCTGGGTCAACATTATATATTTTGAATCTTGTTTTTCCAGTAAGACAATGTTGTCATGGTATTTTGTCCAGAGATCTTATCCTATGTGTAAATGACCACCAGTACCATGCTTGAGCATTATCAATGATTCAACCTCACTCTATGATCCGAATAAATTCTAGGGAAGGGAACAGAATTTCTGCTCCCTGATTCAAAATAAGAGATGGCTTCACAAAGTCTTTTGAAGATACAAGACCAGAAATTGTAATTCCCAGCCAACTGCACTCATTTCCAGTGTGATACTATTTCTGCATTTGGATAGCAACTAATGTCTCCCTACGATATCTTGTTTACTAACAGACAGAGAGAGCCCTCTTTTAAGTCATAGGTTAAGTCATAACCTAGTTGTTGTAAGATCATTTTATTAGAGATGTAATTGAGGGAGCTCTTTTAAAAAAAAAAAAAAAAGATGTTTAGAGCACTTAAAATTGGTGTGCTTTTAATTAAAAATAAAATATTTCAGCTTTTCCTTAAAAAAATAAGATCAACCTGACATATATCAATACTCAGCTAGCATTCGTTATACCCTGCAGGCTATTTTACTCGTTTGCATTAAATGACTGGCTGCTATAGACTTAAATAACTGGTTTCTACTCTTGTTCATTAGTGTTTAGTTTCTCCTCCTTTATAACAACTTGTTTGTTTGTGTTTTTTTACTTTATTTTTATTGTTTACACTCTTACAGAGGTCCCCATTTCCCCCAACTTTTGCCCACCTCCCTGTTTGTTTTGCTAATTATTCTGGTTTTATAGCAAAACAAATTTTGAGACTTCAAATGAAAAATAGTTCTCTTATCCTGGGCTGGTGTGGCTCAATGGATTGAGTACCAGCCTACAAACCAAAGGGTCAACAGTTCGATTCCCAGTCAGGGCAAATGCCTGGATTGTGGGCCAGGTCTTCAGTAGGGAGCATCCAAGAAGCAACCACACATTGATGTTTCTCTCCCTTTCCCTCCTTTCCCCTCTCTGAAAATAAATAAACAAAATCTTAAAAAAAAAAAGATGGTTCTCTTATACACTTTTTGAATGAGAAAGTCACTATCGAGCATAGTAAAGTATTTCATATTTTGATAAAACTGAAATTAGGTAATAGTAATATACTTTAGCTATTACTATGAGTTTATAAATCATTAATTAGATAATAGTAATATATTTTACCTATTAAGAGTTTACACATCATTTTAAGAACCTATATATTTAGCAGAATGTCATAGAACAACTATTTTAAATGATTTGTAAAAAGTAAGAGTTTGCCAATCATTTTGAATAGTTGTTCTATGACATTCTGCTAAATATACAGGATTTTACATTGATTTTTGTTTCTTCATCTGATTGTTTCCCTTTTGCCTTTATATATAATTATAATTGAAACTGAAATTCCCCCATCCTTTTCTAATTAATGTTGATATGGTTATATTCATCATTGACACTAAGTATAACTTATAACTGTGAAATGTGCAACTGCTACTCTCAAATCTGAACTTGAAAATGACATTTGACCAGGTAGCCTGAGAAGATATAGCTAACCAGACATTATTAGCTGTAGAGTTAAATTTTTATCACTTAGTCAGTCTATAAGTGGTTAGGTTATTCTTTTATTCTTTTAATAAAAAAGTAACATATCTGCTCATTTTAGAAAATTTATATAAAGAAAGAGTTTGTCTAAGACTACACAACATATAACTTAAAATTTTGATGTTATCATTCTGTATTTTTTTTCTATGCATTGAAATATTTTACTTAAATGGATCATATTGGGAAGGCAGTGAATAAGAGCTCAGGTTCTAGAGTCGGACAGGCCAGGTGATGAATTTCAGCGTTATCACTACTAGATGGGTAGCTTTCAGAAAGTTACTTCACGTCCATAGTCATAATCATCTCACCTGTAAACTGAAAAATAATAATATTATTTGTTGTTTTAAGGTTTAAATTTTAAAATTTGTATAAATTACTTATCACAGAGTTTGAAATACAAGTAATGCTCACTAAATGTTAGGTATTATTAAACTGTATAATATTTTAACCTTTCTTATTCATTTAGTAATATGAACATCTTTACATTATTTTAAATAATCTTATACAGCATTGTTATTGATTATTGTTTGAATTCTAATTTGTGGATGTAGCATAGTTTTCTCAGCATCTCCTATTATGGATATTTCAGTTGTTTGTTATTTCTATTTTAAGAACAATGATATAATGGTGTCTGGAAGTTAAATGTTTTACAGTTTCCTCTTAATTAAACTTAGCAACTTGTATTGATTGTACCTTTGTTTAAATTATATGCAGAAATTTTAAGCTATTGATTCATATAATTTATATGCATACCAGGAAGAGATTATTTTTGCATCTTGATGAGTTCAATTCAATAACATTCTAGAAAAAGCAGTTTTTAGCATTTGTATATGAATTATTTACTGGCACACATTTAAAAATTATGGATCCAAAGCTGTTTGAAAATTTAGTAACACATGTGTAAAAGTATTGCACTATGACACACTAAATATTGAGGATCATCCCTAGTTTGCCACTTTGTAACATTATGAAAATAGGCCTTCGTTTCTATATTTGTAACATCATGGTATTAAACTAGTAGCCTTTAAAGTTCCTGGTAGTCTTATAAGTCTGTCCCTTTGAAATAAGGTTCTGCACTGACTAAATAAATATTACCATTCTGTTTAGCCCCTCTCTCTGATACTAGATTACTATCCAATTAATATAAAATAATTTACATTTATTTATTCAGCCTTTGCATTCCATGTTACTCCATAGAGTTAGACATTATCAACTGAAAATTTTCAAATTCATTTAAGGTCTTTTTCATTCAAGTCAAGCTGTTTCTGTTAAATGAAACAATGACTTCTCTTCGTGTCCACTAAAGTTTGTTATAGGAAGTTATAGGAAGATAGGAAAGTGAGAACTGTAGAAATAAAAGAATAGTGAAATTAAGAATGCTACCTTTCAATTTCACTTAAGAGTTTTGATTTCTATAAACTTCTTTTTGTTTGGGGCATGTTTTGTGCAAAAGCAGCTCAACAAAAATAACCTGTGCCATCATTATTTTGGCAGTAGAATTTATTATATAGAACCATCTATTAAACCTATATAATTAACTAGCTATGTCTCATTCATCACTTTAATACAGGGTATATCCCAAAGTAAACTGTTCTCTAGATTTTTATATTTTTAAAATGATACGTATTCTAAAATTGGTCATGTATTTTTCTCTCTCAAAACATCAGGATTATCTGCTCTATTCATTCTACTTTTACTAAAGACAAAACACATTAATTCAGAAATTTATTGCATGAATATTTTTAGTGCATATTACATAAAATATTTTGCTTTACTTTGCCTTAATAAATCACAAGTGAAACAGAATTGTTTTACAGTGAAGTACCAGTGGTATTCAAAGGGCTGAAATATAGTGAATTGAAATATTAACCAGTTCCTAAAAAGCATTTTATTTACAGGACTTTGCCTAAATTTTGAGGTTTCAAGTAAAACTTTTTAAAATGTCCTCCTCTAAATCGTAACTACCAGGAACATTGTATGGCTATACCAATATACACTGAGTAATATTGGTTGGAAGACAGATAATTTCTAAGGAAAAGTTTTATTTTCTGTCATTGATGCCCATACTTTAAAAAAAAAAAAAGTGACATAATAAAATAGTGTTGAAAATGTTTCTCTCTCAGGGCAATTCAGTGTAAATTAGAGAATTCTAAAAATAAAACAGTTCAGCCCCTAGGCCAAACAAACAAATAAAAAAGTTTATAAACTTAATCTAAATCAATAGAAAATATATCAGGGGAGAAGGAGGGGAGATCTGCATTAGTCATTTCATAATGAGATCTAAATTTAATGAGAAGACCTGAGATTCAGAGAATTTAATACCAGCTGTGCTTTTCTTAATTTACAGTTCTCCACAAAGCCACCGAACCTCTCTAGACCTTAGTTCTCTTATCAATAGAATAAACACATAAAATATACAACCTTTTCTCAAAAGTTTTCAGCAAAGATCTTGAAGTATGAGTGCATACACCCAGTGATATAGGCACTTTATGTGGCTTATCTTTATGTGGCTTCTATAAACCTAAACTTTCTTTGAAATACATTTTTTAAGAAATTAATATAAAATTGTCTTTCTACTCTAAAATCTGTGTTTGCTTCAATAAAAACATAGCACACCTACTCATTATTGGCAAGAGAGTATAGGATGGGATAACTTTTTATCATGTTAACAGTCAAAATGATTTCACAGTAAGCTCAGTTTTGAAGAATTCGACTAAACCAGAGGAAATCAATAACCCATATCATATTAGCTTCCAGGCAATATTTTTTGTTGCATTATTCTGGCATCCAAACCTTTATTAAAAAGGTAAATACAAACAGCAGAATAATTTCACTGCTTTATAGGCCACATCCTGGTAATTAATCCATAACCATAGATTCCCTAGTAATTAATCCCTGAAGAAAGATTCCCAGAATGTTGCAAAAGAAGCAATACAAGGCAATATTTTCAGACTACTTTTAATGAATATTCTGTTTTATATTCTAGCTAAGAGTCTGAAGAAAAGATTGAAATGGTTTTGACCCTTTGGTTTATATCTTTTACAACCTCAGTGAAATTCTCGTAAAAGGATTTCTTCAGAGTAGAAAGAAAGATTATTAGTGATAACATTTTTTTGTTTTGGAACTGTCATTTTAATTTTCAATATATGTGAATAAACTAACAATTTCAACCAACTCATAATCCCTGCAATTCTTTACATTTAATTCTCAAACTTCATTAATATTGCAGTGATCCTATATGTAACAGAAACATTTGCAATTTAAACTTGCTTAGTTAGTTACTGGTAGAGGCTGTTTAACCTCACAGAAGAAAAGGTATAAAATTAGATAACTTATGAGGCTCATAAAACTCAAGAAGAGTAAATTAATTCATCTTGTTCAAATGCTAATATTTTGTGATTTCTTTTAAATTCTTATCAGAGAAAAATAATACAGTTGGATTCACTATGAATTTCTTTCATTCTTCTCCATCATAATCGATGATTATGGGTTGATTAGAATAAATGAGAGCATTGCATTTTAAAATTTATTAATTTGACTTTTTTCTACTTCCCAACTTTTCGTTTATGAGACAAATGTTTTTGAAATTCTCTCTGAAGATGCTCAGTGTTTGGTATCAGTACCTGTGTCAGGAGCCGCGGGAACTCACATGGCACTCTGCCATCGATAACCACGCTGGTTTTCTAAAGCCTTCCTGTTATGATAGCTTTGAATTTACAAAGTCTGACTGATAAGAAGAAAATTGATGTCAAGCACTGGCAAATGAGCTGTCTGCTCAAAAACCTTTATTTAAAGTAGAATTACAGTCTGCGCTTCATGTTTAGTGTTCAATGGTGACTATCTTTTCTCTTCTTATAATTCGATCTTTAAGTTTCTGTACTTGCTCTTGCAAATGGAACTGAAACGGTTTAGGAAAAATGTCTTCCATAAATAAATATAATAACTAAAGTTCTTTTAGAGGTAGAGAGACAGAGAGATCTATACATATATGTCCTCTTACAGGTATCAATTTTTGTCCTACCCATTTATTTCCAGGCCTGGTAAGGGAATACAACTGTAAACCATCCATCAGGAACTGCAGGTGTTGTGCCTGGATTTAACATTAACATCCTACGTAACCTTGAAAAGAGAGTCTCATGTTTTGGGACTTGATATAATTTTAAGCTTTCTACTAATTAAAAAAAATGAGGAAAAAGGTATTCACTTGTTACTGAAAGTCTTCACAATTTCTGAAATTTTCTAGAAAGCAGCATGAGACACTAGACTATATTTTTATATGAAAATACATAGTGTACCTTTATAATCAAGATGTTGTGAGTCTCCGTTTAAAGTGGGAAACAGCTTTTGATATAAAGATGTTTTCCGAGGTCAAGAAAATAGCACAAGAGAGTAACTAGATTATTAGGCACTCACCGTCTATCCAGAGGCCCTGTCCTATAGGATGACCTAAATTTGAGAATTGTGTTTGATAAAGAAGAATGAGAATTGGTGATTATCTTTTGGGCATAACATTTAGTTAATGCTAACAATTAGTAAAAACTATTTAGATCAAGTGAAACCCGAAATTGACACAATTCTTTTGTGCCAAGATGCTTTTCTTCAAAATGAAAATTTAATTCTTCGTATTTTTCCTAAGCAATCTCTATATACTGTCAGAGATGTCCCAAAAGGCATAAGACAATCTATAGTGTGCCAGGTACAATCTTGTAGTGCGGCCAGGTTTCTTTTATTTGTCCCAGGGGACTTGAACATTTGGCATCACGTTGATACTTCTCTGCTGTCTCCGAATACGAACAGAAGCGTCACAGCTAACTTGGCCTATGCTGGTCAGAGTGGAGACCATCATTCTGCACATGTAGGAGTCCACGTGGTGTGAAACTTCTTTCCCTTTCTTCCCCTGCCTTTTTTGTCTTCCTCTTTAAACAAATATTATTTGTCATTACAGCTCTATTAAAAAGCAAAGGATTAGTGTCTGCCATGACAAAGTAACAACAGAGTATAGGGGGGATAAATGGAAATAGAAAAAAATACAATAAAAAATAAATTTTTTTAAAAAAAGCAAAGGAGTTTCTAGTTCATACCTCATCTGATAAAACACTTTGTATTAAGAACCTTCCTTTTGTCATTTGTATAGTGATATAAAACAAGTTTTTAAAATTGTTTAAAATTGCAGCTTTATTTTCCCCTATCTTACCTAAGAGGAAAATTCAACTGAAATACAGAAAGCTTTGAGGAAGTGACTGTATCTGATATTGGTCTGGCATTAAAATTTTCTGGTTGGGCAGCACAATTGTTTAATTAGGAATCTCAGTGACAGCTGAATAACCTCAGTGCTTGGGGTCAGCAAGCAGAGGAGCTTCACTCTGTCACTTATTATGAATGATGCTTGTCAGGACTGATCCTTCCACTTGGGGAACCTTCATGTTTCTAATCATATCATTGATGATTTCTGATACTACAATGGAATAGACACTAAAACACTGAAAGAGACAAAGTTCTGTGCATAGGTGTATTTGTAATTCTTTGTTTTTCATAAGCCAAATGCAAATGTAACACTACTCCAGATACTGCTTCGTCAGAAATCTCCAAGATAACTGAAAGTAAGTGCCCATTTCTTCATCTCAGGAATAGTGCCGTGATGACAGTTGAATTCTGGTGGCCAGCCTATTTGCAGAGCATGTCATATGGCCTCTGGGTTAGTTACTCCTTGACCTCCTAAGAGGTGCCTCAAAGAGTCAATTGATGTTTTTGCATGTATTACTTACTAATGCATAGAAAAAGTTTTAAGTTCACTTTTTCTTTATTCTGTCTTTTTTACCCATCTTCCCTCATTGTAGCAAATTAGACGGCCGGATGAAAGCAAAGGAGTTGCTAGTAGAGTTGGATCCCTCAAAGTAAATATGTTTCTAACATTTTTTGGCAAGATTTTGTCTATAGCCTACACTTCTTCCTTTTTGGAGGGTGGTGGGAGGAAGGGGGCTTTTTCCATTTTTCACCATCCCATTTTTTTTTATTTTAATATTTTTATTGGCTGTTGGGTCATATTTTTTGTTTGTTTCAGCTACACATAGAGCAACCAGCTGAAGGCAAGCTGCCAAATAACTAGCTTTGAATGGCACCACAAACAAGAAAAAAGGGCAACTGCCTCATTCCAGGTGCCTGTAATTCGGGGTTCTGGAGTAAACCGTTCCTCTGACTGATGTCACTGTGTGTTAAGTTCCTGCTATACAGAGAACTAATATTTATTTTCAGAATATTATCTTTCCTTTTACATTTTTTGTAAAAAGTAATTAAGTGTTATGTTAGTGTCATTACCATTTGTAATTTAATCCAGGAAAATAATTATTATGAGTTAATAACAGATATTTTATACATATGTATAAAATCTTAAGAATTAGAAATTTTATATGATGCTAGTATAATGAGCTCAAATATAGCTAACAGTATTTAAGCACTCTTGATCCCCTTTGTTTTATTTTTTAAGTTAAAAATTTGATATAACAATCAACAGAAACAATATATACCTAATGTTTGCCCATTCATGTATATGATGTGCTAATGTACAACTTAAAGATTTCTGATCTGATGGTCCCATTTGCTAGTTAAATATCTTGGGCACTTGATACTCTAACATTTAATCACAATGAAAAGGTAAACAACTCTTAAGAATTACTGACATAGCCATTGATAACTTTTAATGCTGCCACTATAAATGCAAGATGGAAAATTTGAATTTTGCAGTATACAGAGAAATCTCCCTCCAAATTAATGACTTCTTATATCTCAATCCCATTTGTTCTTATAACAGGAGTAATTGTCAAACTAATCAATATAATAGAAATTTCACTGCACTGTGATGTCCCAAAATTCAATACCTACCATGAGGTCTAATGTTAAGTCACTGCAAAATTTTACACACCTTCAATTTATTTCCATTTAACAATTTATGAAGCACTAATTTCCACACTGTTTCCTCTCCTTGCCTCTTCTGCCTTCTTAATTTTACTTTTTTTGTGTCTCTTTATTTATTTGTGTGTGTGCCATGCACGTGAGTGCACATGGATGAAGGTGTGTCTGTATGTTTGTGTCCTTTATTCCAGACAAGCCATCCACTCTGTTCTCTAACACTGCTATAGACTGGGTAGCATTTTTTAAGTGTTATTTCACTAAGCATAATCAGAAGGGATGGGAAGTGTTGATTATATCCTATTTCAAAAATGAGGCAAGGTAAAATTATTCAGCCAGAAAAATGAGTTTATGTATCCTGATGATGTAACAGTAGCATTCCTCACTGTCTATCTGTGAGGTATCATATTTTGCCTTTGTCTTTAAGGAAAGGTAACTCCATAATTGTCTAGACTATGGATTATGAATCAGGCTCAAGCAAAAATGTGCAGAGCAACCTAACCTTTTGGAAATTACTGATAGTGAAGTCAAGATCAAATGGCATCCACACCTGCCGCACCATCTGCTATAAACTGGATTGTGTGTGAGAGTGCGTGTGTGTTTAATTACATCTACATTCAGTTTGTGGGTGTATAGGTACGATCGAGTCTTAATTGTATGCTTATTGTTTTTAAGTGTATATATAGTATGATTATATATATACACATGTTATGTGTAAGACAAAAAATACATTTTAGGGTTCAGTCAGTTTAATATGGATGCAGCCTTAAATCAGAAAGTGTGTTTGGGAAAGAAAGGCAAATTACTTAATTTTTAAATATATTACCCCATATTTCTACCAAATAGAAAAATTTTAAGTAAATCTGTAAGGGATTATAAGGATAGTTACAGGATTTATTTTCTGTAATGCTTTTGGGAGACAAGATGCAATAATTAAAAAAATATTGGCTTCCTAGTCATGGGTTTATTGAGCATGTATTCTCGTATTACACAAAGATCTTTGATGTGTTGAAATGTTTGCCAAAGGCAGTGAGAAATGTATAATGCTATGATCTTATTTTTAAAAGGAAAAAGGAAAACTGAAAAGAGAACAAGTTGCTTTTTCAATTCATTTTCTGATGTTTACATGTAGCTCCATCGAAAGCTGGAGGAGCTCAGAGATCACCTAGAAGGCAATGTGAAAGGATACTCTCTCAGAGTAAATGTACGATTTCACTCGGTGATTTTTTTTTTCCCTAAACTTCTGCTGACTGGTAATTCCAAATCTGATTGGTTTGTCCTCTCATCTCCATCTTTTTTACTTTCTGTCTCTCTTCTCCCTTTCTCTTTCTTCTGAGCTGCAGCTTCATGCTCTTTGTTTATGAAATAAAGATTAAATTGGCAGATCGGAGGACCCTTAAGCCACACTGATATTGAGGTTGATTTAATAACACTCTGGCTTCGTTACAAAATAAAAACTTTCTTTGCAAAATCTGTGTTTCTTATACAATTAAATAATTTTCTGTGGCTCTTTCCATGAGACTTCATTTGGAGCTTTTCTATTGCCCACATCTTCTGCCCCATGTCGGATGTGTCAGCAACATTACAGATTAAGGGCTGGATCCAAGTGATAGAGCCTTTATGATCCAATTTCAACTATGAAGGAAAATAATCATTGTTAAGAGTGTCACCATGGTTAGTCTGGCAAGTAGACTTTTTTCAGAAATAATTGACTTTTCTCAACTCAGATTCTTTTTTTAAAATTACCTGCAAGGAATCTTTTGTTTAAAAATAAGAAACCATCATGTAACATCTTTCAAATACTTGAGATAAAGGGTAATATACTCAAGATAAGAAGACTTTGAAGGACAACAATGCCGTAAAGCCACTCAGTACTGTACATATATAATGTAGGCAAATATAGTGTTTTGTGACCATTAGTTCAGACTCGGAATGCTTTGCTGTTCTACCGAATTTGTCTTTTTAAGATAAATAGAAGTTTCTAAAATCTCTAAAATGGTATATGGTATAAATGTGGCAGAAGAAACACTAAATTATCATAGTAAGCAATTTCTGGCTCTGTTTAGCCCTTACCTCCCATTCCTAAGGCTTTTTAAAAGTTCCTGTGAATTCTAGCCATGATTTACATCTTCCAAGATGATTGCCATACATTTAATTCAAATTTCTATAATAGTTTTATTATAAAGGTTAAAATAAAAAATGATAGTGATATGGTAAGTCTTTGGTTTCTCAATTTGTTTTTAACTATACCATATATAGTTACGATATCTCTATATTAAAATTTTAATTACTGAAGTCCAAAATTGTTTTTATTAGTGTCAGTCATTAGATTCTAATAGCTAAACAGAGAAGGAAAATATAACAAATATCTCATTTTTCTACTTCTTTCTTTTGAGCCAGTCCTTCTTTTGTACTCATATTCTTATAGCATTTAAAAGATCATCCATAATCAACCTCAGAATCTATTCCTCTGTTTAAAAAAAGACTAAACACAAATTTTATTATTAACTTAGCCTAAACATACCTGGATATTATCCAAAAAAAACCACAAAATATTCTGATTATATTAATTAATATATGTATTTAGTGTCATACTCTTCCCTAACCAAACCAAGACTAGAAAATTGAGACTTGCTCAGATCAGTCTGGAAGGGAGTTACTGTTATATTAAGGTTAAATTAAAAGTTCTGTGCTTTGCAAATTAGTTTATCTCATGCCACTCTTCAATTTCTTTTTTCAACACCTATACTCCATAGTATAGTACATAACGGCTGATCTCAGTATCTTCATCTTTTATTTCATTTCAGTGTCACAGTTTGTCCTCATTGCCTTTTATCTGAAAAGATTGACTAGAGATATATCATTCTAAGATTTCTGTTTACTAGAAAAGTGTAGAAAAAACTATCAAAAGACAAATTGTATCTTCTCTAGAGAGTTCAGCTAAGACACAAAACAATGTTTAGCTAAATATTCAGTTTCTCCCCTTCCTCTTTAATTCCTACTATCCCAGAAGGCCTTAAAATGTGCCTTGTACATTAAAAAATGTTGATCAGAAACTGAAAAAAAGTTATTCTCAGTGTGATATACTATATAAACAGATTTTGTTTCTGTTGGAAGATGAAGTAAATTGGCAGATAGTGGCCATTTAGTTTTGTGAAAATTTGGTGTAGGAGTTACACACAAGAACAAATCTATGGGTGCCTTCTAATTCATTGAAACATTACTAAATATTCCATTGAGTGGAAACATTCAGAACCATGTTGCCACTTAAATATTTTATTTAATAGTCGTAGAAAGTGAGACAACATACAGGAGTTTGGGATAAGGGCTTTACTAAATAATTGATACTTCAGTTAGTATCATCTACACAATATATTTTGTAGAGAGAAAAGAATCTTGCATTCTTATTTATTATGGATAATCAATAATTATAAAATAGAATATTCTGTTAAAATGTAATTTTTGAATATTACTTATATACATCTTTATCCTTCATTTACTCCTCTATTCCAAAAAGTAGGATTTATTAGATTCTTGATTCTAAATTAACAGTTTGTCATCTTTTTCTATACATTGTACAAAGCTGAAGCATTCTAAACTCCCAGTATATTTTTAGTAATTTTAATAATAATAAAATTATCATTTTATACCTAAACAAAGTTTGTCTGTTTAATAACTACAAATATTACTACAAATCCTTAAATGGATAATGTGTTGAGAATAATAACAAGAATAAGACCAGCCCTGGCTGGTGTGGCTCAGTAGATTGAGAGCCAACCTGGCAACCTAAAGGTCACTGATATGATTTCTAGTCAAGGCACACCTCTCTTTCGCCTTCCCTTCCCCTCTCTCTAAAAAAAAAATTAATTAATTTTTAAAAAAGAATAAAACCACAAGAGGAAAAAATTAATTTTCCATTTAATCAAATGTATGAATCTAATAAGAATATTAACAGTAATTCACAAGGTTGAAGAGCAGTGCAGTGTTGAAAACTGGAAAACAGCACTGACTGGTGTGGCTCAATGGGTTGGGCATCATCCCAGAAACTGAAAGATCACCAGTTCGATTCCTGGTCAGGGCACATGCCTGGGTTGCAAGCCAGTTCCCCAGTTATCTCATACATCAATGTTTCTCTCCCTTTCTTTCTCCCTCCTTTTTCCTCTCTCTAAAAATAAATAGAAATAAAAATTTTAATTAAAAAAGAAAATTGGAGCCCTGGCTGGTGTAGCTCAGTGGATTGGGCGTGGGTTGCGAACCAAGGGGTCGCTGGTTCGATTCCCAGTCGGGGCACATGCCTGCGTTGCAGGCCAGATCCCCAGTGGGGGCATGTGAAAGGCAACCATACATTGATGTTTCTCTCTCTCTCTCTTTCTCCCTTCCTTCTCTCTAAGGATAAATAAATAAAATCCTTAAAAAAAAAATTGGAAAACATGAAATAAGAAATGGCAAACTAACACTGTTTAAATAATATAAATCAAGGTAAATTTACAAAATCGAAGTCAATTAGTTTAAAATGTGGGAAGCTTGAATATTAAAAATTTAGAAGAAAAGTCACATAAATTCTCATGAAATAATGACAAGTAGAAAGGAAAGCAAAGAGAGGAGTAAAAATACCTCAAAGCTACAAATTTTGTGTTTTCACCCAGTTTATGTAATATGATAGTAAATTTTTATTCGGCTACAATTATGTACAGGTAGGTAACCAAATATGTTAATTTTTAAAGGCTTTCACAGATGATGAAAGGGAAGATGGCCTATGAAGACAGATTATTGGCACAAAGTAAACTCAAAAGAGATGATGAAGTAGAAGGAATATGATAATTATAAGTATTTGTTATGCTAACACAAATGAAAAAGATGGTATTATTTGAAGTGAAAATGTTAAGGGAGGAATTATCACTTAAAATAAGATGACATGTATTTTAGTAAGTTTAAGAAAAATAAAAGGCAGAAAACTGTACTTGAACAACACTTAAAATTTTTTAAAAAGATAAGCATTATATGTAATGACTGCCCCATCTAAATTCTTAATAAAATTTAGAAATTTTTAGTGGGGAAAAAAAAAGAAAAATATCTGAATAATGTCAGAAAATAATGTCTTTTTCATAATGATTTTTAATTGTCTAACAATATCCTGAATGCCAAAATAAGACTGGTATGAAATAGGGCTAATATAAATAATGAATTAGATGATTGTGGTTTTAAAGATCTTTTAATATCAGTATTTTCATTTCAGTGTTAGTTCTGAATTACCTCTTATATCCATGGGGGGTTTTTTTGTATGTTTATATTCATCAAACTAATGCTGTAACTCAGGAGTCAGCATATTACAGCCCTTGGGCCAAATCCTGCTTCTGTTTTGTAGGTCCACAAGCTAGGGATGATTTTTGCATTTTTAAATGATGGAGGAAAATATCAAAAGAACACCATTTTTTGACATGTGAAAATTATATGAAATTCAAATTTCAGTGTCCAAAAGTGAAGTTCTGTTAAAACACAGCCACACTCATTTATTTGCATATAATCTTTGGTTGTCTTTGCACTACAACGTCAGAGATGGACAGTTACAGCAAAGGCCATATGGTATACAAAACCTAAAATATTTACTCCCTGATCATTTACAGAAAACATTTGCCCAGAACTGTTATAACCAGTTAGCATCAAGATGACATTGACAAAAAAAATATTATTATAGAGGTTGTGTGAAATTACCTTCATTTTAATGCTTGAATGAAGGAGAGCTGCTCATTTTCTACAGATGTTTTCAGATCATTCCGCATGGAAGCATGTGTTGAAAAAAGTTGATCCTCTGAAATCTTCTACTTTTACATTTTTATTCTTTCTTTTTATCTTGTTTGTTTTCCTAGCTATTCTCTCTTTATATCTCACACAGACACACTCACAAAGTAAAACTCACTATGGAGTTAACATTAAACCCTTCAAATATAGAACTATCATGGAAAAAGTATAGATTATAAATTCCTCTTTTGGGGGCGACCCCTTAATGTATAAAGATAAATTCCATTCTTGCTCTCTTAAACTTTTTAAACAATGTGTTTTTAAAGTATTTTTGCTGTATACATTGCATTTCTTTTGTTTATTATGTCATTATTTCTTGATAAAGATATTTCCCCTGAAGATTATAATCAACTTTTGTTTTCTACCGAATCTCCTATTTGACCTCACCTAAAAATCGTACCTTCTATCTATAAGAAATTTCATACAAATGGGAAAGACACTCTGACAGAAACAAGTAATAACATCATACCTGAATATCCAGCACTTAAAAATCTGAAAGGTATCTGCACTGAATCAGCCAACTTTTGTTGAGGTGAGGAAGAACAGCTGGAACATTAGTCCTTAGGTAAATAAACATTCAGTAGCTTTTAAATGAGTAAACCTCAGTTGGTATACTCTTCTTTCTTTAGACAAATTTCTTTCGGGTTTTGTGTGTAAAAAATTACGTGAGGCTTTTAAGTCTTCCTTTTTTGACATTTACTCATGTTAATAATATGCATTTAATTTATAACAATTATGTAACATTCTGGGTACCGTGATAGACAATGTCTTATGAATGTGATCAGATTACAGTAATGATAAAGATGGCAGTAAATCAATTTTAGGCTTATCTCTTTGGAAAACAGGCTAATTTTGCTACCTTTCACTTTGTTAGAATTCTCTTAACATATAAACTCAATTAATGTAATTCTGAGGTTTCAGTTCTACTGAAAAATAACAAAAATTTATCTTGTGCTTCAAACTAAAAAATTCTCATCTAATACTTACAAAGTCACCTGCAATAGCTTATGACATCATCTCTGAGTTGTTTAATGCTTACTGCAAAATTGCCCTTCTCAGAACTTCTATACAAAAATAAGGTACTAATAGAAGATCTCCTGGACAAGTAAATATCCCTAGTAATAAAAACTAGAGAACTGATAGGCAAAGAAAGACAAGACTCAAACTGCTTTAAAGATAAAGTTTTTCAGTTTTATGGGTACAGTTATGGAAACAGAACAAACACGCAGAGCAAGGTTTTCTAAGAACTGGTATCTTGCTAAAGAAAATCAGATGTGCATGTGGTTGGACAAAAGGTATAATTTATTAATACATATAGAATTCACCATAATTTAGAAACTAGTTCAAAGTAACCCATTAAGTGGCAGTCATACATTTTATTACAAATCTTTGTAATGAGAAGTGTAAAACCTTCTGAATATTATTTCACACAGTTCAGCTGGCTTTTTTTAAAGGAGAAAAGAGTTTCTATGTTCATTCATTCAATAAACACTTATTGAGTGCCTACTACAGTTAGCTGTGCTGGGTTCTGAAATACAGTTAAAAAACAAATCCAATAATAAGGGTATTTCTGAATCTTTCATTTTGACATTTCCTATACCTTCATTTTCCCACCCTAACTTTGATTTTGGAACTTCATGAAGAAGTCTGTAACTAGAGAATGCATCCTTAAAAGTTTACCTCACATGGCATCATGACAACTTAGTGAAAGAAGAAGCCACAGAACTAAACATGAGTGTGACAACCTGGAAAGAAAAATCAGGCCAGAAGTTTGTCAGTTCAAAGTCATAGAGATAGAAAATGGTTTTGAATATAAAATAGTCATTTTAAAAAATGAAACATTGAAACCTTCTGATAAAAAGCATAGGTCTGGAGAAGAGTTCGTGTTCACGTTTTATTATCTTCTTTGGTGTTGCTATTGGCAGAGAGAGAGAGATTGATTCAGTAGTACTGAGAATGGAATGTTAGGAACAGGAAATCAGACTTAGAGTACTGGATGGCTTTAGTTTCCTATTTAAGAATAACAGGGAGATGTACAGTAGAGTCGTCGTGTAAATAACATCACAGGTAGTTTGCAAGTGTTAGACCAGTGAAGATCAGTGTGGTACTGTAGGAAAAGTGACCAGTGCTCTGCTTTCCTGTTAACCTTAAATGAGCATCTTTTCAGCAAGACTGCACCAGAGTCTGATCAGAGGGGTCATCTCCGTTATGGAATTTTTTTTATAAGCCAGGTATTTTTTTATCACAAGGTCTCTTCAAATCGCTTGAACCTTGAGATTTCAAACTCAAGTGTCTTCTTATAAGGCTGTTTTATTATCTGGCAAGAGTGTTGGTGATGGAGCCATCTAAACTTCTGGGACCCTTACTATGCTATCATTTCCTCTTTAACAGTGTTTTCTTTTCCCCACTGCAAAACCAGGCTCGGCTTCCCTCGTGTTCATCTACCTATAGTGTATCTGAGGTATACTTTGCACGTGTTTTATTACATGGTCAAAAACATGCTCGCCCTCACCATTTTTCTTATTTTATTTTTCTTTTGCCTTAATTTATTTTGCCTTGCACTTTGCATTTGGCTGAAAGGGGAAAAGTAAGCTGTTTTAGGGGGAAATTTCTATCTTTATACTGTACTGTTTCTGAGTAACTTTTTTCTGGCAATCACTGTATCACATTGAATGGTTAAAGCCCAAACAGCCAACTCGATTATTACCATAACCTTTAATTACATAAAGATTCCTTTGAACAAAGTAATTCGTTATTAAACTCATATTGACTAAAGACAAAGATTCTAGTTTGTATAGGTCTGTCTCTGGTGGCTAAAGATTTACATTACATTAGTGAAAACTCTGTTTCATTAACTGTAGAAACAAGAAAATATCCAAACAGATTATTAAACTAAAAGTTAACGATTCCCCTGTTTTTATATAAAGCAGAAGATTTGTTCCCTTTTAAAAAGCTAGTTAGGTTACTCCGGATACTTATATTTATATAAGTTTTTATAAGCTAGAAGAGCTTATCTTCATGAGATTCATATTCTTTTAACAAAATATTCTACATGAAATTTGACCTTTATGTTCTTTGTCTTTTTAGGGGTTTCATTTCTTATTCTTACTGTGTTAAACCATAGCATAAACGGGTTTTCTGTTTTTATAAGCCAGATTTATTAAAATGTTATTAATCAACTTAGAATATTATTTCCAAAGCAGGGGTACTGTTGAGTGGATAAAAGGAAAGAATAAATATAACTCAAAATATGACTAATAAATAAGAGGACTTTAATAGCCTGTAAATTTTAAGATCTTTATTGGTTACTTTACAGATATAACATTTCTATACATATTTACTTTGTGCAAGCCACAATAGCTACCATCTGACTGCAGAAATATTATCTCATAATGTTATGCAAAAACAACAACAAAAAACCAGAAAGATGGCACTATCTAAAATACCAGATAGTATATGAAGACTAGAAGCAGAATATCATCTTCTGGCTTTAAATTTTAAGAAAAAGTCTTGAAGGGATAACATGACTAAAACCATAGCCTCACAAATTTTAACTTATTGAGTCAATAGAATTACAGTCATCTTAATTTTTTTCTTTTGCAAGTTGCAGCTTTTACAGATTTTTTCTCTTAAAACTGATTTTGTGGATAATTAATTTCTTCTTGAAATATATATTTGTAGGGAGAAGCCAAGTAATGAACAACAAATGAATTTACTTGTGATTCAGCAAAGACTTTTGAAAGAGAAGATTGATATTTCATCACATTTTTTCATAGGTCTTTTCTTAATTTCCCAGGATTATGATTCCCAGTGTAAAAAAATATATAACCCATTTCTTTCTGCCACTTCATCCAGGCAATTCTCCATTTCCCATGAGAGTGTGTAAGAAGTCCACCATTGGCACCATCTCCAATCACAGCCTCCAACATCCATCAGGGTATTCCTTTCTCTGTGGCAGCATGTGTGCAGGAGGGCTCGCAGGTTGGAATGTGGAACTGGTTTCCGGGGGACGGGATCCTGTGTGCGGTGGCATTTCCTCCATAGCTCTCGGCTCTTAAATGAAGTCTGGCTTTATATTTGGGTTTGTTTCTTTCATTGTGACACATGAGCTTTATTTATTTGTCATGAAGTGTGTTTCTCTTTTTGTCACTGTGGTAGGGTTTCTGTATTCCACTGAATGCCAATACCAGGAAGAACTCCTTGGGGAATCTAATATTCATGATAATCATCTGGACAGAAATAGCTTTTTATAATTGCTTTCTACTTCATCTTAAATTGGTAAATGATTGATTCACAAAATTTTAGACTAAAAACTTTAGTTATTAGAATTTCAGGAATGGCCTCATGTTTTTCATATACAAGCCTCTTAATGGGACTGTTGATAAAGTGCATTATCTATTCTAAAGCATCACTATGGAGGTAGCCAAACCTTCACTGAGCAGTCTCTTTTTCCCTCACATTTATCTCATCTTTGCTTACCTCTACTACTGTAGAAATAGATTCTCCAACCCCTAACGCAACACGTTGGTTTTACCAATTGCATGTCACTATCTTCTGTGGCATTCATAAAGCCAAAACATAATAAGCCTTGTTCAAAAATAAATTCATCCATGAGTTGTACAAGAACAAGATAATTTCTAATCTTACCTGGCTAATACTGCTCAGCAAATGTTACTCCCTGTAATTGACAGCTCCTTTGTAAAAAATGTAGTTTTCTTAACTATGTGACAAACTGTGTTTATTTAATTTATTTTATCTTAATTAATCTTCAGTACAGCTCTGTCTGGAAAATATATTATTGACATTCTCATTTTACAGATGAGTAAGGTAAGGGTCAAAGAGTTTAACTGTCTTACCCAAAGTCATAGAAGCTGCCAAGACTGGTAGAAAATATTTTCTTAAATGCCATGGTTTCTGCTGGTCAGGACTTCCTAAAAGCCATCAGCTCTCTGAATGTCATGCAGTAGTCTTATATTTTCACAGCATATGTTTACCTGGTTTAGGCTGATTATATAATTTGGGGTAATATTTTAGGAGACGATATAGATATATCTATAAGATAGAAAATTTTAATTCAAGGAAATGTTAGACATCACATAGTGTAAATTTATTATTATTATTTTTGTAGTAATTTAATATATATATATTGATTGTGCCTTATTTAAATATAATTGTAATTTGCTAGATAGTTATTGACCTATGGAGTTGGCTTCACATTTAGAATGCATAAAAATATCATGAATATTTTCCTGACTGGTATGGCTCACTGGGTTGAGCATAGTCCCGCAAACCAAAAGCTCATGGGTTCAAATCCTGGTCAAGGCACGTGCCTGGTTTGTGGAACAGGTCTCCAGTTGGGGGCTACAAAAGGCAACCCATGAATGTTTCTCTCCCTCTCTTTTTCTCTCCCCTCCCCTCTCTCTAAAAATAAAAAAATAAAATCTTTTTTTAAAAAGTTGCACCTCTTTTCAGAATAGTTTTTAAAAATTATGCCTTTGATTATTTTTATCCTTTGTTTAGACATTTCTCTTCCATATATAAAGGTAAAATTTTTCTTTGATCTAACTTATGTCAATTTTATTTAATAAGTAATGTGTTTTTCCTTTTACATTTCTTGTAGATTATAGCTCACTGAATTTTTTAATCTATTCTTATATATGTAGAGACTCATTCTAAGAACTTCATATATATACCATCATATTCTATAAAGTAACTACCTTAACATTGTTTCTATCTCTAGCTCATATCTCTCTCCCAACTTATAAGCACCTTAAGCATAACTCAGCCCCCATACTTTTTCCTTCATCTGCTATATATGACACTACCCAATGATTCAGATAAGAGACTAAGAATATCCCTTATGACATAAGTCCTACATTTTCCTTCTTTTGTATCTCTAGAACCTATATCCTTCTCTCCAGAACTACTTTCAATGATTTAGTTGAATTTCTTATGTATTACTAGATCACTCTTCAAACCCTAACCCTCATCATTTATCTCATAAATATTTTAATCCATCTTCACATTCCTCATCAGAATGAAATTATTAAAATATTAATGTAATCATATAATTCTCCTACTTAAAATCTTTCAATGGCTATCTATAACCCTTAGGAATTGGTTCCTATCTACCTTATTAACTACTCCTCTTACCACTCCCCATGATGATTAAAATTAGCTTCACCCATACTTTTTTGTCTGAGTTTCCGGGGTCCCTAATATCTGTGACTTGCACTTGCCTTTTTCTCTGACTCCCTGCCTTCTCTTCACCTAACTAAATTATTATTGTCCCCTAAAACTCTGCTTATGTGTTCCAGCTCCAAGAAGCCTTTCCTGATACTCTCCCCCAAACTCCCGCTCCCATCAGAGTTAGGAATCTTTTACATATTCCCAACACCAATTTGTACTAACTTCTCTTATAGCACTTATTATGATGTGTTATAATTGATGTTTATGTAACTGCCTTTCTCTGTAGTATTGTGAGGTCCTGGAGAACACGGGCTGCTTTTTATTTCACAGGCTAGATCAGTTTGGTAAAAACAGTAGGTTCAGTAAGTGTGAGTTAAATGAATGACATCTAATTATTTCCTAATTGCTATATTTATAATAATATTCACTCTGTTATTAGATTGTAAAACTTGGTTGGATAGAAACATTGACTTAGCTTCTCTTGGATTTTATCCTCCCTTCTCCCATCTAGCACACAGTGAGCTAGGTTATGAGTCACAATGTAACTAGGTCATGAGTTCAAACCCAGTCTCAAATACCCCATTCTGTATGTGTCAAATATCACTAAGATTTGCGTGCATTTTTTAATTCCCTGAAACATATTGTTAATCTAGGTCAGCAATTTTCATTCAGTGTGCTTGGGCACACTGATGTGCCACCATAATTTTAAAAACATGCAATACCTAACTATTTAGTCAGGGACATAGACCTCTTTTGCCTTAGATTGTGACATTAAAGAAGGACAACAACCAACACAATAACTGTCCAGTTTGAATGAATCAAAAGTATACCTATTTTTTTTTGTCAAAGTGGAAAAATTATATTTTTTGGTGTGCTACAGAATTTTAGTAATTAGTTTATGTGTGCCATGAGATGAAAAGATTAGAAATCACTGATCTAGGTCAATGCTTCAAAAACATTTTAATTTTCCATTGCCTGACTGACTGTCCCTACAGTGTATTCTGATATTCCATTTTTTAAAATAAGTAATAGGGACAGCTGGCCCAATTTTTCTTGAGTGTGAGCTTCACCAATATGAAACAGTTATTCCATTCTCTACAACTCTAATTCCTGTTCACCTTGGATGTAATAGAAGGGAAAGGAATCTCAAACTGTAGGATTGACCTGGTCGCCCTACTGTTGAAACCTGAAATTTACCTAGAGCAGTGCAGCTTTCTTCTCTGTGACCCCAATCAGTCTCCCTGACATCGTGCTTGAAAAACACTGGGACTAAAAGTCTATGAAAAGTCACGCTTTTATAAATTCAGATAGGAATTCATATGGCAATCAGAATTGGTACACAAGCAAAGAAAATATATAGAAAGCTGAGATTTATTTGTTAAGCCAGTAGGAAATATTTGTTAGTTTTCAACAAAACTGAAGTCAGAATGCAATGTTATTGACTGATAAATAAGTCATATATAGGCCTCTGATTTAAACTTCCTTATTTATTACCAAAATACTACATGAATATTGGTAGGCATTTTAAGTCAAAAGAAGGGTCAAAATATAAATTTCCAGTGGCTTTTTTTTTCTTAACTTTCTATTCAATAGTGAGGAAAATTGACATCAAAGTGACTTTGATTTCTAAATGCGCTGATACCCATCATTTCTTTCCCTCATGTGTCCTTATAAACCACAGGCCAGCATTTTATCTTCATTTCCCTTCTCCTTTCTTAATCAACCCAACTGTGTCTCTGTATGGGAGGTAGTGTAAGTATACTTGCAGAGCTGCCTATGAATCACAGAGCAGGAATACTAAGAGGCTCATGGTCACACCCTGTGGTGGTTCATATCCATAGATTTACAGACAGGTTTGGTTTGTCACCCAGCCTGGTCTAATTTTTAAACATTCAGAAAAGTATCTTCTTTACTGCCAACAATGTAAATTTCCTTTTGCTTGTTCATACAAACATGCATTTGGGTACAATGAAATGTACAGACTGCACTTCCCCAAGTAGAAATGTCAGTTTTCTCTGGTCACCTCTTTTCCCCTTTCAAAAACACTTCCTTTCTCAACCAGGATTCCTCAAGCTCCTGTAAAAGTGGTGCCATTCTAGATTCATAAAGGAGAAGCTAATTTATTACATACAGGGGGTGTGGAGTGCATCAGGCTTCTCTCCCAGAGTTGAGGAAAGTACAGTATAGTAATTCTTTTTCTGCTTTTAAGTTGTTCAGTGCTTCTTGAAGCCATTTGTTATTTAAAGTCATACTTAAAATGTTTACTTTGGGAATTCTCCTTATTGCCTTTTTCTTTGGATACTAAAATCTCTAAGTAGTCTCATGCTTGCCATATATGGTAAATTTAAGTTTTGAGAATGTGATATATGTATTTTATTTGAGAGTGGTTTTAAATAAACTTTCTTTGAAAGCATCAAGTTTAACCAGCTTCTCACCATATTCTAAAGATGTTCATGCTTTCTCAGTTATATTTGTTTTCTCAGAGCATTGAAGTAAACTTACTGAAGATCAGTTTAGCATAGTGCTTAAAAATTTTGACTTTGAGCTCGATTTGAATCCCAGCTCTGGATTTGAAACCCAACCCTGTCTCTTTGTAGTCTTAGACAAGTTAACTTGTCTGCACTTCATATTCCTATAAAATGAGAATAATGGCACCCTTTTAGGGTATTTTAAGTATTGAATCACTTAACACTGCTTGATACAGTGCGTGGTATATGTAAGTACTCAATAAATATAAACTTTACTAAAAGTACAAAGCAAAGTTATTTTTAGTTTGAACTCTGTCAGATATAGCATCTGCTACGTTTGTCATGCAGTGAAATATGTTTTCATATGGCTATTAGCCACACTTTGACTGAAAAATCAAGTATTAACCTCACCATCAACTTGACCAAACTTAACATCAACACTTGTACTATTCCTGCTTGCTTCTTTTTCCTACTCATGGTCAAGTATATTGAATAGGATATATAAGAACAACTGTTTCCTTCATTCAGCCAGTTGACTATCTTCTTTAGGTTTTCTCTTGTCTTTTTTCTCCCAAATCACTTTTCTGTTTTGTGTCTGGATTCCTTAGCACACACACACACCACCTCACTGAAGATTATAGCTACTAAAAATAGTACTTTTTATTATAATTGTTATTTTAGGACAGGAGAAAGTTTTCCTTGATACTGTTAGGATCCCTGGTTGAGTCTGAAAGTTAACCTGACAAAGGTTAACAGGACAGAAGCATACAAATTTATTTATATAAATTTTGCATGACAAGGAGCCTTCATAAGGAAATAAAGTCCCAGAGAAATAGTAAACCTGAGTGTTTTTGTGCCGGTTTTGATGGTTAGTGGACAGTCATGGAGAAATAGGATAGGGCAGAGTGTGAAACCTAGCAATGCCTGTTTGTTCTGATACTTCTCAGTGCCCCTCCATCTCGGACATAAGGATTCTCCTTTCCTTAGGGTCTTACGTCCATTTCAGGGGAGAAGGGTAAGGGAGGGATAAAAGGACCTTCTTGTTTCTGCCATTTTCTTAAACTTCTTAATTTTAAAATGTTCAGTATGCCAAAGTGCCGTATTTGGGGGTAGAGTGTCCCGAAGCCATCATTATATTGTCCTTGAATTCCACTGTATGCCGTACTCTACAGGCACTTTACCTTATGAGTGGGGCAAAGGAGTTTGCCATAAAGATAACTTTGTGGATGGGGACAAGATTTCTAGTCTACTACTTAAAAGTTTATATTACCCTTAATAAGTTGAAATAGCATTATAGTTTAATTGAATTGAGGGTTGAATAGATATGTATGGATTAATATAAGGATGTGTATACTATTTGTAACATTATTTCTTGGGGAAAATGCACCCTCTAACAGAATTCAGCCTACTCCAAGGCATTTTTTGCTGACTAATTCTAAATAGCAACAGGATTTTACATTCTGTTTTCTTCTTCCTATAGCTCAAATGGAACATCTTTCTAAGAATACTTATTATAGTGGATGGTAGAGGGAGAGGGAAACTCTGGCAATTTAGGGCAAGGACCTCTACACGGCAGCATCAATCAGTGTTGAATGAATTTATAAATTGGACATTTACATCAGTGGTTTATATCCATATAGTTAAATTTCAATAGGTTTCTATAGTGTGGAGTTATTATTTCTAATAACCTCTTCCTAGCGAGTGCTGGCTTTTATGACTTATTAAATGCCTTCTGTGTCCTTAGTATCTTGTAAACAAGACACATAGGTATTTGAGCCAACTGAGAAAGTTAAACGGATGTATGACTATGAATCAAAAGAGATTATTCCTACTCCCTGGTCTGTTCATGAGAAAGCTAATTTATCATGAATGTATCCAATAGGATTTTTAATCCTCTTAAAATATTAATGGTACAGTCTTAAAGGAATTTGATCTTGATTATCTGTGCATTTTGCTTTCAACATTAAAGTTCAGTCAGAGTACCAAATGCAGATTTAAAAAAATGCTTTGAGCTGGAAAGTTTGTAATGGATTTGGATGTCTTGGATGAATGTAAAAATTGAAATGGATGATTGTGTTATTTCTACTTGATTGTTTACACCTTGGGTTTTTCTAACATTACCAATAGGTTATGATTAGTCAAGTATCTACTGAGCATCTCTACCACAGAGAAGATATTGCTGCATTAGGCATATAGAGAATATAGCAAAAGTTAAAAACAGAGCCCCATCTAAGAATTGTACAAATTGGGAATGTTGCCTGTTTTTTTTAAATTATTCTATGTGTTCAGGCTAAAAATTAAAGCTATTCAGTGTTAGTGTCAAAAAAGTCTATAGGAAAATCATCATTTTTGGGTCCCGTGTTCACAAAATAGTCATGGGGAAGTTATTTTAAAATTCACCAAGTTATTGTTAAGTCCCTCAAAAGAACTTGCTTAAGGCTGATTTTCCTAGAATAGATATGAGTTCTTGAGGCCTTATTATATAACTTTAAAAATAGAATAATATTTCTTTAGGGCATATTTTTCTCTGTACAGAGATGGTGTCAGTTAATCTAACTTGATGGTAAGGCTTATTTAATTTATGTGCCAAGTATAGACCTCTTTGGAAAGGGGAGAAAAGGGCAAAGTATGATATTATTATTTATTAATATTGTTGGAGGAGAATGCAAATTTCTACCTTTTAAATGCTCTTCTCTGCTCTAAATTATCTCATACATTTGAGTGGTATGGGAGACACTGAAAGAGAACTCAGCAAACATTATTGGTCAGAATGAATACCATATACAAAGGAGATATAGTTTACAAAAAGAAATTTGATGAATGTATTTTAAGTCATTTCTATATAAGAGCATGCTTTGAATTCTGTGGAATCCATTTAAATCACACCGATAGTCTTTCCCATGTATTTTTAGCCTCTTGTTTGTATTAGCTAATGTTTCCTTTCTTTACAGTCGCAGCTCTCATCCTCTAGTGTAGGTGAATTTGTAATGTTTAGTCTTAATAATAGTGTCTTCCTTTTATTCTAGAGCTGTTTAATTCTTTTTTATCTTTTTCCCATAGCATCTAAGATAGAATTTTTATTTTAATCTCATTTTAACAAGAATCATAGAATTAAGAATTATAGAGAAGTGTTGAGGGTTTTTCCTCAAGTTACTCTATCATCAAGAGACTAAGCTAGAAATAAAAATGGAGAATGTATATTAGTGTCCTTTCCATAAGTTTTGAAAAGTTCAACTTGTATAATTACTGTATATGATGTCAGGGTATTTTATATGTATGCTCATTTTATCATACTAACTTCTTTCAGCTTAAATATTTTGTGGACCCAAACTCATGTTTAGTTTATGAGGTATTTTCTATCCAGGAGTGAGTATCAATGCATTGGACGATAAATTGAAACCACATACAGCCTTTGAAATATATGTGCTTGAACCATTTGTGAATCTCCCTTTTAAAGTGCTTTTGACTTAATTGCCATGTGACTTTTGTTACCACAGAAAGCAAAGAATTATGAACATAATAAGGTTATTATATAAAAATAACATTATTTATAATAAAATAGAGCTGGCTCTGTGTTATACATAGGGAAACTAATATTTAATATATGCCTTGAAATTGAGAGTGCAGGAAAAGTAAGTATGTGGATGCTCAAATGTTTGCATTTTAAGGAAAAAAGAGAAGAGGAAAGAGGGGGAAAAGGGAAGGCAGGGAGAAAAGGAAACAAGCACTGGTTTTTAATTGTGATCTGCTTCGGTATTTAAAGAATAGGCCACTTATTCTGAATTTCTCCTATTAATTAGTTACAGAGTATAAGCAGTGACTTACAGAACAAGGGTGAATTGAGAAAGACCTTAAAGATATTTTTGGATTCATGTTCCATGAAACCCTGAATGGAATTCAGATTCACATGGACTTATATAGACATAGTTTGCAATTATACTAGGAGTTTTCCTTGTCCTATTTCTAAGTTTGCCTGAGAATGAGAAAAGAAGGGTCTGTTTTTGAAATTTTGTCCATGCCATTCTGCACTCAGTATTACCTAGATTCATTCATAGAAACTGGACTTGCTCTTTTGTGTTGTTGTCGTTTCCTCTTTGGCGACGCGCTGCTGTACCAGTAGACAGCCATTACATCCCATTCTGTTTGAGCTGCCGTGCCTAACTGTTCTTGTTGAGAAGCATGACACGAACAAATGCATGGCTCTTGGAGAAGACCGCTCTGTGTATCTGCACTGAAAGAAAAATTCCTTTAGTAATCTAGCCCTTTGAATTTAATATTGAAGCTGCAGTAATAGATGATGAGCTTCTGTACAGTGCTGGACAGAGAAGGGAATTTCCAGGGAATGGACGTGAGAACAGAGGCAAAATCATCTTCTGTAGCAGCATCTTCAGATGCTGCTAAATTAGTCAGTGGTGCTTTCTCGGTTTTGGAGGCAGGCATCCCTTCAAAGAATGCACAAGCCGAAGAGTAGGCAAGAGATGAAAATGAGGCCTTTGAGCCCTGAAAGCAGTTGTGTGAGAAAATGTGCATTCAATTTTCAGTCTCAGATTTTGCCTGAGTCTGAAGTGGTTTGGGTCAAATTAAGAATGACTTTAATTGTCTTACCATCAAATTTCAAAGCCTAATCATATAGTTTTAAATATATTAAACATGACTTAACTCCATTGTATCCATGACAGTTCCAGACTGTTTTTTAAACAAACTTTATAATTGCCTTCAATATTTAACTGTGTATTAAATGCATTGATTTAATGATCAGGTAATCAGTACCCTTCATTAATTCCAGTAAGCATTCACCTTTTTTCATGTATGCATTTTTATTTACTAGAAAATAAATTAAACTAGATACTGTTTTTCTAAGTAGAAAAAATATATTCCTTTTTTCCTTTCACATTAGAGTTTTATCTTGAAAAGATTGGAAGCAAGTGAATGTTCCTGAAAATGGGCATTTAATCATATTCCTGAATTATTTTTATGAACATGAAATATTAAATGTTGCTTAATTTATATCAGTATGTTCCCAAGAGAAAATCAGTGTGAGTACAGTAATTGAACCACACAACTGTCAATTACTCCAGCTTTTGAAATGTAAGCTAATGAAGCTTAAACAACAACAAAAAAATGTATGACCAGAAGCTCAGAATTATCTAAATGAACTCCATTAGCTCATTCCCCTTTATATATAGCAAGTTTACCTGTAATCTCCCTAGTTCATCTGATTTAGAGTCTTGTAGCACAGTTTAAGAGTTCAAAAGACGAGTCAAAATAATCTTAGGTTATTCATTCAGCCTCACCTGCTACCATTATACATAGCAAGGGTCTCTGTAGCCATTCTCACTACTACAGGTCAGCGATTATAGCATTTCTAAAGTGTTCTTGGGCATATAGGTACTACTGTTCCAGTCCATCTATGTCACTGTCCTTTCACTTGTATTTAACTTGGATGTGACTGAGCTCTGTCTCAACACTTTGTTCTGAAATATTTCCCAGCTGGTTATCTATCTACTTGTTCTTTATTGAGTTACTTCTCCTAGTATATATTGTTGTACTGCCATTGCTTTAACGTTCGAAGTTACAAATTTCCACAAAAAGAAATTTTGCTGTTCATAAGTCATGATGTGATTCAAAATTACCTATTATTTCTCTGACATAGACACCTTTTTAAATTTTATAAGCTATACCTGTTGACTCTGACCATTCACATTAAAAGATAATATCAGATCACAGATAATATTGGTGCTTTTAAGGTCTGCCATGTGTTTTGAAGATTGAAGTAAGAAGTGTAAAGAGGAAAATAATCTATAAAAATCCCTGTTCTGTAATGTATTACCTCATGTACATTCACCCATTTTCTTACTGCAGTTCCCTCACTTTACTCTTTTCTGTGCTTCTTTTTCCTTTCCTTGTGTTTATATGTCTTTTTAATAGAAACTACCTATCTTTTTTTAATCTCTACCTGTTCCTTATTTTCCTTCCTCTTTTCAATGAGTAATAACCCAACCCATCTCAGACAGTGAGAAAGAGTATCAATTTTAATAACTGTTGTTAAAATGAATGTGTGTATCTCAGCTTGCTGTAAAGAAACAAAATGGGATGCGCACAGCTGCTTTAGTGTATAAATATGCCCGCGTAGCCATATACTGTGCCTATGTTCTAGGCCAACTAGCTCACAGGAATATGGGAGAGGTAATCTGGATGAAACCGGCATAAATTAATTAGGTGTAACATTTCTACCTATAATTTTAAGTCATATAGTGACCTTGTAAGTAAGAAGACTACTTATGAAAAGAATATATATTCCTTTTTCAGCTTAGTTGAGTTAAAACATAATGCAAATCAATAAGCCCAGGGTTACAGACTGGTGAAGCCAGTTAGCTTCAAAGTTGTTCTGCAATTATAGACTAAACTAATCCTAAATACTTTACTGCAGTCATATATGCAGGGGAAGGACTGAGGAAGGATATATTGATGGTTCAGAACAAATCTATCAATAATTTGAACAAATACAATAATGATCAGTTTATACTAAGAGGGTTGAATTTTAGAAAAAATTTAAAAAGCAAATGTCTATCATTTTCAACAGCAGTTTCTATTTTTTTTCATTTTCAATAATGTTTGTCTTGTTTTTCACATGTTCAGTGAATATGGATAAGCAAAGAGAAAATAAGCAAAGAGAAAATGAATGTGTGTATCTCAGTTTGCTATAAAGAAACGACCTTTGAAGCCCACATGTTAATTGCTGTTAACATTTAGTAAAAAGAAATAATAAGGATGGTGAATTGAAGAAAAGAGAGGAGAAAGGAAATTCTATAGAGAATGTAGAGTAAATAAAAAAGAAGCATATATAGAAGGAATAATTATCTTTAAAGAATTCCTATGTGGAAAAATTTTAAGAACAATTAGTGTATAAGAGATTTAAGAGTTGGAAAGCTCTGGTGGATGAGTTTCTACAGTTTGACTGAATTGTATTCCTCCTGTAACAACGGAGCAGTGAAAGGCATAGATAGCAAAACTCCTTGAAGCAACCCTGAGAATAGTAAAGGGACTGAATTGGTTAATAGTGAAACTGTCAAGGACAGTGGTAACAAGTTAACAGTGTTCTCAGTTCAATATATACTTAGCCAAGAGGGAAAAAAAATGAAAAATACGTGATTTGTATTTTGGCATATTGTTTGTTCTTAAAGAGGGCAAAAGCTTATCCAAATGATCCCAAATTCTAAATTCAAGAAATCTAAACTAAAGGGTTTATAAATAATGGCCTCATTTAAATGTCCTTTGGTGAATCATGTTCTTTTTCATTTTTTTTTACTGTTCTCATTTTTTAATGAAATATTTCAAACATATAACAAAGAATAAATAACAAACATGCTATATTGACCACCTAGATTTAAGTATTAATGTTTCATTATAATATCTTTAGATCTTTTAACATTTTTAAAGGTTGTAACAAAGCTCAAGTTCCCTTTGCATAGAATTGTAATTGTATAAACATAATATAATAGAAAATTAGAAATATATTCTTTCTACATGCAAGGCATGTATCAACCTGCATTTGAATAGTACTGTATTTTTCCAAATTAGTTTTGATTCTCTGATACTTTGATATATTCCTGCTTCTATTTATTTTTAAAATACTTGTTTAGTAGAATGAGTTTAATGACTTTTGGCATTGGCTAGTGGAAATAGAATACACACACACAAATGGGACTGTACGGGCATACACACAAAATGCAGGGTGGACAAAAGCAGGTGCATATGTGTGTTGTGCTAGGATCACTAGTTTGATGATCATTATAATCGATGTGATGCATTTTTATATAAACTTTGAAGATTCGTCAACATCTCTAATTAAGTACAAGTCCATATGCTGTCTGGCGCATACTAACAAGTATAGTAGCTATCATGAGTTAATAGCAATAAGGTATCACAAGCTTTTATGCAGAAATCGTTAGTAAAATTTCAATGAACAACCAAAAATGCTATCTAAAACCACCTTACTTATTTACCTGTTAGTTTTTTGTGCTTATTGTCTATCTACTCCTATTAGAATGTAAGCTCCAAGGTCCCTGTTAATCTTGTTCTTATTTTATTCCCTGAATCTGGATTAGAGCCTGGCACTGGTGCTTAAGAAATAGTTGTCCAGTAAATGAGTGATGTGATTATCCTGATTCTTGTACATATGGAAACAAGTGCTTAAAAAAAGTGCTTAAAAACAAGTGCTTATTAAAAAAGTTAAATAATTTAGCCAAGGTCATGTAGCTAGCATAACTTTCTGCTTTTGACTGTTTAAAAAAGGATCTGTCACATGCACCAAGTTTTAGTTTTAGTAGATCAAATAATGCATGATCCTGGGCATAGAGCTATAGGGCTTATATTGAAAAAAAATAAGTTACACATATCTAAAATGATCTAACCTACCCTGCTCATCCCCAGAATGAGTGATATGAATGTAGATATGTGAACTTAACACTAGTATGAGGGAGTAGAATCAGTAATATACATGGAGCAAATGAGCAAATTGCAAGGTAATTAAAGTGGGCTAAAACAACTCCAGCTACATGTAAACCTAAATTTAACAATGTTCTAAGAAAGAATATTGCTTCTAATTCATACTTCCTCTTATACATGATTATTTGGCTTTTTCTTTTTTTAAAAAAATGAAGCATCTAAAATGAAAATTCATCCTAAAAATATAATGGGTAATTATATAGTAATTCCATGATCAATATATTTATCTTATACAAATATATTGATAAAGACACACATTACGTTGCATGTCTTTGATTTTAATAGGTTGTTCTCTTTGCCTTTGGAATTTATCATGATTGAATCTTGACAAAATAAGGTATATTCAAACTGTGTTTTCACTGGACTTTGGTGAAAAAGAAATACAAAATTTTGCTGTGTATTAACACTTAGAAATTATGCTTTAAGTCAAAATTTTAATGGACATATATATATATTTCATTTAAATTTATTTTATTTTTTAATATGATAAACAACTATTTTAAAATTGCAGTCAAAACAAAAACTACAATCCATTTAAAAGTGAGTACAGTAGGTATTTCATACAATCTTAGAATCTTAGAAATTGAAGGTACATACTAGGGGGAAAATGCTCAGATATATCCTGGAATTTAAGTAACAGACATGAATTCTATTAATAGGGCTTCCCAGTCCATAAAGTTCTCAGGTAAAATTGTTTAAGACTTCAAAATATTCAAAAAAAGATAATTGACTTTCTTGTGTAGGGCACCCTTCTGAGTCATCTCCTTTCATTGTCTGAGCTATCATACAACACTAGATTGTAGCATATGAATAGTAATGCAAATGATCCTAATTCCTAGAAATGCACATTGTGTTCAGTTGGAGAAGCAGTTGATTTTTGCGCAACTGATCTGAAAATTCATTTCAGTATTCCTGATGGTTCATGCATGTGTGTTTTCTAACTCTCTTTTGAACCGATTAGAACATTGGCTCTCTCATTAACACTTTAGCTAAAGATCATTAACACTTTAGATAAAAGTCTTTGACACATATTCATTTTATATTCATATGAGAGTCTTGAATTTACCTTTTAAAAAAATAACTTTTAACATAGTTATCCCTTCTCTATAAGCTAAAAGTTTGGTTTTAATGGCAATGGATTTCTCTCCATTTGACTTACCCCAGACATCTAAAACTTGAGACTTCAGAGAAAATGAAAGGACATACATAATGTGAATGAGAGTCTAATATTACTTTCAAATGATATCTTTTAACTGTTTACTTGGTTAGACCATGAGAGACTTGAATAAAAACATAATATATACCACAAATGAATTGAAATGTAAGACTTCTGAAAACTTAATTCTTATCCCCAATTTTCAAAGGAGCTTCCTAAACATTTTCAAATCATTGCTACTTTAATAATATTGTAGAAATACCTTTGCCGTTATATATCTGCCATGTGCCTTATGAATGCTAGATAAGCATTTAGAGAAATAATTCACAACTTTCAAACCAATATTGCAGTATACCAACCTTTGATTTAGAGAGGAAAACAATGCAGCCTGATCCCTGCGTGGCATATTACACTCAGTACAAGCACAAGTTTGTTTGTTTGTTTTGTAATGAATAAATGATATGATATGACAGTTAAGAATGTGTAGGGGAGGAAAATAAATTTCCGCCTACCTCTCTGAGTTCTTGCCTGAGACCCTGCTCTGATGAAAGATTAATAAGAAAAAAACAAACAGAAGTTTATGAACATGTATACCTCTTGTATACTTTGGAAATGCCCAGGGAAAAATGAGTAACATTCCAAAATAGCCTAAACCAGTGATTTCTAACTTTTTTCATCTCATAGCACATGTAAACTAATTATTAAAATTTTGCGACACACCAAAAATACATGTTTTTAACTGGTCTGACAAAAAATAGGTATAATTTTGACTCATTAATACCAGATGGTCATTGTTGTGCTGACTGTTGTCATTTTTTTAATTTGACAATCTAAGAGAAAAGGGGTCAGTGCCCTGCCTAATTAATCAGGTATCACACGTTTTAAAGTCTTTCCAGCACACCAGTGTACCTCTTAACCGCCCACCATTGTGCCACAGCACACTGGTTGAACTAACTGGCCTAAACTACCAACTTAAATATCACCTTCAGCTAAAGACAAAAGAAAAGTGGGGGGCAGGGAGGCCAGTTTGGGAGAGGTTACCAGGAAAAGCACCTCAAACCAGAGTTAGTTAAGATTTGTTATGTAAATTTAAATTAGTGCCTACTCCACTGATAAGATTCTCTTGTGATTTAGAGTCATCCTCCTCTTCTAGGTATACAGCTGGAGACAGTCTTATAAGTGGAGGTTTATTTTAGAAATATATTGTAAATTTCTCTTACTAAAAGGGTAACTTTAACTCTTTTTTCAGAGCTTCTTCTATATCTGCTGTTTCTCAAAGTAATCTTTCTGCCAAAGGGGCACATTTTGGGGTGGCATGTTCCGCTTCCCTTCAGTGAAAACCAAGGAGAACATCAAATCTAGTTAGAAACTCATTATTTCAAAATTTGTGTTTAGTGAGAACCTATATGATGTTCTTCCAGAAATGTCAGAAAATAGTAATAATTACAAATGCCCAATAATTCAGGTTTTTGTGTTGACTGTATCTGTTAGTCTCTTCCATAAAACTTATCAGTGCTTTTTCTAAACATTTTTTTAAAAATTTAGATCAAATTAATTTGATCTAAACTGATCTTACTTGATCTTACTGATGAGAGCTGTCAGAATCATAAGAGAAATTATTATAGTTAACATTCTTTACTGCAGGTCCAGAATATCATCCAAGCAAAAGAATGATAATAATAACAACAAATATACTAATAGCTAATACTCATATACCATTCAATCTGGGCCAGATAATCTTCAAAGCAAACACTTTATATATTTTATCTTATTTTATTAACAACCACAAGAAATAGGTATTGCTATTATTTTCATATTATACATAAGGAAATAAAAGTATAGAGAAATTATGACTTATTCAGTGTTACACTTCTGATAATGATAGAACCAAGATTCAAATCCAGGCAATCTGGTTTTAGGTTGCTACTCCCCAACCTACCTTTCATCACACCAGTTTTTCTTTACTTGTACATCCATCCACATGACTACTGTAAGTAGTTCTCATTGCTAAAAGAAAGAGTCAACAGCAAAAAGGTAATAAAAATTCATGGTCTGATTAGGAATGCAATGATTGCCATTCATTGGTTAAAAAGACAAGGTCATCTACTAGTATGCAGAGAAGTGAACTTGGAAGTCAAGAGAGCTAAATTCTGTTGCTAATGTTGGGGAAGATAAATTTTTCTTCTACTCTTCTAGATTCTTTGGCTCATCTAATAATTAAATTGATATAAGACAGGTTAACAGGAGAAAAACAAATTATTTATTTTGTGCATATGGGAGCCCAATAAAAATATGAGACTCAACATATTTGAGGGGGGCCTGAGGCTTCAAAGGGGAGGAGATAATTCACAGCATAAAAAGAAAAGCAGATGTTTGCTCTGCCATACGGATAGATTCAGATAAAAGTTACTTCTGGTAATAGCTCTCTCTCTGAACCAGGCTTCCTATCCACATTCTTTTAGTTTAAGTAAGGGAGAGGTCAAAGTTTTTCTTGAGTCTGCTGGCTCTCAATTACCTCATCTTAAAATAATCCACGAGCCAAAGTGGAACATGTTCGGTGGCATATTCTGCTCCCCTTCCTCACTTCACTGTGTGATCTAAAGCCAGTAACAATCCCTGCTTTCCATATCTAGAATGGATATAAATTTCTCTGTAAAATAATCAGTTATTCATCTGAAGATTGTGAAATGGTGTCATGAATAACCTGAAAGCTCTATTAGTCAAAAATGTGTTATTTAGCTTTGTTTTATATATATAATTAGGTAGCATATTTTCCTCATATTTATCATAATCAACACTAAAATTCCCAGAACATCAACTCAAAAATATTGCTGGTACCAAGTTGAGAGCAGCTCAACTTATAAGTAAACATACATAGGAAATACATTAAGAATATTCATCATTGATGTTCGAATTCATATTTCCTTAAGACATGGTGATAACCAGTTTTATTCTTAGAAATGGTCTACATATTATACTATTCTCTTTAGGAATAAAGAACTCACCAAGTTACCTATAAAGCAACATAAAGAGATTTTTTTATTTACAATGGTAATTATAATTCACTGTCTCTGTAACCTGTCATAGTTCTAGCTTCCTTTGGAAGAGGTCAATACTGAAAAACAAAATTATTTACATTTACCTAGGATTTTAAAAAATCAGAGGAATTAAAGACAATAGTAATTTATACAACAGTAGCAAGACATTTAAGAATGATCCTCTGGGAAAGACTTGTAAAATTGTTATTGTTTATGAATATTGTGTGTGTGCCTTCAAAGACTTATGTTATACATAGATAATAGCATTGTCTGTGATCCACACATGACTAAGAGCTCACAGAATAATTAGCTATAGAGGTGTGTGTGTGTGTGTGTGTGTGTGTGTGTGAGAGTTTATCTTTGGTTAGAGAGTTTTCAGTGTGATGACTATTAAATGATTAGCCCATTTAATTAATTATCTAAATCAGTGAGAAAAGAGTAAGTGAAGCAGAATTTGTTTTTTGTAACTTTTTGATAACCATATTCCTTTTTTGTTTTGTAAATGATCTATTAAATGACCAGTTTCTTAATTCAGAGACCAATTTTATATAATTTTTCCAAAAGAGAAGGAATTTTACATATGATTTAATAAAGGGCAGCAGATAGAGGTGGGAATGGGTTCTTAGAGCCACAAAATTCTAGACATAAAAGGAAGCTTGGAAATTATCTTGTTCTGATGGTTTTTTTAACCTTTTTCTCCCACGGACGCATTTGGAAATCCGGCAAAGCCTATACTCTTCTTTGCAGAAAAAAATTTAAATATATAAAATAAAATGCATAGGATTACAAAGAACACTAAATTGAAATCATTATCAAAATATGTGTAAAATAAAGTATGATATAATGTTGCTTTATAAATCCATAAAATAATAAAAACCTAACAGCAGGTCATTAGACTTCTGTAATTTGAAATCTTGATGAACATCACAATATTTTAAGATGCTCACAATAACTTAAAACAATAGGTTCTGCTAATGTGACACTGGCTTGTCACTTAAGCTCATAATGAAAGAAAAGACTCAAATTTATTTCAGTTGGTGAGTATAAAATTTACAGGGTTTTTTCTTCATTCCAGTGAATGGACCCTTCTGACTTGTATCCACAGGTTCTCTCTAGGGGCCCATCAATCTCAACCCCTTTTCCAGGGGTTCCCGTTGAAACCCCTGGAAATATCCTCATTTTTACAGTTGAGGAAACTAAGAACCATAGAAATGAGTTAACTTGACTAAAATCATGCAAAATGAAATTAGATTAGTCCTTGCAGACTTTACTCAGCCTTTTTTGAAGCTTTAGTATAGAGGTCGGTAATTATATTGTTACTGATTCATGGCATGATCTGGGGCAGTCTTTATTCTCATTGTGCCTCAGATTCTACCAATATACAATGCAGGTGACTTACAATCCACATAAGGATAACAATAACGACAGATTTGTATTGCTCTTTTTTTATTTGTAATAGTTTTCACTTTCGCATACATTGCCCTACTTAATTTTCCCCCATTTTATGGATAAGGAAATCAAAACTTCGAGATGTTGATTGTTGTGTCTAAGGCCACACAACTAAGAAAAGGAAAAACCAATATTAGAAAGCACACCACTGGACACTCCCATTATTGTGCTGCCTTTTATGTCAGAAATAAATCAAAATGTTGAGTTCTTCAGTTGCATATGTGTTGTGATATCATAAATCTCATTGAACACAAATGAGTTGTCATTAGGCTCAGATGAGCCAAATACTTGTACCCGAATTTGTAGATAAAGTGAATGAGTGGAATTATGGAAGAGAGCTTTTCTAGACCAATCATCCATGTTTGCTATAAGAAGTGGGAAAAGAAAGAAAGAGAATTTAAGGGTCTGAGATTGTTGAGTCGCTGCCTAATGTTTAAATCAAACCTTCTGTTTTGGGGTAGGCTAAAGAGGCAAATAATCTGAGGAAATGTCAATGAGGCTCTTTTTTTTCTGTCCTCTTATTTTTATGAATAAATAGCATTCAATGAACTTTGTTCTTTCATAGACAGATTATTCTTAAATAAGTGTAATAAGTCAGAAAAACTGAAGTGAAAGGGGCCATGATGAATCAAAAATCTTTATCATCTCTCATTCTAGTGATCTGGCTGTATGAGATATAGAATATCCTGTTCTCTTAGAAAATAAGGAGTCTTCTTAACCTGAACTGAAACTTTTGGTACAGAATACCTTTATGTACTCCACATGTCACTATTTAATAACCTTAAGTAATAATAATAGTAATGTGTTTTCCAAACTTTTAAGATCATTCTGTAGGGTGCCCATATATTTCTTACATAGAATCCATACTCTTCATATTATATCTCTTAATAGTAACAGACCCTAGTAAGTAAAAATTATTTTTAAGCTAGTACGGGAATGGCTATGATCATACTGACACTATAAAAATCATTTTTAACCTGCTGAGATTGAAAAACAATAATTACTACAAACTAAATATTCAAATTCAGCCAATATTTACTCTGTACAAAGCACTATGTTCTCCTTAGTAGAAAGAGAATATAAAGAGAATTAAAGTCAAGTCCTTTCCCTCCAGAACCTACAGCGTATTTTGGGACCTGCATCAATAATTGAATATTAGTCCAGATAAGAGGCTTTAAGAGCTTAGTTAACCTAAAACAAGGTTGTAGTGATAGTTTTACAGCCATTTAAATATATTAAAAGTCATAAAACTGTATACTTAAAATGAGTGAATTTTATGGTAGGTTAATTGTATCTCAATAAGGCTGTTAAAAGAGTTTAGGGAAAGAAGAAATTATTTTATTTCTGATTAAGGAATCTGGGCAATATTTTTTGTACCTGGTATAATTTAGGCTGGATTTTTTTTCTTTAGACTGGATCTTAAAGAACAAGTAGTATTTGGATCAGAAAATAAGCAGTAGGATATTCTATAGAGAGGAAGCAGCTTGCTACAATCTTAAGAATTCAAGAATACAAGGAATATTATAGGGAAGGTAATTCAGACTTTGCCCCATACCTTAGATTATATGGCTTGCCTTCCTACCAGTACATATGGCCATATGGCTATGACATTTCCAAAAAGTTTTGGTCGATGCCTATTGAAAAACATAACTGTACATGGATAAATTTCTTCCTTTGAATTAAAAATAAGTATTTGCTTCCATTTTGAGCATTTTGAGCTGATGAGGAAGTTACAGTAAGAGAGTGTGTGCTTACAGAGTTATTTCACAACTGTCAGTGGCTCCCCTGATAACAACTCCTGACATTTGTTTCCACCTGATAGCTAAAATCACTGATACTTATTTCCTTTGAGCCCCATGGTCTTTATTTTCCTATGAGGAAACTAAGATGAAAGAATGACCTAGAGCCTAAAATACAGACATGCTAACAAGAAGGTAAAGATATTCTGGCCTGCTCAGAATAGGATGAGGGAGAGAAAATGGTGATATAAGTAAATGATCTTTGAGCAATTAAAAAACTGCTAACTAAATTGCATGCCACACATGACTCAAAATTCATCTCATACAAAAAATAAAATAGCTGAGGTCAACTACTATCCTCAATTACAGGAAAGCACATTTGAATTTTTTCCTAAAGAGCTGATATGAATCCGTTATTGACAGGAACAGGAACAGCCCATATTTGACTGACAGTAGAGAAAAGCACACAGGAAAGAAAGTCAGTAATGTTTCTAAATAGTTTGTTGTTGTGTGCTTTTTAAAATGTAAAAAGGTTAAAATTTAAGGTGGGTGTTTAAAAAAACTGCCATAGAATTTCTCAGATTACATTAGTAAGCAGATATATAGAAGCTTAATTTCTCATTTTAAATATGACTGCTGACCAGTAAAATTATCCTAAAAATAGAGAGGGCTTAATATCCCTCAAAGATGACTTATTTTGTTCTTGACTTTAACCCCATTTGACCAACTGCTCAGAATTTTTCACTGAGCCATATTGTATTGATTAATTTATTCCAAGTGTTTATAGGGGAAAAGTACATATTAGCCTGGTGAGCAGCAAAACAGAGATAGTTTTTAAGAAACCTAAGTTGTGTTAGCTTGCAGTCAAATATAATCTTTATTTTAATATTTATACATATTTATATTGTTATGAACCTATTCTTAATGTGGATTTGATTTTATTTGTTTCTCTCCTCCCTCACTTCTGTGAGATGCAGAAGGGAAAGGGTGTTTGTTATTCACACATTGTACCCCACTAACTGGTGTTACACATCTGGCTTCCACTGGAGAGCCCCTGACATCGCAGGGAACGGTGATCAAAATTCCACACACTAGCTTCATGCTGGGGGCTCGTAGCTACTGCAGCATTGAAGAGGGTCTTTTCCTGGCTTCTTTAAATGAGCATGGTGATGGGATGGTTTAAGGGAAGAACACCTCTCAACTCACATGACCACTGCTGCGCTTCTGTGTGTCCTGCTTTCTTCATAACAGCTTGGCACTACATTCTTTCCCTGTATCTTAGTGGGCTTGTGCGTGTACCAGTGGGATGGGGGGGGGGGGCTTGTCAGAGGGTAGTTATACGTCATGCATGCATCTTTCAATGTTAGAGTGATGTGCCTTCCCATATGTGTCACAGATTATGGTCACAGATTAAATCTTCTGTGTTCCTGAGAGACTGGGCTGTCTCTCTCTTATTGGTGTGAGATTCATGTGTTTTGATGTTTACACCCTCAACTGTTCTTCATGTTGCATTAAACATAAGTTGAAATGTTCTCCCATAAGAGTTAGCTTTTCATGTTGGGCTGAAAAAGTCTTTACTTCTGTGTAGCAATTCATGTTATTATAACCTATGGCTTTCAATTGTACCTCCCATAATGAAGAGCTGACTTTAAACACTGTGCTATTCTTGTTATGACCTAAGCATAAGGTAAGTCAATTCTCTAACTGTATCTACAGATTGTGGTTGTTTGTTAAAATTTTCTTGGCTTTATTTAAAGCATTTTCACTTTTCCCCTTACCATTTATTACGTCCTCTCCCCCGTTTTGTTTTCTATTTCATGACTTTAAGAATTGTTAATTGACAATGTGATCCTCAGCAAAATTATATTACACATATAAACACATGTTGAAGTGAATTAAATGAATTATTTGATGTCTGAAAGCAGTCTTGATTAGTAAATGAATATTTATATTTTTAGTAAGTCTCTTGTATATTTAATTTCCTCCATTGACTTTAATATAATACACTGTTTCTACACATTGTTTTAGTTTTGATTCCAGTTGAAAAGAGACTTCCTTGTCAACACCATAAAGTCAGATGTATTCCAACAGAATAAAGTAATAAATAATCCAATACCATACCTTTCATTTTTAATTTTTGACAAATTGGTATTAGGCTTCAAAATCTTGGCTTTATTTTGTTTTTCAAACTTTGTTTTAATTTCCATTGAAAAGCCAGGGTAAGATAAAGAAAAATAAAACAGTAAACAATTAAACTTAAGACAGACCTGTGTTATCTTCTTTATAGTTCATATGTGTAATAACAAGAACAATAGTTGTTTCTCAACTTAATTCTTTCAAGTGAATTCCATTTCATTGTGAGTTAGGTAAAATCTTTATATTGGGATTTTATAAAATGAAGTAAATACATAAACATGACCAGTTTCATGATGTAAAGGGGAAGGGGCATCTGCTACATGCATAAATATTTTTAATTTTTTTTCATTATTTTCCTCAATTTTTTTACATATATATTTAAGATCACTAAAGTAAAGTTTATGTAATTATTTATTTTAAAAGTGTTCTCCCTCAACTCTGGGTCAAATACCCAATGTAACATAAATGAGAAAACATTGCTTTACACTGCTGTTGACAATTTGTGAACCTAAATAAATAACCCAGATTCAGGGAATTGAATTGTTTTTATCGTCCAAATTTCTCTTCCAAAACAGTTTGAAAAACACAGTTCTAAATTGAGGTGCCACAAAGCAAAACTTAGGTTTAGTTATTAAATTTATGGCATGAATGAACTTTCTGTTAACTTTTTAAGCCATCTAAGGAAGGGAGATGGTGTTCTTTCATTGTTGTTTTGGTTTGGGTTTGTTTTTTGTTTTGTTATTTTGGTAAAGCCAGCTAGTTCTTCACCACCATTTCCATTTAGACATTGTACAAATCTGTTGAAACATTTGATGAGAAAAATTAAACTACTCATCTGAACTGTTCTGTTCATTATAAATCTCTTGTTTCTATCCATACACTAGCTCCACTCTAGATTGGAAGGGCTTAAAGATGAACTCTGGAGGAATAGAGGCTACGACTTAAGAGTAACTATTACTGATCAAAGGAGCTGCTTTCCATTCGCAAACATTGCTTTGCGTTATGGGTTTGGGCTCCTTCTGTTTCTACATCTTGTTGAAGACTTTCTTGACTTCCATTTGACTTCTTTGAACTCTGTTTTTGTCTTTAAACATTTTCCCCTTTCTTTTTCTTCTCTCTCCCAGATTTTTCTCTCACTCTTTAGCTTTCTCTTGTGTTCTTTGAATCGCTTTTTTAAAACGTAGTTTATCTCTGTATTAAGCTTGTCTATTAATTTTTCTATTAGTGTTTGTTTATTTTCTCCTTTAAGGTTGTAGTGGTATAGTTACACTTATTTTCATTTCATGGTGTGCCAACTTGCTTGTTTATCTTGCAGCAAGTTCATTAGTCATTCTTACCTTCTTGGTATGAATTTTCAATAAGAAATAGCAGAACATTCTGCATTTACATATTGTCCCTTCAATAAACCCATACTTTCTTTTCTATTTACTAGAGTTACTCCCTCAAGCCCCTCTCTTCTCTTTTTTTTTCTCACTCTTGTGTTTTCCTCCCTGTATTGTTTTAAGTAGTCATTAATTTCTTTCCCATTTGGTCCAGAATTGTTCCTCAATAAAATTTCTGAGTAAAAGAATATAAAAATACTGTTTTAGATTAGCTTCTTTATTCTATTGTATTTAAAATTAATTTAACAATCTGGGCCAAAAGAGAATAACTTTAACATCTGGAATTATTTTTCCTCTTTTTTTTTCTTTTTCTTTTCCTTTTTTTTTGTTTTGTTCTTTGTTTTTTGTTTTGTTTTGTTTTGTTTTTTTGGTGTGTGTGTGTTTTTCTTGTGTGTATGTTTGTGATTTTTTTTTTATTGTTTTTTTTTAAGCATTAACGATTGCTTTTTTCAGGGACGGACAACCATAACCCACCCTAAGTTGCAACATTCCTTTCATAAGTTGTTTCATTACAGTAGTAGATTGTGTTAAGCAATAGAAGTTAATTTGTTGTGTATATATCCATTTGGGGCAAGCTGCTGTGGAATGGGAAGAAGAGGTGTGGAGTTTAAATACAGTTTCCTCTAAAATTAATAAGTGGTAGTGCCACTCACTATGGCTCTTGAATTCAATAGTTTTGCAGCATTTAAAAGAATGTCCCACTTTGAACTAAAATATTTGAATCAAAGCCTAAGGACTTCTGATTGATAAACTATATACACACATAAGAACTGATAAATGAATTCAAGCTCGTTGATTTCCAACAGAACCATCTTTTATAACCAATATTAATAAATAACAAATGTCATTAAAATCACACATTAATATTGTATCTGAAGATTTTTCTTTTTTTGTTTTATTAACATATATAACCAAAAGAGACAATAGAGTATTTGATTACAACTTTCATTACTTGAATTGCATTATTCTAGTCAAGAGATATTCATAATGCCTTAAGATTAACTGTCTGTTTTCACAACTGAATATGTGGTAACTTGAACTTTTTTCCATATATTGATTTCAAATACACATCGATAAAAAATTGCCTTTGGTGTTACCTCTGTCACATTGGAGTATAATATTATACTTCCAATTTTTTTCTGTAAATTAGTTGTTTAAAGTGAAAGGATAATATAAAATACATGGAACAAATATAATAAATTTTTACTAACACGTTACGGCATCTGAGGTGTGTAAAACCTTTGCTCCTAGACCTCAGGAGCTTGCCCGGTAGGATTGTGTGCGTCTCTGGCTGTCCATGTTCTAAGCCCTAAGTCACTGCGTGTATGCTTTCTCTGCAGGTGCAGTCCAGGTGCAGCAGCAAGGAGAACATTCTCAGAGCCAGTGAGTATGTCCTTATTTTAGATGGACTACTGAATTAGTGCTTGTGGTTCACCAGGAATGAGAGCTAAAAATCACATTTTAGTAGAAGAATGAAGAAGGTAATAGGTAACATTTATATCAAGAATATGAATATTAGGGTTTTACCTTCTAAAAGTATTAGTATCAATGTATTAGTGGATGCTTCCCTTATTCTAATTGTTTTTGCAAGCTGGCAGCAAAACGTTGATAGCACTCCTAGCTAGGGCAGTAATGAGCTCCTCTGAGATTCCAAGATGAGAGCCCTCTCTCATTGTCCACTGCCAAAAAGCTATTTAAAAACAGACTAACTGAAAATAATAATAATATAAATTCACTAAAGGGCTCTAACTAAAAAACAAAAAGTGACTCCTGAGAGGATACATCGTAATCATTTTGTGAATTTGAACTCCTGAAAGTTCTTTACCTCACAGGCACATGTTTCAGAAATAGTGCCCCGAACTATGGATGAAGAAACCTTTGTTTTATTTATTTTTTTTTGTTTGATGACTAGTAACACTGACTTGGAAGTCCTTTAACTTTTTATATTATTCATTTTTCTTATTTTATAAAAAGGAACTACAAATAGCTTTTCCTTACCTGTATCCTTGAAATTATGTGACGTTGAAGGTTGTCCCTTAAAAGGTTTGGGATCCTAAGAGAAAAGTGCTACATAAGTGCTAATTATTTTAATATTGTTCTCTTTCACTTAATATTAATGGTGTCATCCCTTCTTCTTTCTAATCTTTGTTAAGAGAAAAAGTACAGTTGGAACATAAAGAAATGGGTCCATTTGATACACTACTGGAAGTTTTAATAAATGAGATGATTTATATTTCCAGTAGAATGTGTTTATTGTTTAACAATCAAAATGTAGTTGGAGTACTTAAATAGGTAAAAATTAATTTTATTTTATTTTCTTTAATGTAAATTTTTCCCATTTCTGTGTTGTGAATCTGTTACCTTACCTTGAAACCCTTGGATTGAGAGACAAACACATTGCAATTGTTTGCTCAGGACTTTATATCAGAGTTATGTAAAAATCAACATGAACAGCTCTGTTTAACTTCTATACTTTTGTGAGTTTTCACATTTGGAAGACATGAGAATCTGAAGAAGACTCTTCAATTATAAGAGATGCAAAGTCTTATAGTTCCATACTAAGGTTAAGAAACCTAAGAGTCAAGGGAATGATGATTGAATATTCACCAAAATAAAATAATAGGGATAAATGAACTTTAAAATGATGTTTTTATGGTGATTACTGTACAATTTCCATTTATGGTTGATCTTGAAATGATACTGGATAAACTGATAGTGATTATGATGATCAGGAATAAAAATGACTTCTTACAGAGAACAGACTTCTTGAACCTTTTTCACCTCTAATGGATCTTTGTGTTGTTAAGACTGTCTTTCATTTCAGTTAATGCTCTTACTGGCTTGTTGGCTATTAATCATTTTGGCAGGACATCATGAAGGTCCAGGTTTTTCTTATCATGGTTTTTTAGGGTGAAGTTGTCATGTAGGTGGTCCATATAGCCATTTAGATCCATGTAGAGAGCCCATCTAACATCAGAGCCTCATAGTTCTGTGACTTCTGTAAGTTAAAATTCTTTCCTCTCAACCCCACTTTATTACTTATACTCATACCCATAGCCACACCTAGAATTCCTTCACCTCCATAAGCTGTTCTAACTCTGAACTTCCTAACCTCAATATCTCATTGCTTACTTAGTCTACTTTTATCTCACTGTATTTCTTCCTCTGCCATGTATTACTATATTGCAGTCATATAGACCCTATTAGCAGTTCACCGTTCTCTCAGTACTATGTTCTGCCTCTGTTCCTTTGGACCCTTCCCCCTGCTACATAAAATATCCATTCTCCTTGTTTTCCTAGAAAATTCTTATCTTTTCAGACTGAGTTCATGTGATCTCCTCTGTGATGCCTTCTCCGAGTTTCCCGGAGGAAACAGGATGGATCCTTCTTATATGTCCCTCTTGTTCCTTCTACTATTGTTCCTTCAAAACAATATGGTACTTGCATAAAAACAGATACATAGACCAATTGAACAGAATTAAGAGCATCTGTGATTAATTAATATTTGACAGAAGAACCAAGAATACTTAATAGAAAATAGATAGTCTCATCCATAAATAATGCTGGGAAAATTGGATATTCACATATAAAGAATGAAACTAGACACCCAATTCACACCACTCACAAAAATTAACTCAAAATAAATTAAAGACCTACCTGTAAGACCAGAAACCCTAAAACTCCTAGAAAAAAACATAGGAAACAAGCTCCTTTACATGAGTTTGGCGATGATGTTTTTGGATATGACACCTAAAGGATAAGCAACAAAATCAAAATTCAGCAAGTGGAACTACACCAAACTAAAAACCTTCTGCACAGCAAAAGAAACTATCAGTGAAGTGAGAAGATGGCATAGGAAATGGGAAAAATATTTGCAAGCCATGTAACTGATAAAGGGTTAATATCCAAAATATACACAACTCAATAGCAAAAATAATAATAATAATCTAATTAAAAATGGGCAAAGACCTGAATAGATATTTTTCAGAAAAAGATATATGAGTGGCTAACAGGTTCACGAAAAGATGCTCAACATCACTGATCATAAGGGAAATGCAAATCAAAACTACAATGAGATATCACCTTAAGCCTATTAGAATAGCTGTCATCAAAAAGACAAAAGAAAAAAGCTGGCAAGGATTAGAGAAAAGTAAACCTTTGTGCACTGTTGGTGGGATTGTAAATCGGTACAGCCACTATGGAAAACAGTATGGAGGTTCCTCAAAGAAGTTAAAATTAGAAATACCAAATGCTAACAATTTTACTCTGGGTACAAAGAAAACAAAATCACTGCTTCGAAAAGATGCCTGCACCCCCATGACCATAGCAGCCTTGTTTACTGTAGCCAAGACAGGGAAGGAACCTAAATGTCCATCAACAAATGAATGGATCAAGAAGTTGTGATTAAAAAAAAAAAAAGAAGGAAATCCTGCCTTTTGCAACAACATACACCTTGAGGGCATTATAAGTGAAATAAGTCAGAGCAAGGTAAATCCTGTATGATCTCATTTATATGCAGAATTAAAAAATCATAGAAAAATAGATCATTTGCAGTTACCAGAGGTCCAGAAGTATTGGGTGGGGGGATTGGATGAAGGTAGTCAAAAGACACAAACTTCCAAAAATAGAATAAGTACTGGGGGTGTAATATATGACATGATGACTATAGTTAACGCTGCTGTGTGGTATACTTGAACGTTGTTAAGAGAGTAAGTAGATCCTAAGAGTTCTTATCACAAGGAAAAAAATATTTGTGTCAATATAAGATAATAATGTTAACTAAACTTACTGTGGTAATCATTTCACAATACGTAAAAGTCAAGTTTAATGCTGTACACCTTAAACTTGCACAATAATGTATGTCAATATGTCTCAATAAAATTGGAGGGAATAAAACAACAAAATTAAGCTAAGAGAATAAATCCCTTTCTCAGTTGGAGGAGCCTTCAGAACAAGATATAAGGTTATTAGTCAAATTACCCAATTTCCTGACTTCCTTATTTGCTTCGTGGATTTTTTAGTAATATCAGTGATCCCAGAGAAGTCTACAGGCAAATAAAAACATTCTTACCCAAAATCAGCAAATATTCTTCTATGAGAGGCCAATATTATAAGTAAAGCAGATGAGCCACTGTCATTGTAATTTCATGAAACTTCCACGTGAAGAGTTAGTTAGCCTTGGTGGCATTATGTAACTCACCCGCTCTTCTCTGATTCAGAGCATGTAGCACCTTTCCTACTTGCAGGGCCCCTTGTAAAGCCTGAAGTAAAGAGGCTTGAGAAAAGAAGAAAGAAGTCCAGAATTTCCCTTGAGTTATTAGGATTTTGAGTTTTAAATCAATGCCCACTTTTCTTACTTTTTAAAAACAAATTATCTAACGATCTAGCAATCTGTTTTTGTTTTTGTTTTTTTCTTAAAAAAGAAACTGATGGGTTAAAATGTATTCTGGAAGAAGCTCCTTGCAGTATGCTTTCCACTGCCTTAGTTTTCTCATCTATAAAATGAAAACAATAGAAGAATATTTTGCATTTAGCGGTAGAGGTTTAGATGGCTTGATTTGAATCTTAATGGGTTCAACCCTAGCAGTTCTCCTACATTTGTTGAAATTTTGCCCACAAAATGCAAAAGGTCTAGTAGCTTTTTGAAATCTTCAGTTTGGGGTTGATCTCCTTGAGAACTTCAATATCCAGATCAGATGTAATATCACAAATAGGAGAGTATTGGTTTTCTAGGAAGTAAACCATCAGAATACTTAATCTAAGCAATTCCATTTATTCACTATGCCCTGCCTATCAAGTTAGCAGGATGATATTACAAAGGAGTAAAGACTGTTTCTATGTTAAACATCCAGGTTGGCAGTTATGAAGGACGTGGAACATGTATCAGAGGATTATTAGAGACACCTACAAATGAGTAGATTTTTTACTCCAAGAAAGAGATTGTGTTGCAGTGTGAAGTTTAACGTTGATGTAGTATGAGGAAGGGATCCAACTTAATTCTTTTACTAATGGATATCCAGTTGTCCCAGTGCCATTTGTTTAAGAGACCGTTCTTTCTCTTATTGAATGGCCTTAGCATCCTTGCCAAAAATAAATTCACTGTAGATGTACTGGTTCATTTCTGGGCTGTCAATTCTGTTTCATTGATCTGTGTCTACCCTTATGTCAGTCTTACAATGTTTTAATTACTGTAAATGTATCATAAGTTTTGAAATTAGGAAGTGAAAGTCTTTCAACTTTGTACTTTTTCTTTATTATTTTTCCTCCTCAGGGCCCTTTGCCATTCCATGTAAGTCTGAGGATTAGCTTTTCCATTTCTGGAAGAAAAAACAAGCTTTGGGGATTTTGATAGATATTGCAATGAATCCATAGATTGCTTTGGGTAGTATTGCTATCTTAATATTATCTTCTAATCTGTCTTCCTTTGGGTCTTAATGACAGGCTCACTTTTACAACTCACTTTTACCTTCTGTGATATTTGTACATTTTCACAATGAAGTAGGCCACCACATGTGGAGATTCCACTCCCAGGCACAAAGTAATCTTGATATTTTATTTGTGGAAGAGCTTTTATCACACACTGCCGCTTGTATTTTCTTGCCTCAGAAGTGAAACCAATATATCACTGTCAAACTTAGGACTAGTATGATCTGTTGTTCCAAACTCTAGGCACCTCCCCCCAATTGCCCGTCCACCCACTTCTTCAGCCAGGACCCAGGGCCCAGAGCCCAGGGCCAGGCAGGACAGGCCAATCACTAATCCTGCAACAGGTCACCCCGTGGCGAGCAATGGAGACCAGGGCCCCTGTGCCCACAGTGTGCTCAGTTCTTGGGAAGGAGTTGTGCACTGCAGTAGTACCCAAGCCACCTCCAATGCAAGGATTTGGGGATGAGGGCTTGAAAGGTCTTGGTGTGTAAAACAGTTTTTGATGCTGGCTATTTAAGAGCCTTTCAGGAAGTTCCTAGAATGAACAATAAAGTAACTTGTAAGTTTTACCTTCCTAAGCAAGAATTTTCTGGATTACTAAAGTTATATTGATGAAGACAGTGGAATAATAAAGTCATGTTTCAATTCTTTTTTTTAATTTAAATTATTTTATTGTTATTCAATTACAGTTGTCAGTATTTTCTCCCCACCATTCCCCCCACCCCTTCCAAACCTCCCTCCCTCCCTTGCTTCCACCCTCCCCCTTGGTTTTGTCCTTGTGTCCTTTGTAGTAGTTCCTGAAAACCCTTCTTCCCACTGTCCCCTCCCCTCTCCCTTCTGGCTATTGTTACATTGTTCTAATGTAATAGCTAATAGTAGTTATCCAGGCAGAAATATCCCTAGGGTGCAACATAATTTATCTGCACCCTAACTTCACTTAGGGTGAACATGCATCCTGCTTTATTTAACTATGGTATAGAATTCTATGCTAATTTCTGTAGATTCTTATTTGAATGAACTATAACATAAGTAAAATAGAGGCTTCGGGTTTTGGCTAATATAAAGACAAAACTAACTTTCTCTTTTGAATGAATTAAGAGATTTTACTATCTCAGCAGCAAGAAAATAAAATAATGATTCAGTTGAGTTACCACTAAAGTAAGGGATTTCCCATGGCTTTCTTTTGAAACTAACTCAGCATTGCTCTCCTTTTCGAACAATATTTTCTCCCAGGTTATTTGTCAGTTCTCAAAGACTAGCACATTCATCGTTTCTAATGGGCTTTTAATTTTTTAAAAATTTTATCTTAAAGACATGTTTACTTGAAGACATTTTCATTTTATTGGAGGCATTTATTATATAATAGAACAGGGTTCAGTGGATGTAGAAAAGATAAATATCATTCATCAAAATTCTTACCAGAAATAGTAAATAAAATTTTTAGGTATGTTAGTGTATCTGCAGCTCCTAACTTTCTGTGAGGCTTTGCTTTTTCTATTTTATGTGTAAAAGTTTTCTAGCCTTATGCTAACCAACTGAACCTTGTGGTTTTTAGGGTTCTTCCCACTGACCTTAATACTTCAATATTCCAAAGTTTTCAGAAATGAGATTAAACTTTAAAGCTATTAAATAATAAATGATTTTTATTTAAAATCTTACTTGTATCTTCTTCTTGTTCACATACTTTTTTTTAAATCCTCACTCAAGGATATGTTTATTGATTTTAGAGAGAAAGGAAGGGAGAGAGAGAACTGTTGATGTGAGAGAAATATTGATCAGGGAATCGAACCCACATCCCAGCTATGACCTGATGGGGATTCAAACTCACCTCCCTTTGGTGTACTGGATGACACTCCAACCAAGTGAGCCACCAGCCAGGCTTGTCCACATACTTTTAATACCCATACATAAATGTCAGATATTCTACTTTTGCTGTCATTATTTTAATAATAGTGATCTTAAGTATACTTAAGAAACCTGTTCATCACCCCACAACCATCTGCTTTGATAAATATTACCTGTAATGATAGATCCAGACCATTAGTATTGAAAATGTTATAGATCCCAAATGTTAATTCTAATTTAGGGACACAATAAAATAATTTTCAATAAGCAATATTTGTGTTTTAACAAGCCTATACCCTTTAAATTGATCTACTCAAATTTAGGCTTACACATAAGCAAAACAGGTCATTGCGTTTTTAATGTAAATTGAGGTACAATGAAAATCTGCAAGTATCAAACACCTGTCCTCATTGTCTCACCTTAGAAAAGAAAACATAATCTAGGGTTAAACTACCTCCTTTCAAATCTTGATTTCTCCACTTACTAGCTGTAGGAACTTGAGCAAGTGCTCATTCATTATCTCTGTGTCCCACTTTCCTCACCTCAGTTCCCTTTATGCTAATAAAAGTATATGCCCCATAGGTTGTTGTGAGGATTAAACAGCTAAAAGCTTGATACACAATAATCAATAAGTGTTAGCTGTTGTTACTGTTATTACTACTTGTACTTCTAGTATTACTGTTACTGTTATAACAACTGTTCTTTAGTGCAAAGGCATTGCCTTCGAAAAAAACCTACCACTTCCATAAAATCTGTTAACTGGTTATGGTAACAAATTAAGCCTGTAGAATTCATTAATCTTAGATAAATTATCAGATAATCTGGCCACCACCTCTGAGGGCCTAGTTTTAAGAAAATGGGTGTATACAGAAGGGAAAGCCTTAAAGGAAGACAGGTCAAGATTGGATACTACTTTTAATCACTCCCTCCTTCTTGAAACAATTGCCTATCTTCCTTGCTTTTGTTCTCTTCTTTTAAATTTCCTGTTTCCTTTTTCTCTGTCTTCTTTGTTGACTTCTACTTTGGGCCCATTCATTAAATATTAGTGTTATTCAAAGTTCTAAGACCTTGCTTTCACATTCCACATTCTGCATGAATAAGGTCATCCACTCACAAAACTTCAGTAAATCTTTCTGTTCCCTAAATTTCAGAATTATATTTCCAATCATCTATTGTAGATCTCTTCTTGGATACTCCACAATTTTCTCGTACTCAACGTGACCAAACCAAATTTATAATCTCATATATCATATTCTTCACATATCTCAAGGAGTGACATCACTATACACCTAGTTGTCCAAACCAAAAAATCTTTCGAGTATTTTTTTATCCCTCTTCCTTCAACCACTTTTATCTTTCCAAAATACAACTCTGAACATTTCATACTCCTTTAATGACTTCCATTCACCCTTTAATACCTTCTCATTGTTCTTTGTGTCCCAACTCCTTAAAGCTGCTTACAGTCTAGCTCCTGCTTACCTCTAGTTTCACCCTCTACCACTCCCACCAGGGATTCATGCTCCAGCCAGATGAAACTTGCAATTTACAAATAGCTACCTCTTTCCTAAAATGTTGTTTTCCTCTCTCTTCCCATGGATAACTCTCACTTATCCTACATTTCTTCCAAAACACTGTCATCACTGCCCAAATCTGAGCAAAGTGTCCTTCCTATATTCATCTCTAGTACGCTGTAGTTTCCAAACCTTATTGCAAGCCTTTTTATAGTATAACAGTTGTCTTTCTTCTCCACTCCACCCTAAGCTCCTTGCGGGTACTTCATTTATCTTGTTAACTGACACAATTCCAGGGATCTAGCACAATGACTGTCTCTCACTAAATTAGTTCAATGGGTGAGTAAGTAAATAAATGAAAAGAAAATTTGAGCAAGCAGAGCAAGAGGGGGACCGTAGAACATCCAAGTAAGAAATCAGAGTTGGAACAGAGAAGGAAAATAGTAAACATTAGCAAAAACACTAATCACTTTGTTACCGATACTATTTTTCTTAACGGCTCCTTCTCTTCAGAGTATTTCGTGTTTTCAGTCTGGCCTTATCCCTTCATTCATTCTCACCACCCAGATTCTGGACCAATGACTAACCCCCTCTTGCCTGGAGTATGTTATCTTGCCTTTTGGTTCTGATCTTAAACAAGTTACCTTCAATCTACCCTAGATTGATAAGGCTCCTAGTTAGTTTTCTTTTACCTTGCTACTAAAAACATAAAGTTTTTTTTCCTTTATGATTCCCAGGAAAAAGGATTATGAATAGTCCTTGAAGAAGTATGCTAAATTTTTGTAGTTCTTGTTTTTAGAAAAATTTTCCTAATTCTCTTCTGCTACAGCCTAATCCCTTACCATATCAATTGGCACTTACTGGATCAGACAACAGCACTTGTCACCACTTATTCAATTTTTCTTTACATAACTGAAGACAATTAGCAATTCACTTCCATAAGAATTTAGTAGGTATTACTTATAAGCACTGCCTTTCTCAACTTTCTCATCTAATATCCTAAATAAATCAACTCATTCATATATCCTCATATAATTTAATTACCAAGTTCTCAAACATTTTTTTATCTGTGAAATTTAATAATTCCATAAGGTAGTTTAATTAACTATTTTAACTAATTAGTTAAATTTAACTTAACTAATTTAAATTTTATCTCTTGTCTTAGTTTCTTAGATTATCACATTTTATTTTATATGAAAAAATGTGCCTTATTTATCACTTTTAGTCAGCTTTTTCTGCCTCTTAATTGTCAATATTATATCTGCTATAGCTAAAAACATTGAGTTAATAGATCATGGATTGGGAAATTCCACCCTTCTGTTTCCCACAGACACCAACTTAACAACAACATGTGGACTAAAATACTTTTATGAAAAGTCCCAAAACCATTTAACAGGTCTCAACACCCCAGGTGAATGCAAAGCCAAGAACAGCTGTATTAAAATGGGAAGAAGAATTTTTTCACTTTACCTCTCCTCCCCCAAGCCAGTACAGGTTGCCATGATTAGCAAAGCACACCTTGCTTGCAGGCTCTCCCAGAAGGGAGAGTAAGAGAGAAGAGTAAAATATGCATATGACATGTTAGCTTTTCAGAAGGCTGCCTGAGGAACTGGTTTCTGTCTCGCCTGACTTGTAGCACTGATGGAACTGGCATAGTTTGGTGCCTGGGGGGCACAGAAAGCAAAGGAGAGTAGGGGCCACTGGAGAGCCTGAAATTGTATAGAGACCAGTATAGCTCATGGAACTGTGGAGAAGGCACCCAACTCACACCTTCTCCCTTGGGAAGAAAGGAGAAGAGCAAAGTGTATGTCCCATAGTTCAGTTTTGGGGGAGCTACACAAAGGACTGGTTTCTATCTCCACTGACTTTGGGCATGTGCGCCAGCATACTTTGGGTACCTGAAGGCCCCTGAAAATAAAGGAGAGTCGAGTGGCTCTGGCTGCAGCACCATAGCACCAGTACTACTGTAGACAGACCCCAGAAAGAGTAAGAGACTTCAAAAAAAAAAAAAAATTGGCAAACCTCTGCTTTGGAAATTAACATACAGCCAAGAGAAATTACACCAGAAAGCTTTCACAGGTCCCCAGAACCGCCAGTGGGCTGATTGGTGAAAGTCTTCCCCTATATGAAACCAGTTTACAAAGACTAGGAGATGTAGTTATTTTCCCAATTGCATAAACTCAGGAAAAAAAAACTATGAAGCATGTGAATAAACAGGGAAACATAGGCCAATCAAATGAGTAAAATGAATTTCCAGAAACAAACCCCAAAGAAGCAGAGATCTACAAATTTCCTCATAAAGAATCCAAAGTAATTATCTTGAAGCTAAATGATCTACAGGAGAACACAGACAAACAACCGTGGAAAATCAGGAAAATATGCATGAACAAAAATGAGAATATCAGCAAAGAGATGGAAACTATAAAAAAGAGAACTATACAGAAATTCAAGAACTGAATACTATAATAACTGAATAGAAAAAAATTAACCAGACATTCGAGTAGACTTCATAAAGCAGAAGAAAGAACTTGAAAAAAAGGATCATTTGAAATAATCAAATCAGAGGAGCAAAAAGGAAAAATGAAGACAAGTAAAGAAAGTTTAAAGGACTTATCAGACAACATCAAGCAGACCGATCAATATATGCATCGTGGGGGTTTCAGAGGGAGAAGAGTGAGAAAAAGGGATAGAGAGCTTATTTGAAGAATAATGGCTAAAATCTTCCCAATTCTGAGGAAAGAAATAGACATCAAAATTCAAGAATCTCAAAGCATTTTAACTAGGATGAATCCAAAGAGGCCCACACTAAGACACAGAAGAATTAAACTGTCAAAAGTCAAAGACAAAAGAGAAGATTTTGAAAGCAGCAAGAGAAGAGCAAGTCATCATGTATAATGGAACTCCCATAAGGCTATCATGTCTTTCTCAGCAGAAACTTTACAAGTCACAGGGGAGTGGGATGATATATTCAAAGTGCTTACAGAAAAAAAGCCAACTAAGAATACTAGTATAGCTATCATTCAAAAATCAAGGATAAATAAGTACTTTTGGAGATAAACAAAAGCTGAGGGTTTTATCACCACTACATGTGCCTTACAAAAAAATACTAAAGGAAGTATTCCAAGTTGAAACAAAAGGACAGTAAACAGCAACACAAAATTGTATTAAAATACATAATTCACCAATAAAGGCAAATCGATAAATTCAGAATTCTATAATATTGTAATAGTGATTTATAAAGCACTTTTAATTCAGGCAATTTAAAACATAAAAGCATCAAAAAACTCTAAGACTATGTTAATGAATACACAATATAAAAGATGTAATTGTCACATCAATAACGTAAAGTAGGAGTGGGAAGATATAAAAGAGTTTTTGTATATGATTGAAGTTATTATCAGCATAAAATAGATTGTTGTAATTATAAGATGGTTTATGTAAACTCCATAGAAACACAAAAATACCCTACAAAACATACACAAAAAAAATGAAAGAGGAATCAAAGAAGGTCTATATTAAAAATTAACAAAACACAAAGGAAGGCAGCAAGAGCAGAAAGGAGGGACAAAATAGCTACCAGAAAGCAATTAACAAAATGATGGTATGAAGTCATTTGCTATCAGTACTAACTTTAAATAAAATTGGATGAAACTTCCCCATCCAAAAAAAAAATCTACCAAGTATCTTTTCCAACTACAGTGGAATCAAACTAGCACTCAAAAACAATAGGAAAACTGGAAAATTTACAAGTATGTGGAAATTCAACAACAGACTCTTGAACAACCAATATGTCAAGAAATCACAAGGGAATTAGAAAATACCTTGAGACTAACAAAAATGAAAACAACCTAACTGTACATCTCAAAGACCTGGGGAAAGGGGAAGAAAAAAAACCTAAACCCAAAGTTAGTAGAAAGAAGAAAATAATAAAGATTAGAGCGAAGTAAATGAAATAGTGACAAAAAAATAGAAGAAATCAACAAAACTAAGACACGTATTTTTTAAAACATCAACTAATTTGACAAACGCTTAGCAAGACTGAGAATAAAAGACAGGAGATTCAACTAACTAAAAGTAAAAATGAAGGAAGAAACATTACAACCAATGCCACATAAGTAAAAAGAATTATGAGACTACTGTGAACAATTATGTCAAATTGGACCACCTAGGAGAAACGGGTAAATTCCTAGAAACATGCAGCCTACCAAGATGAATCATGAGAAAATAAAAGCAGACCTGTAAGTAGTACAGAGATTGAATCAGCAATTAAAAGCCTCCTAACAAAGAGCCCAGGACCAGAGTGCTTCACTGTTAAATTTTGCCAAACTTTTAAAAAATAATTAAAGCCAATTTTTCTCAAACTCTTATGAGAGTTTGGAGAAAACACTTCTTAAGAACAAACAAACAAAAAACAATTTAAAAATGGGCAAAAGACTTGAACAACATTTCTCCAAAGATAAACAAATGCCAACAAGCGTATGAAAACATGCTTAACATCACTCAACATAAGGGAAATGCAAATCAAAACCATACCCATTAGGATGGCCGCTATCACAAAAACACAGATAACAAGTGTTAGTGAGGATGTGGAGAAATTGGAACCCTATGTACTGTTGGTGGGAATGTAAAATGGTGCGACTACTAGGGGAAGCTTCCTTACAGCTTAAGGTGGTTCCTCAAAGTCTTAACAATGAAACTAACATATGATCCAGCAATCCCACTTCTGAGTATTTTTCCAAAAGAATTGAAAACAAGGTCTCAAGGAGGTATTTGCACACTCATATTCATTGTACCATTCATTATTCACAATCCCCAAGATATGGAAGCAATTTAAATGTCCATCAACAAATGAATACATACATGCTACTGTGTTATTCAGCCTTGATAAAGAAGGGACTTATGTCATATACTACAACACTAATGAACCTTGAGACATTATGCTAAATTAAATAAGCCAATCACAAGAAGGCAAATACTGCGCAAGATATTATCTGAGGTATCTAAGGTAATCAAACTCAGAAATAGAATATAAAATGGTGGTGGCCAGGAGCTGAAGGGAGGAGAAAATGGGGTATTATTGTGCCACAGGTAGAGAGTTACAGTCACACAAGATGAAAAGTTCTAGGAATCTGCTGTACAACAGTGTGCATATAGCTAACAAAAATGTACTGTACACTTATAAATTGGTCAGAGTAAAAAAAAGAAATGTATACTATTAGATTTACCTGCTGTATACTAATGATTCTTAAATATAGTTCTACCTTCTCTCCCAAACTGCATACCTCACTTGCTATTACATACTGGAATCACCTCTTGCTGTCCTGCTGGCTTCTCACATCTTCCTCATCACAAACCAGATTTATACCCTTCCCTCCAAGTTGTTTCTATAATTTTCCCTTAATTAATGACACTCCCACCTACCCTACTAACCAAACTTGAAATCTCACCATAATATTTGCTTTCTCCTTCCCAAAGCACCATCCATCATAGAACCCTTTTTTATGACTCTTCCTAATATCCCTTTTCCAATTCCTACTGCATTAGCTCAGGCCTTCTTTGTCTTTCACCCTCAAGGTCATGGTAGCATACTAACTATTCTGTGCATCTACAGTCTCTCTTCCTTCCAATCTACCATTGGCCAAGTATTACAATTTTAAGTATATATCACTTCTCTGTAAAAGAGCTTAAATAGTTCTCTATTTTCTGTACTACTAAGCCTCTTCAAAATTTTCCTTAACTTAATTGACCAGCCTTATGCCTTATACATATTTCATCCTTTTCACCTCTAACCTCATTAGGCACTTCCTCATTCTCTAAAAGTATGTACTTTGAAATCTGTATTATTTTGTTCATTCTGCTTCAAATGTTTCTCCCTTTTTATTATTTAAAGCTCAACTTAATTGTCACCTCATCTGTGAAAGGTTACAATTTGTTCCATCAGAATTATTTGTTCACTTTTCTTTGCTGTCATAGTATTTTTTAAATTAAAACATAAGCAGTTACAGGATTTTTTTTTTTCACTTTTTCCTTAAAACACAGCCTGACTTGTGTGTTCCATGAAACTGGAAAATAGGAATCTCATTTTATTTATTTCAACACCACTCCTTAATGTTTAATAAAGTGCCTTATACAGAGAGAGAGTATTCAATTCATATTGAGTAAATGAAGTTGAAGGAAATAAAGTTCTCTGTTTGTGATATAGGAGGGAGCACACTGAACTAAGAATTTGGAGATCTGGTTCTTTCATCTTGACCTACTATCTACAGGGTCTGGTACAAATAACGCCTCTTTTCTATTACATAAAAATCTTTTATTACAAAATCATAAGCATGTAATTCTGTAACATAACAATATCACACTCAAGCACACCGTATGACATTTTAAGTGAAATGTTCAAATTGCTGTCCATCTCATGCAACTGTCTCATGGGAGACATTCCCATACCCTACCAACCACACTCGATGGCATTATTTCTGCTGGACCCTGTACTTAGAAATGTGGCTTTGAACTAATTTTTTAACTTTTCTGTGTTTGAATTTGTTATCTACCAGAAATCTATATGTGTACCACTCCCATGCTTAAATACTTTAAAATGTTGGCTTACATGATAAAGTTATATAAATGGTCCCCCATTGGCTTATATGATAAAGGTCAAACTCCAAAGCCTACCTAGCATTTAGGGACCTCCATGGTCTGGTTTTAGTTACTTTTCTAGCCTCAACTCCCACTAACCGCCCCCCCCAAAACCTAAGTGCTCTAACCATACTGGTCTCTACATTCTCTCCTAAATATACTGTGTCTGGTTGTGCAGGAGTCACATGACACACTCAAACAGGATAATGAAGAAGAATTTAATGAAAGAATGGGTCACAACAGAGTAGCTAATCCAGCAAACCGAAGACCTAAGGAATAGCTTGTCTCTGCTCTTTCGTTCTCCATTTTCCTGCCAGTGCTTCCCATTGGATGAAATCAAGCAGAAGCCACAGGGACAGACAGACTGTTCTATATATAAATGCTAGCCCCTTGTGGGTGCAGAGCAAGGTAGGAGACAGTAGAAAGTGATTTGGAGGGGCAAAGGGAGCTACTAATTCAGAGTTCAATGGAATTTAAGTCTATTTATCTCAAATAATGACTATTAAAAATAGTAATGTAAGTATATAACATTTATGGAGAGCTTATTATGCTCTAGGCATTGTGACACACAGATGGAAGAGCAGATGTAGTTGCAGGGGTTGGTGGGATAGGAAAAGGAAGAGGCTGGAGAAGTGACCAGATTGTGACCTCCAATTGGTTGTACAGTTTTTACGGATGAACCTCCTAATTGGCTTGTTAATGGGTTTGGACTTTATAGTAAAAGCCAGTAAAAGAATTTAAACATGGAAATGACAAGATCAAATGTGAACTTTTGAAGTTATATTTACTACTGTGTAGAGGATAGATTGAGTTGGGGTGACATCAGAAGCAGGAATCTGATAAGAGCTTGAATTAAAGCTGAAGCAATAGAAATAGAAAAAAAGCATGATTTTTGAAATATTTAAGGCATCACAGTTGACAGCGTTGGGAAGTAGAGCAGGGTGACAGCTGTGGGGCAGGGGGTGGAGGTTAAAAGTCGAGGGATAGAGCAAAAAGGAAAAGGGACTCAAGGACATGGACAACAGTGTGGTGATTGCTGTGGGGAGGGGGCTATAAGGAAGCTAAATAGTGATGAAAAATACAATAAAGATTTTTTTAAAAGAAAGTCAAGAATGACCCCCAATTTCTAATTTGGGCAATATATGAATTATAGTACCTTTTATTGATGTGACCTATACCTTATTTTCATAGTCTTAAGAGATATGCAGGTATTTGCTAGTTGGAGTAGAAGGGGAAGGACAGTTGAGACAGATGCATGGAAAAAACCATGCTGTGCACTCGAAATTATTGTTTGCTATAGCTGGACTAAGGGTATGTGTGAGAGAAAGGACAGATTATGAAAAGCCTAGCACATTATTCAAGGTAGTCTAAACTTTATCTCTAGGGTAATAGGAACCTTTTGATGGTTAAAAGCGCTATCAGATGCTGTTGAGTTTTCCTAGAATCACAGAATTTGGAAGATATTGGTTGGGATTGACTAAGAAATTAATTATTTCAAATCAAAAAGCATTTATTAAATATTTTAAGTGATGCATGATCATTGTCAAGAATCTGAATAATACAGAAAATTAGGAAATAAAAAATCATACTCATCATACTACTTAGACAACCATGACTAATACATATAATTCTTTTTTCCCAGTACATACATTGGATTGGATTTTATTTCTCTAGTTATAATCACACTATGATATATACTTTTTTAAAAAAAACGTAGTGCTTGTATCAGCAGACTTAATAGTAAATTAATCCCACTTTTTAGGTGTTTAGAAGGACCTGGATCATATCAAGTACCAATAAATATAGAATAAACTACATAGGTGCTCTCCGTCTCCGCAGCACCCTGAACCTTTCCTGTCCCCCTCTTCTACTCCCCTCCCCTAGCGGCTACCTTTGCCTTTCTCTCTCCTAAGCTCCAAGGGCCCTTCTTGTGCTTTTGTAACTTGTTTCCTGTGCCTGTGCAGCCCAGCTGACTTCTCTACTGCCTCTCTAATTCGCTAAATAAACTTTCTCAAAAAAAAAAAGAAACTACATAGGTTTTATCCATCATGGGCAAAATACTTTAAAAACTAGATTTCTGTTTTCACCAGTGTCACAGGCTCAGTCTTTACATTCTCTATGACTGGATCATCTATTCAAAGAATTTCCTTTTCTACAAATTAATATCTACCACATGCCCAAAAATCATATTTAATAATGTGTATATCTTGCAAAAGATATTAACTGAAATTTACTTTTTTATTAGTCTGTCATTGAATGGGCATTCTGGAAGTTGAAGACATATGTGCTCATACCTAATACCATGAGAAACACCATCATGTAGGGAAGATTAACTAGCGATTTTATGAGCTGATAAAATCCTCCAACTATAAAGATGACTTTGAACTTCTCTTGGTCTTTTTTCCCAAGACATTATGGAGAACAGTTAATGCTTAGAAAGCATTCCACTTTTGAGATATAATAGCTTATGATTTCTAAAGAAGAATTACTTTTTCTCTACTTTTATCTAGAGAATGTTTAGAACAAGAACCTACTAAAGAAAACATAATTCCAATTTTGCATTTTAATACTGGTAGTACTTACAATGAAAACATTACAAATTCAAGCTGACAAAAAATAATATATATACATTTATATTTATATATTAATGCCTTTGAAACTGTTTCCTGACAAACTCTTTGGGCATAAGAGAATTCTTAATCAGCGTTTTGGATACTTAGGGTTAGAAAAAAAGGATTCTACTAGCCTAACAAAGCAAGCTGTAGTTCAAAGTCCCAAAAAGGGCACCAAACCAGAAATAAAATTGCAGGGCAGAAATGAGCCAAGGGATCACAGCTCAAATAATATATAAGCTGTGAGATTTTTATTCCTAAACCAGAGTGACAGCAAACCAAAGGGTAATTAACCAACAGTATAAGCAAAGACAATAAAGATCTGATGAAAGAAGGGTGAAGGACAGGGGAAGATTGTGTCTGAAGCTTTTCTTTTGCCCTGGTGTCTATAACCAGAACCCACAATTATTAATGTATATACAGCACTAACATTATTAAGGGCAAAAACCCAAAGATCCCAATTTGAGACCTTCCTCAAGAGCTCTCAGCCCTTAAGAACACCTTATAGTGAAGTCAAGCTTCATAAAGACAGTCATGAAGAACTCCTGTTGACCATCTGAAGCCACCTCAACCCAAAAGACTTTGTTTTCCTTTCTTGGGAATATTAGCCTTTGACCTCTACATTTATAAATTCTTAAAATAATTTTATCCTTTTTTTATGTTACTTTAACAAATATGTTTATTGATTGATTATATTTTAATACCATTTTTACTTCTCTTTTTACCCTGTTCTCTCAACTAATGTTGTCTATGTACCTTTAATATTGTATTTTTAGCTTACTTGTATATGACAAATTGAAAATAACAGCCTAATAAAAGCCAAAGGAAGACAGCTATAAAATAGTTCACACCTGACCGTGGGAGATAAATTATGTTTTTCTCCTTTTGGCCTTATAATTTTTCTATGGATTAAACCTCCTGATCTCAAAAATAACCTGTAAAAATTTGCTTACATTATTGTTTACAGTGTTATCATTTAGTCTTAAACTTGACAGTATATACATAACAAAGGTAATTTTCCATTTCTCTAATTATTGAACCTTAGCTAAAAGAGGTCATTATCATATTTTCTTATTCTCCTTTTTCTTTGTACTACTACATTGATCTTTTCACCACTTTTAATTAACAAGTAGAGGAAAGAAGAAAACTTTTGTTTTCATTGTTAACAAACATTTGCAATAGTTTTTTTTAATGGACAGTTCCAGCAAAAAGCATATTGAAATTGTTGACCAGAATAAGGTTTGAAATTGTATATAACGTTTATCTTTGTCCCCTTCTTTGTCAGTCTATATATCCTAGACTGGGTAAAGTCAAGCCTTTAAAACTCATTCAACAGAAATTTTCTGTGTAACCACTGTGTACACATCATTCTTCGGCCTTGCTCTTAAGACACTTTTTTCTTTCTAAAAGAGCTGATAATCTAGTTAAGAAAACAGGCATGTATATAAATAAGTGCAAGTACGGTAAAGTAAGTAGTTCATACAATATGCAATGAGAATTTTAAGAGTATTTTATAGTGCCTTTGTACAGAACAAAAATGGAATGGCCATGCACTGCTTCATAAAGGAGAGACTGCTAAAATTGATGGAGATTTTTATTTTGAAATAATTTCAAACTTCAGAAAAGTTACGAGAGTAAAACAAAGAATTCCTGTATATCTTTCACCCAAATTCCCCCAAATGTTAGCATTTTGCCACACTGGCTTTATTATTTCTCCGTATATTAATATAGTTGTTTTCTGAGCTGCTTGTGAATAAATTACAGATGTGATAATTCTTTACCCCTAAGTAATTCAAATGTATATTTCCTTTTTTAAAAGAAAGAAAAATATTTAAAATATTCTTACATAAGCACAGTACAATTATCAAAATCAGGAAATGAACCTTGCCACGATACTATTATATAATCTTACTCAAATTACATTTTGCCAGTTTTTTCTAATAATATTCTTTATAGCAAAAGGAAAAAAACAAGTTCCCTTCTTCTGATCTGGGATCCACTCCAGAATCATGCAGTACTTTTAGCTATCATGTGCCTCTAGGCTCCTTTATCTGGAACAATTCCGCAGGCTCTCTTTGTCTTTCATGACCTTGCCATTTTGAAGAGTATAGGTCAGTTATTTTGTAGACTATCAAGTTAGAATTTTCTGATGTTTCCTGATGGTTTTGTCAGTAATACCTCATTTGTGATGATGTGTCTTCAGTGCATCATATCAGGATGCTCATGCAGTAACTTTGTGCCATTACTGGTCATGTTAACTTTGGTCACTTGGTTAAGATGGTGTCTGCCCGGTTTCACCACTGTAAAATTATTTCTTTTCTTTGTAGTTAAGAGTCTTGTGGGGATACATTGAGATGATTAAATATTATTTTTCTTGAGGTTTTCACTTTCTAATTTTAGTATCCTTGATGATTTTTGCCTGAACCAATTATTACAATGATGGTTGCCAAGTGGTGAATTTCTAATTCTAACATTTTTTCACTTACCAGTTGACATTCTGTTGTAAGAAAGAATTTTATCTAATCATTTGTTTATTTCTATTATGATAGGCTAACAGATTCTTATTTTTATTTTATTAAATGGATTATATAAATTGTTATTCTCCTAATTGATTTTGATTCTTAAGTTTTCCCAGTTTCAGCCAAAGGGAGAAGTTGACTTCTCCACATCTTCAAGTTGACTCCAAGATCCTTTTGACATGTTACCATCATTATTTGAGTACTCCCTTACCAAAGAAAGTTATGGAGGAAGAATAATAACTTCCAAGGAAAACAAAAAGATGAGAGAGAAAATTTATTCTAGGCAAAAACAGCATAATGTGCTAAGGCAAGAAAATATGAAATAGTATGGTATATTCCAATATCTACAATGGAATCAGTATTCTAAGTGATGGAGTAATGAGTGACGAGGCTGAAAAGAAAGCAAAAAGGGTTTTATATACTCTTCTAAGGATTTGAATTTTGTCCTTTGGGTGATAGTGAACCAATAATATAAATTATGGAGCAAACATTTTGTGATAACAATACCCTGTTTTATAATCTAGATGCACAGAAATCTCAAGAGTGATTTTCTTTAATATTTCTTATACAACTACAGAAAATAATGCAGTCCTTTCAGCCATGGTTTTAGGTTTTATCAGAAATGCTGTGAGGCTCATTATCTTGAATAGACAAATAAGAACATATAAAACTATTGTTGAAAACAACACAAGACATTACTTTCGAATATACAGGGGACATGCCCTATCATCTTGAGCCTAAGAACTCTACTGTTGCCAGTGTTTCCTGAGAGTTTTATACCTGATTTCACTTAATTTGAGAGATTTCTATGAAAGATGAGATGCTCCGTGTATCTGAACTGCACATGCTTTGACCTACCAAAGTCCCTAGCTGTTTAGCCTAAAAAACATCACTGTCATCTTCTCTAAATTTCCTAAGAAAGCTATTTATTATCTTAGGTGGTTTGCTGTTCAGAAAGATCCGGGAAATAGAAATACAAGGAAAGCAAGAAGCAAATACAAGGGGAAATAGAGGCAGTAGTATTAATAAGGCAGAAAAGATCACTTCCTTTAGATTTTCTTTATATCCAAAGAGTGAGTATTCATTTATACTTTAGGTAGTTGGGGAATTCTTTTACTGATTGTTTTGAAGAATAAAGTTTCCTCTTGAGGTTTTAAATTTAATCAAGAAGAACCTGCATATACATCTTGTTTCTGTTATGCTCTGTTCAAGCATCTGAAAGCATCTTTTCCTCATTTACTTCTAATTTTAAAAAGATTTTCAAACCAAGATGAGACTTGATAATTATATATTAAGAATTGGCAGATTAAAAAGGATGCATTTGAAGTGGGAAAAATAATTTCATTGATATAAAGAACTTTATTTCAAGATGGTCATGCCCTACGAAAAAAAGATTACTGCTACACAATGAAGATCCTTGCTTACTCTGCTTAGTATAAGGAATCCATTTGTACTCTGTGTCCCTTTGAAGTGTTTCTACATCCTAGACATTGCCATTATTATTTAAACTTGTCTTTGATGATGCAATCCTCAGTGAACCCGTGCTGTTTTTACACTGACTTCTTATATAGTCTTTTTATAGCTGCTGCATGGAAGCCAGAAGTCTCAATAACATTTTGAGTACCCGCAAAGATTCTGAACTAATATAGTCAACCTCATGTCCAGACTTGTAAACCAGAAAATATAAATGAGACAACTTCAGTTTTACTTATGGAAACGTAGGCTTATTAGAGAAACTTTTAGATCGGCAATCTGTGACTAATTTAGAATCACTTTAATCCTACAAATCCTAGTTCAGAGAGCTAAACCATTGTGGAAGAATGCTAAAATAATATAGAGGTTATAATAATTCACACTGTTACTCTTTGCTCAGTTTGGAAAGCTACTAGTGGGGGAGATGTCTAGACTTCCTTTCCCCATCCCCACACCCCACTCCCATGTAAAGATCCCATATCCTAAAGCAACTTAAAGCTTATTTTTGTTAAACTAGCTAGCCCTCCTGCCAATTAGCACTAACAGCCATACATCACCAGCTAATTTTACTATTGTAAGTTAAAATAAATATTCCCTTGCACACTGTAATCTTCTCAGTAGAGCCTAAGTTCACATGTTGGTTTTGCTTTGCAGTATAGTATATAGGAGTTGCACGGAGCCAATGTCCTCACAGATCCTCTTAGTGACCATTGGTAATCATCTGTAGGGTAGCAATCAGAATATATTTGTGACCATGAAAAACGTTTTGCTTTACAGGAAAAACTATCCAAATTTTCTATCAAATTTTGGATAATTATCTAAAAACCAAGCTTCCTTTCATTATTACTTTCTTGCTTAAAAAAATTATTCTTTCCTTTGTTTCCTCCTTCTAAGTGAGGTTTATGGACTACTCAATGAAAATTGGATGCTAGGTGATATATCCCATCTGACCTTCAAGACAAAAAACTGCATGCTTTTTTTCTCAATTTTTCTTTCTCCTAACCGATCTCTGTGCTAGGCTTAGAATCAAGAAGAGGGTTGGTGTTTAGGAGAAAATATTTCTTGATCCTTTCCCCGGCCTGATTGAGTTCTCTAATGACCCAGGATAGAAGTGCTTTTTGAGGTTGTAATTTCCAAAATAAGGAATCAGAGATAACTATTCTTAAAATTTGTGAAGCTTTCATTTTGAAGATTCTTATAAATCACTGGTGTCAACGTCAGAAAACAGTTGAAATTGTGTTTCTTTTAAAAATAGAAGCAAACCAAAAAAGGAAACATAACTATTTGCTTACCAGATGTATTTTGGAAGTGTGTGCCTTTTAAAACTGGGCCGCCCCTGGGAAGCCCGCACAAGAGCCCCTGCCGTGGGTGTGCGTGCCGTGCCGTGTCCGCGGCCTAGGCCTAGGCCTCCAGCCGCTGTTGCTGCTGTGCAGATGTCCCTGGTGCTGCCCGTGGAGCATTGTCCGCTTCTGACTTGGAAATGAGGGCACTGGATCACCTAGATCAATGGCTTTCAAACCTGTTTTGGCTACAATATTTTTTTAAATGCAATCTTATATGGACAGAGTCATCTTGCACGTTGTGATGGATAAAGCACAACTAAGTGTGCTAATGTTATTTAGTAGTTCCTTTTACTTAAAAAGAGAGCTATTGTCTGTTTCATTAATTTTGCTCTTGTGTGTAGAAGGTCAGTTACAAATTCTGTTTTTCTCATATTTATAGGACCAAGTTAACCCTTCTTTATTGGTGAAGTAGCTGACTGTTCTTACTGTGTAATTTGGCTGGATCTTGAGTGGGAAGACACCTCTTGGCATGTAGAAAGTGCTCAGTAAATATTTATTGAGAACACACACACACCTTCTACTGTGCCAGAGAATTAAAATACCTCTTCTTTGTCACATTTTCTTCAGATAATCTGTTATATATCTGGAAGGCCCTCTGATAACATGTAAAAAGTTTAGCCAGAAACCAATATTAATGCATTAGCATCAAAGTTTAGATTATTCATCCAGTGAGTAGTCACGTTGTGGCAGAGAGTCTGTAAATATTAGAGGGCTTAGAAAAGCAAAAAGGACTTCTAGTCAAAATGGAGGCATAGGTAGACATGCTTCACCTCCTCACACAACCACAAGAAGAATCACAACTGTCCTCAAAACAAAAAACACCCAAAACTGCCAGAAAAGCGAACTATGGAAACCTGACAACCAAGGTTTTAAAGAAGCCACATTCATCCAGACAGGTAGGAGGGGCAGAGACAGGGTGCCCGGGCACAGAGGATGTGGTGTGGTATGGAGTGATAGCAGTGGCAGAATGGGTACTCCCACATTCATAAAATTGATAAAATTTTGTGTGGTTGATAAAAATTGGGAGGGAGACCTTGGGAGGCAGCAATCCCAGCCCCAGACTAGACTGTGCAACCCAGGGTTCCAGGGCCAGGAAGATAAATCCTCACAACTTATGGCTATAAAAACCAGTGGGGTTTGGGGTGGTGGAAGAAATTTCCAGTTTCTCAGGAGAGTTCATTTAAAGGGCCCACATGGTCCTAGAACCCTCACAAACCCACCAACTCTGGGAATCATCATCAAGGCCTCACTGAGAAGGGTTCTAGTCGCAAATGGGAAATGGGTGAAGTGACTAGAAGGGGGGCACATGCCTGGCAAGTCTCCAGAGGCCAGGCAGCAGCATTGTCCCCTCTCCCACCCTTCCCCTACTCACAGCACCACAAAGCAGTGAAGTGGGTTGCCCCGCCCAGGTGACTACCTAAGGCTCCACCCCTTAGTGCACTAAGGCAGGGCATCTAAGCAGCTCTCCCTAATACACAGAAGCAAACACAGGGAGACTGCAAAGTTGGGGAGACAGAGAAATATGGCACAAATGAAAGAACAGAACAAACGCCCAGAAAAAAAACTAAGGGAAATGGAGATAGCATACTTATCAGATGCAGAGTTCAAAACATGGTGATAGGATGCTCAGAGAACTCACTGATTTGTTCAGAGAATAAAAACATGAGGGAAGAAATGAAGGCTACCTAAGTGAAATAAAGAAAAATCCACAGGGAACTAACAGTGAAGGGAAGGAAACCAGGGTTCAAATCAATGATTTGGAACATAAGGAAGAAATAAACATTCAACCAGAACAGAATGAAGAAACAAGAATTTTAAAAAATGAGGACAGTATAAGTGAGACAACTCAGGGACATCTCCAAAAGTGCCAACATCCAAATCATAGGGATGCCAGAAGAAGAAGAGGAAGAGCAAGAAATTAAAAACTTATTTGAAAAAATAATGAAAGAAAACTTCTCTGATTGGTGAAAGAAATAGACATACAAGTCCAGGAAGCATGGGGAGTCCCAAACAAGTTGGATCCAAAGAGGACCACACCGAGACACATCTTAATTAAAATGACAAAGGTTAAAGATAAAGAGAGAACCTTAAAAAGAGAATTACCTACAAAGGAGTTTCCATATGACTGTGGGCTGATTTCTCAAAAGAAACTTTGCAGGCAAGAAGGGACTGGCAAGAAGTATTCAAAGTGATGAAAAGCAAGGGCCTACCACCTACATTATCTATCCAGCAAAGCTATCATTTAGAATGGAAGGGCAGCTAAAGTGCTTCCCAGACAAGATAAAGCTAAAGGAATTCACCATCACCACGCCATTATTATATGAAATGTTAAGAGACTTATTTAAGAAAAAGAAAAAGATCAAAATTATGAACATTAAAATGACAGCACTCACAACTATCAACAACTGAACCTAAAAAAAATAAAAACAAACTAAGCAAACAACTAGAACAGGAACAGAATCATAGACATGGAGATCATTCAGAGGGTTATCAGTTGGGAAGGGGAGGGGGAAAAATGGGGGGAAGGTACAGGGAGTAAGAGGCATAATTGGTAGGTACAAAATAGATGGCGGGATGGGGGGATGTTAAGAATAGTATAGGAAATGGAGAAGCCAAAGAACTTATATGCATGACCCATGGACATGAACTAATGGGGGAGGGGGAATTGCTGGAGGGAAGGGCATAAGGGGCAGGGGAGAGGGAAAGAGGGAAAAATTGGGACAACTGTAATAGCATAATCAGTAAAATGTACTTTTTAAAAAAAGAAAAGCAAAAGAGCAGAACAGGGAGCACCAGTTTGTCTTTTCCTTCCCAGCTTTTGACTCTGCTTGAAAGATTGTTACTCATCCATACAAGTATTTATTCAGTAACTACTGTAAGTATAAGAAAAAAAGCATTATTTTAAGTGTGGCAAAGGATATAAAGATTAAGGAGGTATAAATCCTGCCTTCAAGGAGTTTACAGTTGACCAACATAGATAAGGCAAATATTTAAATGCCTATAACCTAAAATGGAGGGCAGTAGGTACCATAAAAATATAAACAAGGTACGAATTATTTTAAAGATGGGGAATATTTTTCCAGGCTGGTAGATACCCACATTATAATTTCTAATTTGAAAAGAGAGATGGAGAAAACTACCTATCTCTATCGTTAGAGAACCATCAGATGGTTTACTACCCTCCTGCTTTTTTCTTTTTTTATCTACTTACATTTCTTCTTGGCAGGGTAATGTAATGTTACCCTGGCTGAGCTGTAATGTTCTTCATGGCAGGGTATATCTTATTCTGTGTATCCCAAGTCCCTAACTGTTCCTGGTTCATGAAATGCACGGATAAATATCAGTATTTGTTCAGTGGGTGTATATCACTGATAATGAAACTTGCTTGCTAATAACAAAAAGTCTATTACATTACAATGCATATTCAACAAATAAACTGTGCACAATTAAAAAGTACAGCTTTCTGATCCGAAACAACATTTTGAAAGGATAACTTTCATAAGATTATACGCAATTTGCACCATAAAGAAAGCCTATCTTAGAAAAGATCAAATCCGACATCTATAAATCTGAGTAAAAAGCAGAAGCATTCTATCATTCTCCCAATTACAGTGGTTGTAACAATATGTTTTTATGATGTTTGAATGATAAGACCAGGATTTCAGTGAAAGTGAGTGATAAATAATTATATATATTTCCATTGCAAGTGAATGATAAATCATACATAATCCTTTTTATATATTCACTGAAATTCTGAGTAGGAAATATTGTTCATATTTAGTACTAAATAAATTTTCAGGGTTTTCAGGCATTGAATATTTTTTAATTTTATGATTATCCATGGGAAGGAATATCACAATTATAACCATCCTTATATATATTTTTCCTTGAGTACTTATAATAATGTCATTCATCTTAGAATAGAAACTCTTTGAGGTAGTACCTTTAAGTGAATTCAGCAAACATGTAGGAAGCAGCTGCTGGGGTCTGGGTAAGAGCACTAAATTTAATAAATTGCAGTAATTAGGAACTAACAGACGACCGAGAGATATATACAATCATTACAGAGCGATTACATTGACGGAAGTTGGTCTCACATATCGAAAGTCTGGAAGCAGGCATCTGAAGACATCAGCAGCTCCACGTTGTCATCAGAGGCTCGGTTCTCTTTTCTTCTCACGTTTCCACACTTACTGAGTGGGTTTCATCCTCATGACTGAAAATTGCTACAGCTCCTTCAGTATTTAGCCATGTCCCAAGTAGAAAGAAGGTAGAAGGGCAAAGGCTGTCTCTTCTTAGACCTTTACATCTTTATCAGTTTATTTGGAATGGGAAGGCTGCCGCGGGGACTTCTTCCTGCACCTCGCCGACCAGAACTTTCCATATGGACGCTCTTAGCTGCAAGGTGGCTGGTGAAGAAGGGAGCTGAGGGTAGAGGTTAGCGTAGCCAAGCCACAGTGTTTGCAGTTCCTCCTTTTCTGCTTACCCTTTGGGCCACACACCCTTAAAGTGCCAAAGAAAAGGTCAAGTTATTTATGAATAAGGATTAGTGTTCTAAGAAGTCTCTTTTTTGGTCATTAAAAGGTCATTTTTTAATTCAACAAATATTTATTTTTTTATTGCCTAATATGTGCCAGTTACTGTTCTAGGTTTTGGGGATAACAACACTGAACAAAAAGATTAAAAGCTGCTGCTCTTGTGGAACCTACATTATACTAAGAAGAAGAAAGCTACAAACACATGAATATAAATATATATTATATAAGTATAAAGATAAAAATATCCATATCTAGATACATGCACATGCACACATATATTCATAAAGAAAAGAAGAGTAGGGTAAGGAGAATAGAGAGTGATGGTAGGTGGCATTCCACATGGGAAGTTTAAAGAAGACCCTCTGATGTGGTATTTTAGCAGAGACCTGAAAGAAATGAGGGATAGATGGAACCATAATATCAAGGAAGAAAGGTCCAAGTAGAGAAAAGAGCAAATACAAAGACCTGGACGAGAGATGTATTTGGTATGCTCAAGGGCAAATAAGGAACTATAGAGACAGAGTACAGTGAACAAGGGGGAAAATAATAAATGAGAACAGTGGGGGCCATAATACATTGGGCTTTGTAAGCCACGGCAAAGCTTTCGCTCTTAGTGAAATGGAAAGTCAATGGAGGGAGTGAGTAGAGATGAGCACAATCCAATTTACAATTTAAAAGGATCCCTGTAACTACTGTGTGGAAGATAAATTGTAGTGGACAAGGACTGAAGCAGGGAGACCCGTAGGAGGCTATTCTGTTTCCCAGGAAATAAGGGATAGTTCCGACTATTGCCATAGTGGTGGAGATGGCGAGTAATGATCAGAGCCTAGAAGTGTTTCAAAGGTAGTTTAGATATGGTTCTGACAAGAAGAGAAAATCAAGAGTGTCTCTGAGGTTTTAGACCAATAACTGGAAAAGTGGAGCTGTATTTACTGTAATGGGAATTGCAAGAGAATAAGACATTGTGTGGGTAGGATAGGAGGGTGGGGCAATGAAGAGTTTGATTCGAACAGGTTAGGTTTGGGTTGCATGTTACATATCCAAGTGCATGTTGGATGATTTATAAGTTTGGAGATATATATTCACATCCACTGGCTCTTTGCACGGCATACAAATCTATAGTTGTGGGTAGAGGTTGGGATTAGAGATGTAAAGTTAAGAGTTTTAGTGAATGGGTGATATTAATTCCATGGGACTAGATGAGGTTATGTCAGAAGTAGTTAAGTAATAATCTGTTATGACTTTTTTCAGAAGAAAGATTTTTCCATGAAATCTTAAATAAGATCAACTTTGGGTGTTGCTTTTACTAACTAGCTCATTGAATGTTCAAGGTTTAGTATAGTGGATAAGGACATGGACTCTGAAGCCAAGGTTTGAATTGTGGCTCTCCTGTTACCAGCTCTGTGATTTAGACCAAACCATGTAATCTCTCTAAACCTCTCTTTCCTCATCTGTAAAAAAGGATAATCATGATCCTTCCTATAAGATTATTTTGGAGACTGAGTTATTAGAACAGGGCCAAGACCCATAGTAACACTCAAAAAGGATCAGACAGTATCATCATTGTTCCACCAAGTTTTGACACATAATGTAAAACATCACTGACTTGATTTAATATTCCACCAAAGCAAGCTATATTTTGGAAGCAAGAGAAAATTTCTCACCTTGTAATCTTCATTTGCAGATATAAGAAATTGAGAGTTGTTGATATTTATATGTCAGCCCCACTTTTTAATCAGTGTTTGAGCATCATATTCTTAGTTAATTATCTTCCTGTTTAGGTCACAGTGCTGTCGATATCACCAAGGTGGCTAGAAGACACCGCATGTCTCCTTTTCCTCTAACATCTATGGACAAAGCCTTCATCACAGTCCTGGAGATGACTCCGGTGCTTGGGACAGAAATCATCAACTACCGAGGTACAATCATATTTGCCTGTTGCCTTTTCTTTTCATTTTTTCCTCGAGTAAGATTCATAGACCATTAAAACCAGTTTCCCTGAAGACAACGGAAAGGTGGTGTTCTCCACTGATTTCAGCTTTTAATCAAACCCCCCTTTCTTTAAAACTCAGCATGAAAGTTGTATTTAGTGCAATCTGAATAAAATATAGCTTCTTAATTATTTTTGTTATGCAGATAAAAACAACACAAAAGGATTGATTTTACATTTAAAAAGATTTTATTCATAGATCATAAAGTACTCTAACTTAAGTAAACATTAGAGGGTATCTATACAAACACCCTAATTTTTCTGCAAGAAACCAGACTCAGATAGAACAGCAGGAAATTAATGGGACCAAGGCTCAAGACTTACAGTCTTCTTTTTACTACATGATAGTGCTCTTCTTCCAGCATGAAAATATAAAAATAAATGATAGATAACAAAACAAAGTATGTTAAAATTAAAAGGCCTAAAACTAGTGAAATTTTAAATGTCAAATTCTAGCCTTCTGTTCCCTGGCACTACTTAGACGTATAAAAAAAGTTTTATATAGTTCACACTAATCCTATAATACGTGTATAAGTAGGCTTAATTTTTTTTGTTATTTTGTATTACTTCTCATTAAAGGAAATAAAGATTAGAAACTTGCTACAGTGGAGAATTAGTCAAGAATTAACTATATGATTTCAAAATCGTTTTTAATGAAATGGGGTTTTTCTATTATTAAACACAGGACATTCAAATATTTTTACATCAGTCAACACCAAAATGTATTTAGAAAATATGAATGTAAACTTAAGTTGGAAAGAAATGGCAATAATATTTTACGTATTAGGAACATAAATTAACCATCCCTGGTCTCTTGTAATTTCCGGGGGGTTTCCCTAACGTCAGTCCTTAGAAAAGTATCAGTGTATACCAAGTCACATTTAAATGAAAATTTTAGTCCTTTCAAGGAAAAAAAAATAATAACTGAAAGTGGCCATTTCTGTATTTCCTCTTAAAAAAAAAAAAAAAGCCTTCAGATGGGTTCTCTTTTCCCTTCACGGGCTTGTTTCCCCTTCATCTGTTCAGCAAATCAGCTGTCACTTACACCCCAGCAAACTCTTCACAGACGGTTACATTTCTTGTCAAGTGTTTCCACTCATGATTATGGAAAGTAATAGTGAAGTTTGCATCCAATCTTTGAATCTGATCCAACTCAATTTTTAATGCAAGAGTATTATAATTAAACCTCCTAGGCACTTTAGGTTTGTGTTTTTAAAACATCATGTTTAGAAACATAATTCATTTTGTTCCAAACATATTTGCTAAACATCTGCTAAATGTTAGGTGCTATGTTAAGTCCTGGATAGACAAAGATGAACGAAACAACACTTCTTCCCTCATGGACCTCACTGTGCAGTGTAGGAGAGAGACAGGTAAACAATGTGACACCTGTCTCCTTCCCAGGCTCTTGTAGGCTTCTGTTCCTTTGTCCCTTCCTTGAATATAAACTTTCTATGACATTTTCCATTTTGGTTCTTTTCACATCTTGCACATGCACTTCACATAACCTCACGCATGCCAGCGATTCCAAATACCACCTATTAAATGATTTCTAAACCTATATCGCTGCCCAGACCTTGCCTGAGCTCTAAACTGATGCACCAAATGTATACACGCTGCTAGAAAATTGAACATAGCCCAACTAAACTTACGTTCTTTCCCTCTACAACACTTGCTGCTTCTATGTCTTCTTGAATCCATCCCTCGTTTTCCATTCCCAAAGCTATCCTTTTGGTTTAGGTCTTTAGTATTAACTTCTGGGATTATTGTTCTTCTAAAGCAAGTGCCTAGATGCACGGGTATGTATAAAATATTGTTTGTTCATTTGTTTTCATGTTTTGGCTACAGATGAATTTTTTATCATCTCTGGTCTGTCTTTTAGCATTTCTACTATTTTCAACTCCTATCTGCAAGCAAGGCCTTTAAGGAGCGAGTGCTCCACTGACTGTAAATACCTTCCTCTGGTTTCTTGTGAGAGGCATACCTGACATAACAATGGATGATAGTATCTGTAAGACTACCACTTATGGTTCCTCTTCTTTGCTTGTAAACTGTGTTGGGTAAATAAATTACAACTTCACATTTGGTACAGTGCTAGCTACAGTAAAGCAGATTTAAATATTCTGGCATTATTTCCTGAAATTCCCAGTATGTTTCAGTTAACAAGGGAGAAACTATGAGCTTTCAGTAAAAAGGATTCTGCTCTCTTAGGAGCATTATTTTAGATTACAAGTGCTAAGGCTTTCTTATTTAAGATTAAATGATCAGAGACTTCAGCATCTCTGACCTTGGTTCTTTGTTTTTCCTAAAAGTAATTCTAGTCAAGAAACTTTTAAGCTTTGCTGTTGGAACTCATTTTGAAGGAGTGAAGTATGGTGTCTCTTTTAGAACACTGACCCCAGCAGAGCGTTTCTCCTGACTCTGACTTACAGTGCGATAACTGCCTGAAGATAGGCGATTATCTTAAGCAGAAATTACTTCCCTCCAGAAGAAATTAGAAGCTCCCAATTTTAAACTGTAGGAGGTTCTCACCAAAAATGGTTCACAAGTCATGCTAGGAATTCATTAACTCCTCGCGAGGATTCAGGAGCTGTCAGAGAGTAATGAAAAGTGAAGTGAGGTGTACTGGAAGGAGCTTTGCCATCAAACGTACTCTTTACTTTGCTTTACTTTTCTCTAGCTGAGAGACCTTGGGCAGCTGCATAACCTCCTGAGTCTTACATCTCTCATACATAGGAACAATGTCTACCAATAAGGTCATTGTGAGATGCTATTAAAGGAAATAATATATGTAAGTCATCTAGTTTGCACTAAGCTGCCATATTGAGAATTTAGTGAATGATTCCCTTCCCTTCTGCACATGGGGATTCTGAGAACATAGCCCTAAGATAAACACCTATAAATTATGGAATCAAAGCTAGAACTCCTTGGCTCAGCTCCACTTGTTGATCCACGTGAACAATCTCTGGAAACAGCATTTTACTGTGGGATTTATATGTCACCCACCTAGGTCATCTAAACAGCAATTTTACTGGTTTTCAGCTTATTTCTGATTGAGCTTTACAAAATTGAAACAAAGAATTCAGGTAGTTACTCAAATATTTCAAGTGAAAGCATGTATTTTTATTACCCAAATTACTGCCTCCAATTCGACCTCCAGTCTAGTAAGGTCTTCACCTGGGATGATCCCATGTACTTGCAAATACCTCCTGGTACATTAGTCTGTGCTGGCATTTGCTGTGGCTTTTTCCATGAATGTGACTGCTTGAACTCATTCATGATTTTCTTCAGGTAGTCTCATCTCTTCAGACTCTTTAGTCCATAAACTTTGTTACAGCCCTAAAATATGCACATCTCATTATATCCCTTTATTTATAGCATATCCTTTTATTTATATCATTTCCTTTATACTTATTCCTGCATTATACTTATTATACATTCATGGGATGTGTGTGTGTGTGTGTGTGTAACCACAACCTCTAGGCAATTATGCTACTGTTAATGTCCAAAGATGGTGATTATATTACCAACCTGTTCTCTGTATATGTGCTTTCAGGTGCTTTTCTCCCTGATATTGTGATTACCACATGTGCGCTGTTATCACAGTACTCACCAAGCCCCCTTGTGTGGGGGCTGCATTTTTATAGTTGCATAATTGAGTAGCATTAACTAACTAGTGTAGGAATCAGACCTGAAATGGCCTAGTTATCCCATGTTACAACCAGGTAGACTAATATTCCTATTTCATACCTCCCTCTATGCATACCATTATATATCTTCATATGTGTGTTCTCTCTGTGTAAAACTAAAGCATATTATAAATGTATCTCTCTTGAAGCAATTTTGATAGAAAATAATCAAAATTTAACTAAAAGTAAGGAGAAAGTAATTTTTCATATGATTTTTTAAGTCAGTTTATACAAGTTTTATTCAGTATATCTAAGGCTAAAACAAATATAATTTTTAAATATGATTCTTAATGATTCTTAGTTTTTTATTCTTTTGGGGTACTTTTCCACATTTTAAATATATATCTTATTTGGTATAGTTTATTTGGCAGTCTTTTCATTCAGTATCTATTTTGAGATACCATCATCTATATTAATAGTATTCGGTTAGGATTCAGAATATAAGCAGTGGAAAAAATGTTTCAGTTAAAATGGAACAAAAATAGAAAATTTCAACAAAGGAATAGCATCAGGATACCCGACCCCTGCAATGATCAAAATCTCAAAGAAGGAACTCAGATTTTTGGAAATTTCTGTTCATTCTTAATTATATTGGTAGAATTATGAAAACGTATGTAAATATACAAGATTTTCCAAGCTTTGGGGAGAAAAGTAGTAGATGAAAAGAGACAAATTTCTGTGTCAGTAAAGGTTTGCCAGTACCAGCAGCAAGAGAATTTACCAGGAAAGAAAACTTGGCGATAGCTTTTTTTTTTAAGTTTGAATTGATTAACTTTCCTATGGGAACACCCAGTGCTGCAGCGGTTACCTTTCTGACTGTTTTCTGAAAGGCTTTGCAACTCCTGGCAGGCTGTCAGCTCACCCCACGGCATGGGCTGTGTGCCCGGGAAATCGCAGTCTTCCTCCATTTAACTGTGGGGCGTAAGCATATGCAGAAAATTCTATCATAATCGGCAATAACCTTTGTAATCTGTCTAAATGTGTATATGGAATAGATTTGCAATAATTTTTAAAACTTTAACTCCATTTTTCAAAAACAGAATGTATCCAAATAGTTAAAAATTTTATTTTCTCTTTTGTTAAACTTATTTTCTGCACAATCCCAATTTCCTTGGTTAACTTGCTAAAAAATATAAAAATCAACTATTAACATCTTGTCTTATCATTTGTAAATAACATTGAATGATTCTGTGATACTATTGCAACCTTGAGACTATATGCTTTACTAATTTCCTTCCTTTGATTTAAGCAATTCCAAAGTAAGTTACCAGTATTACTTCAAAGTCAATATTATGATTGGTACATTCAATATTTATTTCTTCTTGCATCTCATCCAGGAGCTTTATTTCCTCATTTATCTTTTTTTCTTTTTATAAAATACTTGTTACATATTACAAGTATTTTCTTTTTTCTTTTATAATCATCATTGTAATATTCTAATATAGGACAATTAATGTTGAAAAAGTTAGCAGTTATTTTTAGGATGCTAAGATCTGTGGTTTATGCCAGGCAAAATAAGCCAATCAGAGAAAAACAAGTACCATGTGATTTCACTCATATGTGAAATCTAATGAATGAACTGAACTAATGAGCAAAATAGAGACAGACTCAGAGAGAGCAGGCTGACAGCTGGGGGTGGGGGGGTTG
>CM052538.1:170020930-170144849 GCA_028533065.1 Trachops cirrhosus
AGAAATTTCCAGTAAAGAAGAGTTTAAATTGTTCAAACTATAGAAAGAGCATTTTGTTTGTTTCTACCAAATCCTGACCAACAAATTCACCCTTGAACTTACGTGCTGCCCATTTATCCGGATACCCTATTCCTGGCACCTTGGTGTGGCAGTTTCCGTCATTAAGTACCTCAAAGAGCAAGCATTTACTCTCATTTGAAACATTTTCTGAAACCTCAAAAACAATAGATATTTTTTAAACTAATATTCCCCAAAAAATATATCTTTTGCTTTAATTTAGTTAAATGATTTTTACACTTAGTATTTTTAAAGCTTAGTATTTTACATATAGAAATGAATATATCAGATGTAAGTTATAGTACTCAAGAATAAAATTTACGTCGTGAAACCACACCACAATCAAATAACTAATTCATTACCAATTCCATTGCATCTTTTTGTATTGCTAAATCATGACTTAATCATTTCTGATAATCATAACATTTGTATTTATCCAAATTCTATAACCTTGCCCAGAGGTTATTAACCTTATTTTTGTTTTATGATATAAGAACTGTAATGCTCGCTCTCACTCATTACAGTGGCACACAAGGGGCATCCCAAGAAGGAAAAATACAAATGCACAACACAGTATCACTTTGAACAGGCCATGTGTTTTAAAAGCGTAGGAATTTTTTTCCAAATATTTTGTTGTATTTTTTTCCATTACCATTTAGTCCACTTATACCCACCTCACCCCGGCAATCATAGGGATTTTATCGTACTATTCCATAAACATGTCATCTGCAGTAACTAGAGATTAATTAATATACTTGTTTCCCTCAAAAAAAAAAATTCCAGCCCTAAATCATTCGCTCTTTCTCAGTGTACACACATATGAAGCCTGTAATGTGAGAGGAGCTCAGCGCCTTCAGGGTAGGATGGTCTTACATGAAGCCTGTAATATGTAAGTGAGGTTTATGACGTACCAATGTTGTATGGTCTCTCCAATTCACCGTCAAAATGTAGGGAATAACTTATTTTGGGATAGGCTTGAGGTTACTCACCATATTCCATGTTTAGCGTCTGTTAAATAATCATGAGGTTTTCTATAAAGTATATTACTTCATAATAAAACTTTCTCTGTTAATATTATAATGACCCAAATCTGTACATGCTTCACCCTCCACTTAATCCTTGGACTTAGCTAATATTGCTCCTACTACTGGTCATTTGGCAAGGTAAGTGTATGTATCAAGTCTGCCTTCTCAACTATTTTTGTGAGCACAGTGGGTAGCTATTAGGTCAAAAAAGATCTTCCAGTAGCCTCTCCCGCAAATTGGATGTCATGGTGGTTTTTAAATGTTGCAGTGCGATAAGTAAACTTTTAAGAATTTTATAATCAACAGAAAACTGGCTTATATTCATGTTTTATATTAGGAAGTCTTGGATAGTTATCTTTCTTTTCAGCCTTCTGTTATCTATCACATTCTTCCTGCATTCCTGAAATATCTAACTGCTGGTATCTTAGTTAGCCAAAGTCAGGACAAGGAATCAATTTCCTGGACCACTGAACTCTGACTTTTCCCTTGATTTCCTTCTTAGACACAGGGAACTGTACAGCTGTCAAATCATTTTGATAAATGACTTTGAGAAATTAACATGCTTTTCCCTCTTACATCCGAAAGTCACTCAGTTCTCCTAACATATTAATTTAGATAGCAAGAAGAGACTATTTTCTAGGAGAGAATAAATGCCCAACTAACCAAATTAAATATTTACTTTTACCATTTAGAGAATACATTTGGGTTCAGCGCTCGCGAATCATACTCAACTTTATAAATAGCTCTCTGTCTTGATTTTCCTCGTATGTATGTCCATTGTCAGCCGTTTGAATTTGTAAAGGCTTTCTGAAGATATTTTTAGGCCGGTCATCTCAGTGTAAAAAGTCTAGCACTCTAGAGAGTAGGGAATTCACTAATGACTATTATCTGTGGGATGCTGACTTGAATCTGAGTTTCCTGCTGACAACATAAAAAGGCCACTACCTTTGGACCAGGCAAACTGCCACTGTCTTCTGACAGCGGAAGCGCGTATACCACACAAAACGGCGTGAATCATCAGCCAGTCTTTTACACTCCTCCCTTCTTAGCGACCTCTTCAGAGCTCTGAATGGTATGTATGGCCCAGGGTCCCCAGTGATGATACATAGCCCTGCCTTTAAGATTTCTGCCTCCACAGGATCTAGAAATATGCATATTTGTTATCATCTTCATCAAATTGAATATATTCTTTGTTATACAGAACTTAGAGAATACAGTTCGAGGGGAAGGGTAGAACACAGTGGGCATGACCTCCTCAGCCTCCGGAAGTGGGACCACAGCCCCTTGGCACGCAGTCTAGCTTTCTACAACTGAGAGGCTCGCTTCTGACTATGAAGAGCTGCAAACTCTCACCAACTATTCCTAAGAAAGCATATTAGTTACATTAATTATATATTGGGGGAACCATCTTTTGCTTATTATAAACAGGGTTCTCATTGGAGTGGAGCACCTGTGACAAAGGAATTTTGCTCAGGCTTTCATGAAATTCTATATATTAGTAAAACTTTTGGCTCCCACAGCTTCAGCTGCTAGTTGTTTCTCTACTACATGTGAGACCCAAGACTGTCATATTATCTAGTTGAAAAGTTATTGCTGCCGGGGTCCCATTCAAATTCGAAGAAGATTTAGGCTCCGTTTTTCAGATCACAGGCCCAAAGTTTATTCAGCACTAATACTTGGGCTCCACCTATGGGCACACAAAAGAGATACTTTAACATCCGTGTATCTCTGTGTATACAAGAGAGACTGTCCCATGGGAGGAAGTACTTTTCAGCACTACTACATACTTTTTAAGTTCCCGCACGGATCATCTGTCTGACATTGAGTGAATTCTTATATTGACTGCTTGGAAGCAGTCCATTGTTTAGTTACAAACCCTGTTGAGAGATACAGGTATACAGTAGGTGTTTGTGTATCTGGCATTTATTCCTTCAATACTCTAGTATCTACTGAAATGGGGAGTCTTTACCATTTTTTAATCTATTGCATATTTCTGTAAAAATCCTGTCCCATGTCTTAGACTTTTAGACCAAACCTTAAGGTGATACATGTTTTTCTCTTTGAAGAGATTTAAACTCTGCTGGTAAGTTAATTTGATATCAACTCCAAAAGCAGAACTAATCCACTAGGGATATAATTTGGCTTGTAGCAACCCTATATTTAGTGCAAGTCCAAAATAAAAAATACTGGCCAGTTACATATATTAATAAATTTATATTAATAACCTAAGTATGAAGCAGTTTTTCTTTCCAGATGAAATGTTTTATTTTTCTTTTCATGATATGTAAAGAAGGTCTATAAAGACCTGCCCGTATATGTGTGCTATAAATATGATTTTTCTTGACTCATCTAAATATAGTTATATGTTGAAATGAGGAGGAATATTCTTTTTTAAAAAACTCATTCCTGCCTTTTAAAAAATAAGAGCTTTATGGAGATATAATTCGTATACTATATACTTCACCCATTCAAGATATACAATTCCATGTTTTAGTTACATTCACAAATATGTACAACCAACACCGTAGTCAATTTTACAACACTTACCACCTCCCAAAGAACCCCCATCCCCATTAGCTATCATCCCTCTCCTACCCCTCACATCCCCACTTATCTCTGAGTAACCAATGGTCAATTTTCTATCTCTGTGAGTTTATTCTGGACATTTCACATAGTGGGATCATAGGTGATCTTTTGCGACTGGCTTTTTCTACTTAGCCTTTTTCTTACAGTCACTAATTTTTTTAGGTTAATAAAGCCAAAATCAAGGTTTGTTCATGTTGTAGCGTGTATCAATACCTCATTTCTTTTTTATTGTAGTAAAAAACACATAATATAAAATTTATTATCTGAACCACTGTTAATTGTACAGTTCAGGGGCATTAAGTACATTCACATTGTTCTACCACCCCATCGATCTCCCAAACTTTTTCATCTCCCCAAACTGAAACTCTGTACTCATTAAGTGAAAACTTCCTTCTCTCCCCTTTCCCCAGCCACTGGCAACCACCATTCTACTTTCTGACTAATTGATTTTTAATATTCTAATTACCTCATGTAAGTGAATCATATATTATATGTCCTTTTATGAATAGCTTATTTCACTTAACATTATGTCTTCAAGTTTCATACATGTTATAGCATATGTCAGCATTTCCTTTCTTTTTAAGACTGAATATTAGGTCTGTCCAAAAAAAGTCCAGTCATTGTTAATATAACAAGAACAGTTTACATGACATGGATATAACCTGGCAGCCAAGGAGAGCGGACTGGAATGCGCATGCATGAACAATGACAACTCACTGTGTTAGCCAGTGAGGGTGGTAGATGCCATTTAGTGAGCATGAATACTGTGTGACCATCGCATTCAAAATGACAGAGAGCAGAGCAACAAATCTGCGTTGAATTTTGCATTAAGCTTAACATTCCTCCACGGAAACTATTTCAGTGATTCAGAAGTCCGCAAGTGGTAATTGGCAACTTCACCACAGCAATGTGCCCATTCATGCATCATGTCTTGTGCAGAGATTTTTGGTGAAACATCAAATCACCCAGGTGACTCTGCCCTGGGAAAGCCCAGATTTGGCATCCTATGATTTCTGGCTTTTCCCAAAACTAAAATCACCTTTGAAAGGGAAGAGAATTCAGACTGTCAGTGAGGTTCAGAAAAATACAATGGGGCAGCTGATGGTGACTCAGAGAACTGTGTGAGGTCCCAAGGTGCCCACTTTGAAGGGGACTGAGGTGTCACTGTCTTATGTACAATGTACATTCTTCAATAAATGTCTCTATTTTTTCTTTTTTTAATGTATTTTATTCATTATGCTTTTATAGTTGTCCCAAGTTTTCCCCTTTTGCCCTTCTCTGCCTAGTACCCACATTCCCTCCAACAGTCCCCCTTTATTTCATGTCCATGGGTCATGCATATAGTTCTTCGGCTGCTCCATTTCCTATACTGTTCTTAACATCCTCCTGTCTGTTTTGTACCTACCAATTTATACTTCTTAATCCCACACCTTTCCCCCCATTCTCCCCATTCCCCCTCCCAGCTGTTAACCCTCTAAATAATCTCCATATCTATGATTCTGTTCCTGTTCTGCTTGTTTGCTTAGTTTGTTTTTTAGATTCAGTTGGAGATTATTGTGTATTTGTTGCCATTTTAGTGTTCATCGTTTTGATCTTCTTTTTCTTAAATAAGTCCTTGTAACATTTCATGTAATAATGGCTTGGTGATGATGAACTCCTTTACCTTGAACTCATCTGGGAAGCACTCTATCTGCCCTTCCATTCTAAATGAAAGCTTTGCTGGATAGAGCAATCTGGGATGTAGGTCCTTGCCTTTCATGACTTTGAAAACTTCTTTCCAGCCCCTTCTTGCCTGCAAGGTCTCTTTTGAGAAATCAGCTGATATAGTCTTATGGGGACTCCTTTGTAGGTAACTGTCTTCTTTTCTCCTGCTGCTTTTAAGATTCTCTCCTTATCTTTAATCTTTGGCAATCTAATTATGATGTGCCTTGGTGTGTTCCTCCTTGGGTCCAACTTGTTTGGGACTCTCTGAGCTTCCTGGTCTAGTATGTCTGTCTCCTTCACCAGATTGGTGAATTTTTCTTTCATTATGTTTTCAAATAAGTTTTCAATTTCTTGCTTTTCCTCTTCTCCTACTAGCTTCTCTGTGATTCAAGTGTTGGTTTCGTTTGGAGATGTCCTAGAGGCTCCTTAGGCTGTCCTTGTTTTTTTGAATTCTTTTTTCTTCTTGCTGTTCTGATTGAATGTTTTTTTCTTCCTTATGATTCAAGTCATTGATTTGACTCTGGGCTTCATCCCCCCACTGTTGGTTCCCTGTAGATTTTTCTTTATTTCACTTAATGTAACCTTCATTTCTGCCTGGGTCTTTTTTTATGCTATTACCATCCTCAATGAGTTCTTTGAGCATTCTGATAACCAGTGCTTTGAACTCTGCATCTCATAGTTTGGTTATCTCTGTTTCATTTAGTTTTTTCTGGGGTTTTGTCCTGTTCTTTCATTTGGGCCTTATTTCTTTGCCTCCCCAATTTGGCAGCCTCCCTGTGTTTGTTTCTGTGTATTAGGTAGAACTGCTTTGACTCCCTATCCTAGTAGCATGGCCTATTGTAGAAAAGTACACCTGTAAGTTGTATGGAGCAGAACCTTAGGTAATCACCAGAGTGGGGCAAACGATGTCACCACTTTGTGGCTCTGTGGGGGGGGAGGGCTCAAAGCAAGGACAACACCGCTACCTGGCCTCTGGAGTTTTGCCTTGGAAGAAGCTGTCTCCCTAAAGTCGCTCTGCTGCCAGTTACTCCAACCTCTCCCCCTATGCCAATAGTGCCCTTCCAGCTATTGCCCTGGTGCCTAATCCCAGAGGGAGTGGGTCTTCCTAAGTCCAAAGTTCATTGCAGGCCCTTTAAGAGGAGTCTCCTGAGAATCCTGAAGTTTCTTCTGCCACCCTAACCCCCACTGGTTTTCACAGCCAGAAGTGATAGGGGCTTAACTTCCTGGCACTGGAATCCTGGGCTCATCTGGTCTGGGGCTGGATACCTTGCTCCCAAGGTCTCCCTCCTAGTTTTTACCCACCACACATGGATGTGGGACCACCTGTTCCACATCTCCATGCCTCTCTGCACCCCTCTATGTCTCTGCACCTCTCCCTGCCTCTCCACCACTTTGCACCTCTCTGTACATCTTTGCATCTCCACCCCTCCTTCCCAACAGGATGAATGTGACTTCTTTAATTCCTTGGTTGTCGGACTTCCACACAGCCTAATTTTCTGACAAATCTGGGTGATATTTGTTCTATAGTTAGTTGTTATTTTTGCCGTAGTTTTGTGAGGAGGCGAAGCATGTTTACCTACACCTCCATTGTGACTGGAAGGCTGTCTTTCATTATTACATGGCTGGGTGCCTTCTGGACAGACTTCATATTCCTGTTTGTATAGATCACAATTTGTTTATCCATTCATCCATTAATGAACAATTGGGTTGCTTCCAACTTTGACTATTGTAAATAATGCTGCTATTGAGACAGGAAAGTTAGAATATGAAACACTGGCCTCTAGCTCTACCCCTCCCCCTTTCTGTCTTTGCTTGAATATCACAGTCGTGACCTTCACTGGCCACCTATTCCCCCATTTCTCCCTCCCCTGTTTCCTGTAATTAAGAAGACAACAGAAAGAAAGAAATTGCTATCTGGAGAGGAGGGACTAAGATGAACCACATCAGCAGTCACCCCACTAGCATCAGAAGCCAAGGACCACCTTATCCCCCACCCCTTGCCCACATTTAATAAGAACCTTCCTTCCAGAACCCATTGGAGCAGTTCATTCTTCAAGGGCGCCCATTCTCACTTCTCAAATGCATACTATCGTTTTAATAAACGTGCTATGCTTTGCTAAATCTGTCATGCTCTTAAATTCCTTCTTGGACTGTGACAAGAAGCTGGATCAGGTGGAGGCCTCCCTTGGCCTCCCCAGGTGCAACCTGGCATCACTGTGAACATGGGTGTACAAATATCTGTTCAAGTCTCTGCGGCCCGTTCTTTTGGACATACACCTAGATGTCAGATTGCTGCATCATATGGTAATTCTATATTAATTTTTTGAAGAATCAGCTTGTAAATTTTTTTCATGTCAGAGAAATAGAGGAAGAGCAATAGGTAGAGGGAACATGAATTGTAGCTATTGGCCATTGTAATAAAGATTGAAGTTCTATGATTTAAACTTCAATTCTACTTTAGCCACCTATGAAATGTATGGGCATGGGTAAGTGATTTACCCTATTTAAACTTCTCTTTATTTATCTGTAAAATGAAAATAATAACGGTTTGCTAGATTTTTGTGAGAGTTAAATGAAATTGTGTATGTGATATTATTTAATAATTTATAAAATGCTATATATACATTTACTAGATTAACTGGACCAGATTACAGAAAAACTCAGCCTTCGTACTATCTTTGATAATTACTTTAAGCTATTTAAATTTCCAGCAAAGCCATTCTCTTGGGATCTGAGCTGGTGTACAGCTCACATTTTTATTTTCTACCCTGGCCAGATTATTTCCCTGATAAGGAGTATCCCAGGAGTTTTATTGTAATCCTAGGCAAATGCCATAGGGCTTACTACCAGAGACTACCTTATAGCTCTATGTTCATTTGGTAGTTAACGTTGTGTATGTGAATGCAAACCCGGCACTCTGGTCCCACCACTTCCCTGACCTTACAAAGCATGGTCCATAGCTCCGGGATAGCTCCAAAACAGCCTCAACCTCCTAGGAGTATGGGAAGCTATAAATCTGCCAAGTTCTCACTTCCAATTCAGATGTCACTTCCCTAAAAAGAAAGAATCAACATCACTGTTGCTATGGATCAGAGTAGAATATTTAAAATCTCTACGTCGTTACATCTTGGTTCTGGATCTTGAAACCAGGGGTCCTAGGTGGCTATGAAGGATAAAGCCACAAACAAAAAGCAAACAAACACAAAAACTCACCCATCTAGCTATGGAAACAATGAAAATTTTGAAATTATACAAACATCTCATATAAATCAAGTCCTTAATTACTTATAGTCTTTGCAGAGAAATTTGGGGCTGTTTTCCTCACCCTCTTCTTCCTTCTTTATCTCCTATTTACTTTTCTTTTACTCCTGTAAAATAATAATAATGAAGATTCTGACTAGAGGATATAAGAATTGGTCATGACTCTTGAAACTTTTATTCTTGTTGGCACTACTTCAAATTCCTGAGGTCTAGCCAAAAATAATTGTCATCCTGAGTGTTTTGAATAGTCATTTCACACTGTAGGTTACTGCCCTTTTCTTATAGTTGCTAATTTTTTTAGGTTAATAAAGCCAAAATCAAGGCAAAAATTCAAATGGAATAATAAGGAAGTTCTTTATTTATCTCTTCATAAGGAAAAATACTTCAGAAAAGTAATGTGATTATTTTAGAAAATTTGGAAATTTTCAGAAAAGTATATAGCAAAGGGAATAAAAATCATACAGAATTCTAGCATACTGAAATAATGCTTTATATTTCACATATCCCCTCTCCACCTTTTTCTATTGATATATGCATGTATCTTAACTAAATGTGCAATTCTGCATATTTTAACTATATTATAAGACTTTTCCTGTGTCAATTAATATTCATAAATATTAATTTAGAATGTATAATATTTTATCTGTCATAAGGATAGATCATTGCCTATATTATTGGTCTTTTGATTTCTTCCCATTTCTCACCAATGTAAACAACTCTGAGATAAACATGTGCATAAAGATTTAGTCATTTTGCCCTGATTGGTGTGCCTCAGTGGATGGACCGACAGCCTGTGAACCAAAGGGTCGCAGGTTCAATTCCCAGTCAGGTCATATGCCTGAGTTGTGGGCCAGGTCACAAGTAGGGAGCATGTGAGAGGCAACCAAACATTGATATTTCTCTCTCTTTTCCCCTCCCTTCCCCTCTGTCTAAAAATAAATAAATCTTTTGAAAAAAGAGATTTAGTCATTTTATTATGATATATTTCTATGGGTGAAATCACCAGGTTAATGGGTATGAAAATGTTTAAAAATTGGCTTTTTAAAGTCATCTTTGAGTTGTCAAAGAATCAATGACACGTCAACTTGGACACATCTTTGATGACTTTGTAGCTACTCATGTTCAGATAATCTCTGCAGGCATTACTGTTAACTGACTGAATCTAGTCCTTCATTTCAGACACTAGGATGCATCTCTTCCTTCTCCTGTTCTGTGGGATAGATATTAGGAGGACTGACTGGGCATATAGACAAGCCTTGCCAGGCAAGCACACATGCTTGGCTTTTCTATGACCGTCTGTTTAACCGTTACTCTCAACATCCATGTTTTTCTTCTTTTCTCTTCTTGCAGATGGAATGGGCCGAGTCCTTGCTCAAGATATATATGCAAAAGATAACCTACCCCCCTTCCCAGCATCAGTAAAAGATGGCTATGCTGTTCGAGGTAAATATTTTGGCTTTCTTGAGTATCTTCATAACTCACACTGTACTTTTTTTTTCAGATATTTGGCTCAGCCTAGGCACCCAACAACTGTTAAATCTGTTTCCCCCTTGTTATCAAAATGATTTTATTCACAGATAACAAACTTAACCTATACCTATATATTTTCTGACACAATCTTGTTTAAAACTTTTCAGTGAAATTAGCATAGTTGCTTGAAAATTCTTATTTACAGATATATGTAGAGATTGGTTTAAAAAACACTATACTATAATTTATTTCGACCTCTACACATACCAGACAGACAGCAGACAGTCTCGCTTGATTTGGAAGTTTGCCATAGTTTTCCAGTTGAAAACATCTGTATGGTACAAGAAAGAAGAGCCAGTTCCCAACATAAGAATAAAGTGGGTGGTCTTTTCTGTTGCTTTAAACTCAAACATCAATAAAGGCTTTATAAAAAGCAAGCATGAGGGAAACCTCTAATCCTTTGAAAGATGCTGTATTCCAAATCTCTGAAGGCCCAGATGGTACCTGCAGCTCACACCTTCAGAGTTGCCCCAGATTACACAAAGCTTAAAAGCATATATGAAATACCATTTTCCTGCCTAAAGTCCCATCTAACAGCCCAAAATGAAAATGCAACTGAATTGCTTAGAAACTGTTGTTTATTAGCTCAAGGTTGATGTCATCAAAGAAATGTCTAAAAACATTTCCCAACTTACCAAAGCTGTTAAGGCCAATTCCTTTGTGATGATCATTTATGGAGTCTCTTACCTGGTTTTTGTCATTATTTTCTTTTTACTCCAGCTATTGAAATAATTTTCTCTTTTTTGAAATTAAATACATCCATTAATTTCCGTGTTCCATCGCCATCTCTTACCAGCATCTTTCTGTGGCGGAGGCAGTATAGTAAGTGGTTAAGGGTATGGGCTTTGAGTGACATAAGAGTGATCTGGGTTCTACTACCAGTTCCATCGATATAACTTTGAGCAAATTACCTAAATTTTTTGAGCCTCAGTTTCTCATCTGTAAAATGGTGATAATTGTAACAGTACTTACCCCACTAGGTGGTCATGAGGATTAAATGAGACTATAAAAAGGCTTAGTAAAATTCCCAGCACCACAAAAAAAAAAAAAAACCCACTCTGTAATTGTTTTTTAAAATGTTTAATAATAGTAACTATGATTATCACTACTGTTATTATGATAAACACAGTTACTTACACCATCTCTGAAAAAAGTATAACATTTATCTAAATTGTTAATCTCATATTCTATGTAAATAAAATGGTGAAGAGATTAATTCCTACTAGTGTTTGCTTTCTCAGAAACACTGTCTTGGATGCACCTCATTCAGCTTGATCTCACTAAATTAGAGTATTTCTGAAAACATAAATAACAAATCCCTAACAAATTTTTCCCAAATGTAGTCCTTCTACAGTATGTATTATAAAATGCATATTGTCCAGAAATAAAATTATTTTAACCTCCTGATAGCCTCATTAGATCTTTTTGTTTCTTATTCCTAACCTAAAATATAAATTCTGTTTTGAACTTATAGTTGGTAGCCATAAAGTACTGCAATGAAATCACAAAAAAAAATTCTTACTTCCAGAATAAGACAAACAGCTACAACAAATGAAATAACAAAGGGGCAAAAAAGTCTATCTTTTACATCCTTTGTAACCTAAAGTAGGAGAAAGTGAGAAAATTAATTGAGGCAAAATTATCCTCAAATAGAATGTTGTTCTGTGATTTGATCGTGAGGTAGCAGCAGCTCAATAAAAAGAAACTGTTGCTCTTGGCTTTTCTTGTTGCCAAGAAGACCAGTTATCCTCCATGAGCCATAAAAGAGCCTTCTGCTATAGAATCTATCAAGGAAATTTTTATGTCAAGTTATAACTCATTGTCCTATTTATTCTTTTATTTTGAAGTGGTAGTGTTTTAGTTCTGTTTGACACAGAGAAAAACATCTAAAATGACATCTCAGTATAAAAGTTTCAGCAGATTATATATCATGCATCCTATTCATATGATTTATTTCCTGTGGAGTCTTGATAGTTCTCTAATATATAGTACATACGACAGAAACATAACACATAACAGATGACGTTGTGGATATAGTTAAATCTCAAATTGGGAATGGTTGGTGTATCTGTGTATATATATTAACATCTTAATTAAAGCAGCAAAAGTCATCAGTGAACAAAAAGGCACTTATAAGAAAAGGTTTTATTCTTCCCTGTGTTATAATACCACCGCCAGGCAGTGTTTTGGTAAGAATATCCTTGAGGCTGTTGTTGTGGTCCTCTACCACTCTACTTGTGTACCTTCTTCTCTCCACCCCTGTCCTCCTTTACTGTCATCCCCTTCTCCCCACTCCCTTTATTCTCCCTTTTTTCTTCTCCTCTGCCTTTGCCTTAGGCCTTCCAGTAATAACCAGTGGCACCTGTGAGCATTGCTAACCCTCTAGGTGTAAAGAGGTTGCTAACTTGCTCTGGATCACTAAGCATTAGCCAGTATCCTTCAGAAATATGTGGCATAAAACTCCAAACCAGTTGGAGGATCACTTGCTTTAAGGTATGTGGGTTGAAAATTCAAGACAGTAAAAAAATTGACTAAGGAAGTAAGAAATAGGAACAGCTTTAAAAAAATTAAGATAGAATAGAATGTATAGAAGGCAGGAATCAAGTAATGAGGATTTAAATAATAGAAAGAGCTATGACCTAATGAACCTAAAACTGCATTCAGCAGGGAGTGAGTTTGAAAGATAAAAGAAAATGAAAGCATATTATCAATTAGAATCAATACAACATTTTTATTCATATTTTAACTTATTTCTCCCTTCACACTCATTAAGCCAATCATCTTGATGCATTCACACTCTCCTGTAGAGATGTGGGTGGATTCCCATTATCTTACAATTTCTCCTTTTTTTAAATTTTTAATTACAGTTTACTTCAATATTATTATGTATTGGTTTCAAGTTTACAGCTAAGTGATTGGACAATTGTATACTTTACATAGTGTTTCCCTTGATATTTTTAGTGCCCAACTGGACCCATACATAATTACTGCAGTGTTATTGACTATATTCCATATGCTTTACTGTACATCCCATAACTATTTTGTAACTACCAGTTTGTACTTCACCTCTTTCTCCCAGCCTCCCAACTCCCCCGCCCCTCTGGCAACCACCAGGCCACTCTTTGTGTGTATGAGTCAGTTTCAATTCTGTTTGTTCATTTTGTTCTTTAGATTCCTCTCTGACTGACTTATTTCATTAAGCGTAATACCCTCTAGGTCCACCCATCCTGTTGCATAAAAAAAAAAAAAAAAACAACCAAAGGCATATTTCACAGAACTAGAACATATATTCCAAAAATTTATATGTAACCACAAAAATTTCAAATAGCCTCAGCAATATTGAGAAAAAAAAACAAAGGTGGAGATACCAGCTACCTGATAACAAACTATACCACAAGGCCATAGTAATCAAAATAACATGATTCCAGCATAAAAACAGACACATAGATCTAGGGAACAGAATACAGAGCCCAGAAATAAACCCATGCCTATATGAACAATTAATATTTGACAAAGGCAAGAACATACAATGGGATAAAGACAGTCTATTCAATAAATCGTTCTGGGAAAATTAGATACATGCAAAAAAATGAAATTAGACAACATTCTTTCACAATTTCTTCTTACACATTAATAAAGGCAAAAATATCTCAGAATTCCAGATTCAGCTTTCTTGAAATGTTCAATTTGAAAGGCTTATCCCTTCGGAAATTGTTTTGGGATCATTTAGAAGAAGGGAAAATTATAACAAGTCAGCAATTATTTTGATAACTACATGTTACAAACAATTCTGAACGGATGTATTAAGAGGAATCCTTGCCATTTGGGTAAAAGTTTTTCTCTTTTTTTCTGATTGAAGTATATGCTTATGGAAACCACAGAAAATGAAAAAGAACATTTAAAATTACCTATTATCTCACTTCCTAGCCACTATTAACATTTTGTTGTACCTCTTTCCACTAGATTAATTCAGTATTACCTTTTTTGTCATTTATTTATTTATCAGTGCAACCTTTTTGATTTAAAGCTAGTTCTTAGTCCTTCATGAAAGTCATGTTCCAGGGTTTTCGTTTTGGCCATTCAAAACCTCTTTGGCCACAGCTGCTTCTCCCAACTCATCTGACACCCTATTGAGTTCCACTCTAGGACAGTCCGCACGAGGAAGAGGCCTTGTGGTATGGGAGTATTTCTCATGTGAGCAGAGGCATAATTGGGAATACTTAATTTTAATTAATACTCTATTTAAGGAAATAATATCTATTTTCCCAGTACTAAGAATAAATGAACATTTTTCTCCTAGCTCCCTGCTTTCCATAAGAAAAGGCAATAGATTTAAAATTCCAAACAACTCACCTGATTTGATCCCTCAGTGTAATTGCAGCAAGTATTAATTGTTTTGTGCTACTCTTGTCACCTTCCCTTTCCCCACCCCAGTCTTCCTATAATCTTAATTTTAGTATACTCATAAATACTATTACCCTATTACTGCCTATCATCCTGGTCTTAGATAGTTTGGTTCCATTATCAAAGTAAACAAATTCTTTTTTTTTTTTGAAGAGCTTATTTATTTATTTTTAGAGAGGGGAAGAGAGAGAGAGAGGGAGGGATACATCAGTGTGTGGTTGCCTCTCACATGGCCCCTACTGGGGACCTTGCCCTCAATCCAGGCATATGCCCTGACTGGGAATCGAACCCACAGCCCTTTGGTTCACAGGCCAGTACTCAGTCTACTGAGCCACACCAGCCAGGGCACAATAAACAAATTCTTAATCCCTCTGCCTTCTTCCTCTGTTGAAGATATTTCCTAGGATCTCTGCTATCTCTATAGTCTCACTTTATTCAGCCCTAACATGGAAATGATGAACTCTTTATTATTAAAAAGAAATGAATATCTAAAGCATTTCATGAGGCTTAAAGAGAGCTTACATATGGCTGGAAAATGGAAATGAGTAATAAATGTATAGCAAATGGCTTGGGAAGATTATTTTCTATAAGTTGCCACAATGAAGAGCTACCTAATGGAATTAATTGTATATCAAATGATGTAATCACAAATCTTTAAATAAACAGGTAAACAAGACTACTTAAAATTGTTTTCTGGACGTTAACAAAAAGGTGGACATAGGAGCAGCTTCAGGGTCTAGTATTAAGTGTTATAAATTACTTGTATAATGCATTTGTTGTTAGGATTTGGTTTATATTATTTACCACTCCTTCAAATTAAATTCTACTGTTACAAAACAGAAAGAGAAAACTTATAACAGAAATGTCAGAATTGGTGGGGGGGCGGGGCTGGAAGATACTAAGCCTTTACAGAAATTCTTGGAATCCATTCATCTTTTCTAATGGCATATTGTGGCTTAATTTTATTTCAGGCTTTAGGTTCATAATACCACTGTTCCTCAACCTCAGCTCCCTCACACCCAAGCTTGTAAAATTGTTCTTGAAAATAGCAACTTCTCTTTTGCATGTGTCTTTAATAGATATTTTTAAATATATATCAGATTGGTCATTATTATTTTTCTGTCCTATAAGAAATAGTGAATCTTGGTGTTAATGTAAAATCAGGACTTCGGTTGTTTGCTGATTTTTTTATTCCTTAAGTTTTCTCTTAGTCTGAATTTGTCTATTTCCAGTGCAGTCTTCTCTGCTCCTCAAAAAGAGTAGTTCACGAATGAGCAGTATCAGCATCAGCTTGTTAGAAGTATAGAACCTCAGGCCCTATCACAGACCCACTGAATCAAAATCTGTATTTTAACAAGATCACCAGATGATTTATATGCACGTTAAGGGCTGAGAAACACTATTGTGAAGGAAATAATATTTTTTAAAAAAGCTGACTCCTCTCTTGGCTCCAGGGGCCTTCTGTAATGTTGGTTGACTGAGCCTCCAGTACAGACGCCTGTTTCCCAGGACAAGGTGGAGAACATAGTTTAAGTGAGCACATATTCTCTCCCCAGTTAACGCACCTTCCTTAATCTTACTGCTTGGAATCACTTCGGGGCTCTTTCAGGTGCTGGCCTCCCTGAACTCTACACCAGGCCTGCCCCAGATGATCTCCAGCCACTCATTATTCAGTGACATTTATTTAGAATACCTGTGCAGAACATTGCTGTAAACACTTTGAGTGTATGCGTATTTGCCTGTGTGAGGCGGCAGAAGACAGGAGGAAGATTGAAGAGAAGAGGGTTTCAAAACAGAAATAAAGGAAATGATCCCTATTTCTACAGAGCTCATAAGAGAAAATGTACAGTTATGAAAGTATTTTTAAAAGATTTATAGAACACAGTAGTAACACATACAATCAATTTACAAACTTCCCACTTAAGTATTATGAAAATGCCAAATCCATGTCTTCATTCTTTTAACAATATGTACTGAGTATTAATGAAGAACTAGACACTATGCTTGACTGAACAACTGGCAGCATAATCTCAGTTATATAGAATTCATCAGAGCAGTCTTTCTAAACATTCTAAAGATAGTGAATGTTGACACACATTTAGAAAACAGGATACCTGGCAGAAAATGAAAGGCATTCAAAATACAGCATTCTGTGTTGAAAAATATTATATATTTGTGTATTTGTACATGCGTCTTTCTAAAAAGATTCTTAGAAACCACACTCATTTATTTATCGGACATTTTGAATACTTCACATATTGAACATGTATAGAATTCCTATTTTACAGCAAGTGCTAGGGATTCCCCTGAGAAAAATAAGCAAATAATTGCAATATATTAGGAAACTATAAATAGAATTATTTGAGGAATAAACTGGAGAAACAAAAGGGGAGGTAGGTGACTCTTAAGGAAGGGGAATCAGATATGACATCATAAAAAATAACATATGAAGTGAGTCTTAAAAGCTGAGAATTTTTCATCAGAGACGGGAATAAAGAAAGGACATTCCAAGCAATGGGAGGAGCTCATGTGATGGAGCTGAAATACGAGTCCTCTCAGGGAGCTACAGTGCTAGAAGTTGAGAGAGGCTAGAATATAAGATACAAGGAGAACATGAACCGGAGGCCTTTACACAAACTGCTGTCCTTAGGTGAAGAGCTTCAGGTAGAGCATTTTCCACTTCATATGTATCTCCCCACACACACACACACATCCCTACCTCTTGCCTACTTAGCCTCATTCATCCTTCATATTCAAATCAAAACTCCTTGTGTCAGGGTGGACCCTCTAGTGTAGTGTGGGTACTTTCATTGTACGCTCTCATTACACCATGTTCCTTTAGAGTGGTTTTCTTAATTTGTGTTTATATGTTCATTAATGTGATTAATTAGTAACTGTCTACCTGATTATATCAGTGGCTTTAAGAGTTTTATTTTAACCACACTCATAGGAAGACACACATTAAATAAAGTATACAGTACATGCCAATGATATACACACAGGTATAATATATACAATACATGCAAATATACATATGCACACATGTAAATAAAAATAAATTTCATGAAACAGTATTTATCCTTACTGTGTGTGATGAAATATATTTTCTATTCTTTCTCATTTTAAAAAAATTGTTCACAAGTTGATTTTAGAGCTCACCTTCCCTCGTGAATAGAAACAGTGTCTGGTTTTACCCTTGACTCTACCCCAGCACCTGTGTGACACTGGGGCACAGAAGACAGTAGAAATTTAGTGAATGAGTGAAAAGAATGAAAAACTTTAAAAGATGTTAGTATTTTTAAAGAATGACTATCCCCATTTTTATCAACAAGAAAACTGAAGGCTAGAGAAAAGTTTAGCAATTTGCCAAGTCCTGAGGCTAATAAGAGGCAGAACCAAGAGGATGAATAAGATTTGGATTCAGCTTTGTTTTACTCTAAAAACCAGCTAATTTCCCTTCTTGCAAAGAAGTAAAAAGAGAAAATGTCTAGGTTGCTGCTGAGAGATGGCGAGCTGGTAATACCTTTAGTAGAAAAATAATTTGAAATAAATTTATTCACGTTTGAGATGCATTTAGTGCAGACCTCTGAAAGATAACTGATTTCTTGTCATCTACAGTACACAAACCACAATTTGCATTAAAATACTGCAAAAATAAGTGGGGGGATAGATGAAACAAGATTGGTAAACTGTTGATGATTGTTGAAGCAATGACTTCTATGTTTGTTTAAAATCGTTCACTTAAAAAAGTTTTTAACAAGAAGAACCCATGAAAATAGCATAGTAAGAACAGCTATGCAGGAATACTGTTCTTTTTTTTTACAATGAAAACTGAAAATACAATAATAACTTAAAAACACACACACACAAGAAAACCAAGAGTTTATCAACTGAAATAATGTCTATGGAGCACAAGATCCAACATCTTGTACATAGAAGATGTTAATTCTTGTGCCTCTCTCCACAATAGGTTAACCAAAGCCATCTGTGCAAGAATGGCTCATTGTAAACAGTATTGTTTATAAGCCTTTAGTAAAAAATGCAACATTGTAGTCACATAGAGAAATAATGAATTTCATATGTCCCTTTTAAAAAAAGGAAAATACTTTTTATTATTAGCATGATTGCAAATATAATTAAAATAGTTATAAAGTGTTATCTTTTCTGTGAACGTGTCTCATACCCTTTCTGTATGCAGATAACACAGAACTAATTGTCCTTATCTTAAAACTCATTAGATAGGCATTGCCTTTTCAGTAGTATTGGTCTGGAATCCATATCATCTGTGAAGAAACCCCTTGGAATGCATTTATCTCTTGCAATATTTTTATCCAGTCATTACTGTATTGTATGTAGAAAAACAATTGGTAACAAGTTTGGGGGAGGTTTTTTTTTTTTCATCTTAATTGTAAAAGGGTTTCTTCCCGTTTAAAAATAGTGGAAAATGTGATGCAGCACTGCCTGTGCATTCTGATTCAGAAATAACATTTTGACCCATTAATATACATATACACACACATACACACTGTACTGGGAATTAAGGGCTAGATTTTAGTCCTAGCCCTACCACTAACCAAACTTGTTGGAAGTACTTAACCTTTTCTACCTGAGTTCCTTCATTCTGTGATTCATTTCCCTCAAATGTCATATGAAGAAAAGAATGTATGTTTTTCCTACTTTACTGGGTTATTATGAAGATCAAGTGGGTGGTAAATAAGAAAATATTATGGAACACTGTAAAAATTATATAGAAAATGGAGAAATATTGATATATATAGTGATATCCATGAATGTGGAAAAGGTGGTATTTTAAGAGGGTAGGCAAAAAGAACTTCCTACTTTAAAAGTACATGTGTAAATTATCAAACAACAGGAGGACTAACCACCTCAAGTGACACCAAGAAAGAGCACAAATTAGGAAGACTTCTATGGGTACTTGTGAGTTTTGGATACCAGAGATCAAACCAGGAGTAACGAAGCCATTATATAGTCTAGGAGATCAGAAATGTATTCCATTTTCCTGAATCCTTATATGATCATTTGAGTCAAATTTTAGAATTCCAACACTAGGTTTTTGTTCCTTGCTATAGGTCCATTCTGATGTTTGTTCTTGGTTCTGTTCATCTCACAGCTGCTGATGGCCCAGGAGATCGGTTCATCATTGGGGAATCCCAAGCCGGCGAGCAGGTGAGCTTCATAGGCCTGACAGGTCCTAAAGATTTCGGTTTCGAGGACTTTCAGGATCTAATTCTCATTTCTACCATCATTGTAAGGGAAATCTTAGAGAATCATTAGACAGGTTATCAAAGAGATTAAGGGACAGTTCCCATTAGAAGAACCAGTTCTTCCTTAACTGAAAGAATCTTCATCTGTTGATATAGGGCATTGTGTAGTTCATACGTCTCACAGACATGCTGACGTTTTCCAGCCCTGTGATTGGATGATTCTTTGTTCATGTATAAACATCAATGTTCTGAGTAGAACTACATTCCAGAAGTGTTCTTACAATTACGTGGAATGCTCAGGGAACTGCAAATAGTATGTGGTAGTCGCAGCCTAGAATACACACGGACAGGCAGCCGCACACTGCTCAGGCTTTGTGGCTTCATAAACTTGATTTGCTAGTGAAGACTACCAACTGTTCTCAAGAACTAGGAGCACAAGAAAAGTTGTGAAACTTAAAAGTTGTCAACTTCTTATGAGTTCTTATAAAAGTTTGGTGGGAAAAAAATGTCAAAATTATACCAAAAAACTTTTTTTTTTTCAAATTACCTGTGATGTCCTTTTAACTTACATTCATACAGATGGGCCAAATTGCTCACTTATTGAAAGTACATGCACGTGAACATTGAGGTGCCATTGTGGACACAGAGACAGTGATTTACAAATTGGTTTCTTGCTGCACCAAAATCATTGGTCTTAAACAGCTTGTGGTTTCGTCCTATTGATTAGCACTGGACACTTTCAAAGAAAATATTATTTAATTATACAGTGCTGTCATTGAACAAAGCTCAAAAACTCCAGCTTAATATAGCCATTAAAGAAAAATCAAGATTTAAACTGTTTTTTATATAAAGCATATAGGTATATCAATAAAAATAAAGAAGAATTAGTTACTAGTCTTAACAATCCAAAAGAAGTACTTCACATATTGCTAGAGTTCTTCCGTTGATTCAATTCAAGTGTAGTTTATACATCTACTCTAAGTGGATATATAAATATCTTTGCATATCCAATAATATCTTTTACATTGAATTTAATATAAGTGAGCTGGTAGTAATCTTTCATCTACCATTTAGACTAGTCTTGGAGAGGTGCCAAATTTTTTATTTAATAATCACACAAAAACATTTCCTAAGTGTTGATTTAACTAAGAAGTAGGAAAAATTACACATATAACCACAGTAAACCTTAAAGTGTATTTACAGTATATGGTACATGGAACCCAACTAAATTAAGGTACGGCCTCTTGCTAACACACTTCAGCTTAAGAAGCAACTGCCCTGCAACTCACTTTATGATTTACTTTTTGCCTTAGCCAAAAAGAGCACTTTTAGCAAAGGAAGGATCTTGTTAGGCCTATATTAAATGTCTTTTTTCCACAGTCTCAGAAGATTGTTTTGGCATTAGCATCTCTACTAAAAAACACATATGTCATGTCAAATCTTCAGTGCTTTTCGTCAGAGGTCACTATACTACAAAAATGGTCATTACAGTGTATTAGAGAGGCAGCAGACAATAGGTGGTGGTGGTGGTGGTGGTAGTAGTAGTAGTAGTAGTATCTGGGGTTGAAAATTAAAGAAGAAATTTTAAGGTATTGGACCCTAAACTTTTCATTTTAAATCCTATGCATTGCCTTGGTAAAAGATTGCACTAAAATACAACAATTCTGAATAAGCTGGGAATGTCTTTTCTTCAGAGAGCAGAATAAGAGGATACACAGTTCAATCCCAAGAATCCCCTTCTCCACTGACTGTGGGAGAAAAGTGGGGACAACACCGGAGATGTAAACCCCAAAGGATCGCATACTTCAGGCAGTTGTGATAATGAGGTTATTCATGTTCATTTATTCATTCCGGAAATATTTATTGACTACCAACTTGGTGCCAGGTACCTTCTAGGCTTTGGAATGATAGAGCAATAAATATGCCTGGAAAGGGGTGATTATGAAGATTGATGCAGGGACTATATCCAAGATGCAGACAGGGTTAAGGGAAACTAACCAAGGAATGTGAAGCACTCGGGAGCTAAGAGTGAAACTCCTTTACCACCTCCCGGTCTGAAGGAGCAAAGGGAAAGAGTGGTACCTGGACCCATGGAGATTCATAGCTATGGGACAGGGCCACCCCTCAGTAATAGACGTGAGACGTAGCCTTCACCAAACTACAGCCCAGCAGGGAAGGAACAAAGGGAATATAAACTCAACTTTTCTCTTTCTTCTCCCCTCTAATCTTTTTTTGGCCCCTTGCATTGGCTTTACCTAACCAGAAGCCAGTGATGGGAAACTGGTTGAAATAGTCCATAGAGGTCAGCGTTTTAGGCCTTAGCCCAGGACAGTACAATGATGTGATCTGGAGAGGCAAACAGAAAATAAAGCAAATCTTTGCCTTTTATCAGGCTTAGGCTGTTACATAAACAGAATGTAATATTGCACTTAACACTATTCCTAGCACAGAGTGAGGGTTCAATAATATCATTGGTGGTATTGTCTGTAGTGATAATATTGAAAGCAGCTTTTTAAGGCTGTTCTAATAAATAAATGTTCACTTTTAGTTCAGTTGTATATCCAGTGGAGAGGTATATTTCCTTAGCTATTTCCTAAAAATTATTTTATCTGTTAAAAGACATAACTTAAAAGATACCATTTTCATCATTTTCAAGTGTACAGTCATGTTAAATATATTCACATTATTGTGACCTAAAATTTCATTACTTATGAAGCAGATCTTTGGAATGTATTTTTATTGGGGAATTAATGTTATCTCAGAGTTTCGTTTTAGGAGAAATCTGAAGCACTTTTTCCCCGGTTCTGACCTAAAACATGGCCAATGACAAGTGACTCTTCTGAGGCCTGAGTGGACCTGTTGGATGGATCTCACAGAAATGTGCTCTTCCCTGTGACTGGGGGAGTTTGCCGCGCAGGCCCTGTGGTCCGTCTCCTGTACCGTTCAGACAGTGAAGACTTTGGATATAGTGTTTCACCTAAATCAGTACAGACACTGGAATCACTTTAAAATTAATTACATTAACTAGACTTTTTATTATTAATGAAAAGTGAGCTAATATGTTTTAGGAAGATTTTAAAGGGCAATAATTTGATTTTTCTGACTTGCCTATATTTAACCAAACAATTTAGTTATAAATTACATTTTTCAAATATCAGAACTTCAGGCAATGACTCACATGTTGGTTTTTCATAATTGTCACAAAAATCACATTGCATGGCACTTTTTCCCTTGATTCTCAAGTCACTTTACACATATTAAGAAAAACCACATTATTTGAGTAAGAGACAGTAGTGGCAAATTTAAGTAGCAATTCTTCAAAAGGAAAAACAGAGCACCAAGAAAGATATCTATATAATGGCCATTACCATAAATCAAGTTAAAGCCTCTTGGTGTGAGTGTACCTGTTTGTGGGTAGCTTTCATTGCATTGGCCCAAAATGAATAAGACTGTAAGACTTTGCTTTTATGGTTTGTTTCTTAAAATGTTACATCTCCTGTAGGAAAATGTTATTTTTCCTTTGCAGCAGTAATCAGCTCTTTCTTACATGTTTGTATTTCCAGCCAACTCAGACAGTAATGCCTGGACAAGTCATGCGGGTTACAACAGGTGCTCCCATCCCCTGCGGTGCTGATGCAGTTGTACAAGTAGAAGATACCGAACTTATCAGGGAGTCCGATGATGTACGTCATCACCAGGTCTTATCGCTGCATTCCTGCAGCAGTATTTTAAGTCATGCCCATTTCTGCAGTGTTTGTGAGATCAACCCAGTGTTTTTGGTTATGTGAGGATTTTACAATGTGGTGTATGGGTCTCCACTAAATAAGGAATGGCCTTAGGCTTGAAAATCTTTTGTTATAGATGTTTTTATGATCATCACTGTGATTATACCAGACTTTGAACCACCTTTGTTCCAAGAAATTTCACATGCAAACAAGGAAAGAAACTGGCTCAAGATAGAAAAGCAGAGGTACTAATTGTTGGCATACCTTCTAGCTGAGAAATTTTTTAATTGAAACTACCTTCTGATAAAATGTAAAGGAGAATTTAATAGGAAGAATTTAGCAAAGAACACTTGGGCAAGTTCTTGAACATTTCACTAAGCCAAACATTTGAACCAAGTGGCACTCAGCTCTGGTATCTATACTTCAGGAGAATGTGTGCCACCAAGTGACAGCCTGGAAATATTAAATTCATGCCAGTTCTCCCTCCGTTGCTGAAATGAAGGACATTGGGACCTTTTTTGGTCTAAGTAGGCCTTCATTTCACTGAAACTGGTGGCAATTATTGAAACCAAAAGATCAGCCACCAATAAAAAAAATAGTTTCAGCTGAGATTTTAATGACTGGCTATCTTAATTGCTTTGTGAAGAAGTTTAAGATATCTCATATTTTAAAAGCTGGAGTTAATAATATTCTCCTGGTCTGGCATATAGTAAAATTTGTCTATGCTGAGAGACAGCCACTCTTCTTGACCTAGGGATTTTTTATATCATCTTCCCACATGTCAAGCTTATAAAATTCAACTCCTGGAATACAGATCACACTGCTTGCTGTTAACACTGTCCAGCAGATTTATTGCCGTCACAGAAGCCAGCAGAGCGTTGAAATGCAGAGCACATGCATCTGCAGACTCTGCCAGATGACAAGATGCAGTTGCAGTGTCACAATATTGTTCATAGCCCATCAGTGATCATTGATGATCATTATTGCTTTCCAGAAATTTACTACCAGGCAAATGATCAGTCCTTCACTGAAATTTCTGCAGATAATTTGGGAACATTGGTATAGGATTGAACCCATGATTCTTGGGAAAGAAGAGATAGGTTATCTCCTTACACATTCACTATTGCATCTATTAGGGTAGCCAAATACATATACAGGGTGGAGCAAAAGTAGGTACACTTGTGAGTGTGTAACACAGTCTATTCTCATGTTATTTATTAATTGTATTATTTTCCATACAACTATAAACCTACTTGTGCCCTGTCCTATATATATATAATTAGTTTTCCTCGAGAATGCTACTTACAAAATAAGACTTAGTACTCTAATTGGTATATATTTTTTAAAGTGTGAAAATATTATATTTATTTCTTGGCATAAAACCTAATTTAGCAGGAACCTGTGATAGAAATTCATCATATTCAAAGGGTTTAGCAAATGGTTTTCTGTTTCTCTATATTTGTATATATTCATATATATTCTGGGCCTGTCTGATGATAAAAGCATCTGAGTAGCTAAATTTTATTGATCAGAAGTCCTATTAAATTGTTTAGTGGAAATTACAAGAATTCCTCTTATAGGGCACTGAAGAACTTGAAGTCCGAATTCTGGTGCAAGCCCGGCCAGGCCAAGATATCAGGTAAGTTCGTAGCATATAGAATGTGTTGCTAACTTTTGTTCCTACATGATCTTGAACTTAGGAGAACGTGGCTATCATAATTCCACAGCCCAGTCAATTAACCATCAGCTTTCAGGGTTTTAACAAGTCGGAAAGTGAATTTTCTGGATTCTACATCCCATGTCTGCCTTGCCTACATTTTCATGGAGATGGTAAAGGCAAATGAAATAGTCAGAAACAAAAATGAGACCACTGTCCTACCATAAGTAGAGCATATACTTTACATTATTTTTCTTACAATGGAATATGTTTACCCCGATTTCATTCATACTAATTTGCTCAAATCTCCTTGTGACAAAGCTACACTTCTCCCACCCCTATGTCAGGAGGCCAAGGTGAATGGACTGATGCAGACACATATCTGGACCAACCTAAGGGGCCCAAATGGAAATTACTTCCATGGATGTAATCTCATTAATATTATTCTCCTCACCACAAAATTAACAAGCTATAGACTTTTTATCACTAATGCTGTATAATTTCTTTCCTTATATCAAAGAACGTTTGCATTTGTTTTTGACAATAATGTGGTACAAAGCAATTTGTAAAATAATTTTCAAGTATGAAGTACCATATTCCTATTTAGCAATAATAGATACACATCCTGTTTCTGTCTTCAATGTGATTTAACATTTTTCATTTTAAAAGCATGGAGTTTCTAGAATCCCTTCTTTTCCTTATTCTACTCCTGCCTCATCTCTTGCCATTTTTCTCCCCATGAGTGTCCTTCTCTGACACTAGCATTTCCCTCAGAGTTGAGAAAATATTACTCTTTCTCATCGTGCTTATAGTTTTGCTTTGACTTTCAGACCCATTGGCCATGACATTAAAAGAGGAGAATGCGTGTTGGCCAAAGGAACCCACATGGGCCCCTCAGAGATTGGTCTTCTGGCAACTGTAGGTGTCACGGAGGTTGAAGTTAACAAGTTCCCGGTGGTTGCAGTCATGTCAACAGGGAATGAGGTAAAAAGGAGGTGGGGGGAATGGGACTTTCAGATAAAAGTATTTCTGACATCTGTGTTGTATGTAGAACACTGTGGATTATAGATATTACCATGTTCCCATGACAGAGAAATAAAAATTGGCCTCAGGATAGTTCAAGTACAGAAGATGAGAAGGAAGGACTAGAAATTACATATAAATAACTCCTTTCACTTATTAAAATGAAATATTATAACCAATGGCCTTTCCCCACACACAGTACAATATAAGAATGTCGACGGGTAGCTATAGACACTCAGCTGTGCAAACTCAGTGCTTGTCTATTAGGACAGTGAACTGTGCCCACTCCTCTGAGATATAGGCCACCTCTGTGTGGGAAATAATTCAGTGAATTGGGATACCGTGGAAATAATTCAGTGAATTGGGATACCGTGGCTAGCCTTCTTCCTGCTAAAATTCCATGTGATCTTTATCACCAGGAAGGGTTTGATAATTAGGTTTTTTTTTCCTTTCTAAAGATAGCATCTCTAGTGGCATGCTATTTAGAATATGTCAAAATGTCATCTCAGCCCTGATTTAGGAAGGGGAATTTAGTCAGTCTTTTTTCTGAGAATTCTTGAAAAGTTTTCTATTCCTGCTCTGCTTGGGTTATACAGAAATTCAGTTGGAGACTCTAATGTCAAATTAGGAATATTGAAAAGTGAATGCTGGAAATTCAAAGCCTAAGATGGGAATCAGAAACTATTGGTATTTTTTAAAATTAATTTCTTTAGATCTTGCTATTTATAGAAAGATTAACAGGATTTCTTTCTCTTCTCTTCCTCCTCTCCCTCCTCCTCCCCCTCCTTCTCCTCCTCCTCCTCCTCTCTCTCTCTAGCTTTAACTTTGTTCTGAAAATAAGCCATTTATTACCATTATTTTTAATCTTTTCATGTCTTGGGAATGAACATTTTCAAGGCTTTCTGTATACTCTTATAGTTCTCTTGGAAAGAACAAAAAAAGAATAAAATATTTTTTTTTGCTAACGAGAGGTAAATCAACATTCTAGATTTGCTTACTTCCTAGTATATTTGTACTAGTCGTTCCCTAAAACTAGTGATTGACCCAAAACATTCTTTTCAGTTGATTACATAGTGATGGTTTTAATTTCCCTAGGATGAATTGACACTATGTTTAGCATCAGAAAGTAATTTATTTTGAACTAAATGAACTACTCTTATTTTTTATTTATTTATGTTTCACACATCTAAGTGAGAAAACTAAATAAAATGAGCAAACTGATAAATAACTAGTTATTAGGCAACTTTGTTTCAGCTCTATTTCTTGTATTCTCCCTGATGCTTTTGTAGAGCTGGACTAATATTCGCAGTTATCCCCAAAGTATATTGGCAATATTTTTAAAACTATCTTTTATACTCTTTTATAAGCTTCTCACTGCTGGTAGGGAAAGGTGATGGGGTGAAAATAGAGAGGAAATTTACATTATGAAATCTAAGGAAGAATTTGTAGTTTTAGTTTTCGGCTCTCATAGACTTGATAATCCTTGGAGAGGCTGATAGATTCTGATTGACCTCCCTCCTCTACTTTCTCTGTCCTGTTACATTAGTAGTTTTCCAAGGAAATAATGCTTATAAATTCTATAATCTCTGGTTCAACATAGCTCGACATTCCTCCCCTATTCTAATCCAAAATTAGCTGTTATTATGGTTTTCTATGATCATGTAGTTCCATTCAACAAGTGTTTATCGGGTACCTCTATGAGTGGCACTAGACTGGAAACTAGGGGTATAAGAGATAAATAAAGCATAGTTTCTCTCCTAAAGGTTTGAGATCCTCAAATAGTTAAAAAACAATAGAAAAAACACTATTCACTTATTTTCAGAGAGGCCCAAGGAAATTACACTTGTCTATCAGCGTGGCAAGTCTGTTTAGTCATTCACAGCACAACTCTCCTTAAGTATTAGTTCTGATTTCCCCTGGTGTGTATGGCGTCACATATGTCCACTTCTTGAATTCAGTGTGGTATATTGATAAGCAGAACAGTGGCCTTAGGCAAACCAAAGAATGCCATACCAGATGTCTGTGTATTCCATATTTAAAACCTGCCCAATATTTTGTGACTACATGAACTTGTTCAGGATAAGGGAATTACATCAGAATCTGGGAGGTACAGTTGTAGACCACAACTCCCACAGTGTAGCCTCTATGGGCCCTTGTTGATGTCAACAAACTGTGTATGTTAAAATGTAGTTAATACTATCTAGTAATTATATAATTTTAGGCATGTGTTTCCAAAGTCGTGCATTTGTCCAGTTAATATTCTTTGAACAATTAATTAAATGCTGGAATTTCCCACCAGGGGTTCTTTTTTCTAAACATCGGACTTATAAGATGTAAATACACTGTATTGTGAACCGTGTACTTTGACGTTGGAAAGGAAACTCACCGCCAAGCTGGGCGGCAGCAGGCATTCTTCAGTGGGACCAGTCTTCTTGGCAGTCCACGTAGCTGTCCGAGAGTATTTCCTCTGCCCTTCAAAGGACATTCGGGTGCAAGGCAACAAGAATTTTACTGGAAGAGTATGGGAGTCACCAACTTAGGAGCTCCATGTCCTACATAGGAATTAGTATTCTTGCAATCTTAGGCAGCTTCTAGGGTCCTCACGAGAGAAATACCCAGTTACAAGGGTTACCACATTCATGGAAGCCCAATGCTATAGTTTTCCCCTAGGTATTTATAGTTTATTTGTACAATAGTTCCTTCCAGTACATATGCAAGGTATTTTTTTTATTATTTTTACCATAGAAATGTTGCCTAGTAACAAGCTGACATTTCATCTTTATCAAATTTTCAGGAGAAAAGTGTTACAAAGTCAACCCAAGGTCAATTTTATCCTTAGAGATGGATAAATTTTTCATTAGTCCTTTACTCTGCAGATGCATTATCTGTAGAAAATTAGAAACCAATAATAAAACTGACTACAGGTCAGTCTGCTTTTTATTATCACCATGCACTGGCAATTTTAAACAATACCAGTGATAAAATGCTCCTCTCTACCAGGGCAGACCGCTCCCACCATCATTTCCCCTTAGTATTTCTACTGTTACCAGACACTGTTCTGACTAGTGATGATATAGCAGCGTGTAAAGTAGACACATTCCCTGCTCTTACAAAATTTATATTCTGGTGGGTGAGATTGGGGGTTTGATATTCAATAAACAAATACATAGAAAATGAAATGAAGAAAAAGAAAGGATCAGGTGATAAAGAGTGGTAGTAGAAGAGGTATATGCCAAATATTATCTGTTGAAACTTACCCTACATTAGCCCTTTTATACTCTCCCCTAAATGATAAGGCTGGAAGCCTGAAAATGCTATTTCCCAGGCTATATTTCCAGCTGTGGTACAGTTAGGTTTTATCATTGGGGTGCATTAATGTATTTGAAGGTGGAAAGAAATTACCAGAAATATAATCTCCTTAGAATATAATTCTAAGTACCATCATTTTCCACCAGCAGCGGTGGGGATTATGGTGACTTCCTGCAGTTACTGATCTTTAGTAACCAATACATGACCACTCCCCTGTATTAAATCCTCCTTTCTCCCACCCCCTTCCATTTGAAATACCTAGAGGAGTTTTGGTTTTCCTGTTTTGACCTGATTGATAGAGTCTTCTATTTTATGTAGGGTAATCAGGCCTCACTGATAAGGCAAAATTAAAGTGGAACTCAGAAGGCATCGAGGGCACAGGTCATGCAAAGGGAATTGTGTTCCGAACGGCAGGAACAACAAACAGAAAAGCCCTGAGGTGCCGTGTGTGCTTGTTCTATTTGAGGACCAGCAAAGAGGTCGATGTGGCCGAAGTTTAGAGGGAAAGCAGCAAGGTAAAAGGAGATGTGGCTGGAGAGGTAATAGAAACAGTATCATTTTTTCTAAATAGCCCATTTTGAGGAAGGAAAACATAAAGTGAAATATAACATGTCTTTTTTTTACATAACATGTCTTAAATTTTTAAATGTTAACTCTGGCTTCTATGTGGTATGTTACATAGGAAGGAAAAGGAAGAAAGCCGAGAGACTAGTTAGAAGGATCTGCAATACTCCAGCAAGAGATTTGGTTTGGGCCAGAGTGGTAGCAGTGGAGATGGTGAGAAATAATCAGATCCAGGATATATTTTGAAGATGAAGCCAATAAGTTTTGTTAGTGAATTCAAAGCAGTATATAAGAGAAAGTGAGGTGTCAAGATGGGCTCCAAACTTTCTGGCCGGAGCAATTCTAAAGATAGTTATCATTTACCCAAATGAGAAAGATTTAGGCAGTGGAAATCAGAGATTCTATTTTGGACATGTTAAATTTGAGATACTTATCAGAAATCCTAGTACAAATATTGAGTAGGCAATTAACATATGTAGTCTGGAGCTTAAGAAAAAGAGCAGAGCTAAAAATGTATATTTGGAAGTTACCAGCATATACATAGTAGGGTTTTTTCTTTTCTTTTTTTAAGGATATGCATAGTATTTAAAATCATGAGACTAACTAAAGTCACGTGGGAAGTACATATAAATAGAAGGCAAGAGATGCAAGTTTACTCTTAGGAGGCAGTTGTACGTGTATCTTTCTCCTCTTTACCAACCTTTATATTTCCCAATTGTATTCTCTAATTTCGACTCTTGATGACAGCATCTCTTTATTCATAAAATACATTCTTATCCTCATTAAACTTTAGATAGTGACCTACACGTCTCTAGACTGGACAGCAGTTGGCCAGCTGCCAGTATCTTCAAGAAGTCAAATTGCATGCTTGTTATCTACTTACCTACAGTACTAGCAATAATTATTCCTTTAGTAGATGCTGGTCTTCTGGTTTTTAAGGTACTGTTTCAGTTACATACAGCCATACCTTCATTCAAGTTCTCTTTCTCTCTTTCTCTTCCATTTTTTTTACAATTTTCTTGGCCACTATCAATAGCAGAGACCTGCGCAAAGTTTGAACTTTAAATATATACAGTCTGTCTAAAATCTTTAAGTAATGTTATTTGGGGCCTTCCACAAGCAACTGCTGTTATAAAGCTAGAATCTTTAAAATACTTTTCCCCACTAATAAGAGAAAGAATAAGAAGTGGAGTACCTACTAAACCCAGAGCTGCTATGTGCTTTATAACTAAAGTAACACTATGAGGTTAGTATAATTACCCAGAAAATTGACAGTCAAAAACAAAGCAATTTTCCTAAAATATGTTGTGTAAGTGCTATAGCCTTGTTTCATAGCTAAGTCGTCTCTCTGCAATAACTTTTTCCCACTGTGCCACAATGCTGCCCACTAGAGCTTTCTTAAATTTCATTTCTGCAACTTTTCAATAGAAGTCTCTGAAAGCTATCAGGTTAGATTGTGCATTACTTTCTTCAAGCTGTATTATACTTGTCTAAATTGAAGACCATGGCTCACTACTTTAAAGTTGCCTCACTAACACTTCACATAACTTCACTTCTTTAATCTATTCCTTGCTTACTATGTTAATACCAAAACTGGATGATTCCATCCTCCACCTACAATTTTGCTCCCAAGCAGGAAAACATTACTGAAAAAATTCATAAAAGTGAAATTACCACTGCAGATCTCCACCATTTAATATCAACCTGGCACTGAAGAGTTGCTCAGTAATTCTGATATAACTGTCTCGTTGACGTCCTGGTACATCCCTGCAGTAGATAGTTCATTTACGCCTTCGACACCTCCTTTAAACCTCAGCAGCAGCCCTGCTTTCTCACTCCTGGCAGATGACCTCACTGGTGGCCTTAATGGAAAAAATAAAGCTAAAAAATACTTGTCAGACTGGACTAGATGAGGGTTCCCTCATTTTGCCTTCCCTTTACCTCAAAATGTTCCCCATTCCTTTAGCTGTCTTTCCCACAATCTGAAAAAGGAAAATTAGGACAAATTTAATCAGATAACCAAAAAGTCCCGGGAACAGTATTCTTACAACAAACAAAATAAATATGGCTTGCTTTGGCGTAAGCGCTAGACATATTACCACAAATAAAGAAGCCCCCAACCAAAGAGGCTCGAGAGACCTCAGTGAGTCAGTGTAGCCAGTATGAAACTACTCACAGCAAGGGGTCCTGCCCAGGTCTTGGTGGGAGCTCAGTGACCATCAAAGTCCTGATGAAGGGGTGCGACCAAGGAAACTTGTTGATCATCCAAAACTAGATATATGAGTTTCTGAGCAAGGGAGAGCGGCACCTTGACCAAGTCTCAGTGGTGTCTCAAAAAGGGGAAGTTACAGAAGGATACTTACAGGATTTTGAGAGTTTATCATGGAGTGGGTTTAAGGTAAAAGTTTGTAAGGTCTAGGCAGAAGCTAGTCAGATTTTGTAAATAAGTGAGTTGCTGAAATAGTCTTATCTTTCCAGCATGTGAGCCCATGTAGACTTAACCATGGTCTCAATTTGTCCAGTCTTATGATGGAGCATACAGGTCTGAACAAGCTTCTGTTAAAACAATTTGACTTAAGGTAGCTTGAGTTATATGTCATGGTTTGATACAGTTTATCTTGCAAGTTGGTGTTTCTGTTTTATTTCTCAGAAGGAAGGAATTTATAAGCAAAATAGTGAATTATAAGACCTTTACAGAAACTCAGACATATTGAATGCCTGAAATTGGGGGATGGGCAGTATTGATAAGAGAGTGAATGAAAACATTGGGTTAAGGAGGATCTTGATTAGGATGTTCTTAATGATTGAGACATTTGGAAAGATAGTGGACTGCAAAGGGGAAAAAAAGAATCAAAGTTCAATGTTTGAAAGCTGAGAAGACAGTGGTACCATTGACAATAACAGAAACAGGAAATCAAAATTTAACATGTGGTAGCTAGGAAAGTAACAACATATGGAGACAATGGGTTATGTTTTATTTACTTTTTCTTGTTCATTCTAGAATGTAAAGATCTTTTTAATTAAAGTTTAATTGACATACGATATTATATTAGTTTCAGGTGTACAACAGTGATTTGACATTTACATACCTTACGGAGTGCCCACCATGAGAAGTAACCACCTGTCACCATAAAAGTTGCTGCGATATTATTGACTATTCCCTATGCTGTACTTTACATCCTCGTGATGTATTTGTGTTATAAATTTGTACCTCTTAATCCCCTTCACCTTTGTGCCAATTGCTCCACCTCCCAATCCTCAGGCAACCATCAGTTTGTTCTCTGTATCATTCTATGAGTCTGTTTGTTTTGTTTCATTTGTTCATTTGTTTAGTTTTTTTATAGTCCACATATAAGTGAAATAATACAGTATTTGTTTTTCTTTGACTTACTTCACTTAGCATAATACCCTCTAGGTCCACCCATGTTGTCACAAATGGCAAGGGTTTATTCTTTTTTAAGGATGAGTAATATTCCAGTGTGTGTGTGTGTGTGTGTGTGTGTGTGTGTGTGTGACTTCCTGTATATCCATTTATCTACTGATGCACACCTAGGCTGCTTCCATATCATGGCTATTGTAAATAATGTCATGATGAACACAGGGGTACATATATCTTCCTCAAACTACTGCTTTGTTTTCTTTGAATAAGTGACCAGAGTAGAATTTCTGGGTCCTTCTTTGTCTCTTCTTTTAGCTTTTGTTTTAAAGTCTATTTTGTCTGGTAAAAATATTGCTATCTCAGCTTTCGTTTCCATTTTTACGTAATATCTTTTTCTTTTTTTATTTTTAATTGTTGTTCAAGTACAGTTTTCTGTCTTTTACTCCCAAACGTAATATTTTTCCATCCTCTTATTTTCAGTCTCTGTGTGTGTTTCGATCTGAAGTGAGTCTCATGTAGGCAGCATATGTAAGGCTCTTGTTATTTTACCCATTCAGCCACCCTATGTCTTTTGAATGGAGCACTTAGGCCATTTACATTTAAAGTGATTATTGATAGGTCTTCCATTGTGGTTGGGCCACAGCTTCTCTGAATGCACTGTCAGGAGAGGCTGGTGTCGGCGCGCTGCCCGTGAGGCCTGGCTGCACCTGTTGCAGGCGCGGCAGTGTGGAGGGCAGGCCTTCGGCGTGGCTGGCCGCAAGGCTCAGCCTCAGCTTGCCACAGACACTCTGCTGTGTGCTGGTGCTGACCGAAGCCACCAACCAGGTGTGGCAGGTCAGGAACCACTTTGGATCCTGTGTGGGTCCTCAGGGAAACACCAAGGTAAGGTGAATGGTGTTAGCAAAGTTAATGGAGAGAGTCAGAAATGGCACCTGCCAGCATCAGACTAGGTAGATGGAAGGAGAGTAAAAGGGGGAAATAAATAGTGCCCACTATCACTTCAGACTCTGGACAAAGTTCCAACAGATCCCTGTCCCTCCAGCAGATGCCCTAAAATTTGTCAGTATGTCACCTTTACATGTGACCCAGGTGCTTTTCACACTGCTGCCTTGGTGCTGGGACTTGGGAAAGGTGCAACCTTAGTTTCCTGCAGGCCTTTGGCTCTCCCAGACCTAACCCCTGCTGGTTTTCAAAGTCAGATGTTATAGGGGCTCCTCTTCCTGGTACAGGACCCCCGGGCTGGGATTCTGACCCCTTGCTCTTCAGGGCCGGACCTCTGCCGTTGTGATACCCTCCCAATTTCGAGTCACGGCACAGGGAGTAGGGGGCAGGGTGGTCTAACTAGACTGAGTCTCTGCCCCTCCTACCCATCTCTGTGTGGCTTTTTTTTTTAAATATCCATAGTTGTAGAAAATCTTTTCTGCTAGTTTTCAGGTAGTTCTCAGAGGTAGTAACTATTATATAGTTATAGTGTTGGTGTCAATGAGAGAAAGAGAGCTCAGGATCTCCCTAGTCCACCATCCTGAACCCAAAGCCAGGAGCCTTGCTCTTCAAAGCCAATTTAACTTCTCTGTGAAATATTGTTCCTTGTGGCTGGTGCACTGTCCCTACAACTACTTTGTATTTTATTTCTTTTGTATTTTAACTATAATACGTTTCAGACATCATTCCAGAGATGACCAGAAGTATAATACCAGAAATTAAGATTCCGTTTTAAAGGGGAATATTGTAACTTTTTTCTATTGTAGCATATTCAGCCTTATAATTTTCCATTCATTTCTTTATGCCTTCTTTGAAAATACTTAAAATACACTGTAAACCCCATCCCCTCATTTAACTAGCTATTATTTCATTGTGTCAATTTTATAGACAATAACTTATTTTCCAGTGATCTCTAATTGTTCTGTTATTTCTGGAACTGTTCACAGCAAAATAGCAGAGAGGAGCATGAATGGCAAAGAAAACACACTACTAACAGAGGAATCTTACTTAGTTGGTGGTCTGTACCATGTTGTGGAAAAAAATTATATAAGCACACAGTTTTCTATCTGAAACAAGTTATTTCATTAATGGAGTTAAAGAGCTGCAAGCCCTGGCTGGCCTTTATAAAATTATAATGACTTCATTAACAGTGTGTTAATTGAGATCAGAAAATTAATCTATATTAGCACTGCAATAACAATTTTTCAAGCTCAGCCAGTGACTAATAATGAAAGCGGGTTGCAGTGTCACATGGCATCTGATTAAGTTAAATTAGTGCAGTATATGAAGAAAAGACTCCCAGGTGACACTAAGTAAGACAATCAGAGTTTTTCTCCAGCTGTTACAAGGGGACAGTTGGTTGCAGAGCTACTACTTTTCCAACACAAAGCCAAAGGTCCGGCCACGTGAGTCGCAAGGAAGAATGAAGGAGCTGGAGGTTGTTGTTTGGAAGAAGTGAGATACGGAGCCCTGTGACTGGCTTTGTGAACAGCCTGAGCAACATCTAAATGTGCAGGCTTGCATCAGCCTCCTAAGATAATGTTCCAGATTTTTCTCACTTTGAATGTGTACGGTTTTCGCATTTATATTTCTGAAATCAAAGTGCATCTTAAAATTAATATATAAAACTAAAGTTGTGTGTTGTGTGTGTGCATGCATGTATGTAAGGACTCCCTATCTTAAGTATTTTATAATGTAATAAAGCTAAATCCACGTTCACATTAGAAAATAATTTAATCTATACGAGCATCTAGGAGAAACAATATGAGAACAATTAGGGGGAAAATAGGTGCTCTTTCAGTATCATAGCAGAAAGAAAAGAGAGAATATTGTTTATGATATATTTACCTATATTAATGGAGTATTCATTATCTCAGTGAATCCTAACAACTACTATAGTAAGGTAGTTATTATTACTATACAGTGGTAGGCAAAAGTAGGTTTACAGTTGTGAGTACATGAGACAATTTATTCTTGCATTATTTATTAATTATTGTACTATTTATTTGTATTATTACTATAAACCTATTTTTGTTCACCCCTATATATTATAAATGAGGAGATTAAGGCATAACAATGTTTGTGCAACTTGAATTTGAACCTTCTCAGAATCCTCCTTCTACTCTACTACAACTGTCTCACTGGAACATCCTAACAGAAGAAGCTTCTTATGTTTTCCTTATAGACATATGACATTAGATATTAAACCTCTAAAGGGTGATTCAGTTCAGAGTCATGGCATTGTATTTGTAAATAAGTATTACTTGTTCAAGTTTGCTAATAAAGAGATAAGACGTCTGTCTCTTTCTCCTTCAAATAAGTCTAACTGCTTAGGTATTGTTTATTCCAGTTCAGAAAAGAGATCAAAAGCTTGAAAGAAAAGATAAATGACCATTCTCTTCAAACTCGAGACTATCCCATCACACAGTCTCTACCTCAAATGGTCTCAGTGAAAGACAAATTGGAAAATACAATTGGGAGTTAAAGTCAAAGTTCTTTTATTTAGTTTGCCCTCGTAAGCAACCACTGGGAAGACCAGCATCTCCAGAGCACTGATGTTGAATAAGCCAGAGATGGGATGGTATTTGTCCTTCTGTTTAGTCACCATTTAAATTTTTGCAACACCATTTTTTCATTTTCCTAGATGTTCAATATTTATTCAAAGATCCTTTGAGCATATATCTTCTACATGCCAAATACTGTCATAGATGCTAGACACACTAACCTCTATTTACTAGATATATTTTTTCCATTAACAATAGGCAACATTATCCTGAGAGAATAATTTGTGGTTTGTTTGGTTTGTTTTTTTGGCTTTGTAGCTGCTAAATCCTGAAGATGACCTCTTACCAGGAAAGATTCGAGATAGCAACCGTTCAACCCTCTTAGCCACAATTCAGGAACATGGTTACCCCACAATCAACTTGGGAATTGTAGGAGACAAGTAAGTACTGGATTTATTGTTAAGTTGTTCTTGTACAATATGAATTTGGGGAGTACTAACTAGGTGGGATTTTTGCTAAAGAGACCAAAATTAAATACCATAATTTTCACTTATCTTCATTCTTCAGAAGCCAAAGAATTGTGGAGCTCCTGTGTCTGTTAGGGACAGACATTTTCCTTGAGTGCCTATTACAAAAAGAGAAATATTTTGCTATCCTATGAGTATATTAAGTTCACAGGAATCTTTTTTGATAGTGTTGTCTTTATCCTAGTGGAACTAATGGTGATAGTGTTTTATTCCTATTCATACTTTTACTGTTTCAAGAAAGACAGGGAAGACATGGGTGAGAAGAGTAAGAGAAAATGTTAAAATTAGCATTAACTGATTCTTTGAACTTTAAGCACAATTGCTTTGTAGGGCTTCTATATTTATTTTTGTATCCTTATGTAATCTGAGTTTCTCCAGGCTTCACCCACTTATAAGTTCAAAGGGAAGCACGTGGACTATAATGTCCATCTCTAACAGCATATTTACTAAATTAACTCACCCCTCTGCTAAATTCCCCAAGCGTTTCTGTGAATCTCCAGCTATGTCTTACATGTGCTCAAAAGCAAGTCTGCTCTTTCTGAGCGTCCCACCACCCTGCAACACTGCTACTCAGCCATCTTTCACCAGGCACTATTTCCAGGTCTCCAGAGGTGTGCCTGCTTTCAGTAACTCTAAAATATCAGCCAGGTGGAGACAAAGCTAGAAGACAAATCTGTGTGGTGGACACCACGATGTCTCTGTCACCCACAATCGCCCTTCTCTCTCATCACCGCCTTGTCACTGAGTAAGGCTCATTATACCTTGATCCTTCGTCCCTTGAGATGAGTGCTTTCTCAGGGATCAAACGGGCGTCTAAAGAGGCCCTGCCCCACCACTGCACAGCGCACGCTCTCACACCTCTAAACCCCAGCTCGGGCTCGGACTGGGCACAGCACGTCAATCTCCTCAATAACCTGAGAAGCAGTAGGTTAGCATCTCACCTTTTAAAGAGCTCTTCTTTCCTCCTGATTTTATTTTTCTTTGGGGACACTGGAGTAGAGGCTGTGAGACATATTTTCAAATGTTATTCTTCTTAGATTCTTCGTGACTTATGTTTGCCGGATGTCCATAGAGAAGCCCATAGCTAAGTACCGGCCCCCAGAGAACGCACGCTGGTGAAGCCAGTCTCACGGATTACCTAATGCGGCCCTGATCCAAGCTCGCCAGCCCAGTAGAAAGAAACCACTGAAATAAAGGGGGCGGGGTGGGTAAGGGTAGGTATTGAATTTGCACCTGACTAGTAACCTCTCCTTCCGTATACACTTCAAACACCTAAAACTTACCCTGACACAGGTACATCTTTTAAAAAGGCAAAAGTTAACTTCTGAGGAAAGATAGGACAACACGAAGAGTTTCAAAAACACAAAGCAGGCGTGAAACTGTAGAACAAACTCACCCGGTTGTTTAGGTTTTGTTTCCTGTCTCCCACTGGCTCCGCCCTCCCTCCAAGAGCACTAATGAGCTCTAAGAAATAGTATAAGGCAAAGGGGTTTTGGGAGTGTGTGTCGTTTCATTCTCTATCTGTTCTGGACTATAATTCTGTCCTTTTTTTTTTCTTATTTTGGTACTCTTATATACAAAAAAAAAGTTACTTGATATACTTTATATGCTGCCATTACCTTACTGTAAAAGCGAAAACACCACTGAAATGTTCATACATTTGTCTGATATTTAGAGGCTAATATTTAATTGTCTGGGGCCCACACTGTTGGTTTGTGGTAGCCATTTCCTAATAATTAATGTTCATATTACATATAACTCCAAATGCATCTTGAAAACAGCACATGAAGAATAACAGAACTATAAGCAATTCTGAGAATATACAAATCTCCAGTGTATATCCTTTTTTCTCAGATTAAAATACTTTCATAAAACAGAACTTTTTTAAAAAATATATGATTGATACAAATCTAGACCTCCTCAGTCTAGAATGCTGTATTGAAAGGGCCCAAAGGAAATGGTTGGGAATGCAGAGGTGGAATGTGGGAGGAAAGACTTTATAACTGTTCTAATGGAAATCTGTGCCGGGAGTTTAGCAAAAGAAACAAGGTACAATTAATCTGCAGCCTGTTGATATTCTGTGAAGGTTGCCTCCCTCTTCATTCTTTTCTTTCCTGTGTAACCATTTACTGAAGAAAGTAAACGTTGTTATACAGATCTCTACCTGAAGCTCTCCAAGGCAACAAGAAGGGTCATGACAGAAACTGCCCTCTGTTTAAAGCAGAGAAAGAAATAGCTCAAGAATGTCAGCCGGGACACAACCCTTACTCAGCTATGACAGATAAGAGGCAGGAGTAAGAGCTCTGTTCTTGTATTTGAAAACAGATTTGAGTCTGGTTTTGAAATTCTATTGATATATGATTCTACTTCTCAACTCTTATTCTTATCACATACCCAATTTTAACAATCAATATTAAAATTGTAGAATAAGACTGTGTAACATATTTGGATTGAATTGGGCTGAGGTTTACCTTTGCTTATTGTACGTTTTATTTTAAAAAGAAGGTACAGTGAATATTATGGGAGGGATGCTTCAAATACCTGAACGTTAACAACTATATTTTAAGAGCATTCATCTTTAAGTATCATGTGTATGTTAAAATACATTCCTTGGGGTATATTTTGTTACATTGTGTCAAACACAATACTGTTGGGGTTCCCACTGTTTTTCTCTAAAAAGACAAATTTTGAAACCCAAGTATGTTCAGTGAATTTGCTTAGGATTATACACGGTAGTGGCAGAGGTGTGAATAGAATCAAATTTTCTTGAGATTAATAATCACAATTCCCTGCTAATAACAAATATAAACGTGTCAGAAGAGAAGCATCACTACGGGAGAGTGGTCTGTTTTATAAAAACGAAGCTTTAGCTAGAACATGAAGGATGAATAGGATTTATATAGTTAGAAGAAGAGAGCATGTTGAGTAGGAAACGTGGAAACAACAAATATACAGAAGCAGAAATAAACAGCCACTCCAGTCAGACCAGACTGATTAGGAGGAGGTTCAGGTAAGGAAGATAATGGAGGTACGTTTGGTAGAAACTTTGAAAGACTTTGCATTCCAGGCAGAACTACTCAGTTTAGTTAAATTTGGAGCTCTTTAAAGCAGAACTGACATAACAAATCATTATTTTAGAAAGATAATTTGGCCAAGGTGTATCACACGGGCTAAAATTAGAGGTGAACTGGAAATAAGAAGAATACAGTTTGTTTGTTCATTATTCAGTTGGTCAGTCAGAATGGATTGCTTGTGTACCCATACAGGTCACCTGGAGATCTTATTAAAAATAATTATTCTTATTCAGCAAATCAGGGGTGGGCTCAGACTTTACATTTCTAACAAGTTCCCGAGGATACCAAGCTGCTGTTCTATGAATCATAGAAAGTAAGTAGGATGTAGTAAATTCCATCATGCATCTATTATAAATTTTAAGGCAAAGGCAATTGAAGATACAAAGCTAAAACAGACATAGATTTTGCCCTTGAAATTACATGTACTAGAAGTGTACTATAAATTATATCCTAGTAAAATAATAAAAATGTTTTTAGAATGTTCCAAAACTCAAATTTGGAAGTAGAGTTAAAAAGAAAGATTAAATCACCCCAGGCTGGTATGGCTCAGTGGATTGAGCACCAGCCTGCAAACCAAAGGGTCGCTGCTTCGATTCCCTATCAGGGCACATGCCTGGGTTGCAGGCCAGGTCCCCAGATGGGGGATGTAGGAGAGGGAACCGACTGATATTTCTCACACATGAATGTTTCTTTCTCCCTCCCTTCTCCTCTCTCTGAAAATGAATAAACAAAATCTTTAAAAAAGAAAAAGAAGAAAGATTAAATAAAAATACGTTGTGAAGTCATAGAAGTCATTGTGATACATAGAAGAGTATCAATGTTGATCAACCTTCATCTGGACTATAAAGCTTTGTTTAAATCGTGTGTGTTTGTGAACACAAATAAAATGCCTGCAGACCCCAGCTGTAGTTCTCTCAACACAATTATACATTTCTCTCTAGCAATATACCATTTCCACTTCTTTTTGCTTCATTTGTAGTTTATCCTTTCTTTTTTTTTTAAAGATTTTATTTATTTATTCCTAGAGAGGGGAAGAGAGGGAGAAAGAGAGGGAGAGAAACATCAATGTGTGGCTGCCTCTCACGTGGCCCCCACTGGGGACCTGGCCCACAACCCAGGCATATGCCCTGACTGGGAATCAAACCGGCAACCCTTTGGTTCACAGCCCACGCTCAATCCACTGAGCTACACCAGCCAGGGCCCTTTCTTGGTTTTTGTAGTTCCTCTTCCTATGCTCATTCCCTAAATATAGGCGACAACATGGCTCATTCTTGGCTTTCTGTCCTTCTAATTTCTTATGCTAATGGCTCACAAATCTTATCTGAGTCTTCAGTTCCATGCCTAGATTCACCTGCTTACTAGATACATCTTTAAATTCAATATCCATTGCAAACTCACCATATCCAAAACTAAATTCATCATCCCCGCCTTTTTCAAAGCCCTCCCCACTAGCACCTTCTTCCATTCCCTGTAGTTCTATCTCAGTGACTGCTGACACCATCCACACAGTCGCCCAACCCAAAAGAAGCCTGAATGGAGGTTATTATAGCTCCTCTCTCATACTCACACCTGTTTTTTAAGCCTAGAGATTTTTCCCTCCTCAGTATTTCTTCTCTATATTCCAATCTCTTCATCTTTACCATCCTGGGTTAGTTGGGGGCCCCATTTATTTTTGTCCAGACATACAAGTCTAGCCTCATAACTGGTCTCCCTGCCTCAAGTTTTGTTGCCCGCTAACTCACCATCTATTCTGCTACCAATATGATCTTTCTAAAGTGCAAAGTATGCCTGTGGCAGAATTGAGGTTTTACTATATATGGGTAAGCATACTATAATAATTCAACAAGCTTTGATGCATAGTTATGCTATGTCAGGCATCGTGCCAATCTTTGTTACTACAGAGATTAATGAAACAGTTATTAGTAAGAATTATTAATACAAAGAAGCTTTCGATTCTTTTCCACTCCTCTCTTTCCTCTCTACCCAGTGCACATCCATTTCCTCCAGGCTTCTCACCCCAAATATGTCAGTCTTTACTAATCTTTACTGAGTACCTACTATATGTATAGGGCGTAACCAAATGTAGGTTTACAGTTGTGAGTACTGAAACACAGTTTATTCTTGTATCATTATTTATTCTTGTATTATATGTTTTTCCATACAAACAACTGTAAACCTACTTTTGCCGTCCCCTGCATTGAACTATACTACATGCTTTTACTTGCTTCTCTTATTTAAGCCTCATGAAACATCAGAGCCACGTATCTTTTATCCACATTTTATAGGTAATACTGAAGCTCAAAAAAAATAGCCTGTTCAGATTAATGCAGCTAGCAAAAGGCAGAGTAAGGCATCCAAACCAGGCCTGTCTAGCTCCAAGGTCCTTTCTCTTTTTGTGCTACCATGCTGCCCTTTGAACTGGGGTTAACACCCACAATTCATTAGCATCAAGGTCAATAATCTAAATAGGCTATATCCATTTTCATGAATAAAACTCATAAGTAAATAGTAGCTGTGAATATTTCAAAAGGCAGAGAGGAAAATTTAGTTTAAATTTTAAACTAAATGTTGACTGTGTATAAATAAATTATAAGAAATTGAATTGCAAAATTTGAGATCTCTACGTGATACAAAAGTGGAGACAATGGCAGGAAGGCTTAATACAGTAGTTCAGGTTTACTTTCCAGATTTCTAAATAATGCTTCTTATGCACAGTGAAATAGACTACTCTCCCTTCCATAGAGAGAAAAGCCCCTTTTCTTTTTTTAATCTCTTCCCTTTTTCCTTCCCTCCCAAAACTGGTGGGGCTACTTTTGCAGCATTTATTACTTTGGATAACTCATTATATCAAGTTCATACTATCTTCTGTAGGGAGGAGAGGGAGTGAGGGAAGGAGAAGGACAGAGAACGAGAAGAGAGAGTGCACACAATGCCAATATATGATAATTTGGTAGTCGGACCTACACTCATTCAACTTACAAAGGACGCAGGTCCACAAGTGGCTACCCCTATTCTTCTCCTCCTCTACTCACTATCTAAGCTCCTCTGTCACTACTTTTAAGAGCAGGTCAGGGAGAAAAAGCTTTTTGAGAAGTGAAAGCATTAAAAAAGCCATGAACGAACAGCAAGAACAGTTTAGCGGACAATTAATCTCCTTGTCCCCTGACCCTCGAGACCCAGCCTATTGAGGAGAAGTGTTATTATTTTAGCCCAAAAATCCTCCACACTAGCTAAATGTGTTCTGTTCATTTTGCTCTACCTTCTGATGAGCTAATATTTAGAGATCCATTTGTGTTAAACATTATTCTACCTGAGAGAGTTCTTCACATGTTAATGTGAATTTGTTCAGATCAGACATCCACATCTCGGTAAATCTGCCCTAAATGAACATGAGCAAATCATTTAGAACTTGGAGTTCTTTGAGGCACAGGGCAGACCCTGGTCAAACCACATCAGAACTTCAGTTTAGCCAGATACAGGAGGCCTGACAAGAAGTGCATTTGGCAAGAAGAAAGAACTATATAGCAAGGCAGGTGGCGAGATACCATAAACAAATGCCTTCTATTTGTCTTCCATCTTGTTTCCCAGTTCAGGCTGGTAATTCAACAATGTATTAGTAACACTGTGAGCTAAATTAAGGTTTGCTTGGGTTTTTTTTAACTACCCTTGACTCTTTCCCACTATCTATATTACTGCTTTTTATAGAAATGTGTTCCAGGTTCCAAACAATCAAGTTTTTATATACGCTCTGGAAACATAACCTGTGAGTTAGGGACTACCTATGCCAAAAAGACTCTCCTGAAAGAGTCAACTTTGTACTGACTGCATGATATCTTTTAATACTATTAAGACATTGAAAGAGTTTAAATTGGGGATAACATGATCATCTTTTATTCCTGGTTCAGTTTTATTATGTACACCTTAGGCCATTGTCCTACATATCTATTTCTAATGTAACTTTAATCTTACAACATAATAAATAAATGTTCACTGCAGAAAATTTAGAAAGTATAGGAAAGTAAAAGAAAGGAAATTAACCCATAATTCTATTTCCCAGTATTACTCTTCTTCCATTCTTTAATTCTATGCATGTATACTATGTGTGTGTGTGTATAAAAAAACAAAGAAATTATATTTTTATTTAACCTTTTCTTTTTTACTCAATATATTATAAACATCTGTCCATATCATTACATAGTACTCTGCTATATTATTTTAATGCCACGCCTACATATAATTCTCTAGTATAAAGTATAATATGATCTATTTATATAATCCCTTATTGTCAGATAATAGGTTGTTTCTAATCTTTCTCAACTGCAAGTAAATGATGAACATATTTATACCTAAATCTTGGCATATAACACAATTATTTGAGAGTTTTTAAATGTTTATTTTACTAATGTTATGATAATTGTTGAATATCTTCCACATGCAAAGCTATGTTAATAGCAGCAGTAGAATGGTAAGAAAACAACTGCTGTCCTCAACTGCTGGTAGGCATAGAAAACCAGTTGTTCGTGGCTTTACTCTCAGCAATTAGAACAGTGGCAGAGCATAGTAGCTAGTTACTCAATAAATGTCAGGAAGCATAGGAAAGGAAAGAGAGGAACACCAAATACGGCCTGAATATGGAACTAGTCAAGCCTAGAGATCTCTATCTAGTTGGTACAAATTAGTGTGAGTTTATAGACTCCTTTTTTATAGAGTGAGTGTATATATAAGAACCATATGTAAGAACATGTAAAAGCTAAGAACCATCTAGTTTCACTCATATATAGGACAGACTATTTCTAAGCTCCATCCTATTTCTACATTGAATGTAGGTCAGTAGCAGAGGGTCCAAGATGGCAGCAGAGTAGGTATAAGCTACACTAACCTCCACCCAGGATGCAACTGGAATTATAACTAAATTATAGAAAAATCATCCTGCATAACCAACTGAACACTAGTAGCTGGAGAGAATAGGTATGGGTCAGTAGATGCCCTAGTTTTCTTTTTCCCACCCATGGCTGGTTCAGTAACCGGGCCTCCTAAGGAAGCATGAGCTACTGTTTCCCTACCGTGGGGGAAGAGTCCAAGACAAATGAGGGTGTTTGTGTAGGTGAATAAGTGCGGTTAGCATGTGCTAACGAAGACAACCGTGGCCAGACTTGGTTAAGATGTTGGTCATTTGGGCACATACATACTTCTCTGTTTTTACTTTTTTTCCTTTTCCCTCAGTTTCCTGATAAAATTTCTTAAAGAAATTGCTACCTTTTGTGGCCTAAACACAGTGAAAAAGGGGTTTGCTCATACTGAGCCAGGGCGCTTTCTTTCCCACCAGATTATCAGCTCCATGATGCCTAGGACAAAGTGTGTTTTGGCAACTCTACACCCACAGAACTTGGGAGAAGTACATCTCCTGGATTAGGCAGTCCTGCCATCTTTTCGTATACCACCCTGTCTTTCGATGGAACTTACAGATTTCCAACTGTGTAACTGCCCAGCAGAATCTTTCAGGGTCCCTTAAAGTGAGTCCGAAAACCTTAGCTGTAGGAGCAGAGCAGAAAGCTGGGCACTGACAACTTAACTGCATGAGTAACAAAGACACCTCTTCATAAAAGGTGCAATGTAAATTTTTTGCAACTGGAGCGATTCATTTTATATTTCTGAAGAAAAAGAAGTATAAGATGGGGGTGAGGGCAGACTTCCAAATGGATTTAGGAAGCTTCTAATTTAAAAAGTTAAGGAGCTGCTCCCTCAGACTTAAATAGATGATGTTACACATTTACCTCTTAAAATATAACAAGCAGTAATCATGATCCAGATACACAGAATCTGCTTAGGGAAATCTTTTTAGATAAAGTTTAACATTAATTGAATTTATATTATTCCTGAAACTGATTTTAACTGTTAAGGTGTTTATACTTCTACTCCACCTGTAAAACAGCTTGGTAATATAGCTTCCAAACTATTGATTTGGGCCTTCTATCCTTTCAAGGCCTAAGGGGCTAGGAAATTCCCATGACTTAGAAAAGGGTTCCCCTTTCTGGAAAGCTGCAGATCACGAAGGCGGCCCCACTCTAGTCGTGCTGGGCTTGCTTGGCTCTGTCATTGATGGTGTTTTGGGTTTGAATTGCCTGCTCCTGCTGCTGCCAATTTGTGAGGCTGCCTCTTCACATTAAAGCATGAACAGAAGGGGAAGAAGCACTGAGATAGCAAATAGGATTTTTATAAACTGGCACATTTAGCAGGAATTAGCAAAATAGACTTAACAGTACAGTGATTATTTGGGCAAAGCCCAGTGCCTTACATCTTCCAGTTTGTGAATGAAACATATGCTGACTTCCTAGTGCTTACCTAATGTTCTAAAAGTGGAAATCTCTAATTATCAGGGAGACTTTGATCTGAATTCAGTTTGTTCTTGTCATTTTATAAACTGCCTGTTTCCCTTTTCTGCACAAAATGCAAAGAATTAATTTCTGAGTCAACATAATAGATTTCTTTTCTGACCAGTAATCATCAGAGGTCTCCGATTGTTATTGATTAACCAAAAATATTCATTCTATTTTAACAAGCATGTGTTTAATAACAAAAATATTCTCCCTACACTCCTTTAGTGACTATTACTGTTGACTTTCTTAAACCTTAAGCGTTGATGTTACTGATGCTCCTAAGGATATCCTCTAGGTTTTACTGGACTTTTAGAAAGTGTTTTCTTACTGACCCCCATAAAAAGAAATATCCTCCAAAAAGCCTTTCCTAATTATCCCAAATCAATATTAATTATTTTGTCCCACTCAACATTTAAATCATTTCTTCTTTATGCATTTTTACTTTAATTTTAATTAACATATTTGAATTCAGTCAGTGGTATTAATTTCATTCACTTTCCTAAGTTTTTGCTGTATGTTTTCTGCACTACCTTGTGAACTTAAAGTCACACTGTGCTTTCTTCTGTCTTCATCTAAAGTCACCATGCCTAAACACCCAGTGGGACTGAAGAAGGACTAAATGATGGCCACGTGGAGTATGTAATTTTATTCCACACATGAAGTAGGAACCAGAAAATATTTGTAGTTAAGGAATTTATCTTTGACCTCTGAGGAAATTAGGTTATGTCCTTAACTATTTTTTTGTTATCTTGGTATGATCAGCTGCCATTATCCTTAATCTCCAATCCCAGAATTTTTTCTCACTCTCACTGTCATCTTCACTCATCTTAAAATGGTGCATCTCACAGTTGGTGTAACAGATGAAACAGGAAACTAATTAGCAAGTGTTGTCCATCTGTGTGTTTATATTAAATATTTTAAAATAAAACTGCATTTGCATTCTGAATGCTCTATCTGAAATCCATAAAATCAACTTCAGTAAAAGCTCTGTCTTGGTTTTGAATTTTATTGTAGACTTCATGGTAAAGCAAAAAAAAAAGAGGGGGTAGAATCAGGATTATGGTAATTTAAGGCAGATACAAACTTCAAAAATCAAAAAATCCTGCCCTGACTGATGTGGCTCAGTTGGTTGGGCCTCGTGCTGCAGAGCAAAAGGTCTTCGGTTTGATTGTCGGTCAGGGCACGTGCCTGGGTTGTTTGGTCCCTGGTTGGGGCTTGTGCAAGAGGCAACCAATCTATGTTTCTCTTCCTCTCCTGCTCCCTCCTTTCTCCTCTCTCTAAAAGTAAATAAATAAATAAAATCTTTTTTTTTTTAAGAAAGCAAAAAATCCTGAAATAAAAGTAGTTCTCAAAAGCCCCCTGAAATCTGAAAAGATCTAACAGTCAAAAGATATCATTGACATATTCTTACTTCCCAGAAACTGAGTCATACATAAAGTTTGAGAAAGCCACTTTTATTCTCTCATAGATATATTTTGAGATATACTTCTTTTTTCTCTTTTATCTAGTTTTCTTTTAAGTTTAAGCTTCTTTGACATCTGATTAAGATGGAACTCTAGGGAGACTGTTGGTCTTATTATGGGTAGCCATCTCCCAGGCTGAATGTGAATGTCACGGCTTTGGAAAGAAAAAATGTTATTTTATTTTATGCAAGGCAAATAGTCAAATGTTCTTGATGTTCAAAAAGTGAGAGAGAGAAAAGTATGAGCTGCAAGATGATTATTATATTGCAGTGCTTGAGTCAGTTTCTCCCGCTATGCTCTCATCTGTGTGGGAAGAGAAAATGGTCATTTTATTTATATAAATTTCATTATTTCCATAGGATCACAGTATGTTAGAATTGAAAGGAACTTCTGATGTTAGCGTAGTCAAATCTTTCACCATTGGAAGTGTAAGAAAAATTTCTACCTAGCCATCAGGTTTTCATTTGATACTTTAGTAAGAAAAAATCTTATTTGCCTCATAACACAGCATATCTTATTGTCAGATGGCTGTTATGATAAGGATGCTTTTTCCATTTCATTGAGCTAAAGTCTTTATCATTTTTTCTTCCATTCATTCATCCTAATTCTGCCCTCTAGCACAGCACCAAATAAATTGACTCCCTCTTATATATGACAACCATTCAAAGAAAGTACTATTTATGATTATATAAATGTTAAATAGTATCTTCTCTTCCATCCACAGACAGTGTAATATCGTTATAGTTGTGATAATTGTACATCATTCATTCCCAAATCTACTGTGGAAAGAGTGAGTAGAGACCAGGGTTTGTTCAGTTCATTTATTGAGTTCCTACCATGTGCAGGGATCTGGCAGGGCAGTGAAGAAGCTTAGATAATATGAGACCCTGTCCTGTGAAACAGTCATACATTGTGGTATCATCTTTATAAATTTGGGTTTAATCACAATTTGTTGCTTCTCTTTATCCTTTTTAGTTGACTTGAAATTCTTTTAACTTGAAATTCTACTCTGACATTAATATGCCACTCCTGCTTTTTTGTTTATTTACATTTGCTTCTTGGTGTCTTTTTGCCCTACTGTTACTTTCAGTCTGTCATTTTTAAGTGTATCCCTTGTACATAGCATTTCAATGGGATTTGAGCTAAAGAGAAAAAAAACTCAGTCTTTCATCCGTCTTAAGTTTATGTAACCCTGTGCCTGGCATGACGTTTATTTTGCTTTACCATGAAGTTTGCTATGAATAACATCCCTTGATATTTTCTTTTCCTTTATGTTTATGTTTATGTGACATTTGATGTTTACTATTTATACAGCTTTGTTATTTCTTTCTTGTCCTTTTTTCCTCTTGTTGGTTTAATTCAGATACTATTTGTTTCCTTTTATCCCTTTATTATCTTTGCAGTTATTCTATATCTCACCCTCATGCTTTCTTTCCAGTGTCTGATACTCATAATCAGATATTCATTTCTACTCCATTGTGTTTTACAAAGACGTTAACTGTGTCATTCCTACAAGGCATTCCCATTTCTTTTATTCATCCCCTATACCAGCGAGACCTTTAGAATACTTTTCCTTCCTGCATCTCCTCCCACCCTCTCAACTTTTAGGTAGTTCTGCTGTGATCGTGCTCTTAATTCTAGGTTATTATTAAGTTTTCTTTTGCAGTATGTCTCTACAACTTCGGGGAAATTCATATGTAGTACATATAATTCTTCAGTTCATTTGATCATTATATATATTTGATTTAGCCGTATATAGTTATATAAAGGTGTGTGTTTCACTAGGTTTCTGTTTCTTTTCCCCTGTCTTAAAGGGGAAAAGAATTTTTTCCCTTTCCCAGATTTTCCTTATTTTTCCAGAACATCATTTATTGATTATTCTCTGAACTTTTGCACTTTCTCAAATATCACTCTTTTATCCTGATTGGTGAATGCTGTCTGACTGGGTATAAAATTTGGTGGTGGCAGGCTTTTTTTTTCTCAGAATGTGTTCAGGTTAATCTACTGTTTTATAATTTTTGGTATTGTAGGTAAGAAGTCCAAAGTCAATATTCTTTTTTCTTGGTAACTCTAATAGCTTGTAAGATTTTCTCTTTATCCTTGAAATTACACAATCTTACCAGGACATTTATATTTATATACCCTAAAAAAAATCCAGCCATTGTTAATATGAGAATGGTTTACACAATATGGATGTAACCTGGCAGCCAGTGAGAGTGGACTGGAATGCAGGTGCATGAACAATGGTGACTTCACTGTACTAGTCAGGGGGGGTGGTAGGTGCCATTTAGTGAGCATGTGTATTGTACAGCTATTGCATTCAAAATGACTGAGCAAGTAGAGCAACAAATCCACATCAGATTTCACATTAAGCTTGAACATTCCTCCATGGAAACTATTTGGATGATTCAGAAGGCCATGGCTATGGATAACTGGTGATTGGCAACTTCATCACAACAATGCACCCACTCATGTGTCACATCTTGTGCAGAGGTTTTTGGTGAAACATCAAATCACCCAGGTGACTCAACCCCTCTACAGCCCAGATTTGGTGCCCTGTGACTTCTGGCTTTTCCCAAAATTAAAATCACCTTTGAAAGGGAAGAGATTTCAGACCGTTGATGAGATTCAGGAAAATATGATGGGGCAGCTGATGGGGATTGGGAGAACTGTGTGAGGTCCCAAGGTGCCCACTTTGAAGGGCACTGAAGCATCATTGTCCTATGTGCAATGTTTCTTCAATATGTGCCTCTGTTTTTCATATTACATAGCTGGATACTTTCTGGATATATATACCTTGCCTGGAACTCAGTGAAGTTTTCAATCTCCAAGCCCAGGTCTTTTTGGTTAAACGAAATATTCTTTTGTTTTCCCCTTCCATCAGTTCCTTTTTAATCTTTATGGCATTTCTAATGATAACATGTCAGTCTCTTGCTCTGTCCTTCAAGTTTCTTATTATTTCCTGCATGACTCCCATCAGTTTGTATTCTTGTTCATTCCTCTGAGATATCTTTACCACGTGGTCTTTCAGGCCACTAACTGAGTTTTCAACAGGGATGTAGTCACCTTCTAAATGTTTTAATACAGTCACTACTAAATTTTAAAATTTGAAAATTATGTTTTTTGTTTCAGAACATCCTTTTAATATTGTAAGTGAAACTCTGTTAGTGTTTTAATTATTTGTTGTTGTTGTTGTTAAAATTATATACTTCCCCCAGCAGTTTTATTTCACTATGAACTGTCCTAAATATTATGCTTATTATTTCACCCACTATCTTAAACTGCTGATATTTTCCTTGCCTACTGAGAGTTCCATTTTCCCTCTGTCCTCAGAAAGCTAGCTGCTAGGGTACTATGGACCTGCTGGGAGTGGAGCTGTAGGAGAAAAGAGGACCACAAGTGGTAAAAGGCATGGAAGTCACAACTCCTGAACTGGCAAAGCACCAATGGCAAGCTGCCAGTCTTCTATTGAAATACAAAGAAAGGAAAAAAGCTTCCTGGACATTCAGTTGTAAAGGTTTGGGCCTTCCCAGCCTTTCGGGGTAGGGCAGTCTTAGCATTTTTTAGATTTCTAGGTCAATTTAAAAATGATACCTTACTAACCTGGATCCCGATTACCTTCAAGTGCTTTAAATCAGTGAACGTTAGAGAAGGAAAGGGCCTAGTCTAAATGTTCTCATTTTACAATACAGATAATGAGACCCCCAAAAATTATATTAGTTTTTCAGAGTCATCTCAGCAATAGAGACAAAATTGGATTCTAGACCTTGTGACACTTAGGCCTTCAGTTAACGGTTTTATTTTCTGTCACCTAGTACTTAAATTTTTAGCATTTAGTGCTAAATCAATTCTCTTATAGGATGCTTTCCTATATCTGGCACTCCAAGAGAACAATGGATAGGTACTTAATAAGTTAAGTGAAAATGGATAGAGAGTGTTAGTAAATCAATATTAATGCTAGTATGATTTATCTGTAAATAAATCATTAATCAACATCCAAATCTAATTAAAACTGTGGTTGTTAATGAAGGCAGAAGTAAATGATATTACAAGATCTACTGCTCTTTGCAAAAATAGATGCTACTCTTTTTTTTTAATTTAAAAATTAAATTTATATTGAGGTGGTATTGGTTAATAGCATCATATAAGTTTCAGGTGTACAATTTTATAATACATCGCCTGCATATTGCATTGTATGCCCACCTCCAAAAGTCTAGTGTCCCTTGGTCACCATATAATTGACCAGCCTTTTTACATTCTTTTTTTTTTTTTTTTTTCGGAAGCTTTTATCTTATATCCCCTCTAGTGGAAATAGTGAGAAGATATTTCTGATTTTAAAAGTAGAAGTTGTTTTTTAATCAGCAAGGTTTAGGGTAATTTATATATTTAGATAGTGATAGCTTTTATCTGAAGGTATACTATGTATAACAAAGTGTGTTTCACAATGTGAATATTACTATCATTGAAAAGAATAGAAGAATGAATGTAGGGTGACCTTGAACCTGTTTCTACCTCCTGTGACCCTTAGTACCCTCTCTTGCCCTTCCTACCTCATAAAATTGTAAAATTAACACATAGGTATTAATTTGTATTGTTCTTTTAAAATATGAGTATTGTCATTAATTTTATTCTTAAATATTCGGATCTTAGATATAAGAAGTAATATCATATATAAGGTACATAAAGTCATATTGTGTGAGCTCACATTATATTACATAAAATCAGATTATAATGTTTTATAGTTTTATTCTCCTACCTTCAAGGAAATGAATATACTATGATCTCTTTATTTAACAAAACTGAGAAAATAATGAATTGTTTTTATCATACTATAATATCCATGATTTATAATTCTTATTACCTATTCCCATTATCATTATTCAGTATAATCTCTTAGTCTTAGAAAGCAAGCTCAGTTTTTATTTCTTAAAAGTAAGAAAGTGGTGGAGAGGGAATATAAAGTAAATACAAGAAAATATTAGTGTTTGTCAAATCTGAGAGAAGGATACATGGGTGTTTATTATACTAATATCTCATGTTGGAAATATTTCACTATTTGAAATATAAATGAATCACAAAAAGAGCAAATTTGTGACTTGTAAACAATCCCTAAAGTTATATTTAATCAAAAATGTTTAGTTTCCATCCGAATATAGGAATCATACTCATGTTTGTTTCATTCCCCAGAACTACGCCAACGTGCCCACACATTCCCTCTCCTGGTCACCCAGACAGGTCCCCACCTGCCACCTTAGCACCTCTGTTTGATGCTTTTGAACAAGTGTTCTTTATGATGAGCATTTGCCTTGTATGACATGTCATATTTCTGAAAAAACGAGACAATCACTCTGATTAGGTAGTGGGATGGAACGAGCACTTAAGGAAGAGCCAGAGGTCCTAGTCCTGGCTCTGCCACTTACTACTCTACCTGCCTTTAATTTACTACTGGACTTCTCAGAATATCACTTTCCTTTTCTGTAAATGGGCATAATAATACCTTTTCAGTCTACCTCACAGGCTGTGAGAGAACAAATAGAATTATAACAGCAGCATAAGTGAAGTTTACAACACATCCTCTGACTACTGTCACATATTGGTAGCTGTGCCTTTTCTAAGCCAAAATCTCTGACTAGATCTGACACCAGAACCATGCAACAGAGTGGAGTCAGAGAGAGAGCAAGGGAGACAGAGAAGGATAGGACCCAACGAATGTGCCTAGCTGTGATACTGAACATAATGGCCCCTAAAGACCTTTCCAACTTCGACATTCAGTGATTTTGTGAACCCAGCAGCCACAGAGTAGAAAGCAGCATTGAGCATATTCTTTGAAACATGAGAAATCACAATAAGGATTTAGTATTAAATCCCTTTTAGTTGCTTCTGCAAATTAGACATTTTTATGTGCAGAGTTAATGACTGCAGTTTTAAAAACAGGAAAAATATATGTCCCAGATAATATGAAAGCAATGAATAAGGAAACAAATCACTGAAAAGTATGTTTATTTGCAGTTATCAGCTAGCCTGTCCCAAGACCTTTATCCACCTACTAAGATTAATAACATGATGATGTGTATGTCACTGCTGCTTGGTGGAGTCAGCGTGTTATCAATTATATAATAAGACTGGTGAAATTAGGTAATGTTTATACTGACACAAATTTGTATTTTGTTGATAGTACCCATTGTCCACTCACCTGAACCACATTCCACATCATCCTGCGTTTGTAGTGTTTTTCCCATTTACTCCATAGATCTACCATTTGGTTCAGCTTAGTGATAGTGAGATCCAACAAGGCATACAGTGATCAGGAACCCATCACATGCATATCTTACAGTATTTCAACAGAAAAGAATAAATTGGTATCTTTTCAAAGTTTTTTATGTTTACACATAGATCTTACCTTTGTTGAATAGCTGGGTACCTCTGTGGCTGCATAAGGCATTTACTGGATGACTTTATTTGAAGGGTCCCTATGTTGGTAGGTTGAACTTCATGAAAGCCATTTTTCAAACCTTTGCTTTTATCTCTCCTCCTTGGGATCTCGCTCTTCAGAGCCAAGCAACCCCTGCTACACACACGGACAGGCACTGGCTTAGGCTTTACACACATAGCTGTGTGAATGCATTTGAGGCTCAGTTTATGATTTTCTTCTGTATTAGTCACAGACACTCTCCTGGATAAAAACTGCCAAGCATGCTAGCGTTGAACTTTGCCACATTGTTAAGTATGTTTGTATGATAAGTGTCTGTCAATACCACAGCAATAACAGCTACTACCTTTCTTAAAACTTGGTTTGTATCCATAAACTTTTATATGTACTCACTTAATCTTCATAGCAACCCTATGTTATCCCTACTTTATAGATGGAAAACTAAGACGGAGAAGTTAAGCAACTTGTCCAAGGTGCTACATCTAGCAAGTAGTAACACCAGGATTTAAACTTGGCAGCCTGACTCGAGTTCACACTCTTAATCTCTGTGTTACGTCACCTCCCAACTTGCTTATCTCTTGCAGAGCCTGTGAAGTGTAGCCTCTCGGGTAAATCTCAGGCTCCTCTCTTTACCTATGTCACCCCTTTGTAAAAAATTAAGTGATGTCCTAGTTACAGTTTTTTTCTTCTGCTGCTCCTCCTCCTCTTCCTTCTGCTTGAACAAACTTCATTACCATGAAAGATTTGAGAAAACATATGCTATCTCATTGAGAGATTTGATACCAAGTTAACAAAAGCCTACTGAAGCTAGCTTAAGCTGAGAAGGGATTTATGGAAAGATGTAGTTTTATCTCATGGAACCCAAGAGCAAAAATAGGCCTCAAAAGGGACTAAAAGCAAGAACTAAAAAAAAAAAATCAGAAGCTAGGATTGCTCCCTTTTTAGAGGTATAAGTTAGATGTTTTGGGGGGAGAAGGGATTAAAGACAGTAACCAAACATTCTTTTTCAGCTACTGCCTTCCTGTCCCTCCATAAGCCCCAATACCTGGCATTTTACTTTGTTCTCATTTGATTAATCTCAAGTTAGGCCTTAGCAACCCTCTAACATCCGAATGAGAAGACCCTTGATTTCATACCACCTTTTCATCCCAGGCCTTTGACCTGTGCAACCAAAGGGGCTGGTGCACTTGTCTGACTAGTCAACTATCAGGAATCTGCCTATTTCGGTCCCTCATGTTCTTCCTGTCCTTTTACCCTCTCAGAATGTTTCATATGGTCTCTGCTTTCCTTGTTCTTTTTTTCTACCCTTTTCTCCTCCAGGAAATACCTACTGGCTCCTCTTATTTTTAGTGAACCCCTGCACCCTTTTCCCATTAGATGAAGTCCAAATTCTTGAACTTGAGGGCCCTGCAAAATCTTGTCGTAAGATTACCCCCACCTACCCCAGTCATTTCAACTCAAGTCCTTCATTCTACACTATTTATTTTCCCCACTGATCTAGGAGCACCACGGGCTTCACCACAGGCTGATCATCTTCCCCATTCCTTTCCACCTATAAAAGTCCAGCCCATTTTTCAAAACCTAACTAACTTAAGTCATATTGCCCCTCAAGAGTCTTATATGATCTCTGCAACAGTAGGGTAAGCAACCGTCCTGGTTTGCCTGGGATTTCCTAGGACATGTGACTTTCAATATAAAATTTGGGGTATTTCTGGGCAACCGGGGATGGTTAGAAAGCCTACCAACACCTCATGTTTTCATTTATTATGTTGCCTTGTTAAATAGTGGGGGTGGGGGAGGGTGCCTGTGAAAGTACCAGTAGCCACTGCCTTCCGTGCTCACAGTTTTTTCTCCACAGTAAGAGTTACGCTGCTGTTGGGCAGAGACCCTTTTGATTCCTACTTCATACAGAATATGCAGCCTCACTCAGGTTAATGCCTACTCAGTGAAAAATGTGGTTTAGTTTTAAGTAGGCATTATGTCTGGAATATTTTCCTCGTGTGTTAATGTATTCATCTTTATTTTTTTCCAGCCCAGATGACTTACTCAATGCCTTGAATGAGGGTATCAGTCGTGCTGATGTCATCATCACATCAGGGGGTGTATCCATGGGGGAAAAGGTATGAAAAATGGGTCTCGTGGAAATGTATCCACTGTAATATCCTTGCATACAGTTTACTAACTGTATGTGATCTGGTAAATATCTGGTACATAACCAGACTCCCACAAAGCTAAAATTCCATGGGGCTTCAGAAATTTCTGGGCATTCTAAAAGGGATCAAAGAAGTAAGCACAGGAGCAGCACAGAAAATCCCACAGCACAGAGTAGTTTTTATCTCCCCCTGGAGATTTCTAGCTTTTTGTTCACTCAACTTTAGTGCATTGGGACTTCCTTTATATGTAATATTTACCCCTAAGTTAAAGTTCCAAGTCCTTCCTTCTACTTAAATTTAAATTAAAGATGACCTCCCCCACCACATACTGTAAACCTGGTAAAGAATCCTTAGTTCCTCACAGAGAAGAATAGAAAGATTAGGTAGTCCTCTGCCCCTCTTGACAAATAATAATAATTATAATAATAATGAATATAAAATACAAACATAGATATAAACATATAGGCTTTTATAAGACAGTATATTTGCATATGGTATATGCTTAGTCCTATAAAATTACAATTTGAATATCTCAGCATCATTAAGTTTATATATCTTATTGAAATGTGTTGGTTCATGATGTTTATTGGGTCCATTGAATAATGTGATGAAAGTGAAATACTCTTTATTATAATAACCAACTTTGTTTTGGTACAATAACATTTCAGATTACAAAATATTTTGTCATCCTGTAATCCCTTTCCATGTTTCTTTTTATCTCATATTAATGACTGAACTGAAAATTTTGAAAAGATTTTTATAACAGCTTTTACTAAAATTCGTATTTTTCAGGAGTTTGATTTTTCTTTAGCTAGATCTTGTATACATGTGAGTGTCATTGGTGCCTGCACTCACTCGCTCTAAAACTGCCTAAGTTCATAACCGGGCTCTTTGCACGGTGAACGGTCGGCTCTGGGAGCAAATGTCAGAATTCAGTAACCTGCACAGAGAATGCCTGCCTTCCATTCACAGCTTTAGTTTTAGAATACTTAAGGATAGCATTTCAGATGCCAAAACCACAGAAGAAAAAGAATCTCAGTCCAAGACTACCATCTCAAATTCCACCCAAGAGTAGAGCTATTAAAGTGTAGGCAGGAAATCTCCTTATCGCGGACAGGTTGCCGGGTTAGTCTTCCCTCAAGTCTCCTAGTTTTTAGTTTTAAGTAGAGCGGATTGCTGCAGACCCCCTGAGATTACAAAAGCTAAGGACTGAAGTCTGCATTGCAGTAGGTCTATAAGAAATTATTTGCAAAATGTCTGTTTTTATTATCATCAAACTGCCTACGGTGTTCTAGTACCACAAGAGCAATTCTGAAGTCGAGTACTTAAATGTTAAATTTGTTATTCCCAAGGAGTGTGTCACATATAAATTACCTTAGTTAGTAATGAATTTAATTATGGGACAATACCTATCTGTCAGACCTAGTGTTGACCTTTCCTAGTACTTCTGAAGGGGCAACAAGCGTGTAACCAACAAAAGACGTCATTCATCCTAGGGGTTTGCTCCCAGGTAAACAGAGCCCATACAGTAACGCACACTGGTTTTCTTCACCAAAGGGCCCCTGACGCTTTCGGAACCCACAGACCTGTGTCCTCTTCTCGGCCAGAGAAAAACGACCCTTTCACAGTTGCTTCTCTCAGAATCTCTCCCCACCTCTACCCCAGCCTGCTCCACATAGGCTTTTCAAAGAGTTTTTATTATTATAAAACACTGAAAGTTTCAGGTAAACAGGATCTGCTTTTTGCCCTGAAAACTAAAGAATTATATTTATTACTATACAACCTGCAGAATTATAAAATAGCTCCTAACAATGAATGGTGAAGATAACCAAGAAAAATAACACTCAGACTGCCTACTTAAGAGCTTCTTAATTTTTCCTGAGTGTCTCCCTTACCTCATATGATCCAAATAATCACAAAGATTATTACTGATCACAAAAAAGGCTAGTCTCATAGGCTTCCCTGATTAGTTAACAGCAAGAGTGTTAATTAACCATATAGGTCTTCTCAAGTTTGTTTTGCAAATTTAGAGTTATACAGCAATAGAATATTAAAACTAATCAATAATACTCCAGACAAGTAAATACAATAAAATCGTTTTCCTTATCATTTCACTCAGCCCTGTGTCATTCTTGTTCTGCTAGATGTTGGGTTAGTAGTCTGCTTTCATGAACCCACCTGCTTCCATTCTAAAGAGTCCTGGGATTCCTGGCTCAGTCCACTGGCACCGAAAACAATTTATCTAAGCTATGTCACCTCAGAAACCTGTACCAAGAGACTGTTCTTCGAAGTGCCCATATTTTAAAGTACCTATGACAGTCCTTCTCCCTAGCACTCTGAATCTGCCTTTTTTGCAGATACAAGCTGTTAACTGTAGCTTGTAGCTGAGCTATATGCAAGCATCGGAATAAAACAAAAACTTTCCATGAACGACAGATACTTAGTGCCTGTACATCTTTTTTTGTTGTTGTTGCTGTAATCTGTAATATCAGAATAGAAGATAAGTAAAATTTTCTGTTGAGATACAGTATCTACCTATTTCATAACAGTTTTTATCACTGTTTTCCCTGAGGGTAAATACATAATGGACAGCAAGGGCATTGTCAAATCTCCAGGCATTTCCCATAAAGCATACAATTTCTGAAGCAGTTTTATTAATAACATTTTACCTATACAAATCTAACCTTAGGGCACCCTGAGCCTCTCTTCTCAGATATGACAGCAACTCTCCTCCCATGAAACTCTTAAAATGGTAACATATCAATCAAACCTATTTCTAACGTTTTTTAATAAGATGAAAGAACAAATCATTTTGATTTCCTAGAGACCCTCTAGGAAATTTCAAAGATAGTTTCAGGTGTAAAAAATAGTCTGAAATTTATTTTATTTTTTGTTCTAAATTTTGGCCTGATCTTTAGAAGGAAAAATCAAAAGAGTTGTCAAAAAAGAATTAATTGGGTATCTAATTAACATCAGATCATGGGTATCTGAGAAATAGTAGTTAGTTACCTAGTTTTCAAACAATAAAAATATTGGAAAATAAGCATACAATGTATCGTGACTGTAAAATAACCTCGGCTTGTTCATAAATAAGTGAACTTAGTTCTTTGCTTTTTTATTGCCTTAATCAAAGGCAAAATAAAGCAAACAATATACACAAAAAAGTAGATTACACAAAAAGAATAAACTTTCATATTGAAAGGAAGGCTTTAATCAGTAGTAAACCAAAGAAATAAGCCCATCAAACCTTAGTGAGCTTACTATAATTCTGATATATTTCCCGGCTTCGTTTCAGTCATAGGTTATAAACCAAGGCAAATCATTCTCAAAGTTTTGTCCTTTATTATACTCTTATACTTTTTTAACAACCTTGCTCTATGCTTTAGAACGGAGTGGTCCCCAGATCTACCAGGGTGCCTGAAATCTGATAAGTGAGTGAGTTTCAACCTTTTTCATCTCATGGCACACATAAACTAATTACTGAAATCTGCAGCACACCAAAAATTATATTTTTTGCCGATCTGACAGAAAAATAGGTATAATTTCTATTCATCACACTGGATTGCTGTTGTTGTGTTGGCTGTTGTCATTTTTTACTTGACAATCTAAGGGAAATGTGATCAGTGCCCCTGACTAAATAGTCAGGTATTCATGTTTTTAAACTTCTTGTTACACACCAGTGTACCATGGCACACTGGTTGAAAATCACAGCTTTAAGTGGGTCACAACTATTTTCATAGTAAAACTAAGACTTTATATGGCCTTTTCATTCTCCTTCTCTTGTGAGTATACAATGAGTTTTTGCAGTGGCCAAATGATGTGGTAGCTCATCAGAAGCAAATAAGAGAATCCAGCTGACTCCTGTTAACTCAAATAGTAAAGAGATTTTCAAAATTATGTAACAATGCATAAAAAATAAGGTGCTTACGTTAACATGAAATGGCTTCATCATTGCTATTTCTATAATAAATTAACCCACAATAAGTATCTTTTCAATTTCTTAGTTTTAGTTTCTAATACAGTAGATATAACCCACATAAACAAAAGCTTAGGGATCTTTAATAAATTATAATTTACAAGTACGTAAAGAATCCTAAGAACAAATACTTTGATAACTGGATTTTTTAGCAATATTATTTTTCCTTGAAAAATGGAAGAACACACATAATTATACTTTTTGTTATTATTGCTCATAGCATAATTACAATCACACATATTTATTATAATGTTTTTAAGGAAAATCTACTTTCTACTTCACAGCAAAAACTAGAAATGCAGGCCATTGAGAAATCATGTACAGGCATTTTAGCAGACTAGCAGGCTCATAAACACAGAACACAACTTTCTACAGCCACATACATTCCTTTTGCACCTTCTTAATGTAGCAAAGGTGAAAGAACACATTCATGACCCACAGATACAGCCTGTCTATAACATATTTTTTTAAAAAAGGAAAATATATTAACTAAAAAACAAAAGTATGTTAACTTAAAATCATAATTAGTAATCGGTGATCCAGTGTTCTATTTTACTTAGAAATCATCAAGATATATATGATGATTATTTATTAATTAATTGAAAATCAGTTCAAGATTTTAAGTAATTTTTAAGATGGCATACAACAAACATAATTACTTTTGAACTTAAAAGTTTATCATACCCAGCCTGGCTGATGTAGCTCAGTGGATTGAGTGCAGACTTGTGAATCAAAGGGTTGCCAGTTTGATTCCCAGTCAGGACACATGCCTGGGTTGCAGGCCAGGTCCCCAGTTGGGGGCACATGACAGGCAACCACACATTAATATTTCTCTCCCTCTTTTTCTCCTTCCCTTCCCCTCTCTCTAAAAATAAATAAATAAAATCTTTCAAAAAAAAGTTTATCATACCCAAAGCAATCTATGATTCAGTGCAAGCCTTATCAAAATTCCAATGGCATACTTCACAGAACTCTAATAATTCTAAATTTGTATGGAACCACAAAAGAGCCCAAATAGAAAAAGCAGTTCTTAGAAAGAAAACCAAAGCTGGAGGTATTACCATCCTACCTTAAAACTATACTACAAAGCTATAGTAATCAAAGCAATGTGATACTGGCATAAAAACAAACACACATCACTGAAACAATTGAGATCCGAGAAATAAATCAACACAGGTGTTGACAATAACCCATGACAAAGGAGCCAACAACATGCAATGAGAAAGGACAGTCTTTCAGTGAATAGGGCTGGGGAAACCACACAACCACATGCAAAGGAATGAAACTGGAACACTGTTTTACACCATATACAAAAAATAATAGATTAAGACTTTAATGTAAGACCTGAAACCATAAAATTCCTAGAAGAAAACAAAGGCAATGAGCTCTTTGACACCAGTCTTAGTGATGTTTTTGTGGATCTTTCTTCAAAGACAAGGGAAGCAGAAGCAGAAATAAACAACTGGCAGTACATCAGACTAAAAAGCTTCCGCACAGCAAAGGAAACCATCATCAAAGTGAAAGGCAACCTAATGGATGTGAGGAGATATTGGCAAACCGCATATCCAATACGGGGTTAATATCCAAATATATATAAAGAACTCATACAACTCAGCAACAACAAAACCTGATTTTAAAATGGGCAGAGAATTTGAACAGACATTCGCCAAAGAAGGTGTACCGATGGTCGGCAAGCACATGAAAAAACGTTCAATATCACTAATTATTAGGGAAATGCAAATCAAAACTACAATGAGATATCACCCCACACCTGTTATAATGGCAGTTATCAAAAAGACAAGAAATAACAAGTGCTAGAGAGGATGTGGAGAAAAGGGAGCCATTACACACTGTTGGTGGGAATGTAAATTGGTACAGCCACTATGGAAAACAGTGTGAAGATGCCTCAGAAAATTTTGAAAAAGGACTACAGTGTGACTCAGCTATTCCACTTGGGTGTCTAACTGAAGAATATAAAAACTAATTCAAAAAATGTTTGTCACGGCATTATTCACAATAGCCAAGATACGGAAACAAACCTAAGCACTCATTGATGGATGCATGGACAAAGAAGATGTGGTATGCGCGTGCATTTATTTGTATGTATATACACGGCACACGTGCTGGAATAGTACTCAGCCATAAAAACAAATGGAATCTTGCCATTGGCAACAATGTGGATGGACCTTAAGGGTATTATTATGCTCAAGGTAGTAAAATTAGAGAAAGACAAATACTGCATTATTTCACTAATACATGGAATCTAAAAGAAGCAAAGCAAATGAACAAGCAAAACAAAACAAACTCATAGATACAGAGAACAGACTGGTGGTTACCAAAGTGGAAGAAGGTTGGGGCATGGGCAAAATGGGTGAAGGGTCAGTTATATCATAATGGGTGGTAACTAGACTTGTAGTGGTAATCACTTTATAATGTATACAGATGTCAAATTATATAATAAAAGATATTTTTAAAGTTTGTCAGAATAATCTTTGATTTTGTTGAACCCAGTTTTACATTTTTCACAATCTTAATTATTATACAGGAATAGTGTTAGCTTATTTGATGAATAAAGCCATATAAGTTTAAGAAAAACAAACTCAAGTGAAATAAAATGTATTTGCCTAATTATACTTATGCTTAATGCTAATAAATAAGAGAAAGAACATGTCTGGGTTTTCTTAATAACCAATATAATTGTTAGTCTCATTTCCCAAAGATTTACCTTAACTATGTGAACTTTGATTCCTAAAATTATAAGAATACACCAGTGTAGCACACTTAAAATAAGTTAAATTTGCTTATTATCTGAGAATTTTAGGAATATTCTACATATGTAAGCACTTAATTGTCTCTCTGAGTCAACCAGAACAGAGCACCTTTAAGAGACAATAAAATCGTTTTGGTGTTTGTATTTTCCCCTTTGGCAAAGCAAACTTCATCGTGACCCTAAAATCAGGCTCTCCTCCTTGGGTCCTGCAGAAACCAGAGAGGCAGTGGTGAGGCACTCTTGTGTTGCCCCACTTCCCCTCCCCAACGACTCCATCACATTCAGATTCAGATGGACAGGGTCTCGGTGGGGGTTGCCTCGAACCTGCAGCCCACTCCAAGGAAGGCCCACCGTATGTGGTGGTCTCACAGACACAGACACATGAAGAACGTACAGTGTCAGCTCTAAAACTTCAACCTCAGGCCAAGAGTAAACACGGAAACAAGAAAACACACATCATTCTCAAATATGGAACTATTTTTCTTCCTAGACGTCACAAAATCCTTAATTGATTTTGGCTTAAAATGACAGTAAGACAAACAGGACAAACTAATAAGCCAGATTCTTTGCCTTCTCTTACCTAATAAAATTGATTTTTATCTTACATTTATGGGAATCACCAAATGGTCAGACCATTTATATCATATTTCCAATCACTGATACCACAGTGGGAACATCTTATTGACCATGCACAGAAATAAAAATAATACTAAAATCAGTAGAGCAGCAAAATTAGAGAAACCAAAAGTTAGCAGAGTTCAAGTTTTATTACTGCTTGGCATTTACTCCAGGAACCAAGGAAAGAGGTGCCCAGGTTTAAGCCACCCATGAAGTGCACTTTGACAATCAAGTTTACCTGGTTCTGCCAGGTAAATCAATGGAGCTTCTCAGTGGCATCTCCACAATTTTCTTTTAGATTTTATTTGTTTATTTTTAGAGAGAGGGTAAGGGAGAGAGAAACATCAATGTGTGGTTGCCTCTCACGCACCCACTCCTGGGGACCTGGCCCACCACCCAGGCATGTGCCCTGACTGGGAATCAAACCAGCAACCCTTTGGTTCACATTTCCACGCTCAATCCCCTGAGCTGCACCAGCCAGGGCTCCATAATGTATTAAAGTACAATTTTTAAAGATAAAATCATAAATCCCATATATATATATAACCAATGAGATGTTATAGCTGGTTCATGGAAAATGCGGAGAACACAAACATAGGAATGATGAAATAAATTTGCTAATAGATGCAAAACTATTCTGTATCTACTGGTGAATAATCAGAACTAATTTTCATTTCTTTGGATAATAATCATGTTCACTATCAGTTTTCTGTAGCTTATTTTTTGTAAAATAGCTCAAAGATAATGAAAGACACAAATAACCCAGAAGGTTGTGATATACTGAACATCCAGTCATCTTTTTGCCCTTTTCAAAGTCTTTTACAGTTTTTCTGACGTTCTTACCTGGGTTGAGGAAAAGACCTTGTTTCTTCATTCATTCATTTTTCTTCTTCCTATCTAACTCTAGCTTTCAGAATATCAGAGATTCTTGTTGCTTCTATAGGTAGATAAAAACGTATGAACAATGATGATTCTCAGCCTTTATTGCTATGTGTGTTACAAGCTTTCCCTCTGTCAGAAGAAACATGAAGCATTCCTTCATGTTCCAAAAGAATTTAAAAGATGTTTTTAAGAAAAATAAAACACTTTCATTTATTTAGCGAATATGTAATGAGCGTATCTCTTTTCCAGACTGTCTCATAACCTTTAAGACCCTGCAGACATGGCCACTTTCTGTCAATCCAGACTCACCCTTTGCTTCTTTTCCACTCATTCACTACCGTCCCTTGTCTTTTCAGCTGTAGACACACTCCTCACTGCTTCAGAAGCTTTTGTGTGTACTTCCCTCTGCATGGAATTCTCATTCCTCCACACTTCACGTGACTGAATCCTACTCACCCTAACGACCTCTTTTAAAATGGCCTTTTCTTATTCTCCACCCCACCCCATTATTCTCTATCCCAGTACCTTCTCATTTCCTTTACAGCATGTACCACAGTATATTAATTATCTTTTTTTTAATTTTAGTTTATTCAGTACAGTTTCTATCCTTTATTCCCATTCCAGCCCACCCACCCAAGTATATTAATTATCTTATTTGTTGGTTTACTTATTGTAAGCTGTCTCCCTCAGTAAAATATAACAGAACATCTTTGTGTGAGTGACCATGTCTCTCTTGTTCATCATTAAATCTCTAGCACATATAGAATTCATGATACATAATTGATATTCAAAAATATTTGTAGAACTAACAAATGAATGAATGAAAGTCATGTGCTACTCACTAGGGTTTCATTGTAGATATAATGTGCAGGGTTCCTCTTCTCAGATTCTATTCCAATAAAGGATGTCTGTCGGTTGTCAGGCAATTATAGTATAACCTAAGTGTGGGGTGCCTGTAGGACATAATAGTACAGGAATGCATGAGAAAGGTCTGGATATTTCTGCTCTTGCTCTGTGGAGTGGCTTATTTGGATCAATCCTCCTACCAAGAACAACTATAAAATCTATATTAAAAATTTTTTTAGCCTTGACCTGTGTGGCTCAGTTGCTTGGGTGTCATCCCGCATTACAAAAGGTTGCCAGTTCAACTCCCAGTCAGGGCATATGCTGGGTTGCGGGTTTGGTCTCTAGTCAGGCGCATACAAGAGACATCCAATTGATATTTCTCTCTCTGTCCCTCTCTGTCTCCCTCCCTTTCCCTCTCTCTAAAAATAAATAAAGTCTATTAAAAATAAGTATTTTTAAAGAGGAAAAGATAAAGGAAAAGATATCAGAAAAAAATGAACCACAGAGAATTAACACTGAAATTCTTCACCACAGTTTTCTTCAAGGCACCATGTTGACCAAAAAGACCGTTTAGTGTTTCCCATAAAATAAAAGACACGTTTTTCATTCTCACCAATAACTTTATTGATTTGGATATTTTGAGTATGTCAGCTGTCTCCCACTATTGGCTTCTCGTGGGTAGAGGCCAAGGGTGCTGCTAAACATCATATTGTATGGCCAAAATGTCAGTGGTGCCACGAAGCTTCACAAGCCACTTTTGACTTGTTTGACCAGTCACAGCACCTTCTCCATACACTGCATACATCTTTTTTTGCATTTCAGTTGCTTTTTTACCTTTCTTGAAATAATAAAGCATAATACAGTGAACATATTGCATATTTTCTTCCATCTTCAATATTAAAATGGCTCCACAAAATTCACCAGTTTTGATAAATTTTTTAATGCACACTGATATGACAGCTGTCACAATACAATCTTAAAATTATTTCAAATGAAGTTAAAGCCAAGCAAGCATTACCAGGGCCATCATGTGGAAAAAACTAAATGAACCTTTCGGTCAGTCCACTACTAATTCCTAAGCCAGGGAGACAGGGGAGGTATAATAGTACAGGGAGCCAAGAAGCCAAGCATAAAAGAATAGCTAATAAGTTAATAAAATAAACAGAATTTTTCACTGTCACAGAGGTTCAGAGCCTGCCATGCAGGCGGGGCCTTGGCAAATATCTCAGGCTTTCATTGTAAACCCTTGAGGACTGTGCTCTAGGAACAGGGGCAAACTTCCAAAAAGACTAAAATCCTCCCCCAAATTACCTGGGTCTCTGATTATATCAAGGTAATCTTAGTTTGCCTTAACTAACTGCCAGAAGAAATTAAACCCTTTCTGGAGGCATGTGTCATCATCCAGAGCCTCTTCAATTTTCTTCCATATGTAATGTTTGAATTTCAGTTTTATAAATTACCAGCCAAAATGACCAACAACTAAGAAAGAAAAAGAAAACAGAAAAACCTTAAGAAACCATGGACTTTGAAACACTGCAATTAATGTTTAATAAAAAGAAATGACAAAGTGAAGAATTTCAGTAGAAAACTAGAATCTACTCATAACAATTAAATGAAAATTTTAGAAAACAGATGAAAGAAACAGAAAAGACATACGGGATATGGAGAAAGGTCTAACATACGTGCAATTGGAGACCCAGAAGGAAGGGAGAGTAAGCAGAAGCAATATTTAGGAGATATTGGCAGACTTTTCCAAAACCAATACAAGCTATCAAGTCAGAAGTTCAAGTGGCTCTGCTAATCTCAAGTAGGATAAATATGAAGAAACCATACTTAAGTAATTGTACCAAAACTACTGAAAGCCAAGGACAAAGAGAAAATCTTAACAAAGGGAACATTTCCTTCAAATGCCCAACAATAAAACTAGCAGAAGTGATTTAAACAGAAAGGATAGCACTCAGAAAACACTGGAATGGCATTTGTAAAGTGCTAAAGGAAAATAACTGCCTGTGTGGAACTGTGTATCCAGCAAAAATTTCCTTCAAAAATTAAGATAAAAACATTTTTAATCAAACAAACACTGAGCAGACCTACACTAGAGCAAGTTTTTTAGGCAGAAAGATTATGGAAGCATGGAAATTCAGAAAGGACTGAAGAGCAAAAGAAAAAAAGAAAGGGTTACTATGTAGATAAATATAAATGAGCATTGATTGTATAAAATAATAATGCCTTGTGAGGTTTTAAATATAAAACATAAATATAGAGTATATATCATCTGTGTAGTATATACAGAAAAGATATATATAATATTTAAAATGTATACAGAATTTGTGGTACATTATAGCACAAAAAGCAGAGAAGAATAAGTGGAGTTAACATGTTTTAAATTTCTTGTGTTGTCTGGGAAGTGATAAAAATACCAAATTATGGTAAACTGTGATAAGTCAAGAATACATATTGTAATCTCTAAAATAATAATAAAAGATTACATAACTAACAAGCTAATAGAACAGAAAGAAATTAAAATAACAAAAAATTGGTGAATCCTAAAGAAGGAATGAAAGAAGAAAAGGAAATAAAAACAAAAGTGACAAATAGGAAAAAAATAGAAGGGTGATAGTTTTAAACCCAAATATAGCAGTAATTATATTAAATGTAAGTGGAATAATTCCTTCAATTAAAAATTGGCATTCTGCATTTAAATAAACAATAAATTATATGATACTTATAAACACACATTTAATTTAAGAACACAGCTGGTTGAAAGTAAAAGATTAGGAAAAATTACAATGAAAGATAGTTGATGTGACTGTATTGATATCAGAGAAAAGGGGGATAAAAAAGATTAGATATTAGGAAGGACATTCCATATATGTAAATTGATCAGTCCATCGGGATAATATAACATTTCTAAATGTATTGCATCTAATAAGATAGCCTCAAAAAAAATAAATAACCTATCATTCAGCCCAGATTGAGGGGAGGCTGAGATGACTGAGACTCAGATAAGGGTGGGGTGGAGGAAAGAGGATGGTACAAAAAAGTATTCCAGACAGAAGGAAGAATATTTTTAAAAACTGGAGGCAAGAAAGCTTTAAAAACTGAAAACTTTATAGCCTTGCTGGGAGGGAGAGGCGGGTAGATTGAGACTGACGGATGGACTGACTGAGGAATGGGACTGGGTGGGAAGAGGATTGCCTGAGGAGAGCAGTGGATGGTGAACGATAGCTGGAAGATACAAGAATCACAGATGGTATTTAAAAGATGAGGCTTCTTCCTGGAAACCAGGTCATTCTCTTTTTATTGTTGTTCTATTAGAGTTGTCTCGATTTTCCCCTGTTGCTCTCCCCCGCTCTGCCCACTCCCTCAGCCACCCGCACCCCCTCTCCCACAGTCAGTCCCCACCCTGTTGTCCCATGTCCATGGCTCATTTATACTTGCTCTTTAACTAACTTGAAGAATCATGGAGTGACTTGCCGAGAACTGTTTTCAGGGGATACCTCTTACTGCTGTGGGGGGCAGGGGACGAATGGAGGAGGGCAGTACTGCCGGCAGAGATCTGTTTCAGCTCTCCAGGTGAGACGTTGGCTGAAGCTGTGCAGGTGGAGAGAAGGGAGCTAATTTTAAAAATATAGTGACCCATGGCTTGTGAAATATTTAAAATTTTACTAGATTACTAGACTCACCCTTGGATTATTGAACAAGAAATTCAACAACAGATCAAGAGGTTGAGAAATTTTAAGGACTGCAGCCTTTTTGTCTTTCTGTCTGCAGAACAAACTGCAAGGCAACGTAGCCTTCATTTCCAAAGATCAGGTCCTGTCAGTTAACTTTGGGTTGGCCATAACCTTCGGTTGGTTTGTTTTCATTAGCAACTGTGCTAACAATTAAATTCCCTTTGCTTTCTGTTTAAAGCACCATCCTATTTTTCATTTTTGTTGGTTTAATTAGAATTGATCGTCTGTAGGTACCGTCCAAGTCTCTCCTGAAGGAATGTACATTATTTTAAACCCATTAAGCGGATTGGTATAGGATGCATACAGCTCACTTCCCGTCCAGGCACAAATTCTTAGGCCATATTTGTTAATATCCTTTCTCGGGCATAAAGTTTGGTCTTAAAAGAGACAGATGGAAGAGGGTATAAGGAGAATAAATGGTAATGGAAAAAATACAATAAAAATTCTCTGTGAGAAAAAACAGACAATAACCTATCAAGTAACACTTACATGTTAATGTACTTATTTGGTTTATTATCTAAGTACTGCTACTAGGATGTACTTTTTATGAGGATGGGAACATTGTCTCTTTTGTTCAAGGCTATATCCCCTGTACCTAGGTTGGTACTCAGCCTACAACAAGTGCTCAATAAATATATATTGAATGAATAAATGAAGGACTGGGGGATGAAGGAATATTTGTCTAAGCAAGTCAACTTCACTAAAATAAGATGGCTTTTTATTTTAATCTTATAAATTCATTTTGCCTTCATTTAAAGTTTTGAAAGTCCGGTATTGGAAAGTGTCTAAAAGTAAAGTGGTTATTTTTTGTTTGCAGGACTATCTCAAGCAGGTGCTGGACATCGACCTTCACGCACAGATCCACTTTGGCAGGGTTTTTATGAAACCGGGGTATGAAAACAATCTTACTGTCTCATCTATGGGCTTGGTTTGGCTTGCTTTGACTAACAAAACTTTAAATGCTTTCTCTTTCTATATTCTATTATGGATTATATATTCTAATAAAAGAAATATTATAGTATTAAAGTTCTTTGTACAAGTGCAGCTCCTATCTGAAATGGGAATTCATCTTCCTTATGAATCACTGAGTTTGCTATAAATAAAGCAAAGCAACTTTCCAAACCTTTTTCTCTTTAATTCCCATGTCTGTTTCTCTCTTTCTCTTTTTCTCCCTCTCCATACTGATTCTTTGTCTCTCTTTAAAATCTCTTTTAATATGAAAAAACTCAAACATATACAGAAGTAGGGAGTACAGCGAACCCTCCATGAACCCACACCCAGCTTCTGTAACTGTCAGCATTTTTTCATAATTGTTTTATCAGCCTCATCCCTCACTTTTTTGGGTGGACAGAGGGCTGGATTATTTTAAAACAAATTCTAGAAATTTCATTTTTATATACATCTCAAGTAATAACAGCAACAACAGCAGTGTTCTCCCGTGTAATCACAATGGTATTACCTCACCTAACAAAATAAATAAGAATACCTTAATATCTAATACCCTGATCATATTCAGAATTCTCCTGTGTGTCAAGAAAAAGAATGCCTTCTCATAACTGTTTTGTTTGAATTAGAATTTAAGTTAGTCCACTCATGGTATTGGCTGTTAAAGCATATTTATTGCCCCCTCCTTTATTTGTCAGGCAACTTGGTGAGGAAACCAAATAATTTGTCCTAAACGAATGGGTTTAGCTGATTGTTTCCTTGTGGCGGTGTTTAATTTGTTCCACTCTCTCCAGGATATTCTATAGACTGGAAATTAGGTCTAAAGCCTCGATGAGATTCAGATTCAACTTTTTTTCCTTTTCATGAGTACTTCCTAAGTAGGATTTCATACTGCTTCTTGCTGTCTCCCAGGAGGAAAGAAAAATAACCGCATACCAAGATCTTGCACATATCCTAAAAACTAATAACTCTTTAAGGAATGACTGATAGAGCTAATCATTTGTAAATCCTCAAGGAATGCCAAATGTTGGTGTTGATGAAATCTTTGTGGGCATGTCTTCGAGCAATAGTCTGGCTATTCAGACCACTTTCATTCCCTATTCAAAGGCTCAGTGCGTGGGTGGGCTTTCCAGCACACTTTCGTGCTGTCAGGGACAGCAGCAGTGATGCTTTAGTTCAGCAATATACTCCGATGGGTGCTCATAGGAACCCTGAGAGAGGAGAGGTGAGACTTACCGGTTGTTATGAGCTACGGGAACTATTGGCATATTTCAGAAGCCTTTCTTAACTGTCCAGTTACCCCTGATAAGTCTCCCTGACTTATTGCTTACTCATGTCAGTTCTGGGATAGAGATCAGGCTTTACGTCCATGATTTTGCCATTTAAGTATGAGGTTAAGATTATCCCTAAAGCTTTCTTCACAACTTGATAGACTTTAGAATTCTTGGTGTTTTATTTCTGTAGTTGCCCCAATATGGCTGCCACTGACAATGTTCTTTTATTATTGAAATATCAGATTTGGGTCATTATTATTAAGAATATTTTATCTTAAGCAAATATTGCTATGGTATGGGTGCACAGGCTGTTTTATTTTCCTGTCTCCATGAGCAGTACTAATTTGATAGAATACAGAGGACAGCCCAAAAGCATATCAATGTGCTTCTAACCCTTAAAATTAAATTGATTATTCCCTTTACATGAGACAGAAGCTGAGACTACTTACCCTCACTGCTAGAAGAGAATTATTTGTGTAATATATATCATTTAAATTAATCTCAGCACCTATGATGTATAATTTTGGTACTCTTTATTTTCAGTCTTTTATTTATCACTTGCCTCAACTTTAGGAGTTCATCAGATCCTAATGCTTATTCTGCTCACTTAGTCATAGCCCTCTGTGACTGCAGTCACTGTAGACATTCTGTTGTAGTCGTGTCTCAAGAGAATTGAACAGTAAGTAATGAGTTCCAAGGAAATGGCTTTCCAGGGCTTAGACAAAAACAACTTTGCAGTCTGGCAATAGGACACTTGTGATAGTAATGCACGAAAACAGAATGTTTTCTTGTAGTGCAATCTTTTTTAAGTGAGTGCCTTTAGGGAAATCACAGTACCTGTCTGCAAAGTGCAAAAGATGATTTAAATTGGCTCTAAGTACAGTAGAAGGAAAGTGTTATACATTCCCTCCCCACTCTTAATTATGTGTGTTAGTTTGCTATAATAAAGTGGTTTGGAAGTTTTAATGGGCTTCCTTTACTTGGCCAGAATTTTATACTTGTCTAAAGATAAGATTTGAAAAGTAATTGCTGCTTAGTAGAACAAGAACAAATATAAAAGCTCAAGAACAATTTAGCCTTGTTCTTCCCACATACAGTGCATTCAGAATGTAATTAACTTCTTTCATTTTAGACACAGAGATACTAAAAAAAAAGCCTCTGGAGTATTCTCAACCAGATCTACCAATCACAGTTTTTATGGGTCATCTGCAGTGAACATAGCTGTTTTCGGGAAAGTACCTTGGAAATTATTTTCATCACACAGTAACGCTCATTGCCAAGTAACCTATAAGTAAATCAATATGACAATCCAATCTCATTTTTCTGGTTACAGCAAAGAATCAAAAAGTCAGCAAAAAAGCCCTCAGAGTAGCCAAAAATAGATGTCACAAAGTCCATATACAGCATGCCCTGCGAGAGGAGAGCCTTGTCAAAGTAGGAGCCACACACTTAGACAAACCTTGGTTCAAATCTTTGTTTCCTCACTTAGTTGCTGAGTGATTTGGGGCAAATTGCTCAATCTCTGAGTCCTAATTTCCTCATCTGTAAAATGGGATCAATAATTCCATTTAATTTTCAAGCAGTCTCATGAGGTGACAGTATCGCACAATTGTCACCCCATGAGATTGCTTGAAAATTAAATGAAATAATGGATGTCATGCATAGATGCTTCTTTTAAAATAGTGACTTTTATTATTGCTATTTAGTATTATCATTCCAACAATGTAACTATTATTACTACTGTCTGGTTCCCAAACCTAAATCAAGCTGTAAGGGTTGAGATGATGGCAGTCTAGCATGAAGGGGAGTCACAGAAAAATACTGGTTAAAAAAAAGTCAGAAACAACAACTGTGGAAACACAGCAGTGTCTGGTGTGGGGTTATGGATTTTAAGTGAAAGGGAGAGTAGAATAAGTTCATAATGATGGCTATAAATCATCAAAAAATATTATTGCTAAAGATAATGAGTGAGTGACACATTTTTGAATGACCAACCTGCAAAAATAGTAAAAATAAAAGTAATTTGGGTGCTTAAAAAGATAATTTTTCAACTAAATGGAAATTTCAACATTCCCTAAGGATTCTGTGTCACTCAAGTTTCATTAATATAATGACAATTGTAGCTGAAATTCTGTATAAAGGGTAATCAATAGAAAAAATCACTCTTCTTAACTGCCCACCTCCTCCATCCCTCTCACACCACTCCTCTCCATACCCTTCACGCTAAGGATTCCTGTCAGAATCTTGAGGAAGCATCATTTGAGAATCTTTTTAAATTGCTGGTACTTTAATTTTGTTCTAGTCATGGTATTTTATTTATCTTGACATTTCAAAACACTCCTTTCATAGGAGGGAGAGTCTTATGTTTATCACTAAGTACCATTTTAAAGGGTTGAGAAATCCTCCTATTGAGCAAGAGGCAGTTATCTGATAGGCGTGTATTACTAAGTAGCCTCCTTATAATAAGAATGATTGTTTGGAACCTCCAGCAACAACAATGAAGACACCATAGCCAGATGGGTGGAGAAGCTCCAGGACCTGGTATACTCATGCACGAGGCTGGAAAGAAGGGGGGAAGTAAGCTACAGGAAACGAGGGGGTTTGGTTGCTTAGGAACAGTAGATGCTAAAGACAAATTAATTTAAGTGCTCTGGAAACACAGCAGGTTATAAAGGCTGAAAGATCAACAGAAAAGTATTTTTATGTGATAAGCTTTCTGTACGGAGGGCCCCATGACAAGAAAGCCTGAGTACTGAATTTACTCGTCGTACTGCTTTGCAGTCACTAACCACCTCTTTTTTTCTCCAGACTGCCAACAACATTTGCAACTTTGGATATTGATGGTGTAAGAAAAATAATTTTTGCACTACCAGGTAAGAATAATTGAAATAGTTTATTTGCCTTTTCTGATAAAAAAAAAAAAAAAAGACCAAAATTTTTTTGAATCTTAGGTGACCAGTGTCCTGTCAGAGCACTTGAGTGGGTTCTGAAAGACCCAGGCTCAAGTCCCAGCTTTCCTTACTTGGAAAAACCACTGAACCTCGCTGAAGGTGTTTCTTCACCTCTACAATGGGGCTGATATCGACTCACAGGGTTGGTGCGGAAGTCAGATGAGATCGTTTCTTTCAGAGCACATTCCAAGTGTTGGCTGTGCCTGGGTCTTTCCGGGGCACCTGCTTTTCCCTATGGGAGAGTGGCCAAAGTTAGCAGTGTAACCACGTCCCACAGCTCGAAGTAGCGTACTCAAGGGGCCAGAGGGCCTAGAATCACCTATGCAAATGCCAGAACAAAAAGTAAGTCTCAAAATAGAGATATAAGGAAAAGAAAGCAGGCAGAAAAAAATGTAGAACTTTAGAATCATTTTTAAAGCTACAACATATAAGCATAAAAGAGATTAGATTTCCATCCATAGGAGATTTTAAGAGAGAGGACCTGTAAGTTAAGTAGCCTTCAAAATTTGCCTGTAGTATAGAACTCCTTGGGGCCTTTAATGTATCCTTAGATAGTCTAACCATTGCATAAGAAAATACGAGCCTCCTTCCAGCTTTAATTTGCTGGGAAGACACTGCAGACCATCAGTGACACGTATAGAAAAGACTGTTAGAGTGGAGGCCTCATTCACCATTACCAGTGCGGTATTGTTTATCTACCAAAGGAGTTTTTTTAATAATCTATATTCAAGTTGATACTTTAATTTGAAATTCTCTCTGCTCAGCCTGAATAAACCAAAAGAGGACAGCAACAGATGTTCAGATTGTAGAATCAGCAAAGAGATCCCCTGTACAAGGATTTTAAAATTCAGAATTGTATTTCTGCTGTCCCAAGGGCCATGCATTTAAAGCCATTGCTAATCTTGGTAGGTTTTAACACAGTTTAAAAGTTTTGTGTATCTACCTGCTATTTTTGTAACTTCTTAAAATTACTGTATAACACATGTTCACTGTGGAAACATTAGAAATACTGGTAAGCATTAAGAAATGTTATCCATAATCTCCCTTTTTTAAAAAAAACCACTGTTTCCAATTTTTATATCAGTCTTTCCAGTCCTATTTTTATAGAGTAATTTTATAAAGCAATAGCAATTACAGGAATTCTATAATCATTGTTAAATGAACAGTAGCAGGAGGTTGGTTTTTTGTTTTTGGTTTTTTGTTTTGTTTTGTTTTGTTTTGTTTTTTCAGAAAAATTTCCATCTATTTGTATTTTGAGGCAAGGGAAAGGCAATTTATTCTTATTAAGAGTTTGCTGTTCTATTGGACAACTCATTTTTCTGTTGAAATAATAAGTATCACTCATGACTTTTTACAACCTAAAAAAGCTATTCTTAGCTACTTTTGTAGGTAGAAGAAAATTAAAGGTATGGTTTTCGCTAATAATAGGCTAAACTCACCATTGCCTTTTACTTTGACAACACAATTAGCAGCACATAGCCAGGCCAAGGGAACCTCAACATCGTCTATCCCCAGTATATGTGTATATATTCACATACAACTGTATAAAAGTATTAATCATATTAGAATTTTAGAACCAGAAGGGATACTGAGAATCATGTAGTCCACCCTTTCATTTTGTGAATGAGCTCATTAAACTCAGAAAGGTTTGGAACTGACAGGGATCACACAGCTTGGTTAGTTAACATGCCACACAAGAAACTAAATTGGTTATTCTCTGCCCGGTCATTTATTTCACAACCCACCTTTCCCTTCTTTAACGTACATGACATCCCCAGATTTCTTCTTGGAGAAGTACAGTTGAATGTCTCAAATTTTGTTTACAACTCTAAAAGAACTTGGTGTTTGTATTAGTCTGCTCAGGCTGCCATAATAGAATAATATCACAGACTGGATGACTGGATGACAGATCACAGAAATTTATTTCCTCACAGTTTCAGAAACTGGGCACCTACAGGCCAGATGCAGGCAAGGTTAGTTTCTGTTGAGGATTTCCTTCCTGGCTTACAGCCGCCGCCTCCCACTGTGCCCTCAGGGGGCTCTCCTCGGGGCAGTACACTCCTGATCTTTCTCTTTTCATATGGACACTGGTTCTACTGAATTAGGGCCTCACCCTGATGACCTCATTTAATTTGCATACCTTTCTAAAGGTTCCATCTCCAAATAAAGTCACATTGGGCTATTAAGACATCAAAAAATGAATGGGAGGAAAAACAACACAATTCGGTCCATATAGTATTTATCTTCAAGTCCTTCACATTTTAAATCACTCAGTTTTATTTTTTTAATTTAAAGAAATGTCTGGGTAGAAGGGATTATGGATAAATTTCTTTATGCTTATCCTACGTTCTAATATTTTTTTGTACTGAGCATGTACTATGGAAATTTGTACTATGGAAATTTGTACTATGGAAATTTTTTAAATAGCAAGTAGAAACAGCTTTAAACTTACCAAGATTAGTAATGGCTTTCAATGGCTAGCTCCAGAAAAGTAGAAATAAACAGTGTTAAACAGCTTCTAAACATCAGAAGTTTCACTGCTAAACCCAAAAGGCTGCACCCTCTGTGGCATTCGGGCGGCTGCAGTTCTATTCTGACATCCTCTTGGGTTTAAGGTGATTCCAAAGAGAAAGACAAGTAGTCACTTTGCTCCTCTATGACACCTGAAGGTACAGACAGTCAGAATTACTTGGCAGTTTTTTATGTGTGTACTGTGAATAACTGCTTGGTTGACTTCCAGGGAATCCCGTGTCAGCCGTGGTCACCTGCAACCTCTTCGTCGTGCCCGCACTGAGAAAGATGCAGGGCATCTTGGACCCTCGGCCAACCATCATCAAAGCCAGGGTAATGTTTTCCGATGACCAGGACTGAAACTAAAGCCTAATAACGTATAAGGATATGATCTAGATCCAGAAACATCTAGAATTTTATATTGGTTTTGAAAATAGAGAGGAAAGGGTCCCTTTTATTCCCTGCCCAAATTACTCCATGAGTCTAATGTGAATAATTTTCTTCAGCACGAGGTCCAAATGGGAGTGGAGACATAATGACAAAACCATCAAAAGACGTGACAGGCACTAACCTAACACTAAACCTATGTGGAAGGAGGGACAAGAATTCTCTTTCCCCTGTGTAAACTCACAGAGGACAGCAATTTGCCCACTTACTTTTTCTGTAACTTCACTGATAAATTTTAAGAAAAAGACAAAGGACTAAAAAGAGACTCTAGTGAATCAGAAGCAAAGGGGACAGTTTTGTTTGGAAAAGGACTACTAAGGCAGAGGAATTATACATACAGTAAAAGTTACCTGGAAATTAGAGTCCCCTTCTCTACCACCACTAACTTCAATTTGATTCACTACTATATAACTAATTATATAACACACACTGTATAACAGTGAACAATTTTATTGGAAATATAAACTAAAATACCAAACCATGACTTTTTTAAAGCTTTACTGAGGTATAACTTATATACAAAAATTGCACATATTTAATATACATTTTCATGTGTTTGGACGTGTGCATATACCCATGATATCGTCACCACCATCAGGTACCAAACATATCTAGCACCTCCATAAACTTCCTTGTGTTCTTACTGGTTTGGTTGGTTTGTTTATTTCATGGTAAGAACATTTAACATGAGAACTGTCCTCTACATTTTAAAGTACACCATATCACATTACTAACTATTGTTATATAGCAAGTGTCAGCACTCATTCACCTTGTATAACAGAACTTTATATCCATTGAGCAAATATTTCCCATTTCCTTCCCCCCTTAGGCCCAGTAACCAACATTCTATCCTCTGCTGCTCTGAGGTTGACTCTTAGATACCACATAGAAGCAGAATCATATAGCACTTGTCTCTTTGTGACTAACTTATTTCACATAGAATAATGTACTCTAGGTTGATGCATGTTGCCAAAAATGGTGGGCTTCCTTTTTTTTAAGCTGAATAATATTTCATTGTATGTATACACCACATCCTCCTTATCCTTTCCTCCATTCAGTACATCTGGGTTGTTTCCATATCTTGGTCATCATGAATAATGCTACAGTGAACGTGGGGATACAGGTATCTCTTTCACTTCAACTTTTTTTTACATATACCCAGAAGTGGAATTGCTGGGTCATATGGTAGCTCTACTTTTGATTTTTTGAGGAGCCTTTATGCTGCTTTTCATGGAGATTGTGCCATTCTACATTCTTACTAACAGTTTGTAAGGGTTCCAGTTTCTTCACATCCTCATCATTACTTATTGTCTTTGGTTTGTTTTTTGTTTTTTTTTTTTAATAATAGCTATTGTAACAGGTTTGGGGTGATATTTAATTGTAGTATTGACCTGAGTTTTTCTATCATTAGTGATATTGAGCACCCTTTCATATGTCTGGTGGCCATTTGTATATCTTTTTTGGAGAAATGTCTACTGAAGTCCTTTGCCCATTTTTTTTAAAGATTTTATTTATTTATTTTTAGAGAAAGGGGAAGGGAAGGAGTAAGAGAGGGAGAGAAACATCATTGTGTGGTTGCCTCTTGTGCACCCCCCACTGAGGACCTGGCCTACAACCCAGGCATGTGCCCTGACTGGGAATCGAACCAGCAATGCTTTGGTTCAAAGGCACATGCTCAATCCACGGAGCTACACCAGCCAGGGCTGAAGTCCTTTGCCCATTTCTAATCAAATTATTTGGTTTTTGCTGTTGAGTTTTAAGAAATTCTTACATATTTCGGATATTAACCGCTTATCAGTTGGATGGTTTGCAAATATTTTCTCCCATTTCGTAGGTTGCCTTTTCACTCTGTCAATTGTTTCCTCGGCTGTGCAGTTGTTAAATCTGACGTAGTCACACTTGGTGACTTTTGGATTTGTTGCCTGTGCTTTTGGAGTCAAATCCAAGAAGTCATTGCTAAGACCAATATCAAGAAAATTTTCTCCTATATCTCCTTCTGGGAGTTTTATAGTTTCAAGTCTTAAATTTAAGTCTTTAGTTCATTTTGAGTTGATTTTTGTGCATTGTATAAGAGTTTAATTTTTTCTTTTAAATATAAATATATCGTTCTCCCAGTACCCAAACCATTACTTTTCAAGAGCTCTTAATAAATTCAGATATGACAGAATGCTATGATTGGTTCACAGGAAGAATATAAAATATAAAAGAGTAAAGGGAAATGTTAAAAAATTACTCTGAGAATATATAGGATAAAAAACATTAAGAAAATCTAAGCTTCAGATGTTTTAATACTGACCTCCTAAATATTGAGGTTTGTAGACTAGTACATAAAGGATATATTTTCCTTAAATTTTCAGTAAAAGTTCAATTAGACATTCCTGAAATCAAACTTTCTTTAGTTTTTCTTTAATAATCACAGTGGTAGTCTTATTTTAAATTAAGTGGAAAAGAAGATAAAGAGCCATTAGTGATTCCAACCACATCAGAAGGTCAGAGCCATGAAACTTAGATTTGATCATTTAAATCAGGATTCTGAATTTTTCCACTGTTTTCATATTTGCTAAATTTAGGAAATAAGGACAACCCATACTGTTATAAGAGAAAGAAAGAGGACTTCTCCTTAACTTTGCAAAGATACTGTGAATCTTCTTATTTATTTCTCATTTTTGACATTCGCCATCTCTTCTTTAAAAGTGACACTGTGGCAGTGATTTGTCCTGACAACACAGTGCCCTGTAATCAAACTGAAGTTTAGTGCGTTCATTGTTCACGGTGCTGCTCATTCCTGTCAGCCGTGCAATTAACAACTGGCCTAAGAATCAGACAGACCCCGTTCTCCCACAGAGCAGTGTCACTGGGGCTCAGAATGAGTCATCAGGAGACTCGCTGCTTGCCTCTTTTGTTGTAACTTCCCAAATCACCCCACATCTTTACTGACTCAACTGCCACTTTAAAACATAATCCTGTTCATTTACTGGAAACATGGTTAAAGCTTCTACTTTAACCTGGTCTTTAACCATGTGTCTACTTTCTGACCATGCGAGATGCAGCTTACACGCACCTCTTTTTTTTTTTTTTTTTTAAGATTTTATTTATTTATCTTCAGAGGGGAAGGGAAGGAGAGAGGAAGAGAAATATCAATGTATGGTTGCTTCCTGTGCATTCCCTACTGGGAACTGGCCTGCAACCCAGGCATGTGCCCTGACTGGGAATCGAACCGTGAACTCTTGGTTCACAGGCCCGCACTTAATCCACTAAGCTACACCAGCCAGGGCACACGCACCTCTTATTACTGTTCTCCAAAATGTTTGCCACAGTCACGGCCTCTCCCAATTCCTGCTGCTTTGGGGAGGTGGGGTGGCTATTAACTGCTGGTCTCAGGAACTCCCACTGCTGGACTGGGACGTAGCTGTCCTATGGGTAGGGCAGTGCTGTACTGTATTAAAAGATCAGCACAAAAAATGTCACCTTTTTATATCAACACATTCTGAAGAGCATCAGTTTGTAATAAACATTTTCCCTGTTTCCTTGGTCTGGCATGGTTGAGGTTGAAATACTTCTGATTTTTAATAGGCAATCAGAAACATAATCCTAGCAATTCATCCAATAGAAGTATTGACCTGATGTTTCCACAAAAGGACATCCTATCATGTGTTTCCTTATTATCCCATCAAAGCACCAACACTGTCCCTCGTTCTCAAATCTTCACTAGGAACATACCTGAGGTAACTCGCATCAGTATTAACAGCTCACCTCATCGCAAGCATTGATTAAGAGAAGGAGAAGGGAAAATACTTTCATCTCCCACGGGACCAGGTCAGCACGTCCCAGGAGAGTACAAGCCTGTTGGAACCTCGCTTGACAATTCTAACTTGTCTCCTTCCCTCTTCTCTTGAACATTAGTGTCCAGCTTGCTATAAGAACTTAATTAATGCTTTCTGACTTAATGTCATAAATAATAAAATGCAAAACATTTCAACAAAATGTTTATATTGTTTGAAAATTGCTAAGGTGTTTACAATTGTCAAGAGAAATCTGACTGATCATTGTGACAAAATTAGTCATTGATCATCAAAAGATATTATTGAATGCCAGTTATATGAGTATATTATAGCCTATGGATCAAAAACAGATATTGAAAATGATAGAACTGTCCATGATTTATAAGATATGTAAATCAGTTTTACCTTATTATTAGGAAATGAAAATGATACCTAGGTTATAGAAATTTTGGCAAAAATGAATCTGAAACTGATCCATACCTGCATGTGCAAGGATTTTAAAATTACATGATAAATTTTAGATAGATTATTTATAGGGTGAAAATCTCAAGGTCCTCTCTGGTAGACTGATGAAATTAGTGCCTCATAAATTCTATAGCACTTATCAAAAAATGTAATGTAAAATCCTTTAACCACTCTTTGGAAGCTTTGGCCAAGCAGAGGCCAAGCCCCCAGTCCCCCCCAGGTCCTCGAAGATGTCATCTTTGTCCTTCACCCAAATGAGATCCCCTTTGGTCATTTGTTTCCTCACAAACTTTCCTCTCCAACCTCTGCACCTCTTAGGCCCAACCTGTTCCCCCAAATCTTTCAGAGCTTTCACCTTCTCATTACCGCCATCAAACCCTCCAAAGACAGTCAGGTCTTTGGCAATTGTCTAATTGTCATCTTCTCTTTGCTACCTCGCCTCTCACCATCACTTGCTTTATTTCTGTAATTCTAAATACCTTTATTTCTACTTCGCAACTCACACACACGTCCTTTTTTTAATACCCAGAACTGCTCCATTTCAAAAATCGCCAACTCTGACCCCTGGCTGGTGTGGCTTAGTGGGTTGAGTGTTGGCCTGCGAACCAAGGGGTCACTGGTTCGATTCCCACTCAGGGCACATTCCTGGGTTGCGGTCCAGGAGCCCAGTAGAGGGCACACAAGAAGCAACCACACACTGATGTTTCTCTCCCTCTCTTTCTCCCTCCCTTCCCCTCTCTCTAAAAATACATAAATAAAACCTTTTTTAAAAATCGCCAGCTCTAATGTACAAATTAGCAACAATGGCAAGTTACCAATCAGTCGATATAAAAGAGTATAAACAACCCTATAACCCTTCCACTTTTCCCTCGGTCCATAAGCCCATTCTGGCTTTAAGACTTTCCTCATCCAATCTAAATCCTGTGATGTATCACTTTAACATTCTTCCAACACCTTCAACTTATTTTTTTGCCTCTTATTCCCTCCACTACAACCCACTCTAAATATCAAAAACTTCTTTGCCCTTCACTGTTTTTATTCCAGGCCACTAAGCACAACTAATGAAGAGTAAATAGCGGTTCAAGTTAACACTTTCCATTCACAAATCTCAGCAGGGGCCAAAATTTTCTTTGGTGACTCTTATGCATCCCACAGATCAGCTGCTCCATTCCTTACTGGCCTTATCTCACTTCTCCATCCTCCTAAAGCCCCTCCACATCCACATCCCCTGAGTGTTGTAGCCAAATAAGCCCTGGTTTGAACGATGGCTCCAACATTTACTAGATTATAACCCTTATTTCATTGTTTCCCTTCTACTAATCTTGCTTCCTCTTAAACCTTGTTTGTCTACCTTTAATCCTAGCAGCATCACCCACTAATAACCTTCAGTGCTTCCTGTGACCGCAGGGTTAAATACAAACTGCTCCAGTGAGCGTGGAAGGCCTCCCGTCCGCAGGCCTGTCTTCCTCTCCAGCTTCATCTGCTTCCCGTTCCGCACTGCGACCATACTGAGCCAATTACTGCTTCCTCCACAGTGGGCAGGAGAGCCCTGCCTGTGCCTGTTTATTCTCCTTCCTGGAAGGTTCTCCCCTCACCACCACCATCCCCTTTCTCAGCTTAGGAAATTCCTTTGTTGTAAGACTCAGGCATCACGTCCCCTGGAAGCCCTTCTCAGTGTCCCTAAGAAGGATGATCACTTACTTCTGCATGCCCTTTTATACCACATACACCGCTCTGTGATATCATTATTACACTGTATTTGCAATCATTTATTTACTCTGAGAATTCTTTGAGGTCACTTCCCTATAAGATGGGCAGGGGGAAAAGGAAGGATAAAATATATCTACTTCTTTCATTAAAAATGCTATGTTTCTAGAGCACATTTAGGTTTACAGCAAAATTACAGGAAGTACAGAGTTCCCATAGACCTTCTGTCCTCGCTCACATGCAGCCTCCCCTGCTCTCGACGTCCTGCACCAGAGCAGTGCATTTATTACAATAGATAAGCCTGTTTTCCCACCCAAAGGCCATAGTTTACATGGGAGTTCATGTCTGTGTCCTATGTTCTGTAGGTCTTAATAAGTGTATAATTACACGCGTCTGTCTTTACAGTATCCTACGGCATAGTCTCACTGTCCTACAAACCTTCTATGTTTTGCCTGTTCATCCCTCCCTCCCCACCAACCCTTGATCTTACTGTCTCCCCAGTTGTGCCTTTTCTAGAATGTGATATAGTTGGGATCATACCATAAGTGGCCTTTTCACATTGGCTTCCTTCACTTACTGATGATACACGTTTGAGATTCTTCATGTCTTTGAATGGCTTGGTAGCTCATTTCTTTTCATGCCGAATAATATGCCATTGTCTAGATGTATCACCATTTATTTATCCATTCACTTACTGAAGGGCATCTTGGTTGCTTCCAACTTTTGGCAGGTATGAATAAAGCTGCTACGAACATTAGTGTATAGGCTTAGACATCAGTGTTTGGTTCATTGGGTAAATACCAAGGAGCACAATTACTGGATTGTATGGTAAGCGTACGTTTTATTTTATAAGAAGTGCCAAACTGTTCTCCAAAGTGGCCGTACCGTTTTTCACGGCTACCAGCAGTGACTGAGAGTTCCCGTTCCTGCACATTCTTCACGGGGTTTGGTGTGGCCAGTGTTTCGGATTTTGGTCTTTCTAGTAGGTGTGTAATGACATCTCATTGTTGTTTTAATTTGCAATTTCCTAATGACATATGGCGAACACCTTTTCATATGCGTATCTACCTATGTATATATCTTCTTTGGTGAGGAATCTGTTCAGGTTCTTTTGCCCATTTTTTAATTGGGTTGTTCTTTTTCTGCCTGAGTTTTATGAATTCTTTGCATATTTTGGATCACAGGTCTTCATCAGAAAGGCCTTTTGCAAATATTTCTTCCCAGTCTGTGGCTTATCTTCTGATTCTTTTGACCTTTTTTTCCCAATTCTTTCCCTTAGACATTTACATATACAACATATCATATACTACTACACTAAATAATAAAGTTTCATCCCTTGAGTGACTCCTGTGTGCCAGGAAAATATGCGGAGGAAACAGTCCTGGTCCACAGCCCACTGCCCATTTCAAAGGAACAGAAGTCGTCAGAAGTGAAACACTAGCCATTCACAATGCTTTTCACCACAAGTTGTGTTCATGCACGGTGCATCATTCTTGCAAGCCTTGAAGCTCATAGTGAATAGGTGCTTTCTTAAACTTAAGTGGTGTTAGTAACACACCAGCACTATAATGTCAGTATGACTAAACATATTGGTTAATAACGTATCCTGCATCTCAATGAAATACCATAAAATCTAATCAGGTTTATCTTTTGCTGCAAAAGGAACAGCTGTTTGTGAAGCTGTGAAAAAAATTAATTCACTTCAATTTGATGCAAGTGATTCTTGTTCCTTAAGTTAATTTAAATATCTCCTCTGAAACAAACAACCCCATTTTGTGGATAAACAAACCTGCAAGGAAAACTAAATAACCAGCTAGTACAGCCACCAGTTAGCAGTAAACCTGGCAGTCGAACCTCGGTGTCAGGTGTCATCTCATTCCAGCATTTGTTCCACTGCACCACCACGGACCAATCAGTGCACTGTCCGGGGAAACCTCTCTTGAACGCTTAGCGAGTCACACGGCCACGTGCCTAGCTCTTGTAGTTCAGTGCTGCAGAACACACATACACGCCGAGAGAGACTGAAAGAGATTTTTGCCCTCAGGTAAGCACAAAATAATTTAGGAATAATGTAAAATTAACCTCCAATCCATATGAAATAGAATATAAACATAAGTAAGATTAAGTGAAAGAGTGGAGTATGATTTAATCAAAGAAAACACCCTAGAATTAAATTTTATTGTGGATTCCAGAGGAAAAGCAGGGGTTGTCAGACTGAATGATTATATGCTTAAAAACATAGTAAACAAAGTGGATTGCAGACAGACTTACTTGAATCAAAAGTTCCAGTTTTAACTGTATCATTTGATCTAAGCAATATCTGTGTTAGTTGAATAAAGCCTTTCTAGATCATTTTAAGGTAGAGTAACTTAAATGATTATTATGCTAATAAAAATGTTAATTCTTATACACTGGAACAAGTCTTGTTTTCATTAACATTGAGCTAGTCTTTGGGCTATTGTCCATAATTATATATTGTATAAACTTGTTGAAAGATTACCTTTTAGGTACCTACTACTAACAAATTAACACATTAACTTGTCAGATTTCAGTGTGAATTTAGTAACAGATTTAAAAGACAATGGCTCCAGGCTAAAGATCAATTGGCCATTCTTTGTCATGTATGTGAACTGAAGTTGCTCTGATAGAAAGGACTTTATCCTTGTTAGGAGAATATGAAAGAGGTAATTTCATAGCAAAGACTCATTCTGAGGAATTATTTTATTACCAGTGATGTGGCTAAACCAAAACTTTGAGTAGGGACTACTTTTAGTTGCCTTAATGAGCTTGTATATCAGTGTTGTATATCAGTATGTTAGGGAAGTATTCGAGAGAAAAAGAAAGTAGCTCTCCCGTTACGTCAGGGATGGGTGTATGAATGGGCAGCTGAACAGCACCTCAGTAAATACTTACTGGATATATGGATGGATGGACAGATAGATGGGCATACAAATAAGTGGATACAGATCTTGTTTTTTGTTTGTTTAGATCTGCTTCCTTTATTTTCATTTGTTAAAATTTCTGAATTCAGAGGTCAGAAGTACCTGTCCTCACAACCCATGGTATTACACATCAAAAATAGACCTTATCTTTTTCGTCTGCCTTTTCCACCACTGTGAAAACCAGCTTCTCGGCTCTTTTCATCGGAGCAGCTCTGGACTTCCTGTGCTAAGAACATAAGGTGGCAGCGGTAGAAACAGATATTCACTGTTTTCTATGTCCACTGCCTTCTTTGCACAACCTCCACCACCCTGTAGTTTTTAAAAAATGGTCGAGTGATCAAGTTTGTTTTATTTTCCTTTTTATGCTATAGTTATCATGTGACGTAAAACTGGATCCTCGCCCAGAATACCATCGGTGTATACTGACTTGGCATCACCAAGAACCACTGCCTTGGGCACAGAGTACAGGTTAGTCATTCACAACTGCAGGTATGTCTGTGTGCCAATCCCGCTGAAACACTCATTTATATCAGACGTCTGTCAGAAGGTGTCCAGCCATGTAATATGAAAAATAGAGACATTCACTGAAGAAGATACAAGATATAAGAAACACTGTACACAGGACAATGATGCCTCAGTCCCATTGAAAGTAGGCACCTTGGGACGTCATACAGTTCTCCCAATTGCCATCAGCTGCCCTGTCGTATTTTCCTGAATCTCATCAATGGTCTGAAATCTCTTCCCTTTCAAAGGTGATTTTAATTTTGGGAAAAGCCAGAAGTCATAGGGTGCCAAATCTGGGCTGTAGAGGGGCTGAGTCACCTGAGAGATTTGATGTTTTGCCAAAAAAACTCTGCATGTCACATGATGCATGAGCAGGCACATTGTCGTGATGAAGCTGACAGTCACCAGTTGCCCATAACTGTGGCCTTCTGAATCATCTGAATAGTTTCCATGGAGGAATGTTTAAGCTTGACACATAATTTGATGCAGATTCATTGCTCTACTGGCTCAGGCATTTTGAATGCAACAGCCACACAGTACACATGCTCACTCAACAGCATCTACCACCCCCACTGACTAGTACAGTGAAGTCGTCATTGTTCACACATGTGCATTCCAGTCCATTCTCCTTGGCTGCCAGGTTACATCAATGTAATGCAAACCATTCTCATTATATTAACAATGACTGGACTTTTTCCAGACAGACCTTGAGTATAACCTCTCCCTTGGGTATACCTAATTTGGAATTGTTATACATTTTCCTTTTGGAAAGATTAGATGACTGAAATTTTCCTAAACAGTGTAGCATAACAGGACAACAAAAGTAATAATAATGATAAAGGTCTTGTTATTCCATGGAGCCTGGCTTTCTAGATGAGCATTTGAAATACAAATCTAGAATTACAAAAGATTTTTATCTGTTTGTTCAGCCAATAAGTTCTGAGTATAACTTTGTAGGAAAACGAGGGATTGTGGCTAAGCCACCCTGAAATGTGAGATCAAAGCCTGATTATGTGATTCTCTATAGCCACTCATATACCCTAGATGTTGGTAAAATTTAAGGACTGAGAAATCAGTATTAATAATCTGGAGTGCTATAGTTACCTCCTCTAACCTTTAAACTTTTATCCCCAACTTCTCTAGTCATATTTTACCTAACTTCTCTGTGACTCTAGTAAAACCGTATTGCCATTTAAACAAGCATCCTCTCAAGTGCAGATGTCAGCTAACACATGACTAAGTGCATGGGCCTTGCTGTCTGAGAGACTTGAATTCAAATTCGCCACCAAGTAGTTAGTAGGACCTTAAGCAACTTACTTCAACTCTTTTGAGTCTTGTGAGAATAAGAATTAAATTAAGATGGTTAAGTAACTTGCCTACCACCTTGTCTGCCACTTAGTAAATACTACGAAGGAAATGCTAGTTGCTGCTATTATCATCATTATTATTTTAATAGGTTTTTAAAAGCCTCTGTTTTCAGACACTCATAACATTTCAGCCTGAAGAGAGAAATTCTGTGGCATTTGCATAATGCTGCATAATCCTGGTTTTATTCTCATAAGCAGTAATTTCTATTGTTATTTTTAGAGTTTAGTGGGAAGGTTGCAGGATACAGCCGCAAGGCTACCTAAAAAAATACTGGGAAGTGCGACCATCATTATTCCTTTCAAACACCTGTGTTTGTGTTCATGGGTTCTTGCTTTGGAAAGAACAAGGGCTCCAGATGTCTCCACTGTGATGCCGAGGCTGCTGTAATGGGAGTATTTCTTTCTAGGTAATCAGATGAGCAGCCGTCTGATGAGCATGCGCAGCGCCAATGGACTGTTGATGCTACCTCCAAAGACAGAGCAGTACGTGGAGCTCCACAAGGGCGAGGTGGTGGACGTCATGGTCATCGGACGGCTATGATGGCCGCCGCGGAGAAGCTTTGATGCATGCCCACATATCATTGACTGTACCCTGTAATATGCAACGGCACAGCTAGTTTTTCTGATTTGGATAAAAGTTGATCTGTATAGTCAACATCTTGAACTATATTTCAAAAGAATTTAAATACCTTTTAAAGAAAAAACACCTAAAAATAAATCTTAACAGACAACTCTATTCTGATTATATCAAAGCAGATTTTTCCTTTCTCGCAATCGCTTTGTGTGTTCAATGCTAGGTCTGATAGCAATAGCTTTTAGTAGACAGCAGTAGGTGCCTGCAGAACTTGTGTTTTTCTCATCTTTAAACAACTACTTATGCTCTTAAATCAAGGCTGTCTGCTTATTTATACTAGCGTAGGCAACACTTGGATTTCCCTTCTTAGTATGCTTCGTAACCGCTTTACAGAGAGCTTTTGCTTGTTCTTTATCATGTATCTCGTGTTTATGTGCACAGTGCCAAAAGAAGAGTGAGGGGGGCAGCGGCCCTGCCTCCAGGAGAACCACCCCTCACAGAGCTTCCGGGGAAGTTTCTCGCCCCAGCAGCCTCATGGCACAGTCCTCTTGGGCAGTAACTGGATACCTTTTATTTGAACAAACAAACTGGGGGAAAAATGCTTCCTTAAGTGCTGACAGCCTTTTTAACCAATACATTTAAAATTGTACAGAACAAAAAAATAAAATCAAAGACTGATCTTGTACAGATATTAGTGTTACCAGCATTCATGTGGAAATCAAGAGCAAAGAAAAAATAATGTTAAACAACTCTGTACTATAACATTTTCTGTAATGATACTGAAACTTAATGAATAAAAAAATCCTTGATCATTATATAAAAATCCATGGTGTTGGCCTTGTTATTGAAAAAGAGAACGATGTCTTGCATTCTGGTAGGGTTCTGCCTAGAAAGAAGGCATATTTAAGATGACTTAGCAAGGTCAAGTGATATAAAGGAGGTTTCAAATGTGGTATAACTGCATTTTACCACAGTGTCGCACTCTGAAGAACAGTGACAACATAGATCAGAGAACAGTAGAGAACCTGCGGTCGGTCTGCTCTTTCCAGCCCTAGCTGGAGAATCACAAGCAAACTTAGAGGAAAGATAGTTGATAATTTAGGAGGATAAAACTAAAATCTTATTTTAGATGCCACAAAAACAAATTTCAAACATCTCTGAACCAGAAAATTGCAGATGAGTACCTAGAAATTTCTCGATCTTGTTAGAAAGGAAGTGAGAAATGGGAGAACTCTGTGCTGATCACGGAAAACGCAGCCAATGAAACACACTCTACCCCCAGGGCTCCTTTAACAAACATTCAGGAGCACTTTCCAAAGGTGATAATAGCAGGGGCACTGACTCTGCTGTAGGGCACACTGAGTAAAGCGAGCGACAGATACCGGACTCCTAGAGAACACGGCGCCAGGCGGCGATGATGAATAAAGCCAAGTTGTAAACAACAAATGTTCCATACTAATACTTGATATTTCCAGAGTTGAAAAATAAAACGTTCTGTATTTTAAGTTTTTTTATATTTGCAATTAAAGAAGATAAGGTTAGTTAATAGAGGTCAAATGAAAGGTCATGAACAGCACTTTACCCACATTCATTCAAAAAATATTTATTGACCATCTAATATGCATTTGGGTACAAGGCATATCATGCTACTGTTTACAAAGATGGGTAGAGATAGTAGCTAACGTTAAACTCCGTCGAGGGAGATAATAAAAACGTGCAAGTAACCATAATATTTGATATGTTTGATACTTGAAAATTCATAGTACAGTGTGTAGAATGTGATAAATTACAAAATTCAGTTGTAAAGAGTTGAAAGAGTTCAAATGATAACCTTCTACAAGGTAAGATTTCAAGGGATAAGATGACATTTTAGTGGGCCTTAAAGGAAGTGTGCAATTTTAAAGATGATGCAGGAAGAAGGGCATTCCAGAAATAGAGAGTTATGGACAGTTAATAATAATTACTTTTATTACAAAATGTAAGCTCTATGAGTGTAAGGATTTTTGTTTATTTTATTCACTTATATTATTCCCTAGTCCTTAGAATCCCTGGCATATGTATCTAAATGCAGGCATCAGTAAATATTTGTCCAGTGAAATACATTACATAGAGCTTTCTCTATGCCCAGCACTTTTCATTTGTTTGATTTTCACAACAACCCTGTAAGGATTATTATTTCTATATTACAGATGAGGAAATTAAGGCACAGGAGGAGAAGTTAAGCAATTTGTCCGTGGTCACACAGCTAGTAAGAGGAGGAGCCAAGATTCAAACTTAGCAATCTGGCTTCAGAGTCCACACTCAAACACTAAGCTAAAGCAACAGAAAACCGGCAGAGAAGAGGTCAGGGCCAGTGGAAGCTTCTTAGTTGGAGTGTTAGAGGGAAAAGTCCGTGAGTGGAATGAAAGGAAGAGCATTCAGAAGAAAAGAACCAGATAGAGCAGTGTTCCAGAAACCGAGGAGAGTTTCCAAAAGGAAAGAAAATCAAAAAATGTACAGAAATGTCAAGAAATATGAAGAAGGTTCAGGAAGACGTATTGATTCGGCAATCATTCCTGAGCTACCAGAGGGCAATTTCAATAATGGGCTGAGGGCGAAAGCCAGATTGCAAAATAGAAACCATGAATATAAATGCTTTGGAACTTGTGCATAAGAAAGATAGACACAAGATGATAGTTTGAGCTGATAACAAGATGGACAACACATTTATTTTTGTGGGCTTTGAGAAAAAAGAAACAGTAGTGGGCATAATAAAAATGCAAGAGTAAGTCCCCAGTTGGAGAAAGAGGGGAAGGAAAGGCTGGATTTAAGGAACCTGGTGGCCCAGTCAGCCTAAAGAAGAAAAGAAATATTTTTCCTTCTGAGTTAGAAAAGGGAAAAATGTGAACATATCTGTAATAGATACAAAGGAAATGTATTTACTTGTTTTTAATGTTTATCTAGTTAGTTAGTTTTTAGAGAGAGGGGAAGGGAGGGAGAAAGAGGGAGAAAAACATTGATGGCTTGCTGCTCGTGTGCTCCCCGACCAGGGCCCAAACCCACAACCCAGGCATGTGCCCTGACTAGGAATCGAGCTGGCGACCTTTAACTTTGCAGGACGATGCCAACCAACTGAACCACACCAGCCAGGCTATTTATTTATTTTTTAATTGAATTTATTGGGGTGACATCAGTTCATAAAACCATACAGGCTTCCATTATACAACTCAACAAAACATTATCTGCATACTGCATCGTGGGCCCATCGTCCCAAGCAAAGTCTCTCCATCCCCAGCTTCCCATCCTCTGCCCACCTCCACCTCCACCCCACCCCTCCTTTCCCTCCGGCTTTCACCACCCTGTTGTCTGTGTCTATGTGATATATATATATATATACACACACACATTTTTTTTTGCTTAATCCCTTTATGTTCTTTCATCCAACCCCCCACCCTTCTGACAGCTGTCAGTCTGCTCCATGTATCTCTATGCCTCTGTTTCTACTTTGCTCATCAATTTATTTTGTTCATTAGATTCCACGTGTAAATGAGATTATATATTTGTCTTTCCCTGACTGGCTTATTTCACTTGGAATATAATAATCTCTCGGTCCATCCATGCTGTTGCACAAGGTAAAAGTTTCTTTCTTTTTTGTGACCAGGAGTATTCCACTGTGTAAATGTACCACAGTTTTTTTGTCCACTTATTTACTGATGGGCACTTGGGCTGTTTCCAGATCTTGGCTGTTGTAAATAACACTGCGATGAACATAGGGGTGCACATACGAGTACTCTTTCAAATTAGTATTTCAGGTTTCTTCCAATATATTTCCTGAAGTGGGATCACTGGGTCATAAGGCAGTTCCATTTTTAATTTTTCTCTGATGATTAGTGATGTTGAGGACATGGTCCTCAGTATGTCCTCTTTGGAGAAGTGTCTATTTAGGTCCTTGTTCATTTTTTAATTGGGTGTTTGTCTTCTTGGTATTGAGTAGTATAAGTTTATATATTTTAGAAATTAACCCCCAATCATTGGTAACTACATTCTCTCATTTAATTTATGTTTTTTCTCACATTTCATTTAAAAGTTAAGGTTCAGTGAAATGGTTCTTCTTGACACAGTGGAAGTCTCAATGCCATCTAATCTATTTGCATTTATTTGACCAAAATTAATTTAGAATTACACATATATGATGTATTATATTCTTTGTCTTTGGTAGATAATATTAAAATAAAAGGCTATAGAAGATGATTTTAGATTCTCTCTTATAGCTGTGTTGAAGTTAAGTGGTATCTTTTTAACCTGCTTTTTTGGTTCTATGTATGGGCTGTTTTAAACCATATCACACAATAAAAAAAAATGTAAACAGATTGAGTTTACCAAGTAAATGCTATTAAGTGTTATTGCATATTATAGCAAGTGGATTCTTTGGATGGCTTTCATTTTTAAAATTATTTGCCAACAAAACTTTGTGGCTGTAACCCATAACAAACTCTTGATCTTCATGAAACCCTAACAAGGTAAGTCACTATTATTCCCAATTATAGAAAGGGGAGGTGCAGAATATAAGTGCAGAATTCAAAGCACATAAACTATGTAACTTGTTATTTCAGTGATGATTAATTCAAGTTAAATAATACACTGTATTTTAACATGCCTATAAAAAATATTAAGCCTGACTCTATGACAGAAAGGTACATTGTTACAGAGTTCACCAATAACTTGGCCTAGACCCAACATGTTAAAGAATTGCTCAATTCTGGCCAGTTTTTTATGGTCAGTTACCAATAGTTCTACTGTAGTCTTTTGTAATAATTCAGTCATTCATTGGACAAGTATTTATTGGGTTCTATGGTAGTAAGCCAGTCTCCATGCAAGGCACTGAGGATACAGTGATGAGGCAAAGACTGATATCCAACTGGAGAAAATAGATTATGAGAAAGCAAAAAAAAATATTTTTGGAAATACAGGTTCTGAGAAGTCTACGAAGAATTGCAATGATATGTTGGAGAATAAGTGGGTGGAGGCCTAAATCATATTCCATTATTGTGTTGGGGTCCAGCCATTGAAAAAGGCAGAAATCACACAAAGAGACTTTGATGTGGGAATAAGTTAAATAGGTGTTGGATACCTGGAAAAGTGCAAAGAAAACATCAAGATGCCAGACATAACGACTACAGGAAGTAGCTACCACAACTAGTTTGTTGGGGAGATAGGCAAAGAAGTTAACGTACTATAATTAGAATCCAGAAGCTCAGAGGTTGGACCCTTTGGAGGTAGGACTCAGCCCTCTGAGGAGAGGGCACTGCCCAGATGTTGATTCCGAGAGCACAAAAAAAAAAGTCTAGAACCAGTTGCTGTTGCCACAGTAACAGTGACAGAAACAAAAATAAACAGGAAGGAACACAAGTCCCTTCTTTCCTCCCTTCGCTTGCAAAGCTCCTTGTGATCTAATACAACCTATTGTTGAACCTAACAGGAAAGTCAGCTGGGAAAAGATACGTGGTTTGCAGAGTTCCAGTCCCAGCACCACGGTGCAGAATACAATGGCGGATTTGGAGCTGCGGGACCATCGCTCGTCAAGAGGTCAAGTAAGGGCTCTCTAAACAGGTAACATTTGAACTCAGATCTGAAAAATGAAACTAAGAATTGAGAGAAGAGCATTTCAAACCAAAAGGAGCTTAAACAATACATCGGAAAGGAGACAGAAGTGGAATGAGGGAGGTGGGGAGGGGTCTCAGAAATAGCTGAAGGAAACTGAAGCCAGGATGGAGCCAGATCACACTCACACATTTATAGGCCCTTGGGTGTAACACCAAATACACACATGCACACCGTATGATGTATGTCAGACATTCTAAGAGCATTAGGAAGCCACTGAAGGTTTAAGAAAAACAATAATATTATTTACTGAACATGCGCTGAATACAAGGCAACATGCTAGACAAGGGTTCCCACAAACAAAGAACTCATTCTCTCTACCTCCTACACCTCTCCTCTGCCTATATTTTGTTTTCTGGTTAATGACACCACCACTTACCCAGTTTCCCAAACAAGAAGCCTTTGAGTCATTCTTTCTTCTCCCTCTCCACATCCAGCTACTCACCAACTTCTGTCAACTCTACTAATTGTCCCTAAATTGACCCTCTGTTTTCTATTCCCACTGCTACCACAGTGGTCCCCATACCTCCAGAATTGCCCTCCCCAAATCCATCTTTCGTGTTGCTACAAGAATGATGGATCTGGAACGTAAATCTCCCTGTGCTAGAATTCTTCATTAGAAAACCACTGGGGCAGGTGAGGTCCAAGCCCCAGGTAGGGCATTCAGAGCCTCTGCAGTATAGCCTTCCTCTCCAACTTTGTGCAATACCTGGCCATTTAGTTTCAAACCATGTCCTCTTATGCCCCAGCGCCTTTGCTCAGGCTGGCTAATCTTTTAAGATTAGCTTGGCATTAACTCTTCCAACCCCCAGATGGAACTACGTGTCCCTCATCTCTGCCCCTGCCCATCACTGCACCCCATTGGAATGCTCTGCGTACAAGATCCCTCCCCCACTTGACGGTGACTTCCATGAGGCAGAAACTCTTCACCTTTGTAGGCCAGTAAATTGTAGGCAACGTATTACTGAACTGACCAACAGAACTGACCTTGCGTTACACTCACCGAGGAACCAGAGAAAGAACCTTACAAGGAGAACTTCCTATCCCAAGCCTAGAACATCGGATCCACAGACAAGATCACATCTCTTGAGGTATGCAGGACAGAGGGCTAATTGGTCATGGGCCTCTCATTTCAACAAAGAGCCTCAAATTCTGACTCGTGGCATCATCTCCAAATGAAGTTACATGTAAGGTTTTATATTCTGTGTGTGTCAAAAAGCATTAATATTTTGAAGGTAAATATTTAAAATACACCATGATTTTTATTTCCTCCCTTTGCTATTCCTTCACTTTTTAATATACCAGTAGTCTCAAAAAAAATGGAAGTGAGATAATATCAAAGAGTTTCATCAAGGTACATCATTACATTAATAACATCAACTTGGGAAAGATGAGATCAGATTTATGTCAAAATGTTTCCTGGCCCTGAGGCAGGAAGAACAGGTACTTGGCACATGGATCGTGCAATAAATATGCTGGATGAAGAAATGGGTGGCAAGACATCTAGTCCACGGCAGTCAGACAACTGGAGGAAGAATTTGACCATCCGAAAGAGGGCATTCGGGTAGAAGATGGGAAAGGGGTGGCTGAGGCCAAAGTAATGGGGAATCCTTGAGCCTGCACATGGAGAGACTTCCCTTGCCTGCAGGCTGAGTTTGTTATCACCAGAGCCTGATGCCAAAAAAGCTCCAGTTGTACATCCACCCTCGCCTCCGCTTCTGGGAGAGATGCCTGCTCTTATCCCATGGGAGTGGATCTTAAGGTCTCCCCACCACCAATTCCTGGTCCCAAATGGAAGCCACGGTTCTTGAGGAAATAGGAAAACTGTAATCCTCCAAAAAAATTCAGCTTGTGTTTATTCTGACAGACTGAATATTCTCTGGGCCCTGTCAAAAGCATGTGATTCAATCTAGAATATGGTGCCTGGAAGGAAACGGATTCACCCAGGAACTCCCCCCACCCCCAGGCCTCCATGGCCCACGAGTAACCCCTTGTGCCCCCCCATCCTCATGCTCAGGTGAGGAAGTAACTACACAGGTGGGCATCTGCAGTGCTGGACTGAAGCACAAATGCAAAGAAGGATGATACCACAGGGAAGGGGAGAACCTCCTAACCACACAGAAAAGCAAACACAAGCTAATCACATGGCCTCACGAGACAATGCCATGTGAGTATTTATACTCATTCATTCACCGACAGGACTGATTGCCCGCGCCAGCCTGTGTCCAGAACACACTCAGTGGTGGAGTCTGAAGACCAAGAGGCCTCTGCCCTCAAAGAATGCTGCATTCTTTAGAAGTTTCTCATCACAGAAGTTCAAGCTGACTTAAATATGTGTGTCTCTGAAAACTGGAATATTGGGATTGATGTGATAAATTACCAGCTGAGTGATGCTTTTCAACTTTCTCAGTATCATATCTTTTCCGTGGTGATTCTGCTGCTCAAGTGGCTTTTCTCTCCCAAGTTTTCCATCCGAAAACTGGATACTGCAACCAGAACTGCCCCGCCTGAGCTGCCTGGGCTCCGCGGGAATGCTGGCCACCCTGCATCTCAGAGGCGGGCTGGCAGGCGGCTCCTTCCCAGGGCTCTTCTCTCACTTCAGAGACTCCGAGAGCACATTGTGATGCAGCAGCCGCGGAACAATGCCCTGAGCGGCCTGGCCTCCTGTGCTGCTTTTACCAAGTGGTTACTGCCTGCCAGGTAGACACAAACACCTTCTGCCAAGAAATGTGAACAGAGTTGGAACCGTGCTATTTGGAGACCGGTCTCCTGGCAGACACCCGGGAGCTCTTTGGGGTTGATCGCAGTTGCGCCTCCACGTAAGTGACTCTGGGTACGGCAACGTGGGTGCAAATTTCAGATAGTTCAAGGACAACATGTCTATTTTCTTTTTATCTTCCTCTTTTCCTTCTAGTTTCATTTCTTTTGCCATAACCAGAACAAGCAGGAAAACTCAGAGACAACACCTAGTTATTGGATGTCTTAAAAAGAATTTCACTGGGAGTATGAGATTGAAATAAAAACAAGTTCCCCAGGTTCTTTCCTAGTTTTGATTTTTCAAACTATTACCCCAATTTTCTTCTGTAAGTGCCTGAGACTGAAGGAATTTGTGGAAAGACACTCATTTCCAATTGTTCAAATGAGAGAGAAGATCCTGAACACAGGGCTTTTCTGTTCAAAGCTTGAAGATTAGTTGGGAGGTCCCGTTGTCCAGAGAGAAGGGGCTGCAATATTCAGACCTTTTCGAAGGTGTAACCAGAACTGCAACCTGGAATTGTGATGGACCAATCCTAAAAATGTCGATTAGCGTGTTAAGAATCTTAGGAAAAAAATCATCTAAGTCAATACTATACTTCAAAGTGCCGTGAAGAACTGGCCTCAAAGCACCAGGTATCACGGAGGAGAGCTTTTTTTTCCCATTACCTTTCTGTCCCCTTTTACCTCCCTCCCCCCAGCAGTCACCACACTGTCACCCATGTCCGTGAGAACAGCTGTAACCAGTGATGGGTAAACACCATCATTTAAGAGCTTTCGTGTAATTGCAGAAATAATACCCAGAAACAAAAGGCAACAGATTTTAGGTGGTTCGTATATGAATGTTCACTACAGAATTCTTTCAACTTTGCTATAGGTTTGAAATTTTTTTATAATAAAATATTGAAAGAAAAGACCACATGGGGAAAGGTAAATAGCAAATACTTATGGAGAACACTTTAGGGGCATTTCTAGACACCCCCCTGAATGAGGTGGTCAGAAAAGCTGGCAAAGCACTTCTGGCTGAAGGAAACACACGAGCTGGCTCCCAGACGTCCACTCCTTCCCCTTCCCAATTTCCATTAAAACTCAAGTTGTCCGGGTTCCAGAAAATTCCCATTGATTGTGTTTATTCCAGAGAAGTGAAGACATCCCACCACCAATCCACTACAGGGTGGTACCTCATGCCCACACCGTTCTTAGCTCTACTGGGGCCTTGGTGACCCTTGGAGCATTACCCAGAAGTCCTGGGGGCATCATGGAAAGTCTATGGAGCGAAGCTGAAGTAGTTCCACCCCGGAGATGGGTACAGCTCATTGCTTCTCTGGGCTTCGTTTCCCTGCTAAACCACAGGCACTGGCTTCTGGGCTGTGATCAGATTTAACAAAGAATCTCTCTACCTTTCCTTTTACTAAAAGCCAATGGAGCTTTTCCCAAATGAAAATTATACTGTAATTCTGAGAAAAGTGCAACCTGGTGTAAATATCTGCTGCATTAATCTCCACTCAGAGTTGCAAAAAAGGGGGGGAAGGAGGATTGAGAGGAGGAAAACCAGTATTAAGAGAAATGACAAAGACTGTGAAGACTCTGCTAGTGATAGGGTAAGCTGGAGTCCACCTCCAATAGCCTCAGCTCCTCTATGCCTTCTTTGCTCGGCAACAGTTAGAGCCCTTACCTATAATATCAATTTATATCTTGCTTGCTTAGTTAGGTGTATAGGACATCTAATGGGCTTAGTGAAAGGTATAAATTATTGGGAAAATATGAACGGTGATTGTGAGAACTAACACACAATACTGGTAGAACAAATGATAACAAGATTCTCTGCGTCTGAAATGAAGCCAGCCTTGCGTCCCACGGCAGCCTGCAGCGACCCTGCTTTGCTTCTCTGCTTTAATTCACACATTCACTCAACACACACTTCTTGCAATTCCACAACGTGCTCATTCATTGGTCCTTTGTGGGATTAATCTATTTTTAATACTAAATTTTTTTATTACTTTTAGATTATAGACCTATACTCCTATGTAGTAATAAATGGAGTAAAACAGTATGGACTTGCATAAGGAATTTGCATAAATAAGCCTTGCTTTATTTTTAAGATATTTATATAGAATTTACAAATGTCCAGCTTATTAATATGAATAACATTATTGCAAATTTCCTTTGCATCTTCCCTCTACTCTGACTTTTAATCCTAAAGATTGTGGCCATGTTCTCTGATATGCAACTGTCACAGGGTGACGAAAGAGAAACATAAATGTGCTATTCAGGTTCTTCATTTATCCCTATTAAAAAGTTTGCCGTGGAAATGATGAAAATGTTCTAAGGTGAGATTATGGTGCTGGCTGCACCACTCTAGAACTATACTAAAAATCATTGAATTGTACCCTTTAAATGAGTGAAATTGATGGTATATCTCAAAAAAGCTATATTAAAAACTGATCCATAAATAAAATGATGAGGAAAACAAAACTACCTGTAAAAGTTTGGCCCTCACAAATCTGAGTTGTTCTGAATAAGCAAAATTAGCAACAACATCTCAGTAAGGGGACAAAAGGGCCGGAGGCGGGAGCTGCCTGTCAGTGGTCTCCTGGCGGAAGAAACCCAGGAACTTGGAGCAGAACCTGGGCTCACCTACTGCCTTTTAGGAGAAAATCATTCTCAAACATCTGTTAACCATTGGACACAATATGCTCTGGCACATCTTACAAGAAATTGTGATGTTCCAAATAAGTCCACACCATGATTAGTATCTATTGATTTAATGTTATGGGAAAATATGAATATCTATGATATGCAATATATAATATACATTTATATACATATAAATTTGTAAAGCTAAAAAGATATCTATGTGTATATGAATATATACATACATATGTATATGAAAACTTTAATACTGTCTCCAGGTATTGAGAGTAAACCAAATAAATAGTTAATTTAAGAGCCAATCCTTCTTTTGGGCCATTGACAAAATGTGGGGTGTGTGTGTGTGTGTGTGTGTGCAATTCACAGAGCAAGTCATTTGTCTTAGGAACCGTGCATTCTTGACTAATTAACCAAGGGAATTGGAGAGGTGTCAGGGTGGGGGGGTGGGGAGTTGCAAGGCACAGATCGGTCATCTCAAACCACAGTTAAAACTACTTAAAATTCAGCACACATTTACCATCCATACACATCATTCGAAGGTGTCAAAATAATTCCAGAGCAAAAGTTCAGAAACAACTAAAAAGAAAGAAAAATCACACCAGAGAAGATAAAAGATTTTGTCACATTTTCTGCTCCTTAGCAACGTCCCCTTTGTTTCAAGGTTCAGCGGGGGACGAGTTCAAGTCCCAGCCACAGCTGCAAACCTGCTGAAGCCCTCAGCTTCCTGTCATTCCCTCCTTCCTCTCTGTGGCCCTGAATCCACAGCCACACTAGCTCCCCTGGGAGATCATGCACTGATTGCTCTCTGGAGGGATGATGTTCTCACATACAAGGGATCCTGGAAGCCACGTAAATTACTGCGCTGGAAATGGGTATTCCCTATTCCCACGGCCACACGGCATCTACTGATTAGCATGTGCTCGCAAACACTAGACACACCCTTCAATAGGTGGGTGTTGTCACCTACTTTTTTTTTTTTCAGAAATGTGTACTTTATCACCTACTTCTGGATGAGCAAGAGTTGACTACTGCATTTTATCAAAACTAAGATGCATACATTATAAGATATACCATTATTTTACAGATGACTGAGAGAAAAAAATGCTATTAATTACATAGTGCAATGCTTTCTTATTGCTTAGATTTCTTCCACACAATACCCATCATCCTCTGCACCACCATCCCCTGTGCATTCCTTGAAGGAGTGCTTCTCTCTAGTCTCTGGGACCTTCCGAGCCCCCAGCTTGCATTCTGCAAGTTTTGTCCTGGAATTTTCTTGATCTTACCACAAGATATCAACAAAAGGTTTTCAGCTGCCCATGAAGAACACATTCTAATTGGTAATTAAATGCAACCTGTGTCATACAATCAGTGTACATAATTTAATATAAACAACCATGATTAAGTTCATGCATGTGCAGCCAAATAACACCCACCATGCCATTGTCCCCCATTGGCCACAAGATAGACTCCATTTCAGAGTTGTCAAGCTGGGGAAAAACATGTGTCTTAGAATGGAAAGCTGGGAAATATGAAACCAGCACTTTCAAGAGGGAATCCAGCCCAGCAAGTGCTGAGCGGATTACACTTTCCATAGACCGACACAGGCACCACTTAGGTGCTCGCTGTTCGAGAGCCCACGGTGTTCGGGGTTTTTTACATGCATCAGTGCATTCAGTCATCCCAACACTGCCTTGACTTGGGTAGTTTTATCCTCACTTTATAGATGAGAAAGTGAGCTCCGAGTATGAGTAACGTGGTCCAAGGTCACAAAAGTAGCAGGTGATAGAACCCAAATATGAACCCAGATGTGTCTGACTCCCAAATCCATTATCGTATTCCCACCAGACCAGTTTCCATACCGGCCTTACGTCACGTAAGCTCTGACGGCGACTCCAGTTACAGTTCACCTGGCCCACGTATTCCTGAAGGGGTTATTTAAGTCGGAACTTTACGGAGACAAGATAGAATTGTCTATAGTGACTGTAATCACAATATGATATGAGAACTATACACAAGTGGCAAAATAGTAAGCATAAGCATATGTAAGTATATACATACATACCAGAACAACCAGCTAGGAAGTTCGAGAGTTTTTAGGCTATTATGGCTTATGCACAGAAAGAAAACCCTCAGGCTTCTTACTGCCCTCCGTTGCTAAGGTTACTGGAGTTGACGTTACTTCCTTTGTCACAGTATCAAATATCCTCACTGGCTATAGGAGCCCAGGATTTCACTGCTCGGCAGTTCCAGGCCCACTATGGGCTGCAGACTCACGACTGTCTGGCTGCACTCCCCGAAAGACCGTGACTAGGTAGATCACTGACGGGCGCTCAGCCTGGGTGAGGACAGCAGTCCTCCGACCACTTCACCCACCAAGTTCAGCTGGAAGAACGCTTTCTAAGCCACAGACCTCACATTTGAAATAAGAGTAAGGATTAGTGTCAAAATTTTCTTGAAATTATACTATAAACTTTATTTTCTATTTTTTGTTTCTTTCACGGAAGACTTCATCATGAAAAGGAGGAAGCCCAAACTGAAGTGAGTTAAAACGCTGCCTCCGACAGAGGGCTGTGGCTTGGCCCCGACCTGAGGTAAGACGTGCGGGCGCATCCAGGTGGGACTGAGTTGAGCTGCACCAGCCACACTCTCCTTCCCTGTGTGTGTCTCTGTTTCTTCCTTTCCCTTCCTTTCCAGCTTCACTTCCCAGACTATCTTTCCCTCTTTCTCTTTTCTGGGAATTCAGTGTTCCCAGAAAGATGCTGCTTATGGCAATCAGCTTTCCTAGTTGTCAAGAAGGGACACGTGAGCTGATATGAGAGTCAGAGAGGAGAGGGACAAAAGTGTAGGAAGTCACAGCCGTCCTGGAAAATGAAGGGTGAACGGTTACTGTGTTACAGCTTGTAAGCTTGACCAAAAAGACTGCTGACCTTTGCTTTTCTTCCCCATTACACCGTGCTTTAAAAACGTCCTTTCCTAATGACCTCTTGCCACATTCCAGGAGATCTGCGTGTATTTGGGCCCCAGGAGAAGCCAGGTGAGAAGGGGAGCACTTGCTGTGTTCTCTGGTTCTCACAGGCAGCATCACTGTCTCTCAGCCCCTGAGTGAAGGTGGAATAAATGTCTTGTCCTGCTGGATAAGTTTTGGAGGACAGAATACACAAATGGGCTTTTTCCTAATCATCCAATCACCACGAAAAGTCTTCCATTGCTGTTGCAAAGCTCTGGCCTTGGAAACCTGAAATGGTGTAATATAGCCTTTTGCACTCATGGCCTGAACCTCAGTATTCATCCATCTCCCCTCCCCCGTCGTCTCCTCTCCACCTTTTTACTTTTTCTTTGTATTATTATTCCCACTAATTTCTTTAAACTGCAGAATATTATTTCCTGAATCTTTTGAGGGCAGTTTTCCAATTCGATGCCCTATTATCCCCCAAATACTTTAGTTGGTGTTGCCTATGATTAAAGATGTCCTTCTACGTAGGCAAAATGTAACCATCAAAATCAGAACATGAACATTGCATGTTACTGCCACCTAATCCTGACTTCCCATTCGAACTTCACCAAAGGTCCCAGTCAGGGCCTGCCTCGAGGGAAGACCCAGTTTAGAACTGCACACACTGCGTTCAGTCGTCACATCTCTCTAGTCCCCTTCAGTCTGGAACAGTGCCAGTCTGTCTTTGTCTCTCATTATGTTGACATTTTTTAAGATCACAAGCCAGTTCTTTTGTAGCCTTCCCTGAGGTGGATCTTCCTGATGTTTCCTAATGATGGGGTTCAGGCCATGCATCTTTGGGAGGAACGTCTCAGAAGGACCCTGCGTGCTGCGCACTGCATCCTATACAGTGGCGCACTATTTTGATTTGTCCCATCACTGACTGTTCACAACTCACTTCATTAAGAGGTGTCTGCCTGTCTTCTTCACTGTAAAGTCACTTTTTTCCCCTTTGAAATTAATGCATATATTGGTTTGAACTGTGTAAATATTCTGTTCCTCATCAATCTTTTAATTAATTAACTAATATCAGAATAAAGCCTCATGGTCTCTTATTGCATTAGATCAGTTCCCCTGGATGTAACTGGTTACCCATCCCTTCCACCATCCTGTCTCCCGCTTGGATGCCCGCCTCACCCTGCTCGGGCTCTGATTCCTTACACTGGGTTGCACCCCTCTCCTGGTAATAGACACCCTCTTGTCTCCCTTGGGTTCTGGGCTGTAGCTCCCCACTCTCCCCCTACAGATTCCTGTCTCTCTTTCTTTAGCTAGTGGATTTAGAACTACATTGTTCAGGAATAAAAAGAAGGAACAGGAACAGAAAGAAGGGGAAGGACACCTTCTGTATTCTTTGATTCTCCCTCCTTTTTTCCCTTCCCCATTCATCCCGACCTATCCTGACCCCTCTAACCCTTGCCAGTCCTCACATCCGTCTTTCCAGACACTCAAGGCAGGACTGAAGCTTGAGCAACAACATAACTTCCTCTAGTCAGACTATGCGGGTCTTGTTCCTGGTGTGTGGGGCACTCACGAGCTGTGTGACGTTGGGTAAATTACTTTCTGTCTCCAAGCCTCAACTGCATAGTATATAAAATGAATATGTTAATAATGCTACTTCATAGTCTTATCAGAATTAAATGAGGCAAGACATATAAAGTCTTTATTGTCTCCCACAAAACAAGCACTAAATTAAAATTCTGTGGGTTATTATTTCCCTTCCTCTCTGTTTTAGATGGTAGTTGTTTTAACTCTCTTTTTTTTTCTTTCTTTATTCCCCTGAGTACTTTTTTTTGTCCCATTCTTATTACATTTGGGCTTCTCTGGATTAGTTTACTTTCTTGCTCTTCCTGACTCATTTTACTTCCAGTACGTTCATGCTTGAGGTGCACTAAGGATGAGATCTAGCGACGCAGCGCCACTGCTGTCTGTCGCAGCAGTTTCCGGAGAGAGAGCAGGAGATGAGTAACTGTCGTTGATTAGATCAGCACCAGCACCTCCCAATCAAGAACTAAGCTCGGTCATGGGTGAATGATCAGGAAGAAATGTTCTCAGTTTAGTGTAGTTTTGATACCCTACTTCTAAAAAATGACTTGTGAACCCTGAATGGTGGAAATGGTACTGGTACATCAATTAGGAAGACAAAGATCAATGTTTTGGGGGACCCGGGGCATATGTTTCGAGGCCTCCTAGAGAGGCCTTCCCTAACTACCCTAATTAATTAGCGTCGCCAGCACCACACCCCAGGCCCTTTCTATTCCACGTGTCTGTTCTAGAGTCTTTGTAGCCCCTATCATCCAACATCATTTTTTTACTTGCTCACTTCCTGTTCCCCACAGAGCACAAGCTGCATGAGGGGAGGGATCCTATCAGTCCTGCTCAGATGTGTCTCCAGTGCTCAGCACAACACCTAGCAGATCGTAGATGCTGATGAAATTTGTTGAACAAATGAATGAATAAGTGAGGCTCCTTATGTGCTACATTAAATTTTTTCTGCGTCTGTTCATGGTGTGTCCACTTCGTCAGCTTTCTGAGGTCTGTGTGTAAGCACCATGAAGAAGAACAACAGGAAGTCTACCGCGAGGACCCGTGAGCAAGAAGCCTTCTGCGTCCCACCCTTGCACGGTCCAAGAGGTTTCCGAAACATGTTGGATGGAGGGGAGTATGCCCCTTTTGTGACTCCGCCCATGATAGAGGGCAACTTTATCCAGGTAAATATTTGAGCCCTGAATTACGTTGTAATAACTTCAGTCACTAACTTACTCAATGATGACTGAACAGGTTAGGAGGAGAATTGCTTTCAGTGTGACAAGGGGGTGTGTGATACAATTGAAGGGAACAGTTTGGGGACTTTAAACAACTGGAAATAATTATACTGTTGAAGAAAAATTCATTTCAAGTTTTCCCAACTCTAACATAGGAATTCTGTCCTAACTTTCCTGTAATTGTCGATCATAATCTTGCCAAAATTACATGAAGGGACAATGGTCATTTTTAGGATGTCCTACCATGGGAAAGCATTCAACCTTTCTTAGACCTAGAAGACATTTTAAAGATTAATATCTATGACACAACTAGGATTTAAAGTGAATTTTCACTCTTAGTTCTGAAGGTAAATATAATTATCAAATTGTGCGAGAGAAAAGTTTTCTTTCATAAAAACCTACCTATATTCTGAATGAAACTACATTTCAGTGCATTTGGGAGCAGTTCTAAGTTTCCTTTGAACATTCGACATTAAAGCACCCAGACAATAAATAGGGAAATGAGTTCAATGGTGTGGCCCATACCCCTAAACTTCACTAAAATGCTACAACCAAGTCTCACATGAGACACACCCATTTGAGCAGCTCCCTAGTGGAGTCCACAGAGGGGTGACAGGCAAGACCACAGACACGCATCATCTCTGCACCGACACCTGGGAACTGGGGAGACCTCCTCACCTCCAGAACCATAGGCTGGAGGCGAGGCCTCCATGGACACTAATGTTTGATACCCCAGAACACATGTGATTAAGTCATAATTTTATACACTTTACTTTCCACATGCTTCTTTCCTATTAACAATGTTTTCATTTTATGTTTTGCACTTCTTGCACACCTTCCAAATAAGCATTGCATGTTGTGATGAACACTGGGGGGCAGTTAGCATTCTGCAGTCCATCCACGCCCCAGATCAGGCATAACTGGAGAAGGTTATTCTCTTCTGAAGACTCAACAAGTTTAAATGAACAAAGAACAACAATTACCTCAAACGGAATGCAAGAGCCTCAGGGCATCAGCTCACCCGCAGGGAGCCACCCGGGACCCAGGCCCTCTCTTTTTGCTCTGTCACCCTCAAGTCAGCTCCCTCCCAACATCCCATGCAAACAGGACAGCGACAGCTGCCAGCAACAAAAGGGATGCCTCTCATCTTTACAGCCGGTTTGCTTGCGAGGGCTCAGAATCCTTTCCCAGAGCCACCAGCAGACCCCCACTAGTGTCTCATTGGCCAGGCCTGGTCACATGTCACTGCTGAAAGCAACCACTGGCAAGGGGATGGGTCACCGTGACTGGTTTAGGTCAGTCATAGTTTAACCCCTGGGTTGGGGAACCATCCCTGAGGGGTGGGTATGGGACAAAACCAGAATTCTCTTCATTGGGAAGAAGAGGGGATGGCGTCGAGTAGATCAATCGATAGTGTGGGCTATAACATCTTTCAGAGTATATTTGTTTTTAAGTGGTTTATTTATTTGTTTTTGAACCAGTTATTGTACAGCAGAGAAACCAAGTGTTGCTTAAAGCCTCTCTGGCTTCCTTCACATCCCGGTCCACCCAGTTTCCTCCTCTTCCAACTGGCAGAGATTTTACTGGCCGAGAGTCTCAGGCTTTGGGGGTGTTTCATGCGCAGCTCCTCGGCCGGACAGTCCACACAGCCAGTTTGTTCTGGTCCCGCCTTGTTCTGGGCTCAGTGAGAGGCCCTTCCTCAGGGCAGACTTCTCTGACCCTATGTCTGGCCGACTGATAAGTGTTTAAGAAGTTTGCAAGTGGTTGTTAAACACAGCCACTATTAAAACTTAAATTATAAAAACTTTCAAAATTAAATTACATTCAAAACAAAGGCAACAAATACTCAAAACTCATCATTCCTATTATTTCACTACATTTTACTATTATCTATTCTCTTGAGGCTACAGATATAAGAGTTTGGCCAAGGTCAATAAAAACTTTTGTGGAAATCAGACTGAATGGAATTTAAAACAAAGGGTGTTGCATATCACTCTCTGTAAATCATGTGCTTCTTATGTTTTATATCAGTAAAAGGTATAATAAACATATGTGTGTGTGCCTTCCAAGAGACCGTTGTTACATGTTCACCGCACACCCCTGCCCACATCCCCTTCTAGGTCAAGTGCCCTGTTGTGTGCGCCACAGCACAGCACCCTGAACTTGTACTCGGTAACTCTTCTTCCAATAGTAATATTGACAGTGTTGTTTAATGCTCGCCTCCCCTGGTGGACCTCCATGGGTCAGGGACTGTGTCTGCCCTCTCACTGTGAAAGCTCCAAAAATTCACATGAACACGTGAGTGAACCAATGCATCCTATGGCTCATTGCTCCTTCATTTCCTACACAGCTCAGGCCAGCAAAGTTGTCGGGATGGTGCACTTTGTCAGAAAACCTCTCTTCCTGTTCTCTGTCTGTCTGTCTCAGGTCAACAGGAGAGGTGAGTCCATCTACCTGCATAACCGAGCCAACTGGGTGACAGTAGGCATCTGCTCTTCCAGTCACAGCCACAGGACCCCCAACGTGATGCTGCTAGCACATCTGACCCCCACCGCCCGGAAAGATACAGAACCCCTGTTTAAAAGCCTCCTGACATCTCATTTTCCTGAGAAAGGGGTGCTCACCAGGTGAGTTACAAAGGAAGAGGTGAAAGATGTTTCAGAAAATACGCTTTGCCCCTGAGGAGCTGAAAACGGAAACAGCTGCTCCAAGGGAGCTTCTCACCGGCACTCGTGCCACGAATGGTGGAGTCGCTCCCTCGGATTCTGGGAAAATAGCGTATGGCAACCTGGCAGCAAACAGGAGGCTAACTTTTTTTTTTTTTATTAAACTTAAGAAGCAGGAACTAAAGACTCAAACTGCCTCTCTAGAACATGCCCTTCTCCCCCAGCATCCCAACTTCTATCTCTGGTCTTGTTTCAAGCCACCACTTGCTATATGGCCTAGAGCAAATTGCCCAGTTCTCTAAGTCTCAATTTCGCAGGATGAAATAGGACAACTTCTTGGGGTAAGTAGCTGATACTCTGATTTTTTTTTAGTATATCAGAGCCCTAGGAGTGGGATTCAGGTAAGATGACCCCCTAGGACCAGACCTGGGAACATGGTGGCTACCAGAAGGCACCACCCCACCCCATACCCGCCCCTGCCCAGGCCTGTGTGCAAGGAAAGCCTGGTGTCTCAAGTCTCACTCTTCAAACCGCTATAAGGTGTTAATGGAAAGGCCCTTGATAGCTTTCCAGTCAGGCCTCCGGATGACCTGTGCGTCTGTTTGCAGGTTCCTCCCCCTGCAGTTTGTGACTCTGTCTGTGCATGACGCAAAGACGATGCGCCTCAAAGTAAAGCTGGTGAGTGGCCGAGCCTACTACCTACAGCTCTGCGCCCCCGCATGCAAGCAGGACATCTTGTTTTCTCAGTGGGAGCACCTCATCTCCCTCCTGAATCAGGAGAAAGCCAGAGCTTCCAAAGTGTCGGAAGTCTCAAGCCTCTCGGAAATCACAAACAGCACAGACGTCACAGGCTCGGTGGACATCATGGACATTGCAGCATTCACAGCTCTACAGGCCCCACCTGTGCACCCAGGCCCAGACCCTACACATGCCGTAGAGAGCGCGGAGTTCTCAGAACTGACAGTCATCACCGACATCACCGACGTCACAGATGTTCCAGAAAATAAGGTCGCTGAGGCCCCAGACATCAAAATTTTCACAGAAGTCACAGAAGTGACAGACCTCCATGATGTCACAAACAGTTCGGAGGTCAAAGTGGTATTTGAAAATGACGACATACTAAGGGCCAAGGAAAAGGTATGTGGCACGGCAGACTTCAAGTCTTTAATGACCAAAGATAAGAGCGATCATTGAGATTCTGGTTAGCTATCTGATGTGGATCATCAAAATGCTATGGAACTTGCTCTGAGTCACCTAATTCCAATAATGAGATTGGAGCCCTGAGCCCTGGTGGAAAGTTGTTGTCAGGAGTCTCCTGAAATAGATAGTGACCATCCTCACCGCCAAACTTACCGCAGTGTCGGAAAGCTGTGGCGGGGTGGAAAGAGCCGTGGGATCAGAGTCAGAGGCCTGGGCTGGAATCTTGCCCTGCTGCAGAGCGGTGTGGGTAAGTCACTGAGCCTGCACCAGCCTCAGTCCCCTCATCTCTAAAACGAGGATAGTAGGATCATGTAAGGGCGATGTTAAGGTTTAAATGTGGAGAAGGATGCAGTAAATTGAAGGATGGGGTGAAACTTCAGTAGGTAAAAGTGAGGGTGGACATAGGACACTAAAACACCAACAGGAGTGGCTGTAGGAAAGGTCAGAAAGTGGAAAACCTCAGAGCCATATCCAAGCATGGTTAGTTTAGTTTGGCTGGAGCATAAGATATGTGGAGAATATTCAGATACAGGATGGTAAGTTGCTTGCAAACCTTGCATGCCAAAATACAAAGTGTGGATTTCAGTCTTTGGGCAAAGTTTAGCCACAATACCCCTTTCTGTAAAAGGTGTGAAGGAGCTGTGTTTTTAAAAGATTAATTTGATGGCATCAAATTGTAGGTAAAATGGATTGTAGGTAAAGAAATCAGTTTGAAGGCTACTGCAGAAAACCTCGATGGGGCCCACAAGTTTTAAAAAATTACAAAGGGCGAGGAAGAAGGTTCAGAAAAGAAACTTTCGGTAAATACAGTGGGAAAAGTTTAACCTCGCTAATAAGCAAACAAATGCAAACTTAAAAAAAATCTAACCCATATAACCGTTCATTAAAACAATAAAAACAGTCAGCGTTAGTAAAGCTCTGGTCAACATGGAATTCATACAGATTCATGGGAGGGATGAGAATTGGTACAGACTTGCTGGGATCATCATGAATCAAGAACCTAAGAATGTTTATAACCTTGGACTCATTGATCCCGCTTCTAAGAATCCTTCTAAAGGAATTAATCAGAAGTAGGAATGAGGATTTAGCTATAAAGATGTTAGTCATACCACATCTGTACCATGTTTATTAAAAAAATGAAAATATGGTCATAATCTAAACGTCCACTTCAGGGGAAATGGCTACATGGATTTGAATCTGGGAGGGCCATCCCCGCACCTGTCTTACTCAGGAGTGGCCATAGTACCTATCTGCCTAGATCATAGGCATTTAGCAAACATTTGTTAAATGAGTGAATACTCTGTAGCTATTAAAATTGTTGAAGAGTTTTCCTTTACTTGGAGAAATCTTCATGATATAAAGTAGAGTGAAAAATTAAGAATATAATTCCTACTGTATAAAAATACTTTTATACACGTTAAGACAATACAAGAGGGAAAAGTCATATTGAGGTGGGAGGGGTTCATGTTTTCGTCACACTTTTCCGAATGTTCTGTTTCCTACAATAAAAAACTAATTTTTAACTAAAATAATTCAATTCATAATAAGGAGAATGCTTATTAGCATTAAACAGAATAAATAGTTAAGTGAAAAGTGTAGGATATGAAATGAAAATATAAGCACAAAGTATACATATACAAATAAATAAATGGACAAAAAACTAAGTGAAATGTGCCACAAGAGTAGTTATTTCTGGCCAGTGGCCTCAAGCAAGCAATAACATTCTTCCCTTCACTTTATATTTTATTGGTTTTTAAAAATTATTCTATGATAAATATATATGACTTTTGTTGTCAGACAAAATGAAGTTTTTAAGGAAGGAAACTGTGGCATTATTTTCAAGGGAAGGTCACGAGCCGATGGACTAGGAAGGCGCAGGCGGGAGGGCTTTAGAGGCACGCGGCGCAGACACGGCTGACCCAGCTCCGAGGCCTGGGAGAGACCGCGAGAAAGGCACTGAGCCGCTCCAGAGGCGGTGCATCCACAGAAACCGGGACGTTAGGGGAGCACGAGAGAATTTAGGGTATTCAGTTTAGGTAGAAGTCCTAAGTCTTTCCAGATCTAGTATCGTTATGAACCTTCAACCCCTCTCACCTATCGGATGCTCTTAAATCAAGAACAGCCTCGGACTGGGGAGCAGGTAGCAAGGTGTTTCTAGGAAACCTTCCCTTACTTGACAATTCGGGGAGAAAAGGTACTGTAAGTAAGTACTAATTTTCTTGTGGGAGGTGACTTTGCGGTGCATGCCCACATGGGCTTTTCAGAGCGCTGCGTCAGGGCCCCCCGCTGCCAGCAGCCAACACTCGCCCGGCCTCCTGGGCCTGGTTCCTTCATTGTCCGGCACGCTGGAGGGTGCTCGGTAAAATCGGAATGGAGTGGTGGTCACTCTTTTAGACATGGCTCCACAAATAATCTGTTTTTGTATAATGCTCTTCTGTTACCTGACTTGCTCATGCTTATTATTTTCAAAGGAAAAAATAGAACACATCCTGAAGCCTGGCTATCTACGAGACACAGAAAGTAAGAATGCGTTCAAAGCGAGCTCAGAACAGAGCAGCATCTCAAATGTAACACTGACTTTTGAAGGCGAAAGATATTTTCATACTACCTTGACTCCAGGAGAAAGTGAGACAAATACATTCAAAGAGATGGGTGATAAAACCTCAGAAATAACGTCAACTGGTTTTGAAAGCACAGCTCTCAAGGCTGAAGAGTCCAGGTAGGAGAGACAGGGGAATGCCGGGGATGCTAAGACGGGAGGTGATTAAATAAGCCCACGCTTGGAAGTCCCCGCCACTCAGGCGTTGGTTGCCGAACATTCTCAGATATAGATACAATACAAGCGAATGACAGTCAACTCTTAACTATCCACATTTGGTTCACCCTCGTCTAATTTCGTGCCCACTTCCCACGCCATTCACTTGGCATTCTGGCCTGGCTGACCGGGGTTGGCTCTGCTGAAGAAACAGACCAGAAGCACAGGGTCCACGTTTTGGAGTTCAGGGACTCCAGTTCTAGGGTGATGATGGGTACTTTTTCTTCTTTATACTCCTCTATACTTTCTCCTCTACATATCCCTTTTACTTTTCAACATTTCCAACTAATTTCATCTGAAAGAAACTATTTTCACAATTCGAATATTCCATTGCAAGATGAATGGGAGAGAACACTATAGTATTATAAAGATAAAAAGTTAATCTATCATTCTGGAGTAGCACCTAAAAAGAAACCTGAGAAAAATGTAGATCCAAATGCTTATATTAGCAACAATGAAAATGAGGGATGCAATGAATTCTGTCTAAATTCTTTTTAAATATAAAAAGGGGTTTTTATGGGTTTTTGACACATGCATAGTGACATGTATGTGCCATTACAGAATAGTCTCACTACCCTAAAAATCCTCTGAGCAATAGATTAGCTCCTAATGGCTTTTGAAAATATTAGAATTGTGACATAAAAAAAGTTTTACAATGAAGAATGCTCTGCAAGTGCAAAGTTTTGTTAGTTTCACTATTATGATCGCTTTTAAAATGAAAAAAAATTGCCTTAAATAGCAAAAAAAAAAAAAATCAAAGAATTTTAAAGATAAAAGGGATCTTGAAGGTTAGCAAATCCCAAAATCTTCAAGGCCCGGTCTGCCAGTCTTTCACCTTCCTGTGTCATTTATCTGCTGACTTTACTAGGGAGAAAATTAAATAGCTAAAAATTTAAAACACAAAGCAAAAACAAATTTTGGTTCTAAGTAATCCTCTTTAGCCTGATTTAATCAAGCCTGGATTCTTTTTCGTTGCCAGTGTACATCAGGAATACAATTAGTAGCTAGAGCCTAATTTGAAAATGTTCATTATGAATGACAGGTGCGATCTGAGAATAGAGTGGAACTCACTGGTGCTTTATTCCTGGGACAGTATTCCTTGTAAAATATTGCAAGATCTGGAGGACTTTGCCAGGCATTGTGAGAGTGATAAATAAGTTCCACATATTTTTCTTCAAGACCATGAATTTCAGTGGCACTTTATAACCATGTACTTTGGAACAATGAAAAAAAATTAAACAATGACCTTGTTAGATATTTTGCCCACAAATGCATTACTCTTTAAAATGTAAATTCAGAAATTCAAATCTAGATGAGTGGAAGATTATGGAGCCCTCTGTAATGTCACGTTAGGTCCTTTAGGAGTGAAGGATTTACCTTGTAAAGCATTAATATTCCTTTTCACACCGCGATAATAGTACTAGTGTGACTCTTCCCTTTGCTTTATGGAGGGTAATGGCAGGCTTTATTTTAATTTGCACCTGTTTAAAGTACATTCCTTATATTTCTCAGTCTCTGGAAAACTTTTATCATTAAGCTTAATCTTCATTTGAATCACCAGACCTACTTAGTAAAGGCTACATGAACATTTATTTGCAAACTCCTCAGAAAATTACTAATTTAACCTTTACTTTGAAAGATCCATTAGCAGAACTGGAACTGGATGTATTTGCAAGAACCCTTGAAATGGATCATAATTAATGTCTTTGTACTTATCGGTGAAGGTATTATCTAAGGGTAATTATTTTCTTTTACTCAAACAGCAACAGTTCCAAAATAGTTATTGAACATGTGACAAAGAAACAAAGATTTGGTGAAAATTAAGTGAGTTAGGTTTATGTTTTAGCATGCCAATGCGGTTCAGAAAATAAGTATTTTAATTATTGTTATTAACTTTTAAAATTAGGAGTGCAGAAAACAAACTTCTTTATCCAAAGATACTTGTGAAAGTAAAATAGTCTGAAAAACTGACAGCTTCTCTCCTATTCTAGCCACTAAACCGTAAGAAATATAATCACTTGGGCAAATATTTCACCTGTGTTGGGGAGGAAAAATAAATTTCCTTCTACCCTTCAAGTTCATCTAGCTGGTCTAATAAAAAATTAACATGAGACAGATTAACATGAGCAAATAAGCAAATCCATTACATATGTACATACATGGGTTCCCTAAGAATGTAGGCTCTCGGACAGACTGGGCAGTTGAAGTTCAGACGCCGTTCTAGACCAAGAAGAGGGAGGCAGGGGTCTGGATCACCAAGGGAAAGCAGGCAGTGCACAGGTAGAAGAGAGAGAGCACACGTAAGGGAAACGTCTGGCCAGGACACCCAGAAACGATGCCACCCACGGGGGCGTCTAAACACCGGCTTGGCTTGGCTTCTTCCTATCACACTGAGACCGTGTTATGACCCTAAGCTGACAGCTCCCCTCCTCCAAGCAGGTTTTTCTATCTGAATTCTTTTAGGCAGGTAAGGGGGAGGGTCAAAGGTTCTCTCTGGGTCTTTCATTTCTTAAAAATAACCAGCTTAATATAATCAATATTTCTAAAAGACCTATTTTGGAGTTGACAAACTCTGCTTCCCCTCACCTGCAAGATTCCCAGGCACTATGGCCCCATCCGGGCCACTAGAGACTGTGAGGAAGAACTTCCAGCCCCAGGCGCCCATCCTCTCCTGACTCTCCCCCCAGCCTCTATGGAAGCTTATATCCCCAGCACAGCTGACTGTTTAGGTAAACCCCTGAGCTTCTCTCAGTCTTGACCCCAAATAAGTTTTCAGGGGCTGGAGAGGAAACAGAATGGGGACACCCCAGCCTCACTGAGTGACAGGTGACAGACAATATACATTATATATTATTACACACAATTTAAATACATTATATATCGTTACACACAACTTACTTGTATGGCTGTTACAGGTGGGATAGCTTGCACATTATAGGAATTTAGGTAACTTTTCTTCAAATGTATTATCATCACCAATGCCCTAGGTGTGCCAATCATGTCTTGTGACTACCTACAAAGCATTTAGAGAATGGTCCGTTATCTCACACCCTGTAATTATTTTCTAAATATTTGTGGTTACACTGGCAAAATTTTTGAAACGTGTTGTTTATTTTTGCAGGAACATGAGAACTGATGCAAACACTTCAGGTAGGGAACAAATTCCACTACATTTCTTTGAAATCCCTGGTGTCCGGGAGTCACCTCTGGGTCCTGGAACAGAGTAGTCGAGAGCAAAGGAATCAAGCAAGAGGTTTTGATGAGCTCCCTGTCCTGCCTTTGCTCCATTCGGAGGGGTTCACACTGCGGAAGGGCTTCGCAAGCCTGTCCTCATGCTGTCTTTCAAGTGGGAGGCATCTCTTCACATATTTGTCTGGTAGAGTTCAGTTGCCTAGTTCCCAGCATCTAACTCTCTGGGCATGAACCACTCCCAGGCTAGCTCTGCAGGCAGAACCCAAACAATAGGGCCCCTTGTCCTTGCTGATTTGGAAGGGGAGGGGTCCACAACTAAATCTCTTGGTAAATCTGAAATCATCTGGCCCCTCTTTTCTTCCTACTTTCAGCTTTGGCCTCTGCTTTGCTGTCAGGTGATACCATTTAACGTTTTGTTTGGCAGTTTCTTCTTTACAAATTCTCATGTCTCAAGATTTTAAAACTGTAACACAAGCTCCAAATGTGGGGGTTGTCCTCCAGGCACCAGTGGAGACCGCTTCCCTTGCTTGCTGCTGACTCACTTCTAAGTTACTGTCTAACCCGGGGTTGGCACAGACTTCAGCTCCAGTCATGCACGCAAAGGACGTCACGGAAGGAACACAGAGGCACATTTCACTGGACTTCAGTGGAGAGGGAAAAAAATACTTCCACTTTAGAAACCAACACTAAAAGGCATTTTTAGACACATTTATAAGAGTCCTCCTCAAAAAGGCAAATAACTAAAGGATAGGTGTTTGTACAGATGGGACCTGTCCCTGGGCCTCCCCGCTGGGCTTAGTGTCCAAAGCGCCAGACCAACTTCACTGTAGCGTGACTTCACCTATTTTATAGCCCACAGTGCTGAACCTGAGAACATCATGGGGGAATGCTGTTGTGGTTTACAAGAAAAATGCAAAATCTCCTTTGTAGCACATAGAATTTTTATCTGTCAATTTCTATCCCAAATGTTATTTCAAAAAGAAACCAAAGTTATTGCATCCAGCGATAGGCCTTAAAGAATCTAGTGTTGTTCTGCACTGGGATGGGAAAGAAAAAAATCCCTGTGCTCTCTGTCTTTGTGGCAGCCCAGATTGAGTAGGGGCTAGCTAGATTTGCCAAAAAAAGAAAGAAAGAAAGAAAGAAAGAAAGAAAGAAAGAAAGAAAGAAAGGAAGGAAGGAAGGAAGGAAGGAAGGAAGGAAGGAAGGAAGGAAGGAAGGAAGGAAGGAAGGAAGGAAGGAAGGAAAGAAAAAAAAACAAAGTGTATTTGTAGAAATTCCAGAGCTGTCCAACTGGCAAATATTTTCCTCTCATTCTCTAAAGGCAAAGGATCAATCTAGCAGCAGCCTTATCAATAACACGTAGTGCGTTAGCGCATAACTACATATACTCTGCAGCACTCATTATTTAAGCCATGGAAACTTTAAATTAATGTAGGACATCAATAGTTTTATCTTCATCCTACACGTGACTGATTCTTTCACTTGTCTTGGCACAAACTCAATTTTGTTCTAATGAACGAGCATTCGATACTTATTTATTATGTATGAGGTACTGGCAGGCTCTGGAAGAGATCAAAACTAAATAAATAACAGGACACATGACCTGGTCTCAAGATATGTGCACAAATAACATAAATCATAATGGTGTAGGCACTGTAAGAGAACAATGGAGAACCTAGTTTTAGCTCAAGAGAGGAAATCAGGAAAGAGCCTCTGAAGGAGGCGGTCTGTGAGTTAGAGAAGGGGAACCACGAATGTGAGGGTACAGAGAAGAGTGTGAACAAAATCGGGGGGGAGGGGGCAGCTGACAGTGCGGGGCCTGCCCCTTTGCAGGAATAATGAAAGATGCGGCCGGAAGGCAGAGCGGGAGCCAGGCTGTGCTAGGGAGCGTGGGTAGTACCGTTTGGTAGGTAAGGAGAAGGCAGTGAAAGAGAGAAATGACAAAATTCGTGTTATGTTTTAAGACAACTGCAGTTTCTAAGAGAAGCTGGCAGAGACTAGAGATAGGAAATCAGCATAATAGTCCCGATGGAGGGTGCCAAAGCCTTGGGCCAGGTAAGAAGCAGTGAGACAAAAGGACATGGTTACAGGGTCAAAAAGATGTGTTGACTAACTACCTGTGGGGACAAGAGAAAAAACTGAAGATAACAGAGTTTGGGGGCAACACGACTAGAGAGTAGTGAGTCCATGAAACAGGCTGGGAGAGGAATTGGAAGAATTTGGGTGTGTGGAGAAGTCTACTATCAAACACAGAACTTAGAAACAAAAGCCTTGGACTTGACCTCTAACTGAAACTACACTTCCTCTGTTTCCCGGATGCCATATTTATCTCTCTGGGCCTCAGTTATTCCAACTGTGGAATGTGTGTGCATATGGGTGGGGGAATGAGGACGGCGTGATTAGCTGTCTCGATGCCCTTTCACCTGTCACGATTCTGTAAGCTGCTGTGTTTGTGGTCGTGGTGGCCCATCTTTGTGAACGCAGTGGGCAGCTTGAAATGGGGCTCTGGAAAGGAGGAGCCAAGCAAAGAGCAGTCCACGTGCAGCAAAATTCCACCCTGAGCTTGTTAAATCACGAGGATGGTACAAGATGCAAACCTGGCATGCAGTTTTCACAAAAGTATTAATGATTTTCCCTGTTTGTTTTCTTTCACGTATTTTCTCATTCTTTCCATTTTTCTCTTCTATATCTTCCCGTTTTACCTTACTTAGGATTGTATAGTTTTGCAATTTTCCCTCTGATTTGCATTTCCTTCCCCTTTTTCACACTCTGAATCACTTCTTTTTCCCTTTTCATACTCTCTTCCTCACGCTTAACACTCTACCCCAAGAAAAGCAAAGATTAGTAGAACCATCATCCCTTGTCCTATTGAATTCAGACTGAGTGTAAACTAAAACTGAGTCTGTACATCTGATTTCTACTCTAGGCAGAAGCCTGAGTAATGCATTCCCACTGCTGTAAAACAAACCCCTGGAACTATGAACCTCGTCACATTTACACTCACCCCATTCTGGGCAATGGCTAGCTGGGGGGCCACAGTCTCTAATTCATCTCTCAAACCTCTCAGCAGTTTAAAAGAATCACCCTTTTCCTCTTTTCTGAATCAGATTTTTGGTAAAGTGTGGCACTTCAAGTGTTCGTTTACAAAAAGGCTATAAGGCAGGGCCCGGGTTAAACCTGTCTCCCTGGGTGTGGGTCCATCTCCCTTCCTGACTTTTCCATTTCTCTTCCTGGGCTTTACTCTCCTTGCCTTTGCTGATTTCTTTCCAGGGAGCCCAAACAATAGGCTTATCTACGATCCTATGTTATTTTCCAAAGTGAAAAGAAATGAGACAAATAATAAAGATTCGAGAAAACAAGAGGGCAAAATACTTATGAAATACTGGGAATGTTTTCCCCACCCCTCCCCACATTTCTTTGATTACTAATCAAATTCCTTGGAATCCTAAGCAGCCAGGTTTATTCTACCTTGATGAAATCGAGAACCTGTTTGGGAAATTTAGCAATGGGCTCTGTTGGAAAGAATAAAGACATTTTTGATGAGGCAACTAAAACACCATTTGAATTTAAGACCCAGAATAAGATTCCTCTCTTTCTGCGCCTTTTTTTCTCTCCTGCTTTTGGCTTTTTCCTTTCTTCCTCACTCCATCTCTCCCTCTTTTCCCACCATGTTTCTTTTTGCCCTCTGGTTCTCTTCCCCATGCCAAATCCTCTTCTGATTTCCTCGAGCCTGTGCCTCATCTGCCTCCCTCTTTCTCAGGGGAATGGATGTGAGGAAAGGAAAGGAAAACAGAAAAAGAAAAGGCCAATGGAAAAAAAAAACATGTAAGACAACCTAAAGGTAATTTTTTACAATTATAAATCTCTATAGATAAAAGGGCGGACATGACACTTTCACAGAAAGTTGTCAATAAATTGAACCTTTTAACATGGACTGTCATTGCTTCTATTGTAGTAACAATAGAGGTGGACTGGAAAGCTGAGACTTGGTTGGGGTTTCTGCTTCCACATCCATCATGGGTCAAAATGTAGCAGCACAGGAAAAGAGGGAGCGTCAGATAAGGCACTGGGAGAGATAGCTTGCTTTTGCTTTTACAAGTGATTCCCTTCACTCTCATTCCTACTCTTCCCCTTTGCCTCCCTCATCATACTCTTTCCAAACATGCTTTCTTAGATTAGCCAACACAGCCAAGGCCTGCTTCTTTCATACCCATATTATGCGAATATTGACAGAGTACCTACTGGGCTGCCGCATACGGCTGCGCAACTGTACACTGCGTGGTGTTGGGGACCCCATTCTCGTTCTATGCACAGTGCAAATGTGCATTGCTGTGTGTGGTGGCCCTGGTCTACTGCATTTACGTTTCTTGGAGACAGTAGCTGGCAGTGAACGACTTAGGAGTAGAACTTCTCTCGGCAGCTTCTCCCAACATAGCCAATGTGTGTGTGTTCATACATGCGCGCACTTCGGGGCTGAGTTCACAGAATTTAAGGGAAGATTAAAGAACCAGGAATGGCCTTGGCAGGAACCACATGCCCATCTCATCAGGGCTCTGGTGATGGAATGGAGGTGCCCACCCTTCTGTCCTCCTCTGTCACTCTGCCACCAAAGGCTGCTAGTTTAGCTCTGAGCACTTAGTTTAACAGGGCCCCACCCAGATGCACACCATGGGCCAGAGGTTATTTATGCACCATCAGAAAACAATGTGGCCAAAAAATAACAAATTTCCACACAAAATAATGCCCTGGCATCCATGTATACTCCTGAGTCTTTGCCTGTTCTTTTGTCACTTCTGTTTCCCTTTAAGCATGTTCTTAATATTGTTCTGTGGTCATGGTGGACAGTGACAGGGTGGCACTCAGGGTGACATGTGCTGGTTCCTACACCCACCTGGAGAGAGTCCCAGGCCCTGCTAGCTCTCAAGGCAGGGTGGGGCAAAGTAGGTGTAGTCGTTCATATGGAAGATAATATAATAGCTAATAAATAACAACACAAGAATAGACTCTGTTTTGCATACTCACAACTGTAAACCTACTTTTGTCCCACCCTTTATATTATACAATATAGAGAGAGAAATTTCTTTCAAGATAACCCAATATGTTCTAATGATTTCATCCTTTAATTGATATATTCTATCACAATGGTGTTTCAAATATTGGGGCTTCATTAAGAACTGCAAATGCAAAGGAGGGCAAAAATGTGATATATATACCATATTTAAATCTTGACTTCTGAATTTTAGAAAGTGGCTCCTAAATATTCAAGCCATGAATTGCTTATGTATGGGCAAAGGCAGACAATTATTTTAAATGATGAAAAAATGTTTGCTACTAATAAAGACTTCATATTACTACTGAAATAATTTGAAAGTTATTTGGCCCCTTATTTCAATAAGCATATATTACATGCATGTAAATCTCATATACCTGTGACTTATCTTAGGGCTCAATTTAGCACAGATCCAAAACTTGCAAAAAAGTTCAATGCTATGTCTGTCTATAAGTCTTAAAGAATTAAAGCCCAATGTCTTAATCTTGACATCTTGATTTATTAGGTTCTTACTTGGGTAGAAATAGCTTAAAACAAAAATTTTAAGAAATGTAGAGGTTCCTTTTACATTGCTTCAACCTCTACATTTGAAAAATGAGTGCTTCTCTGTCCCAAGGATCTTTATTGTTACATTAAGAAGAAAAGCTGTATTATCCATGTAATTTTCCTTATTTCAATCACTTATTTTATGCATAGTTTTCAAAGATTTTTACTTAACAGAAATAACTTTATTCTGTATTTCAGATTTTTTACTTCATTGGACTGACTTCTCCATCTTTTCTTTTCAGAGAAGTAGAAACTACTAAACCAAAAACCAAGCGCAGCTCAGGAAATGACAGTCAGCACACGGGAAACACAAAGCAGCGTCTTGCACGTAATAGAAATAAAAGCTAATACTGATCACTACGTATTTGCATGTACGCCAATCTAACTTCTTACATCTTAACAACTGCGGATATCGATTTTAAAGGAAGGTAGAAAAGTACGCGAAACCATAAGGTTTTTGATTCATAAACTCAATTTTTACCCACAAGGCTTCTTTTCTTTTGGGTTGTGAGAAAATTTGTTATTCTCTTTGGTTTTACTTTTCTTGTCTGGACATTAGCCCAGGATTATGTTATTTCTAACATCACGCACTGTGGTGTCCTTGAAGGTGGGGGTCATGCTCCTTCCATCTTTGTGTTCTAGCTGAGTACCTGGTCTGAGAGACAGTATTTATGGAATCAATGAATGCCATTTTCAGGCATTTTTTTTAATCCCCATACTTTTAAAAATAAAGAAACTAGCCCTGGCTGGTGTGGCTGAGTGGACTGAGCGCTGGCCTGTGATCCAAAGGGTCGCTGGTTCCATTCCCAGTCAAGGCACGTGCCTGGGTTGTAGACCAGGTTCCCAGTGCGGGGGGAGAGAGGGGCAACAACACACTGATGTTTCTCTCCCTCTTTTTCTCCTTTCCCCTCTCTCTAAAAATAAATGAAATATTTTTTAATTAAAAAAAGTAAAGAAACTACAGACAGCCCCCATCCAAAAAATAGTTTGGATTTTTAAAAGCCACCACTTATTCATTCTCAAAAGGCTGCCAGTCATTCTGTAATGTGCTTTGCATGAGTTCTCAATCTTCACAATAATCTGAGGGTATTATTACTTTCCTGTTTTACAGACAGATGGTAAAAGTGAAGCTTAGCGAGGTTAAGTTACTTGTTCAAAGTCATACAGCTAATATAATATGCACACAATCACAGTGGCTACAGTGTTGAGAAGAGAAAACATTGGTGGAAAAGAGCCTATTGCAGTAATCCAGGCAAAAGATGGTGATGTTCTGGAGTAGGGCGGTAGCAGTGGGTTTGTTGAGAAGTGGTTAGGTTCTGGGTGCGAAGGTAGAAATGGAAGGATTTCCTGATGGAGTTGGACCTACAGTAGGACCAGAGCCTGAATGACTGGAATAGTAAGATTACCATACATACACTGAAATAAAGAAAACTAGACAAACATGACAAGTTCTGGTATGTTGAATTTTTGATGATCATTAGAAATTTAAATGGAGATGTTGAGCCAATAGTTGAATATACGATTCTGGAGTTACGGCAGAAGTTTAGGCTAGAGACAAATTTAAAGGTGATAGTGTGTAGATAAAATTGAATGCTGAGAGACCTGATGCAGTCTTGTAGGTAGTGAGTGATAAAGAACATGATGATAAGAATAGGGACAAATAATTAATGCATATAGTGCCTGGCATGTTCTGAGCACTTTATGTAAACAGATTCATTTAGTCTTCATACCCACTGTGAGAGGTAGCTACTTCTATTACCAATTTATGAATGAGAAAATTGAATCTTGAAGAAATTAAGTGACTTTCTTCTGAGCAAAGAGCTAGCAAGTGACAGAACTGGGATTCAAACCCAGGCAGAGAGAAATAAAATACTAAATATTAGGGCCCTGGGGCACCCCAACTTTTTGCAATCGAGAGACAAAGAAGAACCAGCAAAGGAGACTGAAAAGGAGGTTTTGGTGGGTAGAAAGAGAGGCTCGAGTGGTCAAGCTCCCAGAAGACAAAATAGGGAAAACACTCACTGTCGTCAAATGCTTGCTGGCAGATTGAGGAAAACAAGGACTGAACACTGACCTTTGCATTTCGCAAAGTGGCTCTAATAGGTGACCTTGATATAGGCTGTTCTGAAGCAGTGATGGAGTTAAATCTCAATCAGAATGAGTCCAAGACAGGATAGTAGGGACATGAGAGTTCAACTTTCTGGAGCTCAGCACAGGTATACCACCCCAGACCCAGTCGGAGGTATTCACTTATGCATATGAGTTAAAGTGGCAGCTGACATTTGTTACATAACCAAACTAGAGATTTGATTGGGAGCTCAGTGAGGAAAAGGTATGGGTAATTTTATAGTCCCTTTTAGGAGAATAAACCTGATTTCCTTTCTCCTGGCA